>JAQAHW010000089.1:0-689202 GCA_027580185.1 Tuta absoluta | reverse complement strand
ATAGGTTGATTACAATAAAACCAAAAATTAATAACAAATGGATGTCTAAAGGTATAAAAACATGTAGTAAAAAAAAGAGAAAAATGTTGTGGCTTTACAGATGTAATAAAATTAGTAAACAGACTTTTTTTTTTTTTTTTTTTTTTTTTTTTCTGTCTCGGACCTTAGTCGCATCGGACGTGTATTCGGTTGCTTACTAAATTTAAACAGAAATCATTTTTCTAAATTCGTATTGGTCCAGTTGTTGATTTTCAATTCTCGTTTACTCTTGAGTGATCTTTATGAGTGACTCCGCCCAGTGGGCGGCGGAAGTGAGACGCAATAGTTTCGGCTGATCCTATTGCTTGTGCTCGTCGTGCGTCATCGGCATCTGTCGACATCGACGACCTGACTCCGACTACTGTGGCGGCGGACCGAAGAATCACGAAGTAGAAAACAAACTGCTACTAGAAAAAGGCGAAGTGTCCACCCGGCCCGGCGTGACTCGAACCCTGTACCCCGTGTGTAGACCTCAGCGCGTAAGTCGGGCGCTCAGACCACAACACTACGCGCACAGTGACGCGCCGCGGCGAAATAGTGATACACAACCTACCTACTACGCTCCAGTACTACCTAATCAATTAATCAGCCTCACAGCTTTCTATGGCCAGCAGCGCAATGACATCTTGCGGCGGATGCAGTAAACAAATTCTTGATTTAAATTATATGGAGTGCGCCAAATGCAACCAGCTTTATGACCTTGCGTGTTTGAATATATCAAAGGAAAAATTCAACGATCTATCCGAGGGGTCAAAAGCTGAATGGATATGCCCTACCTGCGCTAACTCGCGTGAACTACGAGCACCAAGGGGAGACAATTCAGGAACTCCGGTGCGGAAATTAGACGAAACGCTGAAGTTGAATGATACTTTCACTAAAAACATCAACACAAACAGGGGAACTAGACCAGCAGCGACTAAACCCAATAATGAGTCTACCGGCGGCGGCATCGAGAACATATCAACTGTAGATGACAAACTATCGTTTTTAATAAAGGAAATTCAACTCCTGCGGCAGGAAGTCAGAGATCTCAAGGATTTTAGCGAAGAAACCTCAACGCAGCTAACAACTTTGCAAATCTCGGTTAACTCCTCAGCTAAAAATTATGCTGAAAAATACGAAAAAGTGAACCGTGATCTTACGGAACTCCAATCTGTTGTCTCACACATACTTTACGAAAGCGATAGTCGCAAGCAAGAAAGCTTATGCAATGAATTGGAAATTATGGGTATTCCTGAGAGCGACAATGAAAATCTGTGCCACATTGTCATGTGAGCGTCGCAGAAAATAGGACAGGAACTGACTGAAAACGAAATTGATCATGTTTTTCGTGCCGGTCCTAAACACAATATAAATGCCGCAAAATCGCAAAACAAGCTAGCACGTCCAATAGTTGTAAAACTACTACGGCGACGCAAACGTGATGCTCTACTCGTTGCTGCAAAATCCAGGCGTAACGCCACCAGCGAAGGCATTGTTGACGGCGAACCAGCTAAGCTGTTTTTCAACGAGAGGCTTACTAAAAACAACCGGCAGTTATTTCGTGCAGCACGTGAACGAGCAGCAAAATCAGGATATCGCTACTGCTGGGTCAAAAATGGTCATATATTTGTACGACGTTCCGATGGAAGACCGGCTATTAGAATCATTTCAACAACCGACCTCGAGGAAAAAATTATACCGGCACCCATATTATAATGCCAAACATAGCCATTTTGTCTTTGTAAAACTGTACTGCTGTATAACTTTATGTTTTTCTGCTTTATCAGCTTTTTTGTACGTCCATACACATAAGAAACAGCTATCAAAACCGAATAAAATCACATCACAATCTCAAACTTACACACATCCACCGCACATTACTAAAAACACGAATATATTACTTTTTTTCACCATACACCACTTGAACACAACTGCAGTAGACAGCTCCGTCCTAACTATATACTTAAGGTTGACCCTTATAGCGACGCACTATTTCTGTTATACGCTCTATTACTTTAACTTAATTAAAACATTTAAATGGAAGACCTAACAAAACGCTTGTTTAATAATAAACAGCCATAACTCAAAAAACCAAATTTGTGGGAAATTGTGATCAAAGTTTTGGTTCATCAATATCATTGAACGATTCAGTATTTTTTAAAGAAATTAATATATTGTGGGTCCGGTTTTTTTTGCCTGTCACTTTAAGAGCATACTTAGTACATTAAAATAATGATAAAAAAATTGATTATTTTAAACTTGTAATCCGTATTTATGGGACTTTTCTGAATGGAGTTCAGACTTAGTTCCTTTTATGATTAAACGATTGCAAGACTTTCATGAATTATTTGTATATACTTCCGTTTAGTATTAAACAGTATAAGTGTATTCGTGGACTAACTGCTACTGATGCAGTTTAATATTAAATCTTTTTATTATTCTATGAAATAGTTCCAAATAATTCAGTTTAGATAAAAATCTTTTATGTTTTACTTAATTTAAATAGAATAAACTATGAACGTGATGTATGGTGCTAGCAGAGTAGAATAGCACCACCTTATGGTTGCACGTGGGTATCCTAAGAGGCAATTAAAGGCTTCCAGGAGGTGGGCAGCAGCGCTTCCCGTGATGACAAAATCACACTCTGTGGTCACCAACCTGCCTGCCGGACGTGGTGACTACGGGCAAAACCCCCCGATGAACAGCTCCGACAAGAAACCACCCCTTTCCTTCCGCCCTACTATTCAAAGCCACGGTAGCGGCCCGGTTCATAGTAGGGAATGGTTGGGCAGGGTATGACAACTGCCAAAACCGACGTACCCGGCGACCCGGTCTCCGACGGATGCAGTTTACGGTGGGACGAAAGCCTTTGAATCCTGGAGGCAGCATTAATAATGATACGGCGGGTCAATTTTGGGTTGTCGAAAGAACAAATAGTGAGGGAGGACACGATAACTATAAAATCAGGCCACCTATTTATTATAACTGCAGCGTGTCGACCCAGGTATGGTTCCTCGTCCTAAAATTGGCTGAAATGAAATATACTCTCTCAAGGTTGTACAGGTGCCAACTTCAAGCAGCTGTGGTTAAAAGCCATTTTCAACAAAGTGTTGAAAGCTATACCCTGAACTACCCACTTCGCCGTTATCATGGGGGATTTCAACGTCAAAGCGGGACAGGAGCGCGGCTTATCAGGTTTGGACCATATGACTACGGACGCAGAAAGCAGAAAGGCAACGTCCGCGCCCCTGCATACGTATACTACAACATACTTACTTACATGGGGGCTTCTTTTAATAAAATGTGTTCAAACATAACATGTGAGAACATGAAAGGAGCTGCAAGCGTCTTAAAGATAGCAAACAAATCGAGATTGACTCCATCATGACGGTTTAACTCCTAGTGTAATCACTATTGTTATGTTTTTTCATAGGTTCTGAACTTTAAGTAAGGGTGGTACGGTTTAAACTGTACCGGCGTAGATGAGGCCTTAAAGCATACAGGGATGTCTTAGGTTAACAACATGTTTCATACCGGAAGTGATCACTGATTTGTTAAATTAACCTAAATATCCACTTCAGCCAGGAAATGCGCCACACAGGAAGGCCCTTATGTGCCCAAAGTAAAATACGATGAGTATCAACTTCATTTAAAAACCGCTTAACAGCAGTAGAAACCCGAAAAATGTAGACACTTAGAGGGCATACTTGGGCTTTTAAACATCAACAAAACACCAGGCCCTGGGGACTTTAGCCAGATCAATAAGGTCCAAAGGATGGTGATAGGCGACCTACGTAGTTAGAAAACTCGCCTTATACGCAGGAGGCGATTGAAAAACATCTCATTTTGCAAGTTTTTACCTAGACTAACTTCTCCTGCCACTTCACGGATGATCTTCCGGACGTAAGTATAGACAAAATTGGAGCGGCTCTCTGGCAGCTCAAGAATGCTCCCGGGGGTAGATGGAATGGCTTCTGAGCTTCTTTAGGCTGGAGGAAAACAATCTTTAAAAAGCTGTAGAGGCTATTCAAGTCCGCTATAGCCAATTAAACCACTCTGGCGTAAGTCGTACGCGTATAAGTTTATCACACTTCTGAGTCACTGAATAACACTATAAGCTTTTCTTAAGTCGTTAAGAAACGTTTGGTATTAAGATTTGACACCTTCTAGTCACCGGAACAGGCCAGATTTCTTAATTTTCGAGCACCGTGGACCACATCCATACTGTATGGCAGGTTAAACGGAAGTCAGAGGAATATAAGAATAGGAACAGCTGTTTATGGTTTTTGGAGTCCTTGCAGTGCTTCTAAGCCGACTGGCGATATGTGGAGGTCCTAAGAAATATTATACCAAATAACAACGATGTTCTTTCAAGTCCAAAACCACAAATCAAGACTCATTCAGCATTTCTGAGGTGTAAGACAAGGTGTAGTTGTGTCCCCGAAAAACTTCACCAACACGCTGTAGGATTTCTTCAAAAGTCTGCAGTCATCAACGTTAGCAGTGAATATCTCAGACATCTTCGTTTTGCCAATGATATAGTCAATTATGACTATGTATCCACTAGCCTGAATTGCTATAGATAGTATTTAGACTGCACAGACCTGCAAGCAGGGCTGTGCAGTCTATACTACCTCAAGGCATGTCTTGTTCATACAACACAATCATCCCTGAGCCGGTCTCTTTCGAAGGTGTAGCTCTTACAGGAGGTGTAGCTCTTACAGCTCTCAGAAGTACGTATGTATTGGACCTTGGACAATTGCAGCTAAGTAAAGACAACTTAGAGAGTAAAATCACCATAAGAGTGCCTCTTGGATAGGCAGTGTTTCGGAAGACGCGTCAAATCCTTGAGCTATCCTTGCCAAAATGCCTCTAGACCAAGGTTTTTGATCAGTGCGTCCTACCAGTCATACCTACGGAGCTAAAACGTAAAATCTGAGAGTTTAACTGGCCCACTGGTTGCAAGTCACTCAAAGAGCTATCAAAAATTAAAGTAGGTAAATCCCTAGTACTCTACAAATATAATAATTGTTTAATCGTACAAAAATAATGATTGTATCATAATTAACGAAGAATTCAAATGAAATTTTCTAACGAAGAACATAGATTAGGTATTTATATTACATAATAGACATTATAATTTCGGAAACCTATGAATAACGCCTGCATTAATTAAACGTTTTACACGTAAATTTTACTTAGATATTATAGATATAAAGTTAAATGTTTGTATCAATAAACAAATGAAGTTAGTCATAAACGGAAATAACTAAAAATATTTCAGACATCAACATTTTAGTTTAGTAAAAAACAGAATTATCATGAAATATGACTTAAAATTAAATAAGTATTAAAACCTAAAGTGCATTAAATCGAAATAGTATACGTTTTGTGAATAAAGTTTAGAAATAAACAGAAGTAACTCAAAATAATTCACTAACATCTACAAATATTTTGCTAAAAAAGGGAATTAAGTCGAAATGATTCTTTTTACAAAAAAAGAAATAGGATACATCATTACCTGCATTTAATATTAAAGAGTATTATTTGGAGATGTTTCTTTTTTATAAAAATAATAATAATACTTCTCCCAAACATATAGGGAGCATAACAAAATACTTCTTTTTTACAGAAGCGGTTTCATAATTTTTTTTATAAAAAAAAGAATCATGAATGGCGCAATCAGTTATCTCGCTCCGGTTTCAACGCCGATTGAAGTGTACCTATTCTCCTCGTTAAGTTATTTCCTTTTATGATTAAAACTAAAATTTCGCATTTTTTGACTTAATTCTCTTTATTATTAAGCAAGCGAAAAGATCTTGATGAAACGCTATCGATAGAGTGTTTGTCGCTTGAAACTCTAGAGACCTGTAGCAAATATTTGACTCCTGTACACAACTTTAAATGTGCAACTTTTAATATAAGAAGTCTACAAAAAAACTTTGACGCATTTTTGGTTGCTTTAAAACGCTTAAATGTCGATTTTGACGCTATTATACTTACAGAGTGCTGGCTCACAGAGATCTCGATCTTGCCCCAAATTCCAGGTTATATTGCTTTTCGGACTCATAAATTTCTGAATAAATGTGGCGGTGTTGCGGCTTATATTAAAGAAAATAGGAAGGTTTCAGTCATCGAACCAACCTGCGATGATTGTAATTGCCTACAGATAAATATGGACGACAATTTAACTATACTAGGAATATATCGCTCTCCCTCTTTTGATTGCGTAGACCGGTTCTTATCTTCTCTCGACGTTATTTTAAAAAGCCTTAGTAATCATAAAATTATAGTAACTGGAGACTTGAACCTCGATCTGTGCCGGGAGCCTTTGGAAAAGCGGATCTCTAATTACCTCTGCCTGCTGTCTAGTTACAAACTGATACCAGCCATATCGAGTCCGACTAGAGGACAAGCGTGCCTTGATCACTTTTTCGTCAACGACCCATCTTCTGCTATAGGTTTGATATGTCATACTGATATTACTGACCACCAAATTTGTGTATTGGGTATGCCTATAAAGAATAAGAAATCCCGCATCAATAGAACACGTATTAAAATCGATTTCGAAAGTGTTGTTGAAGAACTCAACATGGTTGATTGGTCAACTGTCTACAGTAAAAATAACGTAGAGGAGGCGACTAATGACTTTAACATTATTCTTGACAATACAATAAGTAAACATTCAAAGGAAGTTCAAATTAGTCGTACTCAATTTAACATCCAACCATGGATAACTCCTGGCCTAATGAGGTGCCAAAGGAACCGGGACCTACTTCATTTGCAGGCAAGACAAAATCCCTCAAATGCAATTATTTGCTTAACTTACAAGAGGTATCGCAACTACCTCAACAACCTTCTACGTGAAGTTAAGTCAGCCTACGAAAGTCACGTACTCGGAATTCATAAAGATAACCCCAAAAAACGATGGCATACTATTAAAGATATATGTCATCTTTCAAAAAACCGTAGCGAACCTTTTGAACTATGCGAAATTGATGTTGATCCCACAAAATCATTAAACAAGTGCAATACTTATTTTACTAGTATTGGCCAAAAGCTAGCTAATGAAATTTTAAAAAAGACAGCATCTACAGAGTCTTCACTAGCCGCTCAATATATACCTTTGCGAAGCATATCAGACTCTATGTTTTTAAAACCTACGGATATAGATGAAATCAAAACCCTTATACGTGATTTAAAACCGGATAGCGCACCAGGCTTTGATGGATTCACTCCTAAACTCATTAAAATAATTGTAGATGCTATCGCTGAACCCTTGACGTATATATGTAATTTAAGCTTGTCATCTGGAACTTTCCCACAGACCTGGAAAACTGCTTTAGTCACACTTATACACAAAGGTGGGGCTAAAGATAATCCATGTAATTACCGTCCAATCTCTCTGCTCAGCATATTTTCAAAACTCTTAGAAAAATTGGTAAATAAACGTTTAATAAGTTTTCTTCAAAAATACAATATTATTTCTGAGAGACAATTTGGTTTTAGGCAGGGAAGATCGGCTGAGGATGCGGTTTTGTTGTTGACTAATAACGTTTCTTCAGCCTTGGATCAAAAAGAACAATGTCTGGGTGTCTTTCTTGACCTCGCCAAGGCGTTTGATACGGTATCTATATCCATTCTTCTCCGAAAAATGTATGGCGTAGGTATAAAAGGAGTGGCGCATGAATGGTTTTGCAGCTATCTCACGAACAGACAGCAGTGCGTAAAAGTTGGTCAAACAATTAGTGATATGCTTCCTGTGAGCTTTGGTGTACCTCAGGGTAGTGTGTTAGGGCCAACATTGTTCTCAATATATATGAATGACCTTCTGGAGCTGTCACTACCAAATGCAGACATTATATGTTATGCCGATGACACAGTCTTACTTTTTAAGGGTAAATCATGGCAGAATGCTTACAAGACTGCTGAACACGGCCTAAGAAAGGTTGCAAACTGGCTAGAGAACAATCTTTTGACTCTGAACGCAGAAAAAACAAAGTACATAGTTTTTCACAAAACTGCCCGATCGCGTCCTCCCGAAACTAAACTGCTTAAATTGCACTCTCCAAACTGCCACTCACAGCAGGCAATAAATACTACTTTTTCTAATCTCCATGAAACACCACTATCTTGTAACTGCCACTCGATTTTGAAAACTCAAGACATAAAATATTTAGGCATATTCCTGGATCAAAACTTATCTTTCCAACGACATATCACGACGCTGTCATCAAGAACGAGGAAAATCATATTCATCATGAAATCACTTCGATTATCCGC
Source organism: Tuta absoluta (assembly GCA_027580185.1). Lineage (NCBI taxonomy): Eukaryota > Metazoa > Arthropoda > Insecta > Lepidoptera > Gelechiidae > Tuta > Tuta absoluta. Next base: position 680,898 of record JAQAHW010000089.1, on the reverse strand, counting down.
CAAAAAAGATACTTTGCTGCTCGTATACAAAGCTCTCTGTCAATCAATACTAACCTATTGTATTAAAGCTTGGGGAGGAGCGACAAAAACAAGTATAAAAGAGCTAGAGATATCACAGAGGGCGGTGCTCAAAGTGATGCTGAGGAAGCCATTCAGATTTCCAACTGACACGTTATACGTTGAGTGCAAAGTTCTAAGAGTACGCCAACTGTATATCTTGAGGGTGGTGGTTGCAATGCATAAAATGGTGGTCAGCTCTCCGGAGTACGAAAAACTCCTAAAACAAAGAGTTTTCAGAGTTAAGGTTCCAGCTGTACGTACTTCCTTTGCTAAGCGCTTCGCGAGATACTTATCACCTTATATATTTAATGTCATTTGCAAGATACTCCCACAAGTCAAAACAACGACCACCCGCGACTTCAAAAATATTATTGAGAGATGGCTGCTCAGTCTAGATTATGGCAGAACTGAAGAGATACTACCCATATGGGGGACTTGAAAATTACAACACACACACAAACACACGCGCGCGCACACACACACACACACACACAAACACACACACACACACACACACACACACACACACACACGAACTTTAGTAAGTACATTTCAGTTTATACTTTGTCCTCGAAAACGTTATTTTCATTTTATTTCTTATTTATTTAGACCGGTAATAATAATAAACTTTGTGTCCGAGTGTACACCCAAAAATGTTAATGCAATACTAGGCCCCTGCGATACAAGCTTTGCTTAGTGCAGGGTCCGCTGTGTCACACAAAAAATTGTTTAAGCTAAGAGAAATGTAATCCTTTTGTTTGTTGTTTATTAAGCATGTTTTTGGTAATAAAAAATATTCTATTCTATTCTATTCTATTCTACTTATAAAACTTACTCAAGACTATTAAAAAATATGATAAGAACATCTAGAATAACTCTTTATACAAATAAAATAAATAAATAACTCTGATAATAAATCCAAAACAACCTGGGATATAATAAATGGTTCCAAGCAAAACCTACCACTGGAGCCAATAAATAAAATTATTATAAACAATCAATTAATCACTGACCCCCAGGAAATATCTAATTCAATCAATAATTTCTTTGTGGATAAAATAAATCATATATCAGGTATGTACATGTATGTAAAAGTATAAATCCGAGCTGCTCTTCTATGTTCATGGCACCTTGCACACCCAACAAAATAGTAAAAATTATAAAATATTTAAAAAATACGAATTGTGTAGGTCATGATGAAATATGTACAAAGGTCCTAAAATTTGTGGCTGAAGAAATATGTGGTCATCTATATCATATTTTAAATTTATGTATCGATCGAGGTACATTTCCAGAGGCACTGAAAACCACTATCCTCAGACCTATTTTAAAAAAGGGAAGCAAAGAATTAATGGAAAACTATAGACCCATAGCTCTCACCTCAATAATGTCCAAAATTTTTGAAAAGTACATTTGCTCAGAAGTACGAGTATTTTTAGAAAAGAACAACTTCTTAGTCCCCGAACAAAAAGGATTTCGTGAAAAAAAAAATATTAATATGGCATTGATTGATTGTTTAAAGGAAGTCACTATAAATGTAGACACTAGAACACCTATCTTCTCTATTTATTGTGACATGACGCAGGCATTTGATTATGTGGACCACAACATACTGCTAAGAAAATTAGGGTCATATGGTTTACGTGGCAACGTTTTGAAACTTTTTGAAACATATTTAATAAATAGAAAACAAAGAACTGAAATATCGAGAATTGACATTGCAAGCAAGACAGAACGTATATACAAATCTTGTGAACGAACAGTTATGTTTGGTGTGCCACAAGGCAGCGTGCTGGGCCCTCTTTTATTTATATTATATGTCGTAACGGCCGAAAATCAGATAGTAGGCTAGCAGCTATAATTAATTTTAACATCAAGATCAGGACGCGAAGTACCAAAACCAAGGAACGATGAAAGGTCATTTGAGCCTTGCACTGCGCCCGATCGCTCAAACAACACTGCCTCGGAATCTCTCTGTTCCCAAAAATGCCTTTAGCCAAACCACTTGACACAATATGTCTACTACATGCTTCGACCGACGCCAACGCATAGGTACTCAATTAATGCTCTTTCCATAAAATACATCAAAAAGTGCACTTTACTTCATTCCTCAGGTTTAATACCTCACGCTCCGACACGGCCTTCCTGACTTACACACGTCCTCGTGTGGTCACAACTAGCCATTTCACAGTATCGTTCGGTTATCCTGACAGACATACTTTAGCTTATTATAGCCCATAAAACCATATTAATCTGGCTAGACTCCTGAATTGAACAAAGATCTAGTTGTTCACAATAGTTCACTTCGTTCCTTTGAACATGTGAACAGGACTTTATCAATAAACTGCAAGAACCGAAAGCAGCTCAGCATTCATTGCGGTTTTAAGTATCTTTGATCCAAAGTACTTGCTATGTTAGCTATCCTGTTTGGTACTTACTTACTTACTTCCTAATACTTGTTTGTTAAATTTGACTTAGTATTCATAACAACAAATCTATTATCTCCAAATCGTTCAAGTATTTTTCACGTTTGTGTTATTATTTGCTAAATAAATAAACAGGCCCATATTCGTTTGCACTTCAAAAACTTCTCATAAGCCATCCAATACGTTTTTACCCTTACATGATTAGTAACTATGCACTCTTTTACTGTGTTGTCGAACTTAACAGCTAAAGAAATAACATTTATCAGAAACTCATTATTATTTCAACTTTGACATTAAGGTTACGGGTTTATTATGTGACAGACTACAAGTTGAGTGTGAACCATAAATTTTCAACCCACTTGAACCAGCCGTTTTCGTCGCTTTCTGATAACTTAAATCACTTTACTACTTATTGAAAGACAAGTGCCCATAAAACAATATTTTAACTTGAATACAATACAATAATTGATACGAGTACCGCAATAAAGTCTTTTGTTGCATCTGGCCACCGTCGCAACGGTCACAGAGCTTCCCCACCATGGGTCACTCAACACTGTCAATCACAGTCACAGTTCCCCGCCACGGATCTCAGGCCGACACCACCACCTTGTGGCACGCCTACTGGTAACACCGGTTACCTGGAGCGACATCATACATAACAGTAATGACCACAGTAATCACCTACTTGGTCAAGTATGATGCCCTCAACGAATCCATGCGTCCATCAAAGACACCATCTGATCACACAGATCAGCAAAGCGGATGGTGAATGAGCCACTGCAGCTGGCCACTCACCCGATCAGATCATAGTTCCCCGGGCTATATCTGACCCAACACAACATGAGACCACACTGTCTCCACAATTTGAGACCACACTGTCTCCACCATGGCACGCGCTCCTCCCGCAGAGGTCTTAAGTCAGAGTCAATATGTAGGTACGGTGATCACAGTCATAGTATATAGTCGTGAGGGGTCGGGAGGACAAACACGTCCATCATTGCCAGCAACAAAAACTTTAACTGCTACTATCATCTGATTAGTTATGCAATTTTATGGGTACTTCACTTTCAGGCATTTTAGCTTTCTATCCCAGCAAGGCACATAACAGCTATATGAAGTTAGCCAGATTACGTTTTCCTGCTCAAGGAAGCAAATCAATATTACTAAAGCTATAATAATACAATTCAGTACTTCTAAAATGAAAACATAAGTCCATTTCAAAATGCAACTTTTAACAATCGTTTCTATTATCACATTAGATCCATTCAATGCTTATCAGATTAAAAATAGGTAATTCTTATTTGATTCCACCTTTACAAAGCATGTTTTGATTTGAACTAAGCACTGCTTTGAGAGCTTAATTTTCATTAATTGCTTCACCGAGAAGGTGATTTAATATTTCTCAATTATTCTTCCAAGTTGACAAAATAACATAATGAAATCTATTTTTTTAAATGATAGGTACCTAATTAATATCACGTACCAATACTCAAATATCAATTGCATTCAATATGCAATTTACTATTTACCTACTTCTTTCGTCGAAGTCAGTGCTATAAAATTCTATATTACTTACACAACATAGCCACGTAATCTATGCTTTAACTACATCAACCCATTGTATCCAAGATCCAACAACAAACTTGATATTAATGCGGTTCACGCAGAAATATACACAACGTCCTTATCCAGCTGCTCTATTTATCACCAGCACGGCAAAGCACTTCGTTACCTTATACAAAAATTATTACTTCATAATAACGCTATACGCATTTAAGTAAATCTTCATAAGTTACAGTCATGATCATGCTTAACCATATCATTGTCATGTTTGTTTCTAAATCCCTTATGATATAAGTTAATTAACAAAAGAGTTTTTGCCAGACTTGCATTATGAAAACAATACAAAGATCTCGCTCATTTTTCCGAATACTATGGTAACATGTACCACGGGTATCAGTAATACGCGTGGCTACAACCCTCAGTCATTTTGGACATCAATGTCCCTTTTAGAACAATGCTTTTTTTATACCTCTAAGATAACATAATAGAGCTACAGCAATGCTTTGAAATGTTTTCTGAACTATAAGGAAATACCATAACCATTATGATTATTTATTAGCCATTCATTAGTTTTAAAACTCAAGTGTGTTTCTCACAAACGAAATAAAAATCCATCGCGAGAGTGATTCACAAACTGAAAGTTGTAGAGAACAATGTCTTCTGGCAATAGATACAGTACTTAGCATTCCCGGGACTCTGAACCAGCAACAAATGGTTCAGTTTTAAAAACATGACTCATGAAAATCAAATAGATACGTATACCCCTTTCGTACAATATCTATGTTAATATTCAAATCACGTTTATTGCAAACTACAAACACAAAATCTTTTCTTCTTCCGAAAATCGCTCTATCTTTATATCACCCCAAAAGCTTTTATTTCAAAAGTTTTGCATAAATGCAGTTCTGCACCAGGTAATATTTTATATCAATTGCAGTAAAGATTGAGAACCAGTCGCTATTCCCAAACCAAAACACAACGCCTTGGTTCTCATAGGTACTTGAAAAGACCCTTTTTTACGCGGTTATCAAATAGCCGTCCCATAGTTTGACTTAAGGTTTGTTAAACTTAGTTCTAAAAATAGACTGATTTATCCATTTCCAAAAGTTTAAAAACACGCTAAATAATATTTTACTGTAACGATACATGCGTCACTTTATTAACAAGTAGTAAGTAAGCAATAATGCAATGCAATAATTGCAAAAGATCAGAAATCCTTCTTTACACAATAAAATACGAAATCAAAACTTCTAGACTAGGCCAGGAATTGAACCTGAACCTTCATGTTCCTTGTAACGGTCTACCAACTGTGCCAACGAAAACAAAATGCGTGTGCAACTAACTGTGCACAACAAAACTAAAACATGTTTCTTTTTATTTGATAATTTCCGATTACAGAGACATCTTCCAATCATCACAACGTCATCCATTGACAAAGAAATTAATTAATCTTTATGTTTTTGTGAATCTAATTCATTATCCAAAATAATTATTTAATCGAGTGATTTTTCATCAATCAATAATGCCAATTAAAATCCGATAAAATTGTCTCCAGTCCAACTTAGGTCCACGTTTATAAACAAATTCAGTAGATTAACGTGTGGCAATCATTACCGTACTAAAATAATAATTATGACACAAACTGAAAATTGCCAACATTACTAATGCGCGGCAAATAAAAATCATCAGCAACCAATAACATCAAATCGCTAGAAAATAATAGTATGGAAAGAACTGGCCTGAATTATTTGTGGTCCAAGAGCATTCTCTGCAATCTGCATTTCCGCTTACAACTGGTATCTTCGCCACGAAAGTCATTTTAGTCACGATCACTAGGTCCACAAGTCTATCACTATGGCACTACATTACAGTTTGTAGGTCTCAATCCCACTTCTGATGTCGTAACGGCCGAAAATCAGATAGTAGGCTAGCAGCTATAATTAATTTTAACATCAAGATCAGGACGCGAAGTACCAAAACCAAGGAACGATGAAAGGTCATTTGAGCCTTGCACTGCGCCCGATCGCTCAAACAACACTGCCTCGGAATCTCTCTGTTCCCAAAAATGCCTTTAGCCAAACCACTTGACACAATATGTCTACTACATGCTTCGACCGACGCCAACGCATAGGTACTCAATTAATGCTCTTTCCATAAAATACATCAAAAAGTGCACTTTACTTCATTCCTCAGGTTTAATACCTCACGCTCCGACATATACATAAATGACCTGCCAATGGCTACCCACCAACACATTTCTCTCTTTGCTGATGACAGCACCATTACCGTGGGAGGTAAAATTATTAATCAATACAAAAGTGACATTAATGATGCAAAAAAATCTGTGATAGCATGGTTACAAAACAATAATTTGGTAATTAATATAGATAAAACAAAAGTTATGCATTTCAATCAACGCACTGATATCGCAAATATCATCACCAAACATGACGATAAACAGATTGATGTTGTAAATGATGCCAGATACTTGGGTTTGATCATTGATAGTAAACTTAACTGGAAAACAAACAATTACGAACTATGTAAAAGATTAATTAATTAATTTATTTAACTGTTTATTGCACACAAGATAAAACACAGGACACTTACAATTAAGAAAAACAACACAACAGGTACTACTTATTTTTAAAAAGAAATCTCTTCCAGCAGTCCTACGGTAGAGAGATAGCATAAGGTGAGGCTGATAGATCGTGCACAATGTAATAATAAAAATAAGTTTACTTAATATACTAATATATATATATATATATATACCTAACACAATAACATATATATATATTACAACAAATACAATAAATATACATAAATACGACTAATACAAACTAACTAGACAGTGAAAGGTAATGCTCTTTTACTCTTTTCTTGAAGACTGAGAGTGAAGGACTGTCACGTACTGTGTGCGGGAGGGAGTTCCACAATCTGGCTGCATGCACAGTGAAAGAATAACTGTAGAAGTCGGAGTGGTGGATAGGTATAGTAAGAATGGACCTTACATGGGAGCGACAAGGCTTGTCCTGAGGTCGAGAGAAATTAAAACGTTCTTGAAGGTAAGAAGGAGAAGAAGGGCTGTGAAGAATTTTGAAAAGACAAGAAAGCACATGAGCATTTCTGCGAAGTCGGATAGGAAGCCACTTGAGTTGAGAACGAAACTGCGAGACATGGTCGTACTTGCGTAAGCCGAAGATAAATCTAATACATAGGTTTTGGAGACGCTCGAGTTTGTTCAACAACTCTTCAGTGGCATCCAGGCAACAAGTGTAATCAAAAAGGGGGAAAAGAAGTGTTTGCGCGAGAGTGATTTTAGTTTTTAGAGGCAGGAAATTTTGGAGACGCTTCAGCGAGTGAAAAGAATAAAACACTTTTCTACTAACATCATTTACCTGAGCAGTCCAACTAAGGTTGTGGTCCAGTAGCACACCCAGGTTCTTAGCGGTCTTAGTGTAGGCAATGAAGATTAAGTACAGCAGCTTATCAATTGTACAAGCTAGCACCAGTGATAGACACAAATGCACTCCTTTCTGCGTACTATGGTATAGTTGCGTCTCATCTAAGGTATGGTGTAATGTTTTGGGGAAACTCTACACATAGAGACTCTATATTTATATATTAAAAAAATGTATAAGAGCAATATTTGGCTTATCATATATGGACAGCTGTAAACCTTATTTTATCAAGTACAAAATATTAACGTTTCCTGCTATTTATATTTTGGAATCGGTACTGTTTGTAAAAACTAATCCGGAATTATTTCAAAGATTGTCAGTTGTAAGAAATCGTAAGAGAAGAGACAATGACGCAGTACATGTACCAAAAGCTAATACAGCATTAATGTATAAAAGTGCACTATGTATGGCGCCTAAACTATATAATAAAGAACCAAAATGTATTAGAGAATTAAATATATTGTTGTTACCCTAGCAGGGTGCATGTTTGTGTCTAAATTACATTTTAAGATCTTTTTACAACATGTAAGCAGAAATAAAGAATTGAGAATTGAGAATTAAAGAAAAAATTGACTGAAATGTTGACACAAAAATGTATTTATAGTATAAACGAATTTTTAGAATACAAATAGGCTTCTGATCACATAAATGTGCAATTTAATAAAATAATGTTATGTGCCTGTCTAGAATTAAACCACGTTTGTATGCCAGCAAAGGTAGGAAATAGCTGAACACATCTAATATGTAGTATTTAAGACCATTGTAACTAACCTGTTTCCAACAAATAAACGATTCTGTATTCTCGTTCGTGAATGAGATTGGCGATGCAGTCACGATAAGTTCGGGCTTGGTGGATAAGTTTCTGCTTACAGATGTACCATGTTTCTAACTTCGGGCATTCAGCCTCTAAGTACATAAATTCCTGGGAATTGGTTGCCATATATGGGAAGGGTGGTAGGATAATATTGGAAAATCTATTAGGTACAGGACAAAGTCTGTACAGGTCATAGGTAGCTTTGGACATGATAGGAAACTTGAGGACAATAATAATTTTCTTACTAACGTAGTATGATCCTAAGCTAATTATATCGTAATAGTATCTTATATCAAGATCAAGAACCGAAAGAGAGCCATAAAGACCTTTTATTTTGCTTAACATAGTGCTAAGGTCGCTAATGGTTAATATGGAATGGTGCATAGAATTTGTGCGGCTAAAAGTTAAAATATTTTAATATTATATCTAGTCATCTCAAAAGAAAAATCTTGAACATTCTCAGTGAGAATGGTTAAAATTTTAGAGAGTTGTGCATATTGTGTAATACGTTCCTTATCTAAACTAAAACTATTAAGTAGATATATAATAGCTTTATCTTTTTTTTCTGATTAATAGTTAAATTATTCAATATATGAGTATGTTGAATTGTCAAATCCTTGTAGAAATATGCTTATTAAAAGCTGTTGATAGTTCTTGATTATTAGTCTGCAAAATTTTAATAGCATTTTCAAACCTCAGGGCGTCATCATGGTCAAGATTTAATGTCACACTCTTAATAAATGTACCTAAAGGATCAAAAATCCCGCGACGTATCCTTCTTGGTTCAAAGGATTCTAGTTGAACTAAAGTTTTATTTAACTTGCCAAATAAATGAATAATTTGATGCTAAAAAGTGGAAAATTTTGATTTGATATTTTACTAGCAATGTCAGTCAATTGAGTTGGTACTAAATCAATTTATATCTTTATTTTGCCAAGATCAATTTCTTGTAAAAATGTATGGTCATGTGATATTATTCTAGTAAGTCCAAGTTTAAACGGCAAGATACCAGGTCCATCTGACAAACTGTCAAGTCGTATGTTCTGTTCTGTAGGTTGGTTGAGTTCGGCTCGGACCAGGGACAGGGTCACGAGACTCACGAGTATTAGGATCATGCAACAAGGTAGAGTTAATATTTTTCTTTTTCCTTTTCAGTCTTGTTTTGGTGACAGGTCCTTTTTTTCGTGATGAATATATGTGAATGGGTAAATTAGCTATAACATTGTCATGTGTGTACCGAGGCGCCAGTTTCTGACTAGATGCTGCTGGGTTTCGGATATACACTTCTTGTTCAGGGTCATAATTAATTTCAGGTTCTCTATCAAGGTTTCGTCTAGTCATTATTGTTTCGCGATTCGAAAGTGCTTGGTCATGAATTATCTTGTATACGGTTTGCATTTTTTCGCGGTGTTCTTAAGAGTATTGTTGTAATAGTCTTTGGGTTAAGTCTAGGTCAGTTGGGTCTCTTGGGTCAAAATGTCCAGATATTAGGTCGAATGGTCTGCATTTAGTTAAACTGTGAATTGAACTATTGTATGCAATTAGCGCGAAGGGAACCAAATTCATTGCAAACTCATTTGGATGTTGTATTTTTAATAGACGTAAGTGTTCTAATAGAGTGCTATGAAATCTTCTACCATGCCATTTTCGTTTGGGGCATGTGCAGCAATAGTGTGGTGTTGGATTTTATGCAATTTCAGAAATTCTGCAACTATTTGATTAGTAAATTCTGTACCTCTATCTGTAGTTATAGACATAGGATATCCATGGTGAGTAGAAAAGGTTATAAGAGTTTTGACTATATTGGGGGCTGTGCAATCCGGTAAACGATATGCTTGAGCAATTAAGAGTAAGCATCGATCATAGTGAAGTATTTTTCCTGTTCAATAGTTAAGACGTGTGCATGTGTATGCTTTAACGGCTTTGAAGGTGGGGGTACAATCTGCTATTCAGGTCTAACTGGATTTCTATCGTATTTTGCTCTGCCACATATAGCACATTCAATAATGGACGTGGTAATGCTTTCTTTAAGAGCACTTCTACAGGAGGGGTAAAATTTTCTCAACTCCGTGAACATTTTTATTTTAAGCTTTTTATTGACTTAATTATGCATACCCAAATCATGTATACGAAGACGTTTTCAGTTTGTTAAGCAAAGAATTCGAAATCATTTTTAACGTAGAAACGAAAGAAATTAATACTAAATTTAAGTTTAGTGATTGGGCGACCAAAGGTCTTAGGGTTAGTAGAGATAGGCTTTTTAAACTTTACGAGCTTAAAAACATGACAAATGATGGAAGTTTTAATGAGCTGGTAAAAAAATATTCTAAAACCTTCAAAATAGCTTGTGAAATTGCTAAAGCAAACTTTATTAGTAATAAGATAAAATCTTCAGATAATAAAATAAAAGCTGTCTGGAAAGTTATTAATAGCGAAACAGGTAAAACTAAGCCACGCAAAAATAACTTTTCACTTAAAACCGACAAAGGAGTGATTAGTTTAAATTCAGATGTAGCGCAGGAGTTAAAGACATTTTTCACAAATATACCTCTAAAAACTACTCAGTCATTAAGATCTTCACCTACAATTTCATATTCATTGCTGAAGCAAAATGTAGATGTTTGCAATTCTGAATTTAAATTTAGTCATGTAAGTCCCCAGTATATTTTAAAATCTTTTAAAGATATCAAAGTTAAGAGCACGGAAAATTTATGGGGGATGTCAGTTAAAGTTTGTCAATCAGTAATCGAAATATTAGCACCATACTTAGCAGATATTTTCAATGAATGTATGCAAGGTAGTTCCGCTGTTTAAAGCTGGTGACAAACAAGACCCCAGTAACTATAGGCCTGTATCAATTCTGCCAGTACTAAGCAAAGTGTTTGAGAAGATCATACTCAAATGCTGTCCCATTTTAATCAGAACAATTTGTTACACAACCAGCAATTCGGTTTTACAAAGGGACGTTGTACCACAGATGCTGGTGTTGCTCTAATCAAACATGTATTTAATGCTTGGGAAGAATCAAAGGATGCCATTGGTGTTTTTTGTGATCTTTCCAAGGCATTTGATTGCGTAGATCATGAAACTTTATTGCTAAAATTAGAACACTACGGTATTCGAAACGCAGCTCTGAAATTTTTGAATTCATATGTAGATAATAGAACTCAAAAGGTCCAAATAAACGGTGCCAAATCACAGGGGTCTCGTGTTAAAATTGGTGTGCCTCAAGGCTCTATTTTAGGACCATTTCTATTTCTAATTTACATAAATGATTTGCCTTACATGGTAGAGAATTTGTCCAAGATTGTACTATTTGCTGATGACACATCCCTTATATTTAAGGTCGATAGACATGCACATAACTGTGACGAAGTAAACAACACTCTTGGACAAATTCATAGTTGGTTTACTGCAAATAATTTAGTTCTTAATGGGAAAAAAACTAAATGTGTATTATTCACTTTACCTAACGTAGTACATTCTTTGAATAATCATAATGAAAAATAAGAGTTTACTACCGGTACAGTTTTCTTAGGGATTACTCTCGGCTCAAGTCTCCAATGGGGCCCTCATATTACATCTTTGTCGGGAAGATTAAGCTCAGCTGCATATGCGGTACGTAAAATTAGAGATCACGGATATTGCAACTGCGCGACTTGTTTACTTTAGTTATTTTCACAGCATTATGTCCTATGGTCAGTATAGGGCTAAGTGGCTCTATCATTGCTCTAATGACGTCGTTTGTTACTCCGTCTTCTCCCGGGCTCTTACCAGTCTTCAATGCCAAAATGCCCTTGCGTATTTCGTCTTCAATAAGCGGTATGATAACTTCACCTTTAGTAGGCTCTGTGATTGGCATATAAGACATATTGAAGTTATCTTTATCCTGAAAATCGTAAAGCATACGATAAAAGTCCGAAATAACTTTTAAGATATGCTCTCTATTTGTAGCGACCTGCCCTGTGCTGTCTTTTAACAATACTACCCATGGCTTGCTCTCTTTGTTGCGGTTATTTCCTCTTTTAACCGACCGCCGTTTCTCTAATTCTTCTTTTACAATAGCAAGTTTATATTTTTCTTTATTTCTCTTGACTAGCTTTCTGGTTCTATTGTTAAGATTTTTAAGCTTTTTCTTCTCGATGACAGTCTTGTAAGATTTTTCTTTTAATTTTTCTCTGTTGAAGATAAGTTGTTTTACTACATCTGTAATTATTAATTCTATCTTAGACTTATCGGTTTTTCGATATAGCTTATTTACACTTTTCTTGATATTTTTAATCAGCCATTTGTATTGTTCTTGGATATCAATATTTTTTGCATTGCCAGAGCTTTTGTTCTGTTCAGAAAGGTCTTCAAAGATATTTTTCAGTGACTCTCTTTCTATTGGTAGTAAGGAGGTCAGTTTATTATGAAATTCTCTTCTACATTTCCTCTGCCCTGTGTTTAAGCTGTAGGTCGCTCGAACCATCCTGTGGTCGGAAGGGTAGTTGGTGTTTATAACTTGTATGTTCTGAATACTGTTTATTTTATTTTTTCTGATCATGAAAAAATCTATTTCATTAAAAGTTTTTCCGTCCGGTGATTGCCACGTCCACCTTTGCTTTGGTTTTTTCTTATGATAAGTATTCATAATGTAAAAGTTATTCTCATGACAAAAATCCACTAAAATTTGGCCACGTTCATTTCGGTCACCATAGCCCCACGGGCCCATTATAGCTTTATCGTTGGGTGTGGTTTGGCCAATTTTAGCATTAAAATCACCCATCACAATGCATTCAGGGTGAGATCTTTCTAGACTAATACGAACTTCCTTGTAAAATGTCTCTATTTCTTCTTTGTTTGCTTTTCTTGTCGGTGCGTAAGTTTGTATTATGCTCAGGGGGCGATTTGCTATTAACATGTCTAATCTTACAACTCTATCAGAGATCGCTTGAAAGTCCATTATATTTTGGCTCCACTGTTTCTTTATCATAAAACCAACGCCATTTCTGCCACTTTTTTTGCCATTGTACAAAAATACATACTCTTTATTTTCTAAAATGTGTGTACCTTCTTTCATGACTTCAGAAAGTCCCAAAATGTCCCATTTTATATTTTCCAAGGCATATTCAAGTTGTTCTTGGCGACCACTTCCAAGTAGCGACTTTACGTTAAATGTATTTATGTACATAGTAGAGTTATCGATGAAGGGGGGTGGTCTACTGCTCCCGCGGGGACCGACCGTACTGGGAGAGATATTTTCTGTTTATTTATTTCCGTTGTTATTATTTGAGGATGGGGCTGGCTCTAACTGCTATTCCTGAGGTTGAGTGGTTGTATATTGTTCAGAGTTCGGCGACTGGCGGAATAAATAAGACGCAATTGTTTTATTCTTTTTCAAAGTATTTGTTACAGGTAGAGATTGAACGGATTGACTGCCTTGTACATGTAGATTTTCAGGAGATTTACTCTGTTTTCTCTTTGTAGTTCTTGTTATAGGGCGCTCGCCATCACTCTCTTTTTGGTTTCTAGTTTTCTTGGTTACTATTTTGTCGTATTTTAGGAACACATTTTCTCCATTATCTCTTCTTTCTTTTAATTCCGCCTGAAGCTTTTTCCTTTCGGTCATTATTTTAGTAGTCAAGTCTTCTTTTAAATAAATATTTGTTCCTTGCAATTTACTTCTGTTCCTCATAATCTCGATTTTCCTACTAATTGTGGTTACTGTCAGGACTATTGGCCTAATTTTACTATCACTTTTCTTTCCTATTCTATGTAGAGACTCAATTTCAGGTCTTCCGAATGTCGATATTGCAATTTCTTCTCTAATTAATTCCATTGTAAACTTTTCCAGCTCATAATAGTTTTTCTCTTTTTCTTCCACGCCGTAAATTAATATGTTTTTCTTTTTAATTTGTTGCTCCAGTCTATCCATAAGAATTTGCTGCTCATCAATTTTATTTTCTATTATTTCTGTCCTAGTTTGAAGTATGGAGAATTTTTGGTTAATATTTTTGGTTATCTCATCTATAATTGAGTTCTTAATAATGAACATTTCTTCTTTTTGTTTAACAAACATTTTTCTAATCTCATCCATATCCATTTTTATTCTTACTGCCCTCTCGCGTCGAGGAGCGTGACTAGCTTAGACACTGGTTCTAGTTGTTTACTTTTGAACTAGCTTATTCTGTGCAATACTGATAGATGGCGCTACTTTCTATGTGGGTAAGCTCCGTGGGTAATTATATTAGTTCGTAATGCGTAAAAGAAAGAAATAAGGTCTAGACTCACTAAGTAATATGTCTAATTCCAAGCTAAACTCCCGCAGTGGAAGCGATTTACACAGGTAAATTTCGAACAAAATACCAGGAGTTCAACTGGAGGCAGACAATGGCTGCGTTACGCAGCGCTAAATAGCATACGCTGCACAATATAGCAGCGCATACTATGAATTAAACGTGAACCTAAATCTATTTAACTTAATAAACTAAGTTGATTGAAATTGGCTAATGATGTGTTCCAACCCTTACATAACTCAAGTCGGTAGTAAATACCGTCTGCCGATCTGGCGTTACGTCACACGTATTAGCACTAGATTATAAGTAAGTACCTCCAAATTATATCACCCCACGAATTCCGCAATTCGTACTAAGGAGTCACAATGATATGGTACAACAAATATGACTAAAGGGAACACACCATTAACACGAATAAACAGTTTTATCACTTACAGTCACGTGCCGGCGCAAATGCATAAATACCCAACGGAGAAAGGAAGTACAGGGAATGGATCAAAGAGGAATTCCGTGGGTACTTACAGGGCTGGGTGGAAAAGATATCGACACCCAGCATTCCACTACAGCCTTGGCGCGTTATTCACGTCAAACCACTCACAGCTTCTGTTCGTATTCCACTTTGATATTAGTCATTACGCGTGACCCAACCCGAATTTGGGCCGTACAAACGCGGGCCAAAATGGCCACCTGATGCCTATTCAACGCGACGCTCACGTGGAAGACGTCGAGACATCCAACAATCACTAAGCCTGGTATTCTAGTATAACCCAGGAGAACCGCAATAATACGATGCATCAACACGCGCGATCTCAAATTGAATCGTCCATTACACGCGGCATCACAAAACTCGTGGCGGGAAATCCGTACAAAACACAATACGCTTGTCCGAGCGGTTTTGAGTGACTGACTGCGGTGCAGAAATCACCGCGTGGCGCCGTCAGGCGGTCTGCGCGCACGTCGCCAGTCTCGCCCTGCGAGTGAGAAAGGGACAACACACGCCCAGAGCGACGCGTGCGATCGAGCACCGCGCCGCATTCATAGACCGTCATTAATACCTAACTCACCCCAGCATAACAACGCTAAATATTAAACATTCACCCGCCCTAGGCCGAATCCCTTAGGCCTATTCACTACTGGGGAGACGAGATAGCGTTGCTATTGCTCGCTTAAGAACTGAATCCCCTACCTGAACTGTCGCGACTCGAGGAGTGCCATCACTACCTGGGAACAAGTTGAGAATGCGCCCTCTGCGCCATCGCAGTGGCGGCAGGTTGGCATCCTTAACCAGAACGAGATCTCCGATGCGAGGGGGTTCAGTTCTGTCCGTCCACTTAAGGCGTTGCTGCAGAATGTGCAAATACTCAAGCGACCATCGCTTCCAAAAATTCTGAGACATTTGCTGCAGCAACTCATAACGCGTCAAACGATTGCTACTGACCTCTGTGTAGGGGTACTCTGGCAAGGCGTTAAGTGGTCGGCCAATTAAGAAATGCCCTGGTGTCAGGGCCTCCAGATCATTCGGATCTGAGCTAAGCGGACACAAAGGACGTGAATTGAGAACGGCCTCAATTTTACAAAACACGGTCGCTAGCTCCTCAAAGGTTAATATCGTTAAACCTATAACGCGCATCAAATGCGTCTTAGCGGACTTTACAACCGCTTCAAATATACCACCCCAGTGGGGGCATCCTGGTGGATCGAACACCCAGTTAATGCCCTGACGGGAGAGGCTCGTGCCGATAGCTTCCTCGTTTTCCGATAAAAACGTTATAATTTCTTTCATACATCGATCAGCGCCCTTAAAGTTGGTACCACAGTCCGACCTGATCAGCGCTGGTCGCCCTCTTCGCGACACAAATCTATCTAAAGCTGCTAAGAAAGCCTCCGTAGTGAGGTCGGCCACGAGTTCCAAGTGGACGGCCTTGGTTGCTAGGCACACAAACACGCACAAATACGCCTTGATTGACTTCGCGTTGCGAAGGCGTGATGCCTTTACCATAAAAGGCCCCGCAAAGTCCGTTCCCACACCCGCAAACGTCCAGGCTTCCGTCACCCGGTCCGGTGGGAGGTCTCCCATCTGAGGTTGCATTGTGGCTGCCTTCAACCGATAGCAAGGCAAGCACCGAAACACAATGCTCCGTACCGTACGTCGTCCAGACAAGATCCAAAACTCGCGCTGCAGAATAGCCAAAAGTGCATTGCAGCCCGCATGCGAGTTTTTCTGGTGACGATCCCTAACTATAAGTTCTACCAAAGGTCCCTTCTTTGGGAGTAACAGCGGATGCCGTGCTGAAAAGGGCAGGTTAGCGTTCCGAAGTCTACCTCCAACCCGGAGCATTCCATGCTCGTCCACGAACGGGTTGAGGCGCACAAGACCTCCCTTCAGCTTTCCACGGCCATCCCTGAGCAGCCTGGCCTCTTCCTCAAAATGTTCCGCCTGGACGACCCTAACCAATAAACTTAGAGCCGCATTCCGCTCCGCAGGCGAGAGGACAGGTGCCAAGTTCCGTTCTGCTTGAGGTTTTCTACAGTTGTTCACGAACCGTTTGATCCAACCTGTCACCCCTAGAAGTTTGTCGAGGGAGCTGTATCGTTCCAGCAAGAAAGCCGCACTAGGCTTAGGTACGATCTGCCCTACGTTCACTCGCAAACCTCGATCAGGTGGCCCAAGCGGCGACCCGCACTCATTGTATGGCCATCTCTCAGGTGACTCAGTCAGCCACTGAGGTCCCCACCACAGTGAGTGACCTACCAAATCAGGGGCCCTACATCCCCGTGAGGCGCAGTCCGCTGGGTTCTGTTCTCCCGGTACGTGTCTCCATACCAACGGAGTTTCCGATCCTTTAATCTGTGACACCCGATTTGCCACGAAAACCTCAAGAGTATGTACCGACGTCTGTAACCAGCACAGAACTATCCTACTGTCGGTCCATGCGTACACCGTTTCATCCAAATTGATGGTACCGCGTAGATTACTAGCGACATGATGTAGCAAGCGCGTGAGAAGCGCTGCTCCCGCCAATTCCAACTTTGGAATGGTCCATCTTGTCCTAACCGGAGCCACCTTACTCTTGGCCATAACTAGACGCACGTCTACAGTTCCCGTTGAACTGACTGTCCGCAAATAGACAGCTGCCGCGTACCCTCGCTCCGAGGCATCACAAAACCCATGTAGGGTAGCCTTACATCCCACCGATGGGAGCAATTTGCGAGGTATGGCGATGCGTACGATCCCTGGTAAGGTGGTCACAAACTTGGTCCAATCATTCAACAGCTCTCCGGAGAGCTGGTCGTCCCAACCCAAGTTTGCTATCCACAACCTTTGCAAGAAGCACTTCGCCATGAACGTCACCGGTGCGATCCACCCGTTAGGATCGAAAGTTCTGGCGATCGTCGATAATACCGAACGCTTCGTCCAAGTCTTCTGCAAAAGGTCTGGCTCGATCTGATACGTAAAGACATCATGCGTTGGCCTATATTGCACCCCTAGGATGCTCAACGTATTTGGATTGTCCGGGTTCTCGAAAAGGTGCGGGTCCTGCTGGAACTCACCTGGCAACCCGGCCAGGAGCTCTGGACAGCTGGACAGCCATTTCCGCAACTCATAACCTCCTGATTCCATGATCGCGATCAGCTCGTCTCGTAGGAGTAGTGCCTGTTGCACGCTATCTGCACCCGTGCAGATGTCATCCACGTAGACGTCGCGATCCAGTACTGCTGCGGCTCGAGGGAATCTTACCCTTTCCTGTGCGGCCAACTCTCGCAGCGTGCGTACTGCCAAAAACGGACTTGGCTTCAGACCATACGTTACCGTGTTAAGCTCATAAGTGACCATCGGCTCGTCAGGGCTCTCACGCCACAAAATCAGCTGGTACCGACGGTCATCTGGGTGTATAATTGTTTGGCGAAACATCATTTTGACGTCTGCGACGAACGCTACTTGGTGCAACCGAAAATCTGTGAGGATGTCCACAATGTCCCGGTTCAACTTGGGACCCGCGTGCAGACACTGGTTCACAGACACACCATTCGATGTAGGAGCAGAACCGTCAAACACTACCCGTATCTTCGCCTCCGGTGACTTCAAAACAGCCAGGTGTGGTATATAGTAATGCTCGACACACCTCCAATCTATGCTGGACACCGACATGTGGCCTAACTCTAGGTACTCCCTCATGAATTCGATATACTTCTGCCGAAGTGCTGCATCTCGCTTCATCTTTCTCTCCATAGCCAGTAGTCTCCGTTCCGCGATCTGTCACGAACTACCTAAGGAGGGGCGGTTTGGGAGAAATGGCAGCCTGGTAACAAACCTACCTGACGAACTTCGTGCAGTGTTGTACTGATAGAACAGCTCGCACTCGTCATCCTCTGGCTTCCGTCTATCCGCTGTGGGTGGCTCCTCAGACTCCCAAAACCTCTGCAGCACCTCCGACAACACACTACCATAGAGCACCGTATCGCCCTCTGGTAGGTCCTGAGGTCTCCAAACTGGGCCAAAAATAACATACCCCCCTGTGGTATCAACGGCCACTAAACCAGTTTGCTGAAGTACCCGTTTTCTGCCACACCAGAATCTCCCGAGGACGTCTGACCCGAGGAGAACGTCCACCGTACCAGGAGTATCAAATTCAGGATCAGCTAACTCTAAGCCTGTGGTTAACCCTCGTACCGTTGACGGTAACCGAACCTGAGGAAGTTTCCCTACCACTTCATCCAGCACCACTGCTGAGGCATGATAGCTGACCCCTGTACCTGTATTACCTAATGTGAACTCGAAGTTCACCTGACCCCGAACGTCAGGCACATCTACACCTCCAATACCTACAGCCCCATCCGTTGTGGGCCTTATATTTAAGCGTAGCCTACTCACCAGCTTACTAGACACAATACAACCCTGAGCCCCTGTATCTAACAAGGCTCTTACCTGTATGCTGCGGCCACCGGCGTGCGTTTAGGCCGCGCCTGCTTCGCATTGCGCAGACTCACGAAGACCGCAACGAAAGACGTTGTCAGAACATGCTACTTCGCAACTGTCCATTCTACCTTGTCCTACGGGACCGAAATATGGGCTCGAGCCAGCGACTGGCTGCGAGTCTTCAGGCTCCAGAAGAAAGCGATACGGGCAGTTGCTGGTATTGCTGGCTGCGCGTCTACGCGAGGCCATTTCAAGAGGCAGAATATAATGACGCTGCCTAGCATCCTTATTTACCAAGCGGGATGCTTCGCCTATTCAAATCTGCACTGTTTTGAACGGAAGACCGTTATCACTACACACTCACTACGCAGCAATGATCATTCTGACCGCTTGCGCGTAGAGCCACATAGACTGTCTAAGTCAGAAGGTAGTTTTTACTTGTATGGAGCCAGTGTGTACAACCGGATACCAAAGTCGGTTCGCGGTGCAGCTACCCCCCAAATCTTTAAACATAAATTTAAAAGTTGGTTAATAGAAAAGGAATTTTATGATTACGCCGACTTCGATAAAGTAGAACTGACATAGTTAACGGACATTCTTATTCAAATTTATTTTATTATTAGAAATAACTATTATTATTTAAACTATTTTAAATATGATTGTTTTCTGACAAATGTTGTAATTGGTTATATTTAGAATGGATACCTACTTTACCTATACCTACTCGTGTAACACTGAGTTTCATTGTGTTTGGATTGACCTGTAACTAGATAAGTTATGAATAAATTTTTCATTTTCATTTTTCATTTTCATTTTTCACCGTATCCCCATACCCAAATCATTGCCGTAGGCAACAATACCGTAATTGGCCGGGGGGCCGAAGCTGGCGTGTAGGCGGCGATTACCTAGCAGGAACCTAAGCGCGGAGTGTCCGCGTCCTGCGGGGGGGTCCCCTCTCTCCGTACACCTTCGAGTGGGTCCCACTCCTGCTGATAGGGACCTCTGGTCCTGTACGCCATGGCTGGCAGCCTATAGTAACCCTGCGGCAGGCGCGCGTACCGTGGATGCGCCTGTAGCCGCGGGTGCTCAGCCAAGGGGAGAGGCATGCGTGGGTCATGAGACCTCACCATGTTGTTCAGTCCCGCCGAGTACTGCATGTACTGGCCCTGGTATTGGCACCCGCCCGTAGCATCACGTACTTGTGATGGGTGCCCCTGACCTTGGACCTGTGACCACCTACCCTGTCCCGGCACCTGCTGCCGAGGTGGTGACTGTCTCGCGCGTGGTGAAGGGGGCATCACCTGCTGATGTCCCTGGCCTCGTCCCTGAAACCCTGGTGGAAGAGGACTCCTCCTTGGAGGGGGTGGGGAGCGTTGCTCCCGTCTAGGTAGGGCAGACTCCGTCCGCTGACCCGCGTCAGCTCTGCCTCCGTAATCTCCGCTGCGGTTCATGCATAGGAGCTGATGGTGGGCACCCTGGCAGTACCTGCAGTTGGTGCTTGATGGGCACTCTCGCACCTGATGCGGCCCCATACACCTAAAGCACCAACGCCGTTGCTGCACCACACCACGACGTTTCTGCACCCGCTGTGCAGCGAACTCCTCACACGCAGTCACCCGATGCCCCGCCTCTCTGCAGTAGGCACACCTCGATTCCAAATTAGCGACATTGTATCGCCTGGGTGGCCTACTCTTACCGTCTCGCGCCTGTGCACCCGGCCGTTCCGGGCGGCGAGCGGCCGCAGACTCCGCGTGAGGCGACTCTCCAAATTGGGCATCTACCCGCCTGCACTCGGCCTCGAGGAAGGACTTGAGCTCCTCGAAGGTCGGGAGGTAATCAGATGTCTTACCTCCGTGTGACTGTTCAAAACGAGCGGCCATGTCGCTCGGCAGGCGGCGCAACAACGTGTGGACCAGGATATAATCATAGCCTGACACCGGCATCCCCTGTCTCTCAAGAGCGTTCACTGCAACGCAGACAGGGTTGAGGACCTTGGCCCTGAGGTCCGTCCCTCGTGTGATGGTCGGCACGGTGAGCCACTGTTCCAGGAGTTGGTCAATCATGAGACGTTTGTTGCTGTATCTCTCGATCAGCAAACCGCGAGCCGTCTCGTAACTTGCATCATCGACTGGTAGATGCTTTACCAGCTCATGGGGCTCACCTTGCAGCTTGGCCATCAATTGTGCCATTTTATATGCCGGCTGCAAGTCAGTGCGGTTATGAATCACACTGTCAAACAGATCCTGGAATCGGGTCCAATCCGTGTAGTCCCCGTGGAAGACCGGAATCGCCACAGCCGGCAGGGGCACTTGCACCCCCGGTCCCCGCGGACCATGGGGTGGGTCCGGCTCCCCAGCTCTACGCCTGGTGATCACAGCAGCCGCCTGCTGGATCTCCTGCCCCATCTCCATGCACTGGGTCACATTCGTCCGGACCGTAAGTTTGACCTCCTCATCAGGCGTCCCATCAAATAACTCCTCGCATCCAGTGAGGCAATCCAACACCTCCGCGACCCGTTCGTCAATCCGTTGCGCACAAGCGATGAGTGCGTCCTCTCGGTCCCCGCGACCGACCATCGCCTGCTTAGTCGCGAACCAAATTAGGTGCGTTCTAATTTTTGCCTGAAGCTGTGTAATTGTGGGAGCCATGGTACCAACTCAAGGTAACACCGAACCTTACAATAAAAAAAAATAGACAATCGGCCCTGATCCTACCGTTAGGATATCCGCACAGGGTAAACACAACGATAATAACAAGCAATTCACTAATTGATTGGCCCTGATCCTACCGATAGGATATTCTACACAGGGCACACACTACAATCACAATAAATATATTTTTTTTTTATGTAGGTAGATTAAAAATCTTATACTAAAATAATCTTAAATCTAGTGGTTTTCTGAACCACGCTCTGCTACCAAAAATTGTCTAATTCCAAGCTAAACTCCCGCAGTGGAAGCGATTTACACAGGTAAATTTCGAACAAAATACCAGGAGTTCAACTGGAGGCAGACAATGGCTGCGTTACGCAGCGCTAAATAGCATACGCTGCACAATATAGCAGCGCATACTATGAATTAAACGTGAACCTAAATCTATTTAACTTAATAAACTAAGTTGATTGAAATTGGCTAATGATGTGTTCCAACCCTTACATAACTCAAGTCGGTAGTAAATACCGTCTGCCGATCTGGCGTTACGTCACACGTATTAGCACTAGATTATAAGTAAGTACCTCCAAATTATATCACCCCACGAATTCCGCAATTCGTACTAAGGAGTCACAATGATATGGTACAACAAATATGACTAAAGGGAACACACCATTAACACGAATAAACAGTTTTATCACTTACAGTCACGTGCCGGCGCAAATGCATAAATACCCAACGGAGAAAGGAAGTTCAGGGAATGGATCAAATAGGAATTCCGTTGGTACTTACAGGGCTGGGTGGAAAAGATATCGACACCCAGCATTCCACTACAGCCTTGGCGCGTTATTCACGTCAAACCACTCACAGCTTCTGTTCGTATTCCACTTTGATATTAGTCATTACGCGTGACCCAACCCGAATTTGGGCCGTACAAACGCGGGCCAAAATGGCCACCTGATGCCTATTCAACGCGACGCTCACGTGGAAGACGTCGAGACATCCAACAATCACTAAGCCTGGTATTCTAGTATAACCCAGGAGAACCGCAATAATACGATGCATCAACACGCGCGATCTCAAATTGAATCGTCCATTACACGCGGCATCACAAAACTCGTGGCGGGAAATCCGTACAAAACACAATACGCTTGTCCGAGCGGTTTTGAGTGACTGACTGCGGTGCAGAAATCACCGCGTGGCGCCGTCAGGCGGTCTGCGCGCACGTCGCCAGTCTCGCCCTGCGAGTGAGAAAGGGACAACACACGCCCAGAGCGACGCGTGCGATCGAGCACCGCGCCGCATTCATAGACCGTCATTAATACCTAACTCACCCCAGCATAACAACGCTAAATATTAAACAAATATCTTCAATTTGCTTACGAAAGGTATTCTTTGCTAGTTATAGTAGCTCAACCATAAATTTTCTTCAAAACATTGCGTAGGTATGCTGCACTGAATCGACGTTGTTTCTGTTTTTCTCATAGGTATTTTCTTTTCTTTTATAACATATTTATTGGTAAAGCTTGTAGTATTGCAGATGACAGGAATACCAAACTCTTGCTTTTAAGTTTCAGCTGTTATTGTACGGAATCACTAGGTACAGTGCCTTATTGCAGCCGTTAGTACATTTTGAGGTTAGTTAGCAGTTATTACTTTAGCACACGTATTTATGTTCAAATGTTGCAAAATACCCGAAGAATGGGAAACATCAGTGATAACACTGCTCTATAAGAAAGGCGATCCCCTTAACATCAATAACTACCGCCCTATTAGCCTCTTACAATCGATATATAAATTATTTACAAACATCATTTTAACAAGAATTAAAAAAGACTTGGATTTCCAACAACCCAGAGAGCAAGCAGGATTTCGGCACGGTTACTCTACACTGGACCACATATTTACTCTAAATCAAATTATCGAGAAATATAAAGAATATGGAAAATGCCTCTACATTGCATTTATCGACTACACGAAAGCTTTCGACTCTATACAACATTCTTAACTCTGGATAGCACTACAAGAACAGAGAATAAACAACTGTTACATAAATATATTAAAAGAAATCTACAGCAAGGGCAAAGCATATGTGAAATTGGAGAGAAGAGGTCCAATGTTCAACATAAAACGAGGCGTAAGACAGGGAGACCCAATCTCACCAAATCTTTTCACAGCTCTATTAGAACATATTTTCAGAAGCTTAGACTGGTCCGGAAAAGGTATAAACATCAACGGTGAATACTTACACCACCTACGATTCGCAGACGATATTATAATTCTCTCTGAAAGTCATAGTGACCTAACATACATGTTTAAATCTTTAGACCTACAAACGGAGAACAGAAGGACATTACTATTCAGTCGAAAAATGTGAATTATGTCAATGACTACATTTATTTGGGACAAACTATTTCCATGAAAACATCACCTCTAGCAGAAGTAGAGCGAAGAATTAAAAAAGCCTGGAATGCATATTGGTCTATGAAACACATATTTAAATCAAAAATAGACATCAAACTTAAAAGAATCGCTATGGATACAGTCGTAACACCGACTCTACTTTACGGATGCCAAACATGGCCACTTACTAAGGATACTATACACAAACTGCAAGTTTTCCAGAGAAGCACAGAAAGGAGCATGTTAGGTATCACACTAAGAAATAGGGTGAGAAACACAGAAATCCGCCAGAAAACAAAGATAGCTGATGCTGCACAGCTAGCCTGTCGCCAGAAATGGAGATGGGCGGGCCATACAGCCCGAGCGAAAGATGGTCGCTGGAGTGAAAGAATGATACACTGGTACCCGCGCGACGCGCGCCGGCCAAGGGGTCGACCGCGTCAGCGCTGGCGTGACGACATCGTACTCCTCGAGGGCACCACCTGGACGAGACTGGCCGCTGACCGGGAGAAGTGGCGTGAGATGGAGGAGGCCTATGTCCAACGTTGGGCATCCGACGCAGAATAGTACTTATTTTTCATTTTATTTTAATACTATAGATTAATTTTACGTTTTTATAAGTAATTTTACATAACTTCCTATTGAAAAATTGATTATAAATACTTTAAATGAATTTGCTGCGTTTTACACCTGTTTAATTTAATCGCATGAATTTTATTTAATTTGATTAGATTTATTGAAGCATGTTTAATAATTTTAAAAATTTGTTAATGTTTTGAAATTTTTACTATTTTGTAACTAATTGAAGTGAGTTTTACTGTGAAGTGTTGCAAATGTGATAATTATCTGGCATTGGAAATAAAAGGCTTATTATTATTATTATTATTATTATGTCCTATGGAATTTTGCTGTGGGGGCATGACGTTGATATTGAAACAATTTTTGTTCTCCAAAAAAGGGCCATTAGAGCAATTTATAAACTTTGCAGTCGTGATTCCCTAAGGGAACTGTTTAAGGAAATTAATATAATGACTGTGCCGTATCAATATATTTATGAAAATATCATGTATGTTACAAAAAATATAAATAATTTCACTAGAAATTGTGACAGGCATAACCGCAATACAAGGAGTAAAAATAAAATAGATCAACCTAAGGTCTAAGTATAAGATACTATAATAAAATACCGGAAGATATATTGAGTTTATCAGAAAGTAAATTTAAGTCTGTTATCAAAAAAACATTATGTTATAAAGCTTATAATAAGTTAGATGAGTACATTAATGACAAAGAGGCATGGAGCTCTGAAATTCCAGCGCAGCGCAAGAAACACGCACTCATTTTTAATACCAAAATGGGACGTGCGTGGAGTTTACAACTAACTTAATTTTATAAATCTCCATGGATGTAATTTCAATAGTCTAAAGTAAATATTTTCAAAAATTAACAATGTAAAGACTAGCTAAATATTTTATAAGTTGAAACTGGTAGATTGATCTACTGCAATTTTTACAAAAAAATATGTAGCCATTTTTGGTCTTTATATATTTTTTTTACTTCCAGAATTAGCTAGGGTAGCTAAGGGGCAAGTACGATTGTTAATTTAGAGTAGGAGCACTTCTGGGCAGGGGGGGTTTTTCCTGTTCAGGAGGTCCGATTAATTATACGCATGTAAACTACACGCTTTAAAAATCTTGACTTCAATTTGAAACAAATATCCTTTTCAGATGGTGGTGGCGTAAAGTTACATGCCGTGTGATTAACCTAACCAGCCCCGTGGCAGTGCTTTGATTTTTATATTTTTTTTATCCCGCCCGAGCCGGTTTTCTATTAGGACATTACAAAATTGTTATAAAAAAAAGAAAATTGTGTGATACAAATTTCTTTTTTTTACAATGACGGTTCATGACGTCAATAAGTGATATGATAATACTATCCTACATTGAATAAAGAATATCAATTTCAATTTCAATATACTCAAAATTTCGAAAAAAAATATAGAAATTTAATTATGCTAATTAGCCATCACTTGCACTTGTGGATTCTGAAATATTGAATTAGATAGAAAGGTATTTAGCTTCTTACGCACTTATGATGGCTAGTAATGCAGCAAGTTGAATGCACCACGCGTACGACCGCAAGGTAATGCAAATGCACAAGCGATGCACTTTACTCGCCCTACTTCCACCAATCAATCCGGGTTTTCTTCTCGACGGCCGTGAGGCCGTCGGGGAGACGCCATCGAGGCGAAGCTTCCTGGGCGTAATTTCTGCCGCCGCCCGCGAAAGCGGGCGGGTTACGGGGTTGGGGGCCGTGGTGAGTGTGGGAACACTTCGCCACGGCCCGAAGAGTCAAGTTTCGGTCGAAGCGCGGCCGGACAGAACCGGCCGCAGTCTTGTCCGGTGCACCGCCGGCGAGTCACCCACCGGGTGGGACTCTGTTCAGGGAGGCCCAGTGAGTGCCTTCCAGCCTGGCGGCGAAATGTTACTTCCGGTTTGGCCGGCGAGCTTGGCCCGGAACGGACCCGCTCAGCCGGCAAGAGTCAAAGTTGGGTCGGGGTCAATCTAGTGGGGGCCGCCGACTGGTGAGCGCTATCAAGGTGACAGCGCACCACCAGCCGGCGACCAAGGTCAGTCCGGTATGTAAATATTTTCCGCGAGCTCCTCCACCACAGCGAGCTCGCGAGGATACGGTTTCCAATCTGGGGGGCGCGCGTGGTACGGGGCCAGATTTCGAAGGTGCTCGAAATCTGACCGGTCAGTGCGCGCGAACATCCCGGTCTAGAGCTTGGAGACGAACTCATCCAAGGTCTCGACTTTCAGGTCCCTCCGAATGACTTCGTTGCGGACGAATCTCGGCGCGTCGGCGATGGCTCGCAACGCCTTGGACTGCTGGGCCCGCAGTCTTTGGCGGTTGGTCTCAGAGACCAACGCGTACGACGTACGTCAGGCGAGTTCTGATGTACGCCTTGAACACGCCTAGTTTCATGCGCAAAGGGAGTCTCGAGCGCAGAATGGGTCGGAGCAAAGCAGTGGCAGCCCCCGCTTGCCCGATCACATTCTTCACGTGCTGGGCCATGGACAGGTTTCGGTCTATGGTCACGCCTAGGTATTTAGCCTGTGCGGACCACCCGATCTCTTGTCCATGGAGCTTCAGCTTCGGGGGATCTCTTCGACCACGCCCCACGATGATCGCTTGGGTCTTCCCCACGTTGACCGTCAGTCTCCATTTTGCCAGTCAGGCTGGGAGGGCGTCCAGAGCTATCTGCATTTTCCTGGCCGCGTGCCTCGTGTTGAGGGACACGGAGAAAAATGCAGCGTCATCGGCATAGAGCGCCAGCTTAGTGCCGCCCTCAACCGGGATATCATCCGTGTACCTGGCGTAGCATACCGGAGACAGACAGCTACCCTGGGGGACTCCAGCAGTGATCCTTCGGACTTGGGAGAGGGCGTCTTCCACTGCCACCTGGAAACGCTTATTCTCTAGGAAGGTGGCCACGATCTTAACGACTCGCCGAGGAGTCGTAGATGTGGACAGCTTATAAACCAAGCCCGGGTGCCATACGCGGCCGAACGCCTTCTCCATATCCAGAAATACTGCTACGGTGGTCTCCCTCTTATTGAGGGCCGCCGTCATATCGTGCAGTACTATCGACAGTTGGAGGGTTGTAGAATACTCGGCTCAAAAGCCGAATTGCTCCTCGCGAGGCATGATGTGGGGTCTCATGTGACGCAGAAGAAGTTTCTCAAACACCTTACTAATCGTTGGTTGCAAGGTGATTGGCCGATAGCTCTCAGGCTTCAGGGTGTTCTTCCCGGGCTTGGGGAGCATGATTACTCGCCCAAGCTTCCACGCGTCCGGAAAGTGCCCCGTCCGCATGATGCCATTATAGATGCGCGTCACCGTTGCGATTGAACGCGGGGGGAGGTGACGCAGCATCTTATTCGTAATGCCATCAGGTCCGGGTGCCTTTCGGAGGGGGGTTCGTCTTAACGCCCGAAGCACCTGGCCGGGCCTCATCTCCTCCTCACCTCATCAGGAGGGATCGGCTGAGCGAAGTAGCCCGCTAGACTTCGCGAAACTTCTTCTTCGTCGTGGTCGGCACCTGGGTTCGGCCGGAATTGGCTCTCCAGGCACTCAGCAAAGATTTCAGCTCGATCCTCGGCTTTGAAAGGGGGGGTGCCCGTCCCCACCGAGGAGAGGTCTTACTGGCATCGCCTTTCCGGAGAGCCGGCGACACAGTCTATGGATGCCGGTCCAATCTTCACCGGCTGTATCTATGGCTTGCTACTTCCACCGTTTTACACTCTACACGTGTTTCGCCCCTCCACGGACTGAGTAATCGTCGTTGTCGGCTCGAGCTTATAAATGTTTCCTCCCCGCCATTGGGTGACGCAATGTACGAGAACCAATCAGAGTGCAGATTGGTCAGGTGACTCTCTGCGATTGGTTATTTTGAAAAATACGCAGTAATGGAGAAGAGAAACATTTACCTGCTCGTTGAAGATAGTTCCAGTACACCCGTGACGTATAATTTCTAATTGTTCCAACACGTTCAGCCTTTGGCCTTTATTACAAGTATGTAGAACTTTATAGGAATGGCTGTCTGTTAAACTATTCCCAGAATCTAGCAAATGTTTTGCGAAATGCGATCTTTCTGGACGTCCATTCCTATACGCAGAAGTGTGTTCTTTATAACGTGTATTAAAACTACGACCAGTTTGACCTACGTAAACCCCATTACACACATCGCATGCAAGTTTGTATACGCCCGACTTCTTACCAACCTCAGTCTTTTCTTTGCCGTTGCAAACCGCCCGACGAATGGTGTTGTTGGTCCTAAACGCCACATGAACATCGTTGTTCCTCAAAATTCTTGATATCTTTTCAGATATTGGTCCGGCGTACAGTAAACTTGACCGTTAGTGATGAACATCGCGTTCCTCTCGCGCTGAATAGAAACGGCTAGAAACCGGCTGATTTATCTTTTTCCTGATTAACCCGTCCACCATTCGCCGGTCGTACCCGTTTCCCGCAACTGCAATAGAGTAAACAGTATTCAATTCTTTGTTATACGCTTGCGAAGATAGAGGATATGTTAATAACCTATTTACGTTACAATGAAAAGCCGCTAATTTGTGTTGACAAGAAGTCACCAGAATAACTAAATCATTGTGAGTTGGTTTTCGATATACTTCAAAGGCATACTGACAACGCTCCCGTGTGATAGTCATATCTAAGAAGTTAATTGCGCAGTTCTGTTCGAGTTCTAATTGTATTCAGACTACTAACAAAGATATCTAATTCTTGTCTCGTACCTGTCCAGCATATCAGTATATCATCAACGTATCTGTTTTAATAAAGGATATTACTGTTGCCCACGATGTACTTATTTTCGTAGTTATCCATGAATATCTCCGCCATCAATGGAGATAGTGGAGGCCCCATAGCCAAACCCTCTTTCTGCCTATAATAAGCCCCATTAAACCTAAAATAGTTTTGTTTCATGCATATTGTTGCTAAGTCAATAAGTTCTTTTACCACAAGAGACAATATACAAAGGGTAGAACATACACTCATCAGCAACACGCTTCGTCTGAACATAATAATAACAAAATAAATCCACCACAAGTTTCATCAACTTAATAAAATGAAACATAAATAATCAGCAACAAGCTTCGTCAAAGTAAAATATTCAATAAAAAAAAAAAATCAAAATGTGCTAGCCCTGGCAATTATTAACGTCCGTACTCGCCTGGTCCAAACGTCCCCATTACACTAGCTGCGTTACCCCTTTGCACAGCAAGTGAAAGACGCTGAACCAGGAATGCTCCAGACCTGGGATCAGACCCTCTCTCCCTCAAACGCCTGCCCAGCTCACTAACAAAAGCTCTTGCCTCGGCACCCCACGTACCAGAGGTCTCAATAGCCACCGGGACAAAGAGGTACTGCTGCGCCAAAGCGGCATACTTTTGGTGCTTTAGTCTAGCGGCAGTCTCCGCTGCTGATCCAGCCACATGCGCCGTACCACCAACATGGCAGGCGG
This sequence comes from Tuta absoluta, assembly GCA_027580185.1. Classification (NCBI taxonomy): domain Eukaryota; kingdom Metazoa; phylum Arthropoda; class Insecta; order Lepidoptera; family Gelechiidae; genus Tuta; species Tuta absoluta. Next base: position 650,275 of record JAQAHW010000089.1, on the reverse strand, counting down.
CAAAGGTGCTCACACACGTGGCGTCCCACAACAAGCAACGACCTCTCATCCACGGCACCAACGTTAGACCATCTGGTCTCTTTCCGTCAGTCCGACAAAGGCCAGGGGGCTCCAAGACACACGGTATGTTCGCCGACACAAGAGCACGACGAATAATGTCGTTCAACGCGTGATGCCGTGGAAACCTACCCGCACATCTCTGGCAACTCAACGCATGGTGCCCATTTTCCTCCACCATTGTCCCGCACACACAATGATGAGGTGCACAAACCACACAGCCCAGACGCAGAGCGACGGCAATTCGCAAGCTGTCATTATCAAGAAATGTACCCAGCTGCGGAGAGGGCAGAGCATGCAACCAAGCGCCGGACTCCGGCTTAGATGCTGCCTTGATTCGGGCTAAGTCTGCCCCAGAAGCATTCCCCAACATCCGCTCCACCACTACCCTGCATTGAACGTCATCCCAACCTCTTTGTACCGTAGGATCATCAGGGACATCCTTACCTGGACACAGCTGGCGCCACTGGGACAAAGCCGCATCAGCAAACGGGATAACGAGCTCATCGCCATTCAAAGAAAATATTTGAGCGACTAAGCTCCTCACCCCACTCACCGAGGCAAGAAATCCAGCCAACCCTGTGTCCATGACCCTACGAATACCAAGGCCGCCGTGACGAATAGGAAGCGACGCTTGAGCCCACTGACTATCGTTAAGCGATACATTAATAACATCCTCCAAAATTGACTTTATGAGACAATCAACATCCGTTACATCATCCGGAAAAAGCCAAGTTGGAGAAGTTCTGACTGTATAAGTAAGAGTGGGCATCCCAAAGCAACTTCGCAAAAGAGTAAGAGAGACAGATGCCGGCAAATACCTCAAACGCTCCCGAACAACCATCAGAGTCTGTTTCCTTGCTTCAAGAGCAGCTGGCACAGCGTCAGGGAATATAGGTGCACCAAGGAGGTTGAAAGTGCCTTCATTCAATTTTTTTAATCCCGGTAACACACTTTCGAAACGGGAGAAAGAGCATACACCCTGAGGACCACCAAAAAACTCGCACTTAGTGTGATTTAAACTGAGACCAATGGCTTCCAGCCTGGGAAGCAGCAACTGCAAATCTCTAAAAAGTACGTCCGGCTTTCCGCCAATGGTACCATCGTCCAAATACCAAAGATTTAGTGGGGCCTCCAATTCCGTTACAATTTTATGAAGAACCAGGCTAAAAATTAGAGGTCCCAGGGGATCTCCCTGCTGCACCCCCACTTGCGACGAAATGCTGGTATCGTTGTAAAACAGCTTGCTTGGTGCCGCGTACGCCTGATACAGGTACGGAAAAAGACCTGGTATTCGGTCTTTTGTCTCACTTAATAACACGTCCCTATGAATACTATTGAATGCATTCTTTATGTCAAACTTAAGAATTATATCATCACCCGGAAGAACCTTGTCTAGGACAAAAAGGCGAGTTGCGTGTATGGCCGCCTCACACCCCAAAGGAGTACCAAAGCCAAGTTGACGCGGTTGCAAATACCTCGCCATCTCATCTTTAACGGCACGACAACCAAGCTTGGAAACTAGACGACGGAATGCGATACCAACAGCTATCGGCCGAATCCCACCATCATTCTTCTTGTTAAGTGCACACAAAGAAGCGCCATAAAAATAAGGTGTCACCTCCAAGTTTAACATTCCCCGCAACAAGAATTCACACAACCTGGTTATAGACCCAAGCAAACGGCGGCCATTATCCCCGGCAGTATTGGAAATCAACTCTTTCAAATGAATTGGGCGAATCCCGTCGATACCGGAGGCGGAGCCACTATAAAAAGAACTGATTCCCAAAGCTACATCATCTTCTGATACAGATAAGAAAGGAGATGACAGATTTGGCTCTGAAGGCAAGGATAAATGCTGCGATGGTGAAGGAACGGGATGTTTCTCACGCAAAGCATTTAATGTGCTCTCATTGTTTGGGGACAGAGTACTCTCAGATGACAATAAGCGGACAGCACCCCTTAAATCACCATCATACACCTTCGATTCAATCAATTTATTAACAGACCTTGTCTGTGGAGATCGGGTAACTGCAGGAAAATAAACGCTAAGTTGATCAGTGTTTTCCTTTACCTTTGCAGTAAGCGATTTTCCACTGCTCGCCTCAGGTACTCTCAGAGCACCATAAGCAAAGGATAACAAAGAGCACCAAGCACTAGTCTCATTTGTTTGGACGCAGTCGTCGATGATTGATGACAACTTGCCAGCCACAGTACTACGGGCTCCCTTAGGGATGTGCTTTAAAACTCGCACAGTCTTTTTTAAAATATGTATGTCGTCAAGTGAAACCGCAGGTGAGGTCAAGCGTTGATCAACATTTAGCGCAACAACAACCTGCTGAGAGCGTACATCCCTGTGCATATGCGCTATGTGCACATTCAATCCGCGAGGAGCAACAAAAAGGCGAGAAGACTCTGGGCAGTAAGGGCAAGTAGTTCTGATCGGGCTAGCAGACATTCTATATAATTTCCACTACCAAAAGAAATAAAATTAAAATTAAACCAAACATTATCAAAACAATTAATTAAACATTTGTAAAATATAAAAAAGGAACTTACACCCTATCAATAATATCACAGTATGCAGTTGTCAAAAGACTAACTAAATTAAACTAAGTCACATGAAATAAAAGAGGCAATTTAACACGAAATAAAATCACAAATTAAAACACAGAAAAATAAAGTTCAGTTCGCACCAAAACATGTGGAAATCATCCCGCAGAGAACACGATGAACGCACCTCACAGCTCGCAAAAAGTAGACCACACAAAACTCGGTACAAAGATGCGTGGTACGGAACGTAACTTCGCCTCCGACACAGCTGACGTGCAGTTAATGTTACTCGGAATGTACGTCAGTTACCCTCCAAATGCGCATCTTGCGCAAGCGCAAACCGTTGATTTCTGCAAGACTTTGTTGTGCTTTTGGTGCCTGTGCTCAAATTTGTGCGTGTGTGCGTGCGTTTTTTAAAATCATCAACGGTTTACCATCTAAATCACCATAATAAGTTCGGCGAAAACAGAAGTTTAAGGTAAATTACTTGCAGGTTATGTTGCAGACAGTTTAGGTCAGGTCCATGTCCGATGACGGCACACAGTTTCAATAAAAAACAAGCACTAATTATAATGAAATTAGTCACAAATTATTTCGATCACTGTTTTTACCATAATTTTCTACTAAAATTTATTGCAAACATTATCACCTGCTAATTGTCACTTAGAAACATATTTTTTCAAAATATTATTTAGATAAGTTATTGTTTACTATTTATTAATCTTACTAAAATACGGAGCTACTGTTTACTACTGCACGCCCTCTGGCTAATCTTAATTCTTTTACCTCCTCTGGATGTAAGTTTTTTCTTTCTAACATGTCGGAAAGAAAAACTAAAACTTCTTCATAGGGTACGTTAGTAAACAAACTGTCTACATCCAAAGAAAGTAAAAGAGAGTTCGTGGGCAACACAACATCCTTTATTTTTTCTGTTAAGTCTTGCGTATTCTGTAGACTATATTTAGGAGAAAAACCTGACTTGTTCTTAATAATAGTATTTAATCTTTTAGCTAACTCATATGCTGGGCACCCAATGTACGAAACAACAGGACGAATGGGAACGTTGTCTTTATGTATATTAGGTAAACCGTACAACACAGGAGCCTGAGGGTTCATGTGGACTATATATTTAGAAGCACTCTCGCTTGGAAATGTGAATTTAGAATTATCAACAGCTCTTTTGACTTCTGCATTGTACTTGGCCGTCGGATCTGAGCGTAAGACAATGAAATCATCAGTTTGAATTACATCGTTCACCTGATTGACATAATCGCTATCGTTAAGAACTACTATAGTGTTGCCTTTATTTGCCTTCGTGACTATAAGATTGTTACTATTAATCTTGCGTTTCAATGATTTCACTGTTCTTATCTCAGGTCCGACGATGTAATTCAGCTTCTGCTTCTTTAGTTCATTAGCAACAATTCCTTTCACCAAGCTATCTTTACCATTAATCATGCATGCTAGCTCTGTATCTACACCTAATTCCTCAACAGTTTGTTGGGTCAGCCTAGGAGTCATGTTGTACTTCAGACCTTTTTCCAGCAGTGATAACTCGTTTGATGAAAATTGCACGCTAGTCAAGTTCTTCACCCGTGGGTAGAAAACATGGCTAGCTGCACCACTGCCCCTATTACTATCTCCTTCACCACCACCACCACCACCACCACCGCCGCCACCACCACCACCACCACCGTCACCACCACCACCACCGTCACCACTACCACCACCGTCACCGCCACCGCCACCACCATCACCACCACTCACGTCATCACTGCCAACATTACCATCAGCTTCACGATCGTTACCTCCACCACCCCTGACACCTATACCCCAACTAACTTCACCCCTACCATATTTATCCCCGTTATTGTAGACTTTACCACCACCATGCTTCGTCGAAGAAGTCAACTTACGTAACTTTTTCGACTGTATCAAATACTTTTCATGCACAGCCTGTGATGCGTCATCCCTTGCCTTTTGGTCTAACAAATCGAACTCAACATTATGTAAATGATGCAAAAGTAAAGTCTGTATGTAAAACTTTTATATGCAATTTAAGATTATCTCTAACCGTAAACCAGTGGCGAGATTCCGCATCCAACCAGGCCTTCTGAGCTTTACGAATGGCCAAAACAGCCGAATGACTGGACGTGTTGGAACGGATATTAATATAGTCTGGAACTACCTGTAGCCGCCTACATTCTTGGTTAAACCAAATATTTTGGGCTGCCACTCGATATAATTTGGTTAATTTGATGTACAAACGTGCCTATTCAGCTACGCATGCCGATTCTAAGTAAGTAATTGTATCAGGCGTTACTTTGCGGAAGTCCATCTTGATTGAATTAGATAGAAAGGTATTTAGCTTCTTCCGCACTTATGATGGCTAGTAATGCAGCTAGTTGAATGCACCACGCGTACGACCGCAAGTTAATGCAAATGCACAAGCGATGCACCTTACTCGCCCTACTTCCACCGTTTTACACTCTACACGTGTTTCACTCCTCCACGGAGCATCATCAGGAGATCTTCGACAGTCGAGTTCCGAGCACTGTCTGAGTAACCGTCCGATCCGATCCGAGTTTTCTTCTCGACGGCCGTGAGGCCGTCAGGGAGACGCCATCGAGGCACAGCCTCCTGGGCGTAATTTCTGCCGCCGCGGGCGGGTCACGGTGAGTGTGGGAACACTTCACCACGGCCCGAAGAGTCAATTTCGGTCGAAGCGCGGCCGGACAGAACCGGCCGCTGTCTTGTCCGGTGGACAGGTTTCGGTCTATGGTCACGCCTAGGTATTTAGCCTGTGCGGACCACCCGATCTCTTGTCCCTGGAGCTTCAGCTTCGGGGGATCTCTTCGACCACGCACCACGATGATCGCTTGGGTCTTCCCCACGTTGAACGTCAATCTCCATTTTGCCAGCCAGGCTGGGAGGGCGTCCAAAGCTATCTGCATTTTCCTGACCGCGTGCCACAGAATATATAATAGTACTAACGTACAGAAGAATCACTCCCTAAGAAATTACATGTTTAGGTATAAATTAATACCTACGCTCGGTGTACCCAACCGCTCACAAACAAAATTGAAACTTATGAACGCGCGCGAACGCTTAATCTCCCTTGCGCATCGCAGTTTTATGACTGAGCCGCCGGCGAACTCCAAGGGTTGTAACTTGTCATCATGTTATTCGTGCACGAAGATTTTTTGTTATTGATTTTGCTATAATATCTTATTTGTTCACTTAATCTACGGAAGGAATTGTAAGATTTGTAAATATTTATAAACCTAAACGAAATTATTAATGACTACTGTTTATATAGAAAAACAATTAATTATTCTTGTGTCTAACTGTTCTTTGTATCGAGTGGGACACCGAGTCGACGACCCGATCGATTTTTTAACGAATAAACGTACTAAAACACAGAAAAAAATCAAGTAAGTGTGCGCGCAAGCAGCACGTGCGTGCGAACAGTGCGGCGGCTAGCGGCACACTGGCGGTCTGTCGACGACAAGTGACAACCCGCGGAGATAAGTCCCCGTAGGGAACCCGCCGGCGGAACATACCTAAACCGTGGAGTGAGACGCCCCTGCGCGTGCCTCGTGTTGAGCGACACGGAGAAAAATGCAGCGTCATCGGCATAGAGCGTCAGCTTAGTGCCGCCCTCAACCGGGATATCATCCGTGTACCTGGCGTAGCATACCGGAGACAGACAGCTACCCTGGGGGACTCCAGCAGCGATCCTTCGGACTTGGGAGAGGGCGTCTTCCACTGCCACCTGGAAGCGCCTATTCTCTAGGAAGGTGGCCACGATCTTAACGACTCGCCGAGGAGTCGTAGATGTGGACAGCTTATAAACCAAGCCCGGGTGCCATACGCGGTCGAACGCCTTCTCCATATTATCCAGAAATACTGCTACGGGGTCTCCCTCTTATTGAGGGCCGCCGTCATATCGTGCAGTACTCTCGACAGTTGAAGGGTCGTAGAATGCTCGGCTCAAAAGCCGAATTGCTCCTCGCGAGGCATGATGTGGGGTCTCATGTGACGCAGAAGAAGTTTCTTAAACACCTTACTGATCGTTGGTAGCAAGGTGATTGGCCGATAGCTCTCAGGCTTCAGGGTGTTCTTCCCGGGCTTGGGGAGCATGATTACTCGCCCAAGCTTCCACGCGTCCGGAAAGTGCCCCGTCCACATGATGCCATTATAGATGCGCGTCACCGTTGCGATTGAACGCGGGGGGATCCGACGCAGCATCTCATTCGTAATGCCATCAGATCCGGGTGCCTTTCGGAGGGGGGTTCGTCTTAACGCCCGAAGCACCTGGCCGGGCGTGAAGACGATGGGGTCCTCATCAGGAGGGATCGGCTGAGCGAAGTAGCCCGCTAGACTTCGCGAAACTTCTTCTTCGTCGTGGTCGGCACCTGGGTTCGGCCGGAATTGGCTCTCCAGGCACTCAGCAAAGATTTCTGCTCGATCCTCGGCTTTGAAACGGGGGTGCCCGTCCCCACCGAGGAGAGGTCTTACTGGCATCGCCTTTCCGGAGAGCCGGCGACACAGTCTATGGATGCCGGTCCAATCTTCACCGGCTGTATCTATGGCTTGCTGCCAAGAGTCAGCGGAAACGGCGTTTAGCGCTGCCAAGATCTTCTCAGCAAGCGCATTCAGCCGGGACTTCATGGTGGGGCAGCGAGTTGAGTTATACTGCTTACGCAGTCTTCGCTTCTCAGCGAGCATGTCAGCTATGCGCCGTGGTAAAGGCGGAGCGGCCCCCGATGTGGGGGCGTCCATCACGGCGCTTTGCTTAGCTCGCTGGACCACGGAATCGAACTCGCTAGCCAACACATCGACATCTGATGGAGTTGAGACTGGTCTCATGGGAGTGTTTTCGACCATGAACCGGCCGAATTTATCCCAGTCGTACTTCCGCCTCGGCGGCAGCAGCCTAGTCCTTGCTGGCTGGTCTGAGACGACCAGCAGGACAGGTAGATGGTCGGAGCCTGAGTGGAAGTCTAGTGTCTCGACGGTGGGATCGGGCCGGAGCCCCTTGACCACCGCGAGGTCTATGACATCTGGGAGTTTCATGCGGTCGTGCAGGTAGTGGGTCGGGGTCTCCGGCCCCAGAACCACGTACCCACTGGGATCAGCGTCATCGAAGAGGCGTCTGCCATCCGGACAAGTCCGCATGGAGTTCCAACTTATGTGTTTACAGTTCCAGTCCCCGGCGGCTATCGTCAGCCCTGGGGAGTCCAGAATCTTCTGGACATCCGCCAGGACCAACCGCGTCGCCGGTGGTTTGTAAATTGCAAACACACGAGTTGGGACGTCACCGAGAGCGATCTCCACTCCCAGGGCGTAGACCGACTAAAGGTCAGCATGGGTGAAGGGTGGCAGCTGCTGGTGCACCAATCTTCTTCTTACCAGGACGGCTAGGCCTCGGAAGGCGCGACCTGTGTCGCTGAGCTCGTCCTGCCGGTAAACGAAGAAGTTGGGAATCTTCAGTTGATCTGCGCCTTTCAGATGAGTCTCTGAAAGTAGCGCGACATCAACGTTCTGCTCCTTCAAGAGGGCACGAAGAAGGCCTATCTGAACCTTAGATAGGCCTTCGGCGTTCCAGTGGACGATCCTCAAAGACACAAGCATTGCTTATGCTTTGAGGATCTTTGCCATACCGGACAGGAGCACTGGAAGCGGGTCTTGGTCCGCTTTCAGTGCCCCTAGCACCTCGGTCAGCACCTCAATGGCGGCCATCGTTGCCGACTTTTTGCCGGCTTCGAAGGCCGCCTTAACGTCCGACGTCCCCTTCCCCTGGATTGGGGCGGGGTGTCGGTCGGAGGTGGAGAAGGATGTTGTGTTGCCCACGAACTCTCTTTTACTTCCTTTGGATGTAGACAGTTTGTTTACTAACGAACACGTGTAGATTCTGGGCATAGTTTAACAGACAGCCATTCTTATAGTGTTCATGTGGCGTTTAGGACTAACAACACCATTCGTCGGGCGGTTTGCAACGGCAAAGAAAAGACTGAGGTTGGTAAGAAGTCGGGCGTATACAAACTTGCATGCGATGTGTGTAATGGGGTTTACGTAGGTCAAACTGGTCGTAGTTTTAATACACGTTATAAAGAACACACTTCTGCGTATAGGAATGGACGTCCAGAAAGATCGCATTTCGCAAAACATTTGCTAGATTCTGGGAATAGTTTAACAGACAGCCATTCCTATAAAGTTCTACATACTTGTAATAAAGGCCAAAGGCTGAACGTGTTGGAACAATTAGAAATCATACGTCACGGGTGTACTGGAACTATCTTCAACGAGCAAGTAAATGTTTCTTCTTCTCCGTTACTGCGTATTTTTCAAAATAACCAATCGCAGAGAGTCACCTGACCAATCTGCACTCTGATTGGTTCTCGTACATTGCGTCACCCAATGGCGGGGAGGAAGCATTTATAAGCTCGAGCCGACCACGACGGTTACTCAGTCAGTGCTCGGAACTCGACTGTCGAAGATCTCCTGATGATGCTCCGTGGAGGGGCGAAATACGTGTAGAGTGTAAAACGGTGGAAGTAGGGCGAGTAAAGTGCATCGCTTGTGCATTTGCATTAACTTGCGGTCGTACGCGTGGTGCATTCAACTAGCTGCATTACTAGCCATCATAAGTGCGGAAGAAGCTAAATACCTTTCTATCTAATTCAATCAAGATGGACTTCCGCAAAGTAACGCCTGATACAATTACTTACTTAGATTCTGAAATAATCGAATTTCAATTTTTAATGTTCACGGAGTTAAGAAATATGGTCACGGAGTTGAGAGTGCTTTCATTTTTAATAATAATAATAATAAGACATTTATTTACTCATCACAAAAGTTACAATACAAAGAGTGTTACATTTAAATGAGCAAAAAGGAAAGAGCCTCAGCAATACTGCTGTTTTTCAGTCTCCTCCATTAGACAAAAATAACAGGTAAATACACAAACCATGATAACTAGGTACGGTTCAATAAAGTATACATAAGTAGATACAATATATCAAAAACCACACTGCAGACCTATCAATAACTTTATTTACTTATTTTCGACCACCACGCTCCAATTACATGACTCTTTTTAGGAATTGAGCAGCCACTCTTTGCAGCTTGCTTTAAAGCTAGTCATAGACTGCTGCTTCCTGATGGACGGTGGCAGGGCGTTCCAGGATTTGGCTGTCACATACTTGAAGCTGCCTTTATACAATTTTAAGCGCGGCGGTGGAGAGATTGCTAGAGAAGGATAGCGGATGGATCTTGTGGTGACCTTAGATCTATCATTCCATATTAATTTACTTGCTAAATATGATGGTGCAGAAGTTTCCCGTAATTTAAAAACAAATGAGTACAGCTTTAAAAGACGTCTGTTAGTCATATTTAACATATTATATGTCTTCAGAAAAGGACTAATGTGGGATCTTGGTGGTACAGTATAGCAAAAGCGTACTCACGAATTTTGAACGCGCTGTATTTTGTTTGCCGTTGTCTTGGTCAAACATGGTCCATAAACATGGTCACTATAGTCCAAATTGGACAACACCAGAGCCTCCGCCAACCTTTGCCGCACCTCAACAGTCAAAAACGGTCTCAACTTATAAATTTGTTTTAAAGCATAATAACATTTTCCAACTTTAGAGTTAACATGTTCTTCAAACTTTAATGAGTTATCAAAAAGCAAACCTAAATTTCGTATTGGTGATACTTCTTCTACACACTGTGAGCCCACTACAACATTTGGGGAGAAGCTTCGCACAGTTTCATGTTTAATGATTCCAATATGTCATCATTCGCACTTGTAAATTCTGAAATAATCGAATATAAATTAAGAGTGTTCACGGAGTTAAAAAAATCGGTCACGGAGTGGAGAATTTATTATTCTTTCATTATAAATGTAAAGGAATGGACACAAAAAGGAAAAAAATAAAAGAAATGAGAAAAAAAGACCATTGATTTGTTTCCTTATTAATTATGTAATTATTTGCTTTACTCAACCAAATCACCAACAAACTTCTTTGTACAGTACAAACGTTTGTAAACAAATTACAAAATCACTATTTATATAATTTACACTTAAAAGCTAACATTTTAGTTTTCATTAATTTTTCCTGCTTTATATTTAGTTTGCTTAATTTCTCAACTCCGTGAACATTTGCACGCGGAGTTATGGGTCTCGGAGTTGAGAAAAAATTGGTTTCCTTAAACAATTTCACTCATGTTACTACTTAAAGCAAATCAAACATTTCTTATTTACTGATACCCTGACAAGTTATAATCACACAAAGAAACAAACTTGCAACCTATATAGTTTTTAAAATATTTATGATCCGGAGTTGAGAAATTACCCTGCACCAAAAACGACGCGAAATTTCTTACCTTTTGAAATGGTAAAATTCGGCATCATGTCACACGTTTACTGTACTCGCCTGCTCGGGCGTAACTTACAGTTTACGTGAATCAAACAGTGATGTGCATATCACGAATATTTAGAGATGTTCTCAAGTATTTTGTTAGTTGTACCCAATTAAGTCGTAGGCTCGAGACAAATAATTTTATGGGGAAATTGTTGAATAGCTGATGAAATATTTGTAATTCAAAAAAAGTGCATACGAATCTTAACAAATATTGACCAAATGGACTCCTGTAAACCATATTTTATCAAGTTAGAAATATTAACATTAACAGGCTTATATATTCTCGAAGCTTCAAAATTCCTTAAAAGAAATGCAGAATGGTATTCACCAATTTTGACGATAAAACGAAATAACCGAAATCAAAATAAGTTCTACAGACCTTTCTCTAAATTAAAATTATACTCGTCTGCCCCTCATTCTGCCGTGTCAAACCTATCGCATGTATCTCGCGAAACCTCATTTTGAGTCATCGCCGTTCAAAGATTTTTACAGTATTTTCCCTTTTTTGGAAATGTACGATGATATTATTGATTTTTTTTATCATTAATAATCTTATGACAAGCTTAAAAATACTGGACATGTTTTATAATATTGAAATCCGAAATATTTTTTGACTTATTAACGATAACTGAGATAGGCATAACAGGTTCTCCATAGAATGTTTGTTTTAAGCGCGCTGTATCTTAAGTTACATTAGTTAGCCAAAACTGAATACATACGGTATGTTTTGCCGATCTCAGTTAAGTAAAAGTTACCAGAAATAGGTCTGATAGGGTGGTGCTTATTATTTGTGGTACCTACAACTTTTTCTTTAGTTAATATAATATTTAAATTATAATATATTTTAGCAAATAACTATATATTATGCTATAATTATAGGTGAGCAAAATAAAAATACCTGAATCATAATGTTTACTTTATTTTAGGAATTAGTTATATTTGGAATATTATTTCAAAGTCTAAAATTTTCGAACAGTCTTTTTAACTTCAGTTCTATATTTTCTTAAAAGTAAAAACAGACCTTCTTCTAACATAGTATTACAATCAACTCGACGAGATAAAATAATATAAAAAAAACAATCTAGATCTAAATTAAGCCTCTAAAGAACATCAGTTTTTTTCACGTATAGGTTAGTATCAACTTAAGAAACACAATTAAAATTCTAATAAATTCAAATAAAAAAATAATGCATGCATATGCATATGCATAAATCACGCCTTTATCCCTTACGGGGTAGGCAGAGCGTTAATGGCCGTAAAACGGATATTAACACCACTTCTGACAAAAGTTTGAGGGTCAATCAGATAACTATGTATCACAAAATAATAAAAAAATAATAATTATATAAACTCTTTTACCAATCACATAATATACGACGTGAAACATAGGGTGTATAAACCTGATTTGCGTGATTCTACTGGCCAAAGAATATGAGGTCTAAAATTTATTTATTTCATATTTAATATGAAAAAAGTTACCTTCCCATTGAAACTCGATTTCTCATATTTCGATCTATCTTTTTAGGGAATGATGTTTAGTTTGACCAATCAAATCACGTAGATTTAGGTTTATACCTCTTTTTTGTTACACATTGTATTAACACAACATGAGATCAAAGTCAAAATCAAATTTAGTGCACTATTGAAATGGAATGTATTATGCTAAAACGCGAGATCTTAAATGTCTTGCTGTTGATCAAGGTCCAGTACATCGTTTTCTTCCAAATCTTCGAAAAACTTCCGGTATGCTCTAGGAAGCGAATCACTCAATTTTATCAACTCTTCTTTCTTTACCTAGCTCACTCCTCTTCGTTTTTCTTCGCGTGGTACTTCATTTATCAAATCGGCTTTGTTCAAACGCAAAGCATTTTTGCGAAACACGTCTAATTCCTTATAATCTTCCTCGTTATAATATGCTCTTTTGACAAACATGTGGGTTGAGCCGCTTCGGAATTCAACTACTTTCAGTGACTGAATATTATAATTCTTTGGGAACGCATTCTTCTTCAGCTCGTCACTAAACATCATCATGTCTGTATGGGTTATTATCTGGACAACCATGTTCTTACGTGAAGCTCTCGTGGTGTCAACATAGTGATTGAGGTCGTACATGTTTTTCAGTTTTGAAAATTTGTTTGTGATGCATGCGTGCACTGCATCTGCCGCCATATACGTATGACCGGGCTCCAAATAAACAAATCTTATTTTTTCAGCGCTGATCAATTCTTCAGAATTAATAAGACGAATCATTGCAGTGAACAGTGTGCGATTTTTATTTTGAGCTGTACAATTGTCGCAGTAAATTATAATTTCTTTAAGGTGTTTTTTTTATGGTTTATGACGAAGTGTACATATGACGAAGCAACATTGTAGGCTTTGCGTCCACGTTCGCCTTCATGCCACACGATACAGAAAGCAGTCTCGTTTTTACCTGGGGACACAAAGGTCTCATTAAATAAGACCAATTTCCGCGAGAAGTAGTAATCTTTAGTTTCTAATTTTGGCATGCAAATGGCCTTCTGCATGTCAGCTGTGAAAACTTTCTTTGTCTCATTAGGTTCATTGATATCTTCTTCCAAAAGCTGTTTCGATAAGTTACGATTAACCAAATGAGCTGGGTATACATTGCAAAACTGGCAGTCACACTGATCACAAACATGGTCTTGTTGATCATTATGTTTTTCTTTGTGATTTTGACATAAAGTGCAGATGTCTTGCTTGGGTGTCGACGTAGATAGATTCATCTCTTTAATAATCCCGTGAAAATATGCCCAGCTGCATGTCTGGGTCTCTGTTTCAGTACAATGAGAAATAAAAGAGTCGTACAAATTCGTAAATGATACCCCACATGGTAAGTATCTTCGGTGTGGAGCGTGGGTTAAGTTGTAATGTGAAACAGTCGAACGAACATTTTCTATGTAGCTTTTTACATTTTGTCTGTATTCTGCAGAAAACGTGTTCCATGGCTTAAATTGACCACGCTGTTCGGGAGCTGCTTGTTCTTCTTTTACATTGGCAATTCCTTGTTTATAGTTAGCTTTTAAAACAGTTACTACTGTTTGATTATTTTTGAAACCAAGAGTATTAATGCCGTGTGATGCCGGCTTAGAATAGCATCACCCCATTTCTTACCCGTGGGAGTCGTAAGAGGCGACTAAGGGATTTAAGGGATTCGAGGGTGTGTATTGCAATTTTAGGCGATGGGCTGACAACCTGTCACTATGGCGATACACAATTTTCAGAATGTCCCTCAAATATTTGTCAGACGTGGCGTAAATGTCCGTTTTTGCGGCCATTTACGCTCTGCCTACCCCGCAAGGGATTATAGGCGTGATATATGTATGTATGTATGTATGTATGTAGTATTAAAAAAAAATGTTTTGCATACTTTTTTATTACGAAGGGTCCATGTTAAAGTATTGTGTCGTCTGGAATTCGCTTTTGTTATAATTGACTTCTTCGTTTTCTTTACATGTCTGGATATGAAATTTCTTTGATATTTCTTTTTAAAATTTCTGAAATAAGACCACATTTTTTGTCTTTCTTCTTCACTGAACATTTGGTAACATTTATTTCGGCATTTTGTTTTACATGGTGATCTTAAGCTATATATTTTTTTCTCATTTTCAAGTCGTATGGCAGGATTTCTCTCTCTTTTTTTCTTAACAACTTGGTTTTCTTCAGTCGATTCTGTGGCAGTAATGTTACTATTGCTAAGTTGTAATCAGTTCCTCAGAACTTTTTTCAAAATCATCGACTTCAGGTGCATTTATAATGGGAGAAATCTCTAATGTTTGCGGTTGCTGTACAATATTATCAGAAATATGAGCAGTTTCTGCGATTGGGAGCTGACTTGTGGGTAAATTTCCATGACAATAACTATTTTTTGGCGTTTCAATATCTTGTCCATGTTCATGATCATAAAGTAATGATAAATTATTATCAGCACATTGTAAGTCTACTGTATGGAGGCTTATGCTGTCAGAACATTGAATATTTTCATTTAACCCAAACAAATCACTTTTATTAAGCAACGGCAAAGTATTTAATTTTGAGTTCATATTAACTGGCTGAAGTTCAGTATACAGCTTTGGTGAATGTGGAATCAATTCCTCACATTCCATTGCCATAATATCATCATGTTGAGGACCGATAATTGACTTATTTAATACTGGTCTCATTGGAGGTTGAATCTCTGCGTATATTTTTGGCACAAGTGGAATCGGTCGCTCAACTCCGATTTCGATAATATCATCAGGTAGTGAACCAATAAATGACCTATTCATCTTCTTTCGTGTCGATGACTCAAATGTATTTCGACCAGAATGACCTATTAAGATCTGGCTTATATGGAGGATCTTGCAAAATATATCTACGGCATTTACGCTCTTCTTGAGATTGACTAACTTGAGAACTTTCACCGGAACCATGAACAATAGCTTGAGTTTCAATGGTACATAACTGGTTGTGAAAATTAATCGCCTGACCCCTGTTTTCATAAACTTTATCAGTTTTTGACATTTGTAACAACAATAAACGTCTCTTATCACTCATTTTATAAAGTTATATCGCAAACAACACAAAACACTGAAAATCCGATCACTAGGTTAAAGAAAACTGATATTATAAATTAATTAATTACAATGCACGCACAATGACCGTGACCGCGACTGAATGCAAATGAACGAAAATCGGCCTAATTCCAATAGAGAAACGCGCGGGGGGGTGGGCGCCGGCCGGCGCGCGGCCGCGCGCGCGCTCGTCTTGTTCGGACGTGTTCGTCACGGCTAACTCCTGTATGTGTGGGCGCCCATCACGCCTAACTCATGTAACTATAGTTGACTGAGATAGTACTTTTTGAGAAGCTAAGTATCTGGTAACGCCGAGTAGTGTAAGTAAAGATACATTAATTTGCCAAAATTTACAGGGGCAAAATCATAGTTACATGAGATAGGGTGACAGGGATTTATTACGAATTGGATAAGAATAAATACAAAAATGTTTAACTATGTGGTTTATTAGGTCATCAAACTCATATTTAGACCTGTTACGCGTAACTTATGTATCTTAAGGGCGTCTTAGTGTGAAAAATGACGAATCGACCTATTTTTGGTTGAGTTTTAAAGCATCATATATTATTTTATTTGAACCAGAAAAAATATATGTTGTTGTTAATGAACAGTTCTTGATTATTTAATGGACAAAAACACGATATCTATAACTTTTCTCGATCATAAAAAAATGCAAAGATACGTAAGTTTATGACAATTTTTCAAGTATTACTCAAAGATTATTAACACTAAAAAAAATTAAAATATGCCAAAATGTAGGAAATCACAAGATGTAAATAAAATAATGGATAGATTTTTTAAATTGTTTTTTGTGATTTTTCGAAACCCCATTATTCCCATTATATAACCAAACGACGCGCGCGCTGCGCTTCAGACGCCCGCCGGGCATCATCGGAGCAGGACCTATGCCAATTTTTCGACCGCGGCGTTCCGCAACCTGCTTTTTTCATCTTGTCGCGTAATATTAATAAGATATGAATTTTCTGACATCAAATGTGTTGGCTAGAAGAGATCTCTTCTTAAGAGATAAGCTCGCCTTTGCTACTAAGTTTTAAATAAGTGTTGTATATTTTTGACTGTAAATATTTTGTGAATGTGTAAATATTTCGTTAATTTATTGTAAATAAACGTGTACATAGTCTGTAATTAAGTAAAAATGGGAAATAAAAATAAATACAAGAGGGTACCTATATGTCAAAAGCGAAAAGACCGGCAAACAATATCGTAAGTATCTGAACATAATTCTAACCAATTTTTGACCTACCAAAGTAACTACCAACTATGAAGTAAGTATGTATAGGTATAAATTTTAGTGAATAGGTAAGTAGACAAAGAAATTGTAAAGCTGATCTGGGTAACTAAACCAGAAGCAGTTTTAGGTTTAACAACAACAGACAGTAAAATTAAATAGTATTGCAACCACAGTATCTAACATTGTACCAACCATTTGATCTAGTGTCATTTTATTAATTATGTAGTTCATAAGCTGTTGCCATATTAAAAGTAAACATCATAATACATACATAGTAGAAATGAAACCAGTGGTGCAACCACAGTTCAAATCATACGAAGAGAATGTACGATTTTACATAATGTAATTTTATTATTTATTAGTGAGCCATGCTATAAGTAATTATCAAGTACATACACAGTAAAACAAAATCAGTAGTGCAACCACTGAATTTGTTTGTAATGTAATAGTATATTTAATTAGACGGTAAATATTGTACCGATAACCTTGGACTTCTAATCCTTGCAGTGCTTCAATACTAAGAGACAAAGGTATTAGACATGCAAACAAATTACTAGGTACTGAAAAGTAAGTATAATTTAGTGAAACAGAAAAGGTAAGCCTGTTCAAGATTAGTGTACTTTTGATAAAAACGTTCCAGGACTTCAAGCCGTCATGACGATGACCAACTTTCTCTGCAAGTTCTGGAGTCACATACATCTCCAAAACAACATAGTCAAACATATCGCAAACTGCGAGGTTGTCCAATCCTACGTTTATCTGGGAGCGCTGATTTCCAACAACGGCGGTTGCATAGACGAGATAAAAAGACGTATGGCGATAACTAGATCCACTATGAGCAAGCTTCATAAGGTTTGGAAAATCGCAATATCACGAAAGCCACCAAAACACGACTCGTGAGAGCACTCATATTCCCCGTGTTCCTCTATGCTGCAGAGACGTGGACTTTGCGGGAAATTGAAAAGAAGAAGATAGACGCACTGGAAATGTGGTGCTGGAGACGAATGCTTAGAATATCATCGATAGAATTCCCCACCAATGACTCCATTCTCAAGGAACTCGGCCTCTCCTCCATCGTGCAAGCTCGCATCCTTACATTCTTTGGACACGTCGCCCGACGCGGGGACATATCTATCGAGCGGCTCGTGGTCCAAGGGAAGGTCGAGGGTGCTTGCCCTCGAGGAAGATCAGACGGACCAAATTAAAGCTGCTACACAAGAAGGTTCCGTGACGGAGTGCACCAGAAAAGCAGTCATCCGTGAGGAATGGCGACGGATTGTAAAGCGTGCCACCAACCCGGATTGACGACCACGTCCGCTCTGTTAAGAGTGTATTGATGAAGAAGAAGACATCTCCACGCCAATCAACTCTCCAGTCTAATGAGTAAGTTACGAAAATTAAATGTTTTATTGTTCAGCTAATAAACAGTTGTTTTTTAATATGACTTTGAAAGCATTAATGATATTTTTCATATTTATATATAGATTTTCACTTACTTATACATACATTTTTACTGTAGTTCTATACAGCAGCCTCAACATGTAGCTATTACCTCCCAAGCAGAAAAGGCAAGATAGAAATACGTAATTTTATAAACAAAAAGTGGAAATGACGATTCTTAATGTTATTTAAATACTGCTCTGTGTGAATATTGATGTTTCAAACATGTTTAGAGCTTCAAGCATATGTGATGATCAACCCTTATTGCAAGTTATGGACTCCCATACATTTCCACTTCAATAAACTTCTAAATCTCATAAGTAAGTAACGAAAATTCATTCATTAGCCTATTACAGTCCACTGCTTGACGTAGGCTTCCCCCTCGGTATGCCATAAGGCACGATCTCCCGTTTTCGCCAGTCAGTCGTTACCAGCCGTCTTTTTAAGTCATCGGTCCATCTGGATTCTGGCCGGAGGACGTCTAACGTTACGCTTACCAAGGAAAGGCCCACTCCCACTTCAGCTTGCTACACTTCCAGAAAATGTCCGTCACTGGTCTTTTTTGCGGATAAGGTAGGTGATGACTGGTAGGACACATTGATCGAACACCATGGTCTTGAGGCATTGTGGCAAAGATGATTCTAGGATATGACGCAGCTTCTCAAATGCCGCCCAGCCCAGCTGCACTCTTCTGGTGCTTTCAACCTCAAAGTTGTCTCTACCCAACTGCAACGTTTGCCCAAAGTACACATACTTCAACAACTTTAAAGGCTACACCTTCGACGGAGACTGGCTTGGGGATGATTTGTTGAGTGAATTTGACTTTTGTTTTGTCCGAGTTCATCCCGAGTCTGTTACTTCTCGAGGCTGCCTTAAGACATGGATAGCATTTTTGCACACACTCTTCACACACACTATATATAAAATTAGTACGGATAGTAAGGATTATTTGTCATTGTCCTTCGATTTTCATTGTTTCGATGATTATAAGTAACTAATGAAAAATTTCAGATGTACCGACGGTGATGATATTGAGGTGGATATCTCCCGCTAGTAGAAGCGGAAACCAAGGAAGACGAATTTCAAACTGTTACGGGACGCCATATTTTAAATGAATTACAGGACAAAGCTCATCATAATGAGTTATTCAACTGCACATTACATAATACTAACATTATTTAAATTTATATTTAAATAATATTACTATTATTAATTAGTATATAATTCAATAATTAAAAATTAATAATATAAAAACACATCTTCAATGTTTAATTTTATCAATCCTACAATTGTACCAACATATTTTTCCTAAGTAAATTACGTAAACAATAAAATTATTATCTATATCTTGGGGAGTTATTGACCTACTGCCATAGTTTTGTATACTGTAACGCGTGCGCTCGCTGTGGATGCTGCGCTTGCCGCCCGGTCCGCACCGCAGGGTCAAGTGAGTTCACCGCAGACTAGCTCGCGCGATCTTTTCTACGCGACGGGCGGAAGGCCGTAAATGCCTACTTTTCAGCACTAAGCTGCCCTTAAGATAAAGGACATAGGCCTAATACGGCAGCATTCAATGATAATAAAAATTTATAACCACCTTCCAAACTCAATTAAAAATATCGTGAAAGAAACCACTTTTGTCAAACAATTAAAAATCTTTTTGATAAGCAAATGTTATTATAATATAAAATAATTTTTTTGCTACAAAATTTAAAGCTATGAAGTTAATAAATATATGCTGATTAAACTAAACTAAATTGTAGTATAATTAGATTTATATAAAATTAAATTATTATTACTTTCTTTTTCCATCTGTTAATGTTTAAATTAAATTTTATGAAATGACTAAATGTATTAAATTGTGTTGTACACTGAACTCTCAACAGATGGCGCCACTAGTTTTTTAAAACGCGGTATCGTTGTGTTCACCACGAATCATGACCACCCGGCTGTGTCCCGCGTATTTTGACTACCTAGGGTGCTAATATGTACTGATGAGGTTGCCTTCAAGTTATTGAACGCCTTGTTATACATTGCGGCTTCAGTACGGAGTTTCGGTCGAAGCGCCTGCTGAACCTTACCTGGGTCTGAAATTGTACGCACTGAACTATACCATAATAAACGTCCGTTGTACTATTTATCGTCGTTTGATTGAACGCCAAACCCTACAATTGGATAAAATTTACAATCTCATTATTTAATGAAATGTGATTGAAATTAATGTAATATATATTTAGGTTAAATTTGAAATGTTTAAGACTTGAGTGCAGATGAAATTTTTATAAATTATGTTAAGTGACTGATTATTGTTAAGGTACCCTCTCAAATTGCTACGCGCTTGCAGGGTGTCTCATATGTACTGGACATTTCATTTAACCATCTTGATATGACTTGTGACTTGCAAATAAATGAAATGAAATGAAATTAAATGAAATATTTAAAGTGATAAAAAAGTAAAAAAATAATAATTTACCGATATTTTAGTGATAAATATATCTTTGAGTACCAAATTTTAAAACACATCCCGTGTTAGGTAAACAATTTTTGAAAACTTGCAAAATTTTCGAGTGCGGGCAGGATTTGAACCTGCGACTTTCGCATTACTAGTGGCGACGCCTCTTCCATCTGGGCTACCGCAGCTCATTTCTTGCCCGCCAATTTTGCAAGTGTATCTTAATGCCAGTAACGCTTGGCATGGCTCCATCTACCTGGTTAGTTTTGCAACTAATAACCGGCGACTAATTCTATCTTTACAGATTGAATGTAGTCTAAGCGATGAAAACCAGTGATAAATTGAGTACCAAATTTTAAAACACTTCCCGTGTTAGGTATAAAATTTTTTGCGAACTTGCAAAATTTTCGAGTGCGGGCAGGATTTGAACCTGCGACTTTCGCATTACTAGTGGCGACGCCTCTTCCATCTGGGCTACCGCAGCTCATTTCTTGCCCGCCAATTTTGCAAGTGTATTTTAATGCCAGTAACGCTTGGCATGGCTCCATCTACCGGGTTAGTTTTGCAACTAATAACCGCAAAATTGGCGGGCAAGAAATGAGCTGCGGTAGCCCAGATGGACGAGGCGTCGCCACTAGTAATGCGAAAGTCGCAGGTTCAAATCCTGCCCGCACTCGAAAATTTTGCAAGTTTTCAAAAATTGTTTACCTAACACGGGATGTGTTTTAAAATTTGGTACTCAATTTATCGCTGGTTTTCATCGCTTAGACTACATTCAATCTGTAAAGATAGAATTAGTCGCCGGTTATTAGTTGCAAAACTAACCCGGTAGATGGAGCCATGCCAAGCGTTACTGGCATTAAAATACACTTGCAAAATTGGCGGGCAAGAAATGAGCTGCGGTAGCCCAGATGGAAGAGACGTCGCCACTAGTAATGCGAAAGTCGCAGGTTCAAATCCTGCCCGCACTCGAAAATTTTGCAAGTTTTCAAAAATTGTTTACCTAACACGAGAT
Organism: Tuta absoluta; assembly: GCA_027580185.1. NCBI lineage: Eukaryota > Metazoa > Arthropoda > Insecta > Lepidoptera > Gelechiidae > Tuta > Tuta absoluta. Next base: position 628,503 of record JAQAHW010000089.1, on the reverse strand, counting down.
GTGTTTTAAAATTTGGTACTCAATTTATCGCTGGTTTTCATCGCTTAGACTACATTCAATCTGTAAAGATAGAATTAGTCGCCGGTTATTAGTTGCAAAACTAACCCGGTAGATGGAGCCATGCCAAGCGTTACTGGCATTAAAATACACTTGCAAAATTGGCGGGCAAGAAATGAGCTGCGGTAGCCCAGATGGAAGAGGCGTCGCCACTAGTAATGCGAAAGTCGCAGGTTCAAATCCTGCCCGCACTCGAAAATTTTGCAAGTTTTTAAAAAAATATATATCTTTAATATACATCCATAGACATGTGAAGATAGAAATTTTATAGTATACTCCAGTAATTTTCAATTTATGAACCAATTTACATTCAATTCCGGCAAGGGGACAGGCCCAAAACAGGGAAATTTGGCAAATTTTTTCACTTTGGTATTTTTTTTAGGACGAACTATTAATAACACAGTTATGACAGTATGCTATCCGAAAAGAATATACATTAGGGCTTGTATGTATTTTTTTTTAGGATTTTTATATAGGACTTTAACATGATTTTTGGACCAGGACAAAAAAAACAGCGTGTCTATAGAAATGCCCTTAAGCTTTGGCCAGATATATCTCTGAGAGAGGGAAAGGTATGTTTCATTTATGCCTCTGTGGTTAGTTTTTCCTGAATGATATTTTGAGATAATATCCTGTTGGTCCAGATAGTCGCTCATATTCTGTATTTCGCGCTTTACTAATACCAAAATCATAGACGTGTGACGACAGTCACAGTACAGTGACATAAAACAGGGTGAAACGAAGCTGCGCGCGCTCGACGCCAGCGCGCAGCACCCGCCCGCCGCGCACGCAGACAAAACCGGCGCACACGGCCGAGGAGAGGCAGTTGAACCGTCCGCCCGCCCGCAGCCACTTGTGCTTAGTACCTGACCCGGCCTCCGCCTGACTTCTGGAGTTTATAAGATAAATACAGTGATTACTTTACTTTGAGTTATACCGCAGGACGTACGGGATACAGAGTTGTGTCTCAGTGTACCAGGAAGGAATTATAAGAACCCCGAACCGTAACGCACCCTTCTTTAATTATTCTTGGCCACTAATATCCCGAAGCCACCGGACAACCTGTCTAACCCGTGTCCCGGTTTACCGCGCTAGTACCGAGGCGCATGAGGTGTAATCCGACCTCCTGACTCCAGTACCGGCTGCCATAGGCGCTGACCAGGGGTGGGCCAAGCCCAGGACCCCTTCGCGCTAGTATCGAGGCGCATGAGGTGTAACCCGACCTCTCACTAGAAAGATAGGATTTATCCCTAGCTTACTGGTTTAGTCGCTTGATCATCATCCGTCACACCGCTTAGCTAATCCGCACGCACCGCCCGCTTATACTTGGCGCCTGACACTCCTGCTAGCAGAGCGGGAGTAACCGGGCTGCCTCCGTTCATCCTGTGGAGCACCGACCGCTCCCACAGGATACCGTCCGCACACTGCAGAAGTGTGAACCGACCGAGGGGAGATATCTTCCCTACCGCCGCGCCGACGCTAAGCACGCTATTGCTAACCCATTTCATTCCAGACATAGCTATATACCTAGGGCACTGCTCTATTGCTTTCATCACCGCTTTAACCCGTTTCTCTTTCCCCCAGTTTCGCTGCCGATCGTCCCGGGAGAACCCGTCGTCGTCGTTCCCCGGCCAGGCTGCGGCGAACGGAGCACCGAGCCCGCTGGTCGGCTGCCCCGGTTGCCACGATCACAGTGCAGTGTTGATAGATAAGTCTAAGCTTTAGTTAAATAGTCAACCCTATGCAGAACTGTGAAATATATATTATTGTGTAAATGTACTTGGTTTCCTTGCTCATCCCGCACACACACACCCTAGCCACTTAATGTCCAATGCCGTCTCAGCGCTTCACGCTGTAGCTAGATGGGACTGCATTACATTTGGCGCCCAACTTAATAATCCACTGTAAAGGCTCCAGGGTGGTGTGGGATAAGAAAGGAATTTTCAGGAAGTCGTTCCGGAACCGGACACGTTTAGTAGGCACATATGCCTATTACCGGTAAGCTAAAAGGGCTTAAGAAAAAAGACCTCGTCGCGCTCACGGAGCAGAGAGGCCTTCCTGTCGTGGACCCGGCTACGGGAAAAGAATTCACCGTAGCACAACTAAAAGAGAGTTTAGGTAAGTACTTAGAATTACAGTCAGAGCCACCATCAGAGGACGACATTACGTTGACGTACATCGAGAATATTACCTCGGACAGCGACGACGAGTCGGTGAAGTCGGTGATTGACGGCTCGAAAGACAAGGTAAGAAACAAATCAGCGGAAACGGGACAACCGACGTGCACGAACACAACTGAAAATATGTCAGTGAAAAATGAGACCTCTAGAGACCCGGCTCTTTACAGTGTAGTAAAGAACTGGGATATTTCGTTCGACACGACGAACGATCCGGTGGAGTTCCTGGAGAGGTTGGACGAATTAGTTACAACATGTGGGGTGGAAAATGTGAAACTCATCCCGTTATTACCCAGGTTTTTCAGAGGTAGAGCAAACCTATGGTACAGAAATAACAAAAATAGGTGGAGTTCGTGGGAACTATTCGTGGAGGATTTCGAGTTATATTTTTACCCGAGGGATTATAAAAGTAGGTTACAAGAAAGGATCATAGCCCGTAAACAAACCTACAGGGAAAAGTTTATAGACTATTTGACCGACATCCAGACGCTGATGAGAAGATATAATTTGATGAGTGATGACGAACAGTTAAAGAGAATATATGAGAATATGCACGCAGATTATAAACTCTACATCAAGCGTCAGGATTTCGACGATTTAACAGAGTTAATTCGTCTTAGTGCCGATTATGAAGGAGTAACGGAGGAGCGTTACAGGAATCTACCGATAAGTACGGACCGAGAAGAATCAGTGAGACCCCAAACAGGAAAACGACCCTTCAGCAGCAGGACACCCGAGCGTAGAGAGGAACAGAGAGATAGAGAGAAATATATTTATAACTACGATAGAGGGACGTGTTGCTGGAGCTGTGGCCGACCAGGTCACGCTAGTTCAAACTGCAATGGAGGCAGGAGACTGTTCTGTAGTGGTTGTGGTAAACTAGGAGTACTTAGCAGAAACTGCTGCCGCCCGGGAGCACAGCAAGGGAACCGAAGAGGACCTGGAAACACGTGCACGTCAGCCACGGACGTTGAAATCGACGACCGACCATTCGTAGAGGTAGAGCTGTACGGTAGGTGTTTTAGAGCTCTACTAGATACAGGTTCAACGTTGTCATATATCGACGATGAAATAGATGGGTGGTGTCAACAGCACGCAGCACATAGAGTTCATGTCGACCGAAAGATTAGCCTCGCAGACGGTACGGTAGTCTGTCTGACGAGGAGCGTACCGCTGACGATGGCAATCGTAGGAGTACGTCTAGATCACCACATGTACGTGTTACCTAAGTCATACGGGATTATAATAGGAATGGACATCATTAAGCGTATAGGAATAGCTAAACCGTGGACAGCTGCCCAAGACGAGCAACAAGAACCGCCTCAGAAACCACCAATACCAGGTGAGATATCAACAATCACGGAGGAAAGAACCGGAGAGCGCGAGCCGAACCACGACAACACAACCACCGAGTCAAAAGTAGACTACAAAGAGGGAGATGAAAAGTTAACGGAGAAAGAAGCCAGTATTCTGCGGGAATTCCTGGCTAAAGAGTTCGAGAAGTGCGACAGGAGCACCAAGGGAAACACTTGGGTCAAGCACAGGATAAAGCTGAAACATAAAGAACCGGTAAAACAAAAATATTACCCAAAAAACCCGAAATTACATAGTATATTAAACGAACATGTGGATAAGAGGCTGAAAGAGGGGGTAATCGAGAAGTCGTCAAGCCCTTACAGCTCACCGATAATCCCGGCAAGGAAGGATAACGGTGAGTACCGATTTTGTATAGATTCCCGGAAGAGAAACGAGTTCCCCCTTCCAGCAATCAGAGATAAAGGTAAGATGATGGAACTAGCGAAATCTCAAAATGAAAAAAGGGCTGGTGATAAGAAACAACTTTCCTCGAGGACAGATAGTTAAAATATGAGTTTCCATGGTAAAAATATGAGTTTCCATGGTAAACGAGAGGGCGCCACCTCCACGGTAAACACCGGCTCCGTAGTTAAATATTCTTTAAAATTAGTAGTATGCAGTTAAAAGTTTAGAAACGACAAAATGTACATAAAACGATATGACTAAAGTGCACTAGTGTTTTTGAAGTGACAGTGTAAACATTTTAGTTGTAAATAACGATTAACTTTGATCTCGAACAAAATAGTAAAAAGAGTTAAAATGGTGATTATTATCAAACTTTGAAATAGACAGAACATTCTCAGGTACTCTGGAACATTATTGTATATACCAATGGTGCAAAACAATTATTTTTTAATGCGTAAATAGCCAGAAACAGCAATTTCAATCCGTTGCCGTGTTTGAATGCAGTGTAAACAAACCATTCAACCAATCAGCTGCCACACGTAGCGTGACGTTGCAAGTGCGTAGCAAAGAACTACCATATTTCGTCATACATCGCACCAAACTACCAAGTGCCATCTAGAGATTTGTTGCGGAACTGCTACCTAGAGGGACTCAACACTGTGGTTCTATTCCATACAATGGTTCAAAGCCGAAACCTAATACAAGGAACCAAGAGGCCGAGTAACTTATATACAGGCTTAATTTCACTGTTGCATCAGCGAGACCGATAGCCTAGTGGCCACGCTGTAGAAACTGGTTAAGAGAGGCGAGAGCTCAAATCCCAGCGAGACGACAGACTTGTTTTTCTTTTTGTATTTTTTTTTTCAATTTGTTTATAAATTTTTATGGTCAATCAGTAACTGTTAAAAACTATGGCACCTAATAAAAACCCCTGAAAGAAATGCAATAAGAGCTGCAGAAGAAATGAATATTTGCAGTGCTGTATATGTAGGCAGATACTCTGCTTAGACGGTTGCTCCAATGTCCCTACGAAACGATACGTATTGATGGACACTGTTAAAAGATCAAAGTGGAAGTGTCTTGCCTGCATAAATAAATCAAGTACACCAAAGAATGGAAGAAATATAAGGACAAATACTCCAAATATAGGATCAGTCCCTCAAGTTCCACAAGAAAACTTATCTATTCCTACGATTTTACAAGACAAGGAAATATTACTGAAACCGCAAGAAAATGAGCAAGTACCTGTAAACCCACATGTGCCGAGTAGTTCAAAAGCGACCAGCTCAAATACTGAAGAATCAGAATGCAAACTTCAGGATACATTGCAAAACTTATGCAATTTGTCGGTTATTCATGTAGATGTGCCAGCCACGCAAAATAATAACGTTACAAAACGTAAAAAGGAGGCTGTAGTGATAAATGTTTCCACTAGCAATTCATACGAGTCCCTAGGAAGAACTTAAGAATCCGATAGTGAGGAAGAATCTGAAGAATGCAGCCCATCTAGTGTAGGAGCTAAATCATTTCATTTACGGAGAAGCTGCCCGGAATTGACCTCAATTTTAATAAATAATGAAATAGAAGATCTGACGGATAAAGTTATGACACTAGAGATGCAGCTTAAGTCGGCTGAAAATGAAATAGAGAATTTAGTATCAGAAAACTGTCAGCTAAAACAGGAAATTGGCAAATATGCGAAAAAAATTCAACAACTATCACAGTTGTTTACAAGTACTGGGAAAAAGAAAAAACGAATCAGGAAAAGAGTAACCAACAAAACATTAGACACAAAAATAAAACCAGGCAATCGATCGGACAACACCGGTGATTTATCCATCACTCCGTCAAAGCTGAATGCTACATGTCCGCCTGTCATGAACTCTGAGAATCATCGAAGAGTCATCCATTACTCCGCCATTATCACCACCTGCAGATGTTTCAAGCTCTTCTTCTACGAGAGACCGACCAGACAAGAAAGTTGGCAAAATCTGTCTTTTAAGCTCAAACAATCTTATATTGGCTACAACGAAAAAGTCGCTTCACGAGTATGAATATTGCCATTTTTTATATCCTCACTGCGGAATTAGGCAAATGTTTTCAGGGTTACATTCGAAACTAACAAACTACACAAGTTCAGATTACTGCGTAATATTTATTGGTGAAGATGATTTTAAACAGACTAAAAATTATAACGAATTAATTGATTACATTAGAGAAGCTATTATGCCTATAAAGCATACGAATGTAATAATATGTCTGCCAACTTACAAATATGGTCCAAATTTATTTAACTGGCGTGTTGAAATTTTTAATAATTTACTGCATCAAGATGTGGTAACACACAAGTACGCACTTATTCTTGATTCTAATTTAAATCTATGCTACGATACGACGATGTTCTACAGAAACACTGGACTATTAAATATATTTGGACTGCATAAAATATTTAACGACTTACTAGATTTAATTAACTATGTAAAAGTAGTAGATTTAACAAAAACATTTTTTCGTGACTAAAGAATGCCTTCCTCAAAATAATCTCGAAAAATGTAAAAATTATATACGGTTGTTTCATCAAAATATACAGGGTTATACCTCAAATCAGGACATTCTTGACACTACCATTTTAGAATTTATATCTAAGAATAATAAACCTGATATTACTTAGTCCGAATTGGTGGAATGGCTACCAGGTACGGATGGTATCCGGCGGTGCGTCTGGATGTCCGATGGTAGAAGGGAGCTGGTGGAACAAGGTCGTGAAGCTCTTGAGCACACTCTCCGAAGTATAATCTATAAAATACCGACAAGCAGGCAACCTTGTGGCGATGTGCCAGGCTATGTAGCTTGGTGTCCACCAGTTTTATGTCGCCTATGAGCCTCTTGGCCCTGCGTTCCACCGAGTCAAGAGCGGCAAGTTGGTATTTGGCTGAGCCATCCCAAAGGTGACTGCAATACTCCATGCAGGATCGGACTTGTGCTTTGTAAAGAGTTAAAAGCTGTCCAGGCGTAAAGTATCGCTTCACTCTATTCAGGACGCCCAGCTTTTTAGCCGCCGTCTGAGCCTTGTACTCGATGGTCGCGCCGAAGTTTAGATTTGATGTCAACTCCATGCCTAGAAGCTCAAGCCTGTCAGTGACTGGGACAGATGTTCCCCGAAAAGTAGGTGTCCAGTCGAAAGGACTCCTTTTTGCGGTGAAAAGACACGCCTGTGTTTTGGTGGCATTGAATGAGACCAGATTGTCGTCGCCCCATTGGGAGACAAGACTTAAGGTCAGATCTGTTCGCTCTACCATGGCCTTTCTTAACGAACGTATTTCATCCCCACTGGTCCCTGCACCTGTCAAGTATCTCTCTGAAACGGTAATATCATCTGCGTATCCAACAATACCATGCCGAATGAGGTCATTGATGTGCAACAGGAAAAGAGTTGCAGAGAGAACAGACCCCTGAGGAACTCCGGCATCAATGGCCATAAGGTCAGAGGAGCAGCCGTCAACGACTACTCTGATGGACCGTTCACTAAGGAAGTCTGAAATCCAAGTACAAAAATCAGCTGGGATGCCATAAGCAGGAAGCTTGCTGAGCAGACTTGCATGCCAGACCCTGTCAAAGGCCTTCGAGATATCGAGTGAAACGGCAAGTGCTTCGCCGTTTTTCTCGATGGCTTCGCCCCAGCAGTGCGTGACATACACAAGAAGATCACCAGTAGACCGCCCCCGCCGAAAACCATATTGACGGTCACTGAGAAGATCATTGTCTTCAAGGTAGGTCAGCAACTTATTATTAAGTACCCTCTCCATGACCTTGCATAGGATGGAGGTAATAGCAATTGGACGGTAATGGGCAGGGTCAGCACGGTCGCCCTTTTTGGGAACTGGTTGCACATTAGCAAGCTTCCAGGCCCCCGGCACCGTTCTTTCTTTAAGAGAGAGGCGGAACAAGCGTGTCAGCACAGGAGATAGTTCAGGCGCACATAGTCTTAACACTCTCGCTGGTATGCCATCAGGTCCGCTGGCTTTGTTCACGTCTAGACTGCACAATACTCTCCGAACCTCTTTAATGTGTACTGCGATCTCCGACATCGAAGAATCGCAACGAGGTACAGTAGGTGGTTGCATGGAGCCAGCGTCCAGACGTGAGTCGGACAAGGAAACAAGGAAGCGAACAAATTTGCTTTCTCACTTGCAGAGTGAGCCAGCGATCCATCAGGTTTCAGCATTGGAGGTAAGGTGGGACGACAGAAATTAGTTTCAACCGCTTTGGACAGGGACCAAAACTTATGCTATGAAGTTAAGACTGCTAAACTTTCTTATCAAATTTAAAGTCATTAAACAGGAACAATTTGGTTTCCAGCCTCATAATTCCACAACATTGGCAATGTTTCATCTTGTTCGTGAAATAGTTCAGCATATTAATGCTAACAAAAGAATCACTACAGTATTTTTCGATATGACGCGTGCATTCGATTTCGTGTCACATGAGCTCTTGCTGTTAAAATTAGAAAATTTTGGTATAAGAGGCCTTGCATTACAGTGGTTGACCTCTTATCTACGAAATAGAGAACAAGCTGTAGAAGTTAAGAGCTTAGATGAAAGGGGTGGTATAGTTTTTAATAAATCAAACTTTAGAGTTAATGAATGCGGAGTACCACAAGGCAGCGTTCTTGGTCCGTTATTGTTCTTACTTTACATTAATGACCTCCCTGACGTAACAATACATAAGTGTATTTTGTTTGCGGATGATGTGTCTGTGATCGTCCCTTGCAATAAAGACATTTCTTCTTATGAATTAGACATAAATAACACAATAACATCTATAATTGACTGGCTTAGGATAAATAATTTGACTGTAAATTTAAATAAAACAAATTATATGCAATTAGGAACCCATAGACAGAATAAACTGACACTTAATATTGCTTATAATAACAATCAGATAAAAGAAGTGGATAAAACTAAATTTTTGGGTGTTACAATAGATAGGCACCTCGAGTGGAAAAATCATGTAGAGAATGTAAGAGGTAAGCTACATCAATATGTTTATGTCCTTAGTAGATTGCGTAATACATCTGCAATACAGACAACACTTGTTGCATATCATGGGTATGTGGCTTCCGTGCTTAGATATGGTTTGCTTCTTTGGGGAAACTCCACCAATATTCAACAGTTGTTTATAGCTCAGAAGAAGTGTATACGGGCTATATGTGGTAAAAAACCTCGCGAATCTTGTGTGCCATTATTTAAAGAATTAGGTATTTTACCTTTACCCTGCCTGTATATCTTTGAGGTAGCGACATTTGTCAAATTCAATATGAATCTATTTAAAAGAACTGCTGATAAACATAATCAAAATGTAAGAAACCCAAATAAGTTAGTTTATAGTAGTACGCCACGGTTAACAATGATTCAAAAGCAGTGCTGCTCAATGTGTGTCCAAGTTTATAATGCTTTGCCTCAAGATATCAAAAACATGCCAAACAATTTATTGAAACGAAAACTAATGACATGGTTAAGAGGAAATAACTTTTATAGCATTAATGACATTGTAAAACTTAAAATTTGACATTTATTACCTAGTTAATTTAGTTATGATCTGAATTGTATTGTATTAAAATAATTTATTGATTTGACATTTGAGAATTATAATATTATTGTCTTTTAAAATAATTTATGGTACTGACTTTTTTATTATGTTAAAGTTGAGACTAATTAATTTATAATGTAAATATTTGCATGCCATCTGTGGTAAAATATGAGGTACAACTGTTTATTTTATAAGACCTGCATTTTATGTAATCATCCATGTTTTAAGCAAATAAATTTCTGATTTCTGATACTACACGAGTTAGTCAGATCGCATCAAACAAGGGCTTCAGAGTACAAGAAAAAGCATTACGACAAGCAGAGAAGAGATTGGTGCCCAGCTGTGGGCGACATGGTACTGAAGAGAGATCTTCCACTGTCGAATGCAGGTAAAAACTTCTGTTCGAAACTAGCACCGAAGTACATAGGACCATTTAAAGTCGTAGGACAGAAATCACCGGTATTATTCAACCTGCAAGATTCAAAAAACCCGCGCAGACAGTTCACAGCCCATGTCAAAGACATAAAAAGGTACGTAAATTAGTTAAATACAGTTCTGCATAGAGAAACGTCAATAATAAAAGGATAGAATTAGGAATTTTTAGTAAATATTTTCTTTAATGGCAACCCGGGCAGGCGGGGCGATCTGAAACCTAACGTCAAATTACACCATAGACAAGAATTGTTACTTTCCAATCAGAGTAATTGAATATTCTCTAATACTAAACCAGCTATGTAATAAAAAGTTCTAGATATGAGAATTGCAAAGAAATGTCAAACTGACAGTATCGTCACGGTACGGTACAACCTCGCCCATTTCAAAATCTTGAGCTAAAACGTAAAGATAGCGTTCGGATCATGGAGACCGCGTCCGGCGACTACGACCCGAGACCGCGACACGAGACTGCGACCCTGGTCGCTGCGACCGGTCGCAGCTGGTAGCATACGAATCCACGCGACCGCGACGTGCGAACCTCAAGAAAATCACTCAGTATTCTTGCAGTTGTCAGACCAACGGTTGTATTCTATCAGGGCGCGTTTTAACCATGAACAGGAAGAGAGTCATTCAACAGTTATTAGAGGATGAAGAAAACGCCGCCATTTTGACTCACTGCCGCATGCGTCGCGCGGCGGCACTGGTTCCGGAGCGACCGGGTCGCGCGACGCAAGACGGCGGCAAGCCACGCCCACCGGTCGCGCGACCCGGTCGCCGAGTTCCGACGGTACTCCATATAAATTCATACAGAGCAGTGGGTCGCGGTCGCGGGTCTCGGTCGCCGGTCGCGGTCTCTTGTCGCGGTCGTCTAGATCCGACGGCTACCTTAAGTGTATTATATTCTCTTGGTCTTGAGCTAGCTACAACAGGTGAGGCGAGCTGAACCGGCCGCAAAGAAACCCAGACACCGTACAGTGGGGACCCAGACCGACGCCCAGCACCACCACTAAACACCGGAACACCGACACCACAAACCCGACGGGCATACCACGAGCCGACGTGGGCGCCACGTAGGCCACCGAGCACCAGGAGGAGGACCCTGAACCGGTTGAGTCCCGATACCAGCGGAGTAGGTGGCCGAGAAGAGCAGAAGATGCCGTGGCAAATGGGGAGTACTAGTGTTTTTTTACATATTTTACTAGTTTTTACTTTTCTTTTATTTTTTAGTAGGTTAGGTTTTTATTATTCATTAGGTTAAACATATTGATACTATAACATTGTAAACCTAATGGTTTCATAGGTTAGGGTAAAACATTTTTCTTATTAGCAGAGGGTGAATCAAGAGAGTTTTATGAGGTTGTTTGTAGTTAGTAAAAGAAGTTCCACAGTTTGGAGGCTTATATACCAGGACAACATAAACAAGATACAGTAATCCGGGACAATTTAAAACCATGTGGTCAAGAAACATGTGGCATAACCTAGTAGCAACTAGGAGTGTGCAATAGCCGACCCTCTGCTAACCGACTGAATTTACTATAGTTTTAATAGGTAGTGATCTCAATGAAATGATAAATAGCTTTAATAAGTTTTATGAGGATAACTATAAGAGGAGTTATCAAATCTGAAATATTTTATATGCTATTATGTTGAGAATTGTTGTAGTTATGGAAGATGATACCAGTTATTTTGTTTTATACATGTTAATTTTTTTTAAATAGATAGTAGCTAGAACAGAGGAGACTGAGGGTAGGGGGAAAACCAAACCTGGATGCATATCCGGAGACATGATTTTATAGGGAGCAAGCCACAAGAGTGGTATGGCTCTGGACCATTTGGAAATGAGATTGAATTGTGAGATGACCTTTCCATAGTATTGATTTGAATGTGTACTGTGCTCTGATTTCTTGCCTTACAGCCAGAAATCTCATCAACCCGTGGAGAAATGTGACGACAGTCACAGTACAGTGACATAGAACAGGGTGAAACGAAGCTGCGCGCGCTCGACGCCAGCGCGCAGCACCCGCCCGCCGCGCGCGCATACAAAACCGGCGCACACGGCCGAGGAGAGGCAGTTGAACCGTCCGCCCGCCCGCAGCCACTTGTGCTTAGTACCTGACCCGGCCTCCGCCTGACTTCTGGAGTTTATAAGATAAGTACAGTGATTACTTTACTTTGAGTTATACCGCAGGACGTACGGGATACAGAGTTGTGTCTCAGTGTACCAGGAAGGAATTATGAGAACCCCGAACCGTAACGCACCCTTCTTTAATTATTCTTGGCCACTAATATCCCGAAGTCATCGGACAACCTGTCTAACCCGTGTCCCGGTTTACCGCGCTAGTACCGAGGCGCATGAGGTGTAATCCGACCTCCTGACTCCAGTACCGGCTGCTATAGGCGCTGACCAGGGGTGGGCCAAGCCCAGGACCCCTTCGCGCTAGTATCGAGGCGCATGAGGTGTAACCCGACCTCTCACTAGAAAGATAGGATTTATCCCTAGCTTACTGGTTTAGTCGCTTGATCATCATCCGTCACACCGCTTAGCTAATCCGCACGCACCGCCCGCTTATACTTGGCGCCTGACACTCCTGCTAGCAGAGCGGGAGTAACCGGGCTGCCTCCGTTCATCCTGTGGAGCACCGACCGCTCCCACAGGATACCGTCCGCACACTGCAGAAGTGTGAACCGAGCGAGGGGAGATATCTTCCCTACCGCCGCGCCGACGCTAAGCACGCTATTGCTAACCCATTTCATTCCAGACATAGCTATATACCTAGGGCACTGCTCTATTGCTTTCATCACCGCTTTAACCCGTTTCTCTTTCCCCCAGTTTCGCTGCCGATCGTCCCGGGAGAACCCGTCGTCGTCGTTCCCCGGCCAGGCTGCGGCGGAGCACCGAGCCCGCTGGTCGGCTGCCCCGGTTGCCACGATCACAGTGCAGTGTTGATAGATAAGTCTAAGCTTTAGTTAAATAGTCAACCCTATGCAGAACTGTGAAATATATATTATTGTGTAAATGTACTTGGTTTCCTTGCTCATCCCGCACACACACACCCTAGCCACTTAATGTCCAATGCCGTCTCAGCGCTTCACGCTGTAGCTAGTCGGGACTGCATTACAGACGAATTTTGAAAAGTATTCTGCAAAATTGGTACTATGGTGTAGATTTTGTCAATAGGTTCAATTAATACAGCGGTACGTAATTTAGGGTCAATGTGGTTTTTTACAACTGATATTAAATCTTGCTGCAAATTGTCTTCAGACACATGAACTGTAACTTTTCTGAAATTTTCAAATGGTGATGTTATTTTTGGTTTGGTTTTAGTGCAATTGTTTTTGCATTTTATTACAAGTTGTCTCTTGTATTTATTCAAAGGATCGTCAGAAATGAATGTCTAGAATTGGATGTTCCACGCTTGTGTGCGCAGTATTTGATGGTAGGTCGTCGTCCCTGCCTAAATAATTATCATGTCGATCTGAACTTTGTTGTGGGTTTTCAAATTGAATTGGGCTACTCAGAGCTCGTATTGAAGGTGCTGTAATAGTCGAAGAATTTCTTTGAAAATTATCTGTTGGAGTTGGGCTACTTAGAGCTCGAAAAGATGGTGCTGTATCTGTCGAGGATTGGCTGATTAAAGGTCTGTCGTCAGGAGCAGTGATTGTTGATGATGACCTGCGAGATGAAGAACCAGAAGTGATGTTCACAACCATTGAATCTAAATCTTCCATATTTATCTCAATGCGGGACAGAGCATCGGCATTGGTGTTACTTTTGCCCTTCTTGTAGATAATTTTGAAATTATATTCTGCTAATTTCAGTTTCCAGCGAGTTAAGCGTGAATTGGGTTTTTTTGTATGTAAAAGCCATTGCAGCAATTTGTGGTCTGTTATAATTTTGAATTTACGGCCAAAAAGGTAAGGTCGAAAATATTTCGTTGACCACACTATCGCAAGAAGTTCTTTCTCGATAGTTGAATAATTAAATTTACTATCATTCAAGGTCCGAGAAGCATAGGCTATAGGCCTATCTGAGCCAATGGGACCCCGTGAAAGGATCGCTCCAAGGGCCACGTTTGATGCATCTGTTGTCAAATAGATAGAACTCTTTCGAAAAGTTTGGATACTGCAGGATAGGGTCGTTCGTCAGTAAAATCTTACAATTCTCAAAACATTTCAGATATTCAGGGGTCAGTTTCAATTTCGCTCCTTTTTTAAGGCAAGTAGTCAATGGTTTTGTCAGTCGAGCAAAATCGGGGATAAATCGTCTATAATATCCCAAAAGTCCTAAAAAGCCTTTTACTTGCTTAGTTGTCTTGGGAATGGGATATTTCATAATCGCAGCGATTTTGTCTGGGTTAGGTTTTACCCGATCAGGTGTGATGATATGCCCTAAGTAAGGTGTTTCATTTATTTATTTATTTATAAAACGTTATTGCACAAAACGTACAGATGGCGGGCCTAATGCCTCGCAGAATTCTCTACCGGCCAACCATAGGGTAAACAGAGAGCTCGAAACGGGTGCACTAAAAAGTGAAAACGGTAAAATGAGAAGTTACTTTCTAAAACATTGAAATTATATATAAACAACTATATTTATTATATGAAATAATAAATATCAATATACATAGATACACATTATATTAAATGAGTAATACTTAAATATATACATATACATATTACACATACATATTTGTTTCATTATATATATATATATATATCCATACCACATATATACAATCAAAACAAATGAATATTATTTATAACTACACACAACACACACAAGTGTTACTAAAAGTAATTTTGATTAAGTGGCCAACTGAAAGTAGTGATTGTAAACAAGTTTCTTGAAAGTAAAACGGTTAGGGGCTTTTCGAATCTCGACTGGCAGAGCGTCCCAGAGACATGCCGCTTCAACTTTGAAGGAATGATCGAAAGATGCCTTTACAGAGCGATGTGAGGCTACAACAAGGTTGTTAGAGGAACGAAGATAACGATTGTGTGTTTCACATTAGTACATTGTTGTCGAGGTATGGAAAATAAGACTTTGCTGGACGAGTATAGTTTGAAGTCCGAGCCGCAGGCGAGGACTTCAATTATACAAGTCAAGCAAAGTAATTTTCCCCGAGGCTTACATAGTGCTTTTCTCAAAAAAAGGCTAGGAAATGAAAGATTGTACTTCTTATAAAAGTTAGCTAGCGACCACAACACAACGAAACAAATAAAAATTTACAATTTTCCCACCAATTGTAATTTTTTTAAATTAATTCGCCTGTAAGGCACAGTATTACGTAATATTCAGCCATACTAAATGTTTAGTTCATTCTTTTCTTTTTTAATTCTGGACAGGCAAGGGTCTTCACATCATACAGCCTCGTCTTTAGTTACCTGTTTCATACAAAATTACGTTCCGTTTCTATGAGAGTCGTCGAGATAATTTTGAAATCAAATTATGTGGGTTTAGCGTATAACGAATTTATCTTAATGGACACCAGCAAAGGATTTCCATACAACTTTGCTGGCGTGATCTGAGACGTGACAAACAATGTGAAACTTCGCGGTTTCTTTTTTTGAAAGAAATGAACACATTTCCTAGCATGTTTGAGAAAAAATAATTAAACAGAGATTTTAAATAGCTTGGGGCTAATTTGTCATTTAAAACTGCGTATAAAGTCGTGAGAACTCTAAGATTTCTCCGCTGTCTAATAGGGAGCCAACCCAGTTCGCGGCGGTAAGCCGAAACATGGTCATACTTACGAAGATTAAATATATAGCGAATGCATCGGTTAAGCAATCGTTCCAGTTTATCCAGCAATTCACATGAAAGGTCCAAATAGCACGCATCAGCGTAATCAATAACAGGTAGGCAAAGAGACTGTACAAGCATTCGCTTAGTGTCAATAGGAAGAAAGTTTTTAAAGCGATACAGTACTCTCAATGTGTTTATCACTCTGCGACAGACATGGTCAATATGGTTCCTCCAACTCAATGTGCTATCTATAATAAGTCCAAGATCTTTGACCTGAGGACAAAGATCAATTTTAGTATGGTTGAAAGTAATGTCACACATATTTGAATAGTCGATATTAGAAAGCTGCCATTTACTCCCGAGTATGATAGCTTGACACTTGTCAGGGTTCACCAGAATGCCGAAATTCAGGGACCATCGATGTATACTCGCCAGGTCACGGTTGATCTGAGAGACAGCCTCGTGGATGTTGTTTAAATGACTCTGTGTGTAAAGCTGAAGGTCATCAGCATAAAGATGGTATGAGCAAAACAGGGTTTTAGAAATTTCATTTATGAATATTGAGAATAGTAAGGGAGATAGAATCCCACCCTGCGGGACACCCGCGGTCAAGTCACACCAATCTGGTGATTTTTGATCAAGGCGAATAGCCTGCTGACGACCTTGAAGGTAAGAGGCAAACCATGACAATGCATGCGAATCAATATTTAGGTGAGATAGGATCGATAAAAGAACATCATGATCAACATTGTTGAAAGCGTTAGAAAAATCAATAAGAACAAGCAAAGTGACCATAGTCTTATCAATCCCGGATCGAATGTCGTCGGTGACCTTCAGCAGAGCACTAGTTGTGCTATGTCCCGGCCTAAAACCAGACTGATATTGGTTTAGGAGATTAGTGAGAATAGGAAGGATGTAAGCTGTCTATGAACAACAGCTTCCAGGATTTTTGAGAGGAAGGGTAGGATAGATATCAGATATCGGTCTGAAATTATTAGGTAATTTAGGAACAGGAATTTTAGGAAGAGGGCGGACGTAGGCTCTTTTCCAGAGAGACGGGAAGACGCCTGTAGTGAGCGATGAATTGATGACGTGAGTGATATGAGGCAATAAAGTATCAATAATGGTGACCACCATGGTGCGACTCACGGCATCATACCCGATCGCCTTTGACTTAATGCTCATGATAACCTTTTTAACCAATTCCATGGAAACGGGACTAAAGGTGAAAGACGGGTGGGTCAGATTAGTCATAGAGTTTATACCAGCAATCGTTGCAGCTTTCATATTAGCATTGAAAGTAGGGACAGCGGAAAAATGCCGATTTAAATCGTTGATCGGAAAGTCAATCGGAGAGCCATTAATCCTACTTTTGCCAAACCTAAGTGAATTTAGAAACTTCCAAATGTTTGCTTGTGAACAGTTAATGATATTGTCTGAGAAATAGCGGCGTTTTGCCACCCTAACCATTTGATTGCACCGATTTCTGGCATGTTTATACGTGGCCCAATTTTCCTCCGACCGATCCTGATTTGAATTTTGAAATTTGATTCTCTGAGTCTATAAAAAAAATCCTTAAATTTATCATGTGTTCCTGGAGGGAGGTCAAAAAAACCAGAATATCGTCTAAATAAACGGTACATATCACGTTAGCAAGACCACGGAGGACATTATCCATAACCCTTTGAAACGTAGAAGGGCTGTTTTTCAATCCCATAGGCATCCGTAAAAATTCAAAATCCCCATTTCCGTCCGCAACACTTAATGCGGTTTTGTGGATGTCGTCAGGGTGCATCTCTACTTGATAAAATCCGCTTGCGAGGTCAAGGGTCGTAAAGTACTGGCATTTGCCTAGTTTGTCTAGTATGTCCGTAATATTTCGGATCGGATATTTGTCGTCAACTGTATTTTCATTAAGTTTCCTAAAATCCACTACCAGGCGCCATTTCACTTTGCCGGAGGCGTCTGATTTTTTAGGTACAATCCGAATTGGTGCACTCCACGCGGAAGTAGACGGCCTGATAATACCTTGATCAAGCATTATTTGTATTTGATCTTGAACTTTCTGTCGATGTATAAAGGGATATCTATAAGTTTTCGTATGAACCGGGACTTTGTTTGATTTACTTGTGAAGGTCAATGGTTCGTTTTCTAAATAAAAACCGTCAGAATATTCTTTACAAAGTGCAATCAAGTTAGCTTTCTCCTCGGCATTCATATGGTCAGTTCGCAAACGCGATAAGACTTCCTGGAAGCGCGCAGCCTTGCCGCGGCTGTCTGTGTCTGGCACACTTTGCGGTGCAGTCTCTGCGTTAAATAAATGTGCGCGAATTGGTTGCGATAAATTTAAAATTATGTCATTTTGGGTCGGATTAAAAATTTCTACTTTTGCAAAACCATTTTCTGCCATGGATAGGCAATCTAAAATGTAGCAATTGCATATAGATTGGTGATTTATTATAATATCTCCGTTGTTGATTTCTGTCGGTATAGTAATTACTTGGCTTGACTGTGCCGGTATGATTGTCTCCATTAAGTTGAAGCTCTGTGGTGACTCATACATATGAATGGTATTGTAAGCGAATTAAGTATTTAAAACATGCAAATTTAGATCGATTTTTGATTGCCATAATTTTAAAGTATCTAAACCAATTAATCCATCGAAGTAGTCGTGAAAGCGATGAATGTATAATTTTATTGGGGTTTGGTCATTGAATTCGCGAAAACATGGGACCGTGATAGAAAAGTCATTTTTTGTAGTTGCATGTATACTTGATACTGTAAAAGGATCATAGTTCAGAGGGAAGTCTGAATAAAAGTTACGTACGGCTTTCGGGCTTATGAACGACTTATTTGCTCCTGTGTCAATTAAAAGTTTCAGAGGTGGGTCTTGAATTTGTATGTATGTTAGCATTTTTTCATTTTGCTAGTTTAATTCTATTCTGGGGGGGAATAGGAGGCTGTTTGGAAAAAATTGCCTGCTCGTCGTACGTACTATTTTCGGTAGGGAAATCCGAGAATTCGTTTTCAGTGGTCACGTTCATGTCAGTAAACTGGTCGTAAGTATTATCGAAGTCATAGTCATAAAAATAAGGATCATAGCACGTCTCATTAACGTGAAGTTGTTGGTGTTCATTTTGCGTAGTTAGTGGTAACGCACGGGCTACGGGGTGACTCACACCACTCATGGGTTTCGGGAAATTACTGTTTGACTGGGAAGAAAAACGAGGTGAAACTCTGAACCTGGTTGACATATTTGATCGCAGCAGGGCTCACATCATTTGCTGAGTTCTTGATGGTCCTTGGCCTTGAGGATTTGGTACCATATGCAAGGGTTGATTAAACCTGAATTGATTACCAGTAGGCATCTGGTTATTTCTATGCGGGGGTTCAAAGTTAAAATTCGGTCTTACCTGGTAAATCGGCATAGCGGAATAGAGACCAGGTTGTCTAAAATTTTGCTGATTATTTGGTGTCATAAGTGGCACATTAAAAGGAGAAAAAATGAAAGGTTTTGAGAACTGAGCTGTTTTTTTAGGAAAAGCTGGTTGAACATTTTTATTTTGCAAGTAAAGGACATTTAATTCTTCCTGGGCAAATTACAATGCCTCTTGCAACAAATCCGGGCGCATGCAACGGATCCGAGAGCCCAGAGGTTCATGAAGACCTCTCGTGTATGTCTGCAAGGCAAGTTTTTTGTAAAGGTCGCGTTTCGCTTCTATGGTAATGTCTACCGATTCGTGTAACTCTACATAAGTTATTATAGTGCTGAGCAAATTTTGAACGCGTTTGTAAAATACATGTGGTGTGTCACTACCTTGTTTTAACATTGATAAATCGGTGTAAAACGCTGATTCATCCCTGTGGTCGGAAAATGAATTAATTAAAGCACCTTATACCATTCCAGTCTCTAGGAATTCCATTTGTTGCCAGAGTAGTGGCAGCTTTGCCAATTATTTTGTTTAAAATTCCATTTATTAAGGCAGAATTACTTAATTCGTTTCCTGGAGCTAGATCGATATAAGTCTGTATAAGGTTATCACAAATATTCAAAAACCTGATGAGAACATTTGAATTTCCATCAAACTCGGGAACTAATCTCAAAGCTTTCAAAATCGTATCGAGTTTATCTATCGGCTGACTCATGGGCTGGCCAGTGGGCCCAGCGGGAATTCCTTCCTCTGCCATGTCTAATTCGTCTTTTTCGTCGAGCCCTTCAAGAGCTAATAAAAGGTCC
Organism: Tuta absoluta; assembly: GCA_027580185.1. Lineage (NCBI taxonomy): Eukaryota > Metazoa > Arthropoda > Insecta > Lepidoptera > Gelechiidae > Tuta > Tuta absoluta. The sequence continues at coordinate 608,501 of JAQAHW010000089.1, read as the reverse complement.
CTATGAAAACGAGGTTGTCTATAACTCACGCGAATATTACGCGGTGAATTGGGCTTAATACCCCTATCTCTACGTGGGAAGAAAATTTTGGAAACTATTTATGTACAGGGGAAGAGAAAACAAAGGAATTAGCAACCAATAGGACTTATGTAACTAAGATTAACACTCACAATTGCATGGTACTCTGCTTAATGTGTCCACGTTGACTCATCGATATCTAGATGATGTCGTTTATTTTTGAGACGATTCTCAATGCGATTTTTCTGCAGGATACCTCCAACAACCGGCCGTAGATTCTTTTATAGGGTAGTCAGCACTGCGTCTTCGTAGTCGTCTATTGGACTATTTGGCGGACTTAAAGTTCAAAATCACGCACTAACGCACACGCAAACTAACCTCAACCGTCTGCGCCACTTACCATTGGCGGCTGTCGGAAGGTGTTTTTAAAAACGTTTCACAAAGTTCAAAGCACAGAGTAAGTTCATGCAAAAGTTTTTTATTAATTTAATTCACTTATTTTAATTGATCGCAATTGATCATTAATGCTACGTCCTCTTGCTTCCACGGTTGGAGCATAAAAGCCAGCGACGCTTTGCTAACATGTCCCACGGTAACATGGATTCACAAGTTCACATCACATCAGCACATTCCATGATCAGGCGATCAGTTTCAAGAAGTAATTGATGAACCATCGGCAGTTGCGCAATAGTATAGGGGTTCATACCCGTAACACGCGTCTGCCGCGTTCCGGTAGATAGAATAATGTAGTATGTCTATAGCTAACTAGGGCTATATGAAATGTTAAACAGCACTTTACTTTTCACAAAAGTTTATTGTTCGAAACGGAAAGTTATACAGTTTGCAAAGCACAGATTTAGGCGAAGAGTAGGCGGAAAAATGAAGCAAGAATATAGGAGAAGTTACAGCGATAGTGAGATGAAGTTAATATAATTAATTAGCGTAATTAGGCGCGAGCGAATTTGAGCGAAAGCGACGTGAAGATGCGTCGATGGCTTTTGGGCGACTGGTGCGCTGGCGCTCTGCCGTCTGGGAGCCGGTTCGGGTTGTCCTCCCCGCGCGCGTCGCTGCGTCCCCTCGCTCGCCGTAGTGATGCGCCGTTTAGTGATGGGCACACCACACCACCCCCTTGGCAGTGTGAAAGTTCTGCGGAATAATAATTAGGAAATTTTACTCTTCGGCCGGATCGTGTAGTTATGACCGGCGATGAAGATCTTGAGTGCGGCATATTTTCAGTGTATACTTCATTATTTAACACGTATGCCGGCTTAATTCTATCTATGGAGACAGTGACTGCTCCTCTGGGTAAATCTAATGTCATGGTCTTGTCCGTGCGAGATATGACTCGATAAGGGCCTGTGTAAGGTGCTTCTAATGCTCCACGTAATGCGTCTTTTCTGAGAAAAATGTGAGTGCAGGTCTTTAGGTCTTCGTGTATAAAAGTTGATCTAGTATTTGTGTGTCTCGATCCAGGTACTGGGCGTAAACGTGCCATCTGCTCACGTAATTGTGAGACAAAATCCGTTGCAAGTGTAGGTGTAGGATTAATTGTATGGATGAACTCACCCGGGATCCTGAGTGGCTCACCATATACCATCTCGGCTGCGGAACATTTCAGGTCACTCTTCCATGCTGTCCGTATACCTAGCAGAATGATGGGAAGTACGTCAGTCCATCGTGCGTCGTTGTGGGCCATGATGGCAGCCTTCAGCGTCCGATGTAGGCGCTCAACCATGCCATTAGCTGCGGGATGGTAGGCTGTTGTCTGGCGTAGTTGCACTCAGGTTCATCAGTGCCTTGAAAAGATTAGAATTGAATTGACGACCTTGATCAGAGGTAATATTTTCCGGACAACCAAAACGCGATATCCATGTCTCGTAGAAAGCTCTGGCGACAGTTTCTGCGGTCATGTCCCGTAATGGCGTTACTTCTGGCCAACGGGTGTACCTGTCAACGGCAGTTAAACAGTATCTGAATTCGGCGGACGGCGGCAGTGGACCAACTAAGTCGATGTGGACGTGGCTGAATCTTCCTGATGGTAGCTTGAAAGTGCCTAAAGGAGATACGGTGTGTCGATGTACCTTCGAGCGTTGGCAGTCTTCACAAGTCTTGACCCAAAGTCGGCAGTCTTTCCGAACTGAGGACCAAACGAATCTGTCTGTTACCATCTTAGTAGTGGCCTTGACCCCTGGGTGGCTCATGCCATGAGCAGCGTTGAATATCTCACGACGCAACTCCTTCGTTACATAAGGACGAGGCCTCGATTGAGAAACATCACAATATAATTTTATGTTGGTACCTGGTACGGGGACCTGCTGGAGCTTTAGGGATGTGGAGCCTGAAGATATGAGATCTTGAAGTTCTTTATCCTTGGACTGGTATTTTGCGATAGCCTCAAATGGCGGGCTTGAAATGGCTTCTATACGTGAGAGAGTATCAGCAGTCACATTCTCTTTCCCTGAGATGTGGCGAATATCACTCGTGAACTGCGAAATGTAATCTAAATGGTTAAATTGCCTTGGTGAGCACTTCCGTTCCTTCTGCTGGAACGCAAACGTGATTGGCTTATGGTCCGTATAGATTACAAAATGTCTCCCCTCGACCATGTAGCGGAAATGTTTCACGCTTTCGTATATAGCGAGCAACTCTCGATCATAGGCACTATACTGTTGCTGAGCCTTATTCATCTTCTTGGAGAAGAAAGCGAGAGGTTGCCATTCCTTGTCAACCAGCTGCTGCAATACCGCGCCCAAGGCTGAGTTTGAGGCATCAGTTACGAGGGCAAGCGGTGCGTTCATTTGAGGATGGGCTAGTAGAGTAGACTTTGCTAAACTAGCTTTGCATCTGTCGAAAGCCTGGGTGAGTTCTGGAGACCAAGTAAGAGGTTGCGATCCTTTTATTTTGGGTCCAGCTAACATGTCATGAAGAGTTGCCTGGTCTTCTGCTGCATGAGGTATAAAACGTCTATAAAAGTTGAGCATACCTAAGAACCTTCGCAGTCCGCTCACAGTTTTAGGTGGTGGAAACTCCTGAATGATCTCAACCTTGTCGTCCATAGGTCTTGTGCCTTTCTCAGAAATGACGAAGCCAAGAAAAGTTACCTCACTTTGTCCGAAGCTACACTTAGATTCGTTTATCAGCAGACCATAGTATTGTAGTCGCTTGAAGACCTGACGTAAGTGTTTCAGGTGCTGAGATTCATCCTCCGAGAATATCAATACATCGTCAATGTAGCCGAATGTAAAGTCCAACTCTCTCAGTACCTCGTCGAGAAAACGTTGGAAGGTCTGGGCGGCGTTTCGTAGTCCAAACGACATATAAGGAAACTCGAACATACCGAATGGAGTGGTGATGGCCGTCTTTGGAATATCATCCTTAAATACTGGTATCTGATTATAGGCTTTTACTAGATCAATTTTTGAAAATACCTTGCAACCAGCCAACCGGTAGGAGTAGTCTGCAATATGCCGAATGGGATACCTGTCAGGTATGGTACGCGCTTTAAGTGCGCGGTAATCGCCGCACGGTCTCCAAGTTCCTCCTTTTTTAGGTGCCAGGTGTAATGCAGAAGCCCAAGGTGAGTCTGAGCGTCGCGCTGTACCATCTCGCATCATCTCCTCGAACTGCTTCTTAGCTATTGCGAGCTTGTCTGGCGCTAGACGGCGAGGTCGGCAGAACGTTGGTGGGCCATCTGTGGTCCTGATGTAATGCATGGTCGAATGCTTGATCTGACGAAGTATGCCTGACGGCTTGGTCAGATTGGGGAACTCAGCTAATAGCTTGTGGTACTCACTGTTACCGGAAATGGACTTCACGCTGATGTGCTGGCAGAGCCTGACTTCTCCAGGTGAGGTAAGGGTAGTCAGGGTATCGATCAATCTCTTGTTCCTGCAATCGACCAATAATCCATAGTGAGATAAAAAATCAGCGCCTATGATAGGTCTGTTCACATTGGCAACGACAAAGTTCCATGCGAAATCACGCCTTAGTCCTAGGTTTAATATAATTTTCATTGTCCCGTAGGTAGAAATTGCTGACCCATTTGCTGCAGTGAGGGTATATTCGACAGATGGACCGGCGTACTGGCGTAAAAATCTTTTAGGTAGCACGCAGAGGTCGGAGCCCGTATCTACAAGGTATTGTATCTTACTTGTCTTATCGGTAATGAATAAGCGGCGACTTGAGGGAGCGTGACAGTCGTTAGTCGCCTCTACTGACTGTCGCGACTGTTTTTTAAATCAGAAGTGTAGGTACAAGGTTGCACGCAACGGCTCGCTTTTTTAGCAAAATTGTTATGGTACCAGCACCAAGATGAATTACGATTCTTACTCCTACCTCGTGATTTCGACCTGTTACCACCAGACCTCGTGTTCCTGAAGTTGCTGCGTGATCTGCGACTACCCTCAGGTTGAATGTTCAGTTGCGCGATCTGCCGCAACAGCTCTTGTTGAATGCGCGTGCCAATGGACTGCTCCATACGATGCATCATTGCTTCAAAGTTATCAGCACTCGCCACCTGCTTTTGATAATTAGGATTAGGTACAGCTTCGTAAACTTGATCAGCAAGGTTAGCCATCTCATCTAATGGCGTCGTCTGTGACGCAACAATAGCCTGAATATGCAGAGGAAGTCGGGTACTCCATATGCTGCGAAGTACCTCGTCGGTTAAGCCATCCACAGCTAGCGACCTCAGATGTCGTAAAAACTGCGAAGGTTTGCGATCGCCCATCTCCTCTGTGTTGAGTAACTGCCGTATTTTCTGCTCACGAGAAATAGAAAGTCGCTTTATTAACTCAGTTTTAAGTTTTTCATATTTCCCGGTTGCCGGGGGTTTAATAATTATGTCGCGTATTTCTTTGGCAGTTCTAGGGTCTAGCTCGCGGAGTACCTGGTAATATTTCGTGTCATCCTGCTTGATGTTGGTCATCTCGAATTGCGCCTCAACTTGAGCAAACCATATTTCTGGATCATCTTGATAAAAGGCGGGTAAGCGCACAGCAACGCGCTCCACCGCAAAATTCGGCTGGCCGCTGGGCTGACCGTTGGGTTGGTCGCCGGGCTGACCGTTGGGTTGGTCGCCGGGCTGACCGTCGGGTCGCCGTCCAGGATCATCCTCGTTCCGTTGTCGTTCACTGTCGGACATCTTGACGCGGCGATAGCAACGTAAGCGCTAAGCAATGTTCGTAGACGCGGTCACCAAATATAGCTAACTAGGGCTATATGAAATGTTAAACAGCACTTTACTTTTCACAAAAGTTTATTGTTCGAAACGGAAAGTTATACAGTTTGCAAAGCACAGATTTAGGCGAAGAGTAGGCGGAAAAATGAAGCAAGAATATAGGAGAAGTTACAGCGATAGTGAGATGAAGTTAATATAAATAATTAGCGTAATTAGGCGCGAGCGAATTTGAGCGAAAGCGACGTGAAGATGCGTCGATGGCTTTTGGGCGACTGGTGCGCTGGCGCTCTGCCGTCTGGGAGCCGGTTCGGGTTGTCCTCCCCGCGCGCGTCGCTGCGTCCCCTCGCTCGCCGTAGTGATGCGCCGTTTAGTGATGGGCACACCACATGTCCACCAAATCAGTCACAGACGCCGCGGTGCTATGCGGAAATGCAGCTTGAAGTGATGGTAGGAGAAATTGGGTCGTGGGACGACTCGGTAACCTACACGGAAAGTAAGATAAAAAATCGGGGTGAAAGATTTATAAAACAATTTTAATAGGTAAAATTGTCAAAAATATAATTAAAACTATTAAAACACAGTATTTTACTTTTTTTGTTGTATCCAAACACCAGCTTTCAGTGAGCCTTTTAAGGAATCCAAATTTAAAATAGATATATACAATGTATACTATTTTGTTTTGTCCCGTACCATAACTTTTAAGCCAAAGCCAAAGCCTTCAGCCCCGTAAGTTCGCAATGGTTCCAGCCTGCAGCAAAGGTCCAGGTTAGTTGTAATTCGCGTGTTTTTTTGCTTATGCCAAATCGCTCATTGCCGCCGCTTTGCTAAGCCGGTCACTAACTCCCGGTGAGGCTCCAGATTAGATCTTTCTATTTTAATTGCCCCGGTGACTCTCGCTTACAGCTACACTGTACGTGCGCTATGTGACCAGGTCCACCTGTTGCCCAGGATTTATCCCACCGATTACAGCTGCACTGTATGTGCGCTGTGGCAACCAGGTCTGCCTGTGGTTCACGTGACCCGTAATCCGGAATTAATCCCGTTGTGCCACGTTGCGACTCGGCTGGTATTTTACCACGACGGACGCCGTGTGCGTTGAGAGAGTCCGTAGCGATGGAATTGCCGAAAATGAATGTTTGAGCTAACCTTGGTGTCAAATGAGTTTTGTTGATGCGCTGCAAGATTTGCAAGCGGTTGTGGAGACCGCGCCGGGAGCACAGAGGCCCGACGTGGATATGGCGGAGGGGAATCTTAATCCCCAAAACCAACAAGGGGAGGCGGTGGGGACTCAGAGTTCCCTAAGCCAACCAGAAGGGATGGAGCTTGGGTCTGTACACCCTGAGGCCCATCCGGAGCCCGGCGCTAAGGCTGAAGGAGAGACTGGTGGCGGCTTCGGTCGACGCAAAAGCCTGTCGGGAAGCACGAAGCGTCGGTTTGGCTACTGGCTCAAGAAAGGGTTCAGTAGGTAAGAGGTACGGGAGCAGGCAGCACGTCCGCTGCTGGACTTCCCGGAATATCGGGAAGAGGTAGCTGCTCAGCAAACAGCTGGCAGCTCCAAACAGCATTCGGGCAAAAGTAAAAGGCTCAACCGGGGGGCAGCCGAGCAGGAAGGCAGGGAAATTCTGTGGTCCTTCTATGCCCCATGACATCCAAGACGCAGGCAGGACCATCACCCCTGCGATGGCTGCTAAGGTCGAAGGAGAAATCGTTCGCCTTTTAACCATCGAGGGGGAGGGTCCTCAAATTCTGGGGTTCAGCGTTCGGGAAGGTGTGATCATTCTCACCTGCTAGAACGCTGAATCCCGTACATGGCTTGCGGATAGAATCAGCAGCATGAAGCCTTAGGAGGGAGCCTCTCTTCGACTCCTTGATGAGAAGGAACTTCCCAAGCCGGTCATTGTTGTGGCCTATGTGCCCACAGTGGAGGGCGTAGGTCCGGAGTCTATACTCGGGGTGCTGCATGCGCAAAACAAGGCTGTGACCGCTGGAGGTTGATCAACAGCAAAGCCGACGGCTCAGGGCATACATATTGCTTTGGGCTAGACGCTACGCTGTTGGCCAAACTCCAGCGCAGGAACCTTGTGCTCTGCCTTGCGATGCGCACAATAGAATTGCCCCGTCCTCGGATGCACAGAGGCCCTCGAATGCTCCCCAGCCAACGGCAGCTGAGAGCGCAAAGGCCTGGGCCGCCGTTGCGTCAGTCAGCCCACACCGGCACAATCTCCAGCTCGGGGAAGAGGGAGCACCCGTGGTGCCCCTTTTACCCCGAGTCGTGGAACAAGGGGGTCCTACAGAGGGGGCGGGTATCATGCCCCCCGTGGCGCTCCCAGGGGAAGAGGAGCCTACGCACGTGGACTCATAACGGGAAGGCCAGTACAACTGCCTTCCCTGAAGAGTGAGCACACGAGCAAGAAGGCTGCTCGTAATCCCCTTAACAACTTCCCCCTCCCAACCAGTAACACACCACACCCGTCCACAAACCCCTTTCTTCTCCCTCCCTACTCACTACACACCTATCCTTTACACCTTCCATATCCCCATCCTACAATATGTTCAAAGTCATTCAAATAAATTTACACTACTCCAAAGCCGCTTCGGCTGCACTTACGCAGCAAATGAACGAGAAGAGGCTCGATATGGCTTTGATTCAGGAGCCGTGGATTAATGAAAACGCGGTTCTTGGGTTAAGTGCCTCAGGTACGTTACTTTTTAATTCCGGTGGCACCAAACCCAGAGCATGTATAGTGTTTAAGAATAATACAAAATTTTTACCTATACCTTTTTTCTGTACAGATGATTTAATCGCTGCTTATGTTATCCTGCCGGGACAGCAGGTTAAGAAAATCATAGTCTGCTCTGCATATCTCGCTGGAGAGGAGGCTGACCCTACTATACAACTTGCACCCCTGGTAGATTACTGTGAGGACCAGAAGGTGGACCTGCTCCTGGGGTGCGACTGCAACTTGCATCACACCTCTTGGGGCAGCACGTACACGAACGCACGGGGTGAGCTATTGTATGATTTTATGTTATCTAAAGGACTTCTCTCACCAAACTCAGGGAAGTTCAAGAAAAACCCAGCGATTTTCCAGAATACTGCGTCAGGGACGGCAAATTACACAGGAAAATAATCAGCGCTTTCTACGGTACGTATGCGTTGCGGGTAGGAGCACCCGGCCAAGGAATGCCCTAGGCCGAGGACAGAACCGGCGACTTGCGCCAACTGCGGAGGGCCATATCCCGCAAACTATGTGGCCTGCCCGGCCTTCGTGCGCGAAGCGCGCAACAAAAAGGCCGGAACCGCAGCCGGCATCTCCTTCGGAAAGGCCGGTGCGGCAGAAGTTCGTGCCGCGCCCACAGGAGAGGCCAACGCCAAGGGGTCGCTCATGGCTAAGGCCAACGACCCAGGGAGCGGCCCCAAGGGCAAATACAAGCGCAGGAGAGGGCGCAAAGGAAAGGGAGCCAAAGGCCTCTCCTTGCCCCAAATCCCGCCTCGACAGCAGCAGGAGCCAGCGCACAACGATGCTCCTCCAAGGAAGTTCTCCGCCTCCGACCGACAGGACGCCCCAATCCAGGGGAAGGGGACGTCGGACGTTAAGGCGGCCTTCGAAGCCGGCAAAAAGTCGGCAACGATGGCCGCCATTGAGGTGCTGACCGAGGCGCTAGGGGCATTGAAAGTGGACCAAGATCCACTTCCAGTGCTCCTGTCCAGTATGGCAAAGATCCTCAAAGCATAAGCAATGCTTGTGTCTTTGAGGATCGCCCACTGGAACGCCGAAAGCCTATCTAAGGTTAAGATAGGCCTTTTTCGTGCCCTCTTTAAGGAGCAGAACGTTGATGTCGCGCTACTTTCAGAGACTCATCTGAAAGGCGCAGACCAACTAAAGATTCCCAACTTCTTCGTTTAGGACGAGCTCAGCGACACAGGTCGCGCCTTCCGAGGCCTATCCGTCCTGGTAAGAAGAAGATTGGTGCACCAGCAGCTGCCACCCTTCACCCATGCTGACCTTCAGTCGGTCTACGCCCTGGGAGTTGAGATCGCTCCAACTCGTGTGTTTGCAATTTATAAACCACCGGCGACGCGGTTGGTCCTGGCGGATGTCCAGAATATTCTGGACTCCCCGGAGCCGACGATAGACGCCGGGCACTAAAACTGTAAACACATAATTTGGAACTCCATGCGGACTTGTCCGGATGGCAGACGCGTCTTCGATGACGCTGATCCCAGCGGGTACGTGGATCTGGGGCCGGAGACCCCGACCCACTACCCGCACAACCGCATGAAACTCCCAGATGTCATAGACCTCGCGGTGGTCAAGGGGCTCCGGCCTGATCCCACCGTCGAGACACTAGATTTTCACTCAGGCTCCGACCATTTACCTGTCCTGCTGGTTGTCTCAGACCAGCCAGCAAGGACAAGGCTGCTGCCGCCGAGGCGGAAGTACGACTGGGAAAAATTCGGCCGGTTCATGGTCGAAAACACTCCCATGAGACCAAAACCCATCGCCACCCATGGTCCTTCCCGCCTTTCAGCATAACGGACCGAAACAAGGGAGACGCGCAAAGACGCAAGTAAAATTTTTAAATCCTTATAGAGTTTCTATTACCCAGCGAATCGCCACTGCCACCGTTGTGGTAAACGGCACATTAACATCCCACTTCGATGCCCAGCTAGCTGACAACTTAACTGACTAGGTTCAAACGTCCTTTCGTAGTGTGCCAACATCTACCATACAAAGTAGACATACATAGCATAGCATAATATACCTAAGAATAATATAAGTAATAGGTTTACACAGGGCCCTGGTTGATACCTATGTTGTTAGGAGCTAGGATTTTAGTAATAAATCCGCACTTGAAGTAAACAGTCGTGTTAGTTACTCATTAGCTAATAAGTCCCCCCTCTACACCCTTCGTCAGTTCATGGCGATCAAGCCACGTCGAGTCTGGAGCGTTTGCGCAGCGCGTTAGCGTTTGAGCGTTAGGAATTCTACAGCGCCCTGCGGCCCCGCCACGTGTAAGGAACGCAACGCAAGCGAAACGATGGCGTGGGCCCCGGCTTGCTACGTATCTGCGCTAAGCGACGGTCGTGTTCAAGTGTGCAAATTGACAAGTACAATCATTCAAAATGGGCAAGCCCTATTCGAAGACTGAGGACAAGGAGATCATCATCGCACAGACAGCTGGTGCTGGTGGTAACAGCGCCGGTATTTCGGACCAGGAGGTCCACTTAACGACCAGCAATATTTTGCTTTCAGTGATTTTAGGTTTCGGCCTGCTACTGATCTTGTACCTGGGGTACAAACAATATTATCGCTGTCACAAAAAGTGGATCCATAAGGAAATGCAGACTAGTTTTCTGAGGCGTGTACGGGAGCGATTGTCGGGAAGACGTGCTCGTGACGAGGATGAGGAGGCTGGACCCGTTTGATGGATGACGTGCGGAAATCATGGAAAACCGTGAGTGCAGTGAAAATAAAAAATAAATAAAAATTAAAAACTTCATAAAAAGTGCGGTAACCTAGAGTTAAGTGTCGAGCCATTTGCAGTAAGTAGGTTCTAATTTTATTAAATGTTTTCTTTACATTTCTGTCCTTTCAACTTAGAAAAACTGTTTTGAGAACAGTATTTTTTTTTCTAGTAAGTAACTAATCCACGGATACATTTTATTTTTGTGGCAAACTATATAACTGACATTTTATATTCACCGACAGTTATTAATAGGTATTTTCTGTAAAATTAAGTGTAATTCGTTCACCTTGAAAGAATGTTTTCATATAATAATTAATGGAAACTATAGTTGATATATATATCAGCAAATAGAAACAATTCGTGTGAGTTTAAGAAGACTCGGTAAGAAAAGAGAAATTTACGTTGATAGAGTTAAGAAAGATATTGATGAAGCCAAACAATTGTATTTAAATTTCCAGACATTAACGAGACAATGTTTACAAGATAAGAATTTAGTAAAATTAGAATTAACTGAAGTAATTTTAGAAAGTTACATAAATAAGGTAGACGTTGCTTATAACAAAATATTGTCTTATAGTCCAAAAATTTTACACCCGGATTTTGACACAAACATAAACAGCACCATGGACAAGCTCGACCTAAAAACTGCGTCTAGTTTAATACCAGTAATGGATGCCAGTGAGGACACAACCGAAAAAAATATTGATGCGGTTGAAATGTATAACAGTTGTTTTGGGTCCCATACTATTCCTTGTCTACATTAATGAACTATGTATGATTCCTCTGTCAAATAGTAAGATAATTTCGTACGCTGACGACACAGTTCTTCTATGCAGTTCTGATGATTGGCAGAACACGTTTAGACAAGCGCAGTTTGGTTTTGACTTAATTAATCAATGGCTACAAGAAAACCTGCTCTCGCTTAATATCGGAAAAACTAAATTCATTACTTTTTCCCACAACACATCTAACCAACCCTCCGAAAACGCATACACAATTATAGTACACCATTGCTCTAACCCTGAATCAAATGCATGTGCCTGTCCTAAAATTGATAGAACAGATGATATAAAATATCTGGGTGTCATAATTGATAAGAATCTGAACTTCCAAGCACATGTGGAGTCTGTCACAGCAAGAGTCCGTAAATTAATTTATGTTTTCAAGAACCTTAGACATGCTGCAGGTAGAACCATTATAAAAGAAGTTTACTTTGCACTTTGTGGATCACTTTTAATCTATTGCATCACAGCTTGGGGAGGAACTCATAAAACCACTATTCTTGGCCTGGAAAGAGCACAACGAGCCATTTTAAAAGTCAGCACTTTTCGTCCATTCTATTATCCAACAGCTCAACTACTTAAAGAATGTAATGTTTTATCTGTTCGCCAATTATTTATATTACTAACAATTGTTAAGCAACACTCCCTAACTCAGTATGATCCTGCACTTCAATCCTATAAAAGAAGATCAGATATTGTCTGTTCCTCCACGAGGTTTCATAGAGCCCATTCCCGACATTTCTTTTGTTTTCTAGGTGGTTTTCTTTATAATAAGTTAAACCGTGAATTAAACTTTTATTCTATGAATAAACAATTATGTAAAAGGACTCTCATTCACTGGCTGAAAGGTAAAACTTATATAGATATAGAAAACCTGCTGTTAATAGATGTTTAATTTTAATTTTGAATGTTATTTGTTTTAGTATTTTGAGTTTGTATATAAAAATGATTTTGTTTGAGTAAATTATATTACTTTTAACTAGCATATAATAAATAATAAGAAAATTACCTGAGATACAAGTAAATATATTTTGTATTTACTTAGTTTAGGTATAGTTAAGAAATGTATGCACAACTTTAATTTTATATCTGTAAATTTACTTTTTGTATGCTCACTTTTATTTTGAAATAAATTATCTTATCTTATCTTATCTTATCTTAACTGCGGCTGCTTGCAAGTCATTATTAGCAAAATTTGTAATAAAAACCAGATCAACTAAATCTGCAAAACTTAAACTAAAATCAGAGTATGATACTTGTGAGAATTTAGTCAAGGATATGAAACAGTATTTATTAACAAAAAAATCTGCAAATTCTTTACTGACTCAGCTTAACAATATTTCCCAAAATGAAATGTCTATTTCGCAATACGCCGAAAAGATTGAAGATTTATTCGTAAACCTTACAATTTCACAATCTAATTCAGATGAAAAAGCAAGTGAAATTTTAAAATCTATAAATGAACAGCTGGCAATTAAAAAATTTGCCGACGGATTGCGAAACAGACGTTTGAGTACAATTTTAGCTGCTCGGAATTACTCCAATTTCAAGGATGCTGTACGAGCGGCACAGGATGAAGTGGAATCGCAGCCATCAACATCAAACACCATGCTGAGCATGCGAGGTAGGTCTTTTAATAAAGCTCCGGTCAGAGGTCGAGGTATTTCCAGAAAAAACAACTCAGGTAGGCCCATGCGATTTAATTACAACCAAAATCGTAGTTATCAACCTGCCGTATCATACAGATATTATGGCAACAGGGAACGCCCTAATTTCCGATCTGCTGGACCTCGATTCCAAGGCCGCATGACACGCAACAGAGGTCAAAATTATCGTGTCTATGTGGCACAAGGTACAGGTGGCCAACAGGATCAGGATTCCAATAATGAAGAGCAGTTTTTTCGAGCCTAATTTAGAAAACATTTTTACTTTTGATACAAGTATCGGGTATGTATTTTTGAACACACATGACAAATTATGTTCTTGGTTGTTAGACACGGGAGCTTCACTCTCGGCTATCAAAAGTGAAGCTTTACCAGATCACATCCCAATACACAAAGAAGATAATGTGATTACAGGTGTAGGTGGTATTGTACATTCCAAGGGTTATGTTTACTTATCGCTAGTTGATTCAAATGGAAAGACTTTTGAGAATAAATTTTTGGTGTTTAACCATTTACCCATAGTTTCAGATGGTTTATTAGGCTATAATTTCCTAAAACGGTATAGATCAGTAATTGATTTAGATAAATCAAATCTTTTCCTTAAAGACTCAGATTTTCAATATGTTTTACCTATATTTGGATCACCACATGTCAGTCCGAATTATATTACACTTCCTGCTCGAAGTGAATCAATACATTACATACGTTTGAATGAAATAATAGAGGAGGACTGCGTAATTATTGCCAAGGAATTACAAGAGAATATTTTCCTTGCAAGTTTAATTGTCAAACCTAATAAAAATATAATTCCAGTACGAATCTTGAATACCAGTGAAGAAAATGTAACCCTTCCTTTTTTGTGCCAGAAGTACATTTATTAAATGAATATAACATATGCACGTTTGATAAATGCACTTCATCGCTTAGCCGTGCCAAACAGTTGCTATCATTGCTGAAACTTGATCACCTACATTCCAGTGAGCGAACTACAATCGAATCCATTTGTTCGAAATACACTGATATATTCAATTTGCCCGGTGACAAACTCACAACCACTAACGTTTGTGAACATTCAATTAAAATTAAATGTAATTCTAAACCAGTTTACGTAAAACCTTAAAGATTACCGAAAAGTTTGCAACCGGAAATAGAGAGACAAATCGAACGTATGAAGAAGGACGATATAATAGAGGAATCACAGAGTGAATGGTCGAGTCCGATTCTACTAGTACCTAAGAAAGTAGACCAGAAAGACACCAAAGGATGGAGGCTTGTGGTAGATTACAGGTAATTGAATGACGTAATTGAAGATAATAAGTTCCCGTTACTGAATATAACCGAGATTTTAGATTCGCTTTCGGGAACAGTATATTTTTCACATCTTGACCTTAGTCAATCCTATTACCAAGTCAAATTAGAGCCAGAAAGTCGAAATTTCACTAGTTTTACTACGAGTACAGGACAGTATAGGATGAAACGTATGCCGATGGGATTAAAAACTAGTCCTAGCGCATTTTCTCGAGTTATGACGATAGCCATGTCAGGTTTAAATTATGATAAATGCTTTATTTACCTTGACGATCTCGTTGTTTTTGGAAGAAATTTAGAGTTGCATAATAGAAACCTTATAGACGTTTTAGAAAGGCTTCGAAAAGTCTATCTAAAATTAAATCCCAATAAATGCCAATTCTTGAAAACAGAACTATTGTATCTGGGTCATGTTGTATCCGAAGGTATTTTACCCGACCCAAACAAAATAGAATCCGTTAAAAACTATCCAGTTCCACAAAGTTCTGATGAAGTCAGACGATTTGTGGCTTTTTGTAACTATTACCGAAAGTTCGTAAACAGATTTTCAGACATAACTGCACCATTAAATAATTTATGTAAGAAAGATGTACCTTTTGAATGGACATTACGATGCGAAGAAAGTTTTCAAAAATTAAAAACAAAACTCATGTCACCACCAATTTTACAATACCCAGATTTTTCCCCAAATAATGAGTTTATTTTACAAACAGACGCATCAGGGATTGCTGTGGGAGCAGTTTTATGCAATAAAAACATGAAGCCAGTAGCTTATGCGAGTCGTCTTTTAAATAAAGCAGAGAGAAATTATCCAACAATACAGAAAGAATTAGTTGCAGTTGTTTGGGCAATAAAATACTTTCGTCCGTACTTATTTGGCAGAAAATTTACGATTTTAACCGATCACAAACCATTAATATATCTATTCAGCATAAAAGACCCTTCCTGTAGACTATTGAAATTTCGTCTTATTTTGGAAGAATATAGTTTTGATATTAAATATATAAAAGGTAAAGACAACGTAATAGCAGATGCTTTATCGCGTATAATAACATGCGATGAATTAAAATAGATGAATGAAAAGGTAATGACAGTGATGACACGAGCGCAAAGACGAGCGGAAGAAGATAAGATGAAAGCAGACGACTTGGTAGAGACAAATGGTATCCATAATATTAATACAGATAATCGGACTGATCACCCGAGAGTTGTAGAAATATTACGGATACCAGAGAATTCGGTTGAAATGATTTTAATGAAAGGTGAAGAGTTGAAAGAACTAAAAAATAAAGGATTAATAGGAAAAGAAAAAGATAGCTTTAGTTATGATTATAATAGAAAAATAATATACATTAACCTCAACTTTAGGTTACACTTTACGCGAGACGAATTTGTAACTAAATTGAGGGAATTTTGTAAAGGTATTAATGTAAATGAGATATGTATAATCAAAAATGATGAAAATGAACTTTTTATCAAAGGGATTGTACAAACAATTCAAGAAAAAGAAAAGTGGTCCGGACCCCACCTTTGTATTTTAAGAGGAGTAAAAAGAATTAATCATGAAGAAGAAAAACAATTTATTATAAATGACTATCATCTACTACCTACTAGTGGCCATGCAGGGGTACGTAGAATGGTAAATAATATAAAACGTCATTTTTATTGGCCAGGGATAGAAAAAGATGTTAAAAATTTCGTAAGAAGGTGTGAGAAATGTGAAAAAATGAAATATTCTCGACACTTAAAAGAACCTATGGTAGTTACTAGTACAGCGAAAGCTGCCTTAGAAAAGTTTTTTTTTAGATATAGTAGGACCTTTAGATCGTGACGTTGAAGGTAATGTGTATATACTTACACTCCAATGCGAGCTCAGTAAATTTGTAGAGGCATATCCACTCAAAAGCAAGGATGCAGTTACTGTGGCCAGAGCATTCGTGAACAACTTCATATTAAGGTACGATATTCCAAAAACAATTGCAACGGATCGTGGAGCAGAGTTTATATCTTCCACAATGACCGAGGTATGTAAACTTTTAAATATAGAAAAGTTGCAGTCAACATCCTATCATCATGAGTCAATAGGATCCCTGGAAAATTCTCACAAGCATCTAGGTGCATTCTTAAGAATACAGTGTGACAGTAATCCAGAAACGTGGAGTCACTGGTTACCATTTTGGTGTTTTACATATAAAAATACAGTACATACATCTACTAAGTATACGCCGTTCGAACTTGTCTTTGGAAAGTCCTGTCCATTACCTAGTAGAATAAGTGCTAACGTTGAACCGTTATATAATAGCGATAATTATAGTTTAGAAGTAAGGTATAGATTGCAAAAGGCTCATAAAGATGCGCGCGAAAACTTAATTAAAACTAAACAGTGCAGAAAAAATACGTATGATAAGAAAGTGCATACAGTGAACTTTGAACCAGGTGATTTAGTGTTGGTGAAAAACGAGACTGGATCAAAACTGGACAGTTTATACAAGGGACCGTATAAAGTGCTGAAAATCGCGGTACCGAACATTTTGATCGAGGTTAATAATAAAAAAGAGTTAGTTCATATCAATAGAATTAAGGCTTTCGTAAAGTAGACATACCTACTTACTATAAATTTAAGAAGGTAATAATTTTCAAACATTATTGATAACCCCCAATGATGTAGTGTCAAGCTTTCTAACTTGTAATTTGTTATGTTAATATTACATTACTATAAAAAATACATGTTAACATATATTTTTTTATAATAATTACCCCGATGATGTAGTGTGCCAACATCTACCATACAAAGTAGACATACATAGCATAGCATAATATACCTAAGCATAATATAAGTAATAGGTTTACACAGGGCCCTGGTTGATACCTATGTTGTTAGGTGCTAGGATTTTAGTAATAAATCCGCACTTGAAGTAAACAGTCGTGTTTGTTACTCATTAGCTAATAAGTCCCCCCTCTACACCCTTCGTCAGTTCACTTTCGCTTGTTGTGCCACTTGTGCGCAAAGGTTTTAAACGACTGAAAGTTTTCCCGGCAGCCAACTAGAGCGTCGTGGTACATTGGTCCAACGTATTGAGGTTTCAGCGACTGCAACATCTCCCTTTGCTCCTCATCGTACAGAGGACACTCCCAGAAGACATGATCCCGCGTCTCCCGCGGCTCACCACAGTCACATTCAGCTGTTTGCGACAGCTTCATATCACTGAGACGAGCACGGAAACATCCTGTCAGCATCTGTGACACGTCATAGTCCGGCTCCCATGAGACCAAACTCACCACCACCCATGGTCCTTCCCGCCTTTCGGCATAACGGACCGAAACAAGGGGAGACGCGCAAAGACGCAAGTCTCCCCGCAAATTTTTAAATCCCTATAGAGTCTCTATTATCTAGCGAATCGCCACTGCCACCGTTATGGTAAATGGCACATTTACATTCGACTTCGATGCCCAGCTAGCTGACAACTTAACTGACTAGGTTCAAATGTCCTTTCGCTTGTTGTCCCATTAGACCAGTCTCAACTCCATCGGATGTCGATGCGTTGGCTAGCGAGTTCAATTCCGCGGTCCAGCGAGCTAAGCAGAGCGTCGTGATGGACGCCCCCACATCGGGGGCCGCTCCGCCTTTGCCACGGCGCATAGGTGACATGCTCGCTGAGAAGCGAAGACTGTGTAAGCAGTATAACTCAACTCGCTGCCGCACCATGAAGTCCCAGCTGAATGCGCTCGCTGAGAAGATCTCGGCAGCGCTGCACGCCGTTTCCGCCGACTCTTGGCAGCAGGCCATAGATACAGCCGGCGAAGATTAGACCGGCATCCATAGACTGTCTCGGCCTCTCTTCCCCCGGACCTCGGTTACGAGTTGACGTGCTAAACCTAAACCTAAACCTTATTCATTAATTTCTAAAATCATTTAAGTTTTAAAAATCTAATAAATAGAACGCAAAAATTAGGACCGCATAAGCTGTGAGGAGTAAGCTGCTGCGGAGCGCCACCAAAGACGCAGACGCATTGTGTCTGTGTGTACAACGGATACGTGAGTGTGAACAGCAATAAGCGCTTCGTGAGTGTGCGCGCCCAACCGGACCCTGTGCAGTGACGCGCCGTGTGACGCGTATCCTGCCTGACCGCCTCCGAGGTGACGCGCCGCGCCTTACCGCCCCGCCGTATCGCCGCTTGTCTCACCCTTCGTCGCTTCTGCTGCCCTGGTACTTTTCGTGCGCGCGCTCAACCGGACCGCTAACTGTGCTGTGCTGTGACGTGCCGTGTGACGTATTCCGCTTGCCTCCGCTGTGACGTATTGTACCCCACCGTCCCGACGTGTCACGGCTTATCTCGTTTCTTGCCGCTTATGCTGCCCTACTGCTGGTTTCTGCGCTCGCGTATATTCTTATCAACTTTCTAGTCGCAACGTGACGCATCTTGCATCTTGTACTTACTTGACTCGCCTACTTTGCGCGAGCGCTCCTCATAGTCTGTGCCTATCTATTTATGCGCTCTTGGTAATTCGCACTGGGTAATCGCCACTCTACGAGAATAATGGACGACCCAAACGCATTGGATCTGAATATGTCGCTGGATGCGTCTAATAATGGGATTGCTGATCAATCATCCATCCATTTTGTTACGCAGCGCCCGGATAAACAGCTTTTAAATCAGTTCCAAGCTTTCAGAACTGAAATAAGAGAACTAATGGCCGCGCAAAAAGAAGTCCTCGCTGACATTAAAAAGACCATGGGTGAAATCCAGCAATCACACAGAGACATTCAGGACTCTATTGCTCTTTTGAATAAGCAAAACGAAGAGTTTGATGATAGACTGACATTGCTGGAGAACCATTCCAAAGAAAATAGAGATAATTTAATGTTTTTGGAAGATAAAGTAGAGGAATTGCAGCTGGGAGGTCGCAAAACACATTTTGAATTAAAGAACGTACCAAGGTAGAACAATGAAGATAAGGAGAGTCTAATTGCCATGGTTGCTTGCCTTTCGGAGGAGGTAGACTGCAAGGTTGATAGATCAGATATCAAGGATATATACAGAGTCCGTGGAAAAAATCCGGAACAGAAAAGTACTCCTATAATAGTTGAGACAAATTCAGTGTTATTGAAGACGGATTTAATAAAAAAAGCTAAGTCTTACAATATTAAAAACAAGACCAAGTTATGTGCAAAACACTTAGGTTTCAAGAGGATACCCCTGTCTACCTTTCGGAACATCTGACAGCCAAAGCTGCCCGTCTCCACTTCCTGGCTCGAGACCTGGGTAAATCAAAGAGCTATAGGTTTTGTTGGACTGAGTACGGCAAGGTCTATGTGCGAAAAAACGAGCAATCCCGTATCATTCAGATTAAAACCGAACAGCAAGTGCAACATCTTCTATCAGAATTGTGACTATATATGAATGTTAGCTTTTTGCTTCAATGTGCAAATATAATGTTTTTGACTCGCATGATTACTTTTGAAGAGCACATTTTTGTATTGAAGGTGCCGCAATTATATTTAAGTAACTGTCGCTCACCAACCATCACTCACCACATGTTCTTGCATACACTACATACTCACAAACCTTGCACACTTCTTACACATACACATTCTAATTTCCAAACGCTACTCAGCCGGTCAAATCTAAGTACCTCTAACCCTCAACTAAAAGTGACGATCACTTATTTTCCTACCTCAAATTACACTCAGCCAATTTATGTTGATACGACTCGCCTACCTATTATCTTCTTTTTAAATGGGTGACACAATACAAACATTAAACGAGATAGACACTCTAGAGATAGCTCGTACTTTTGAATGTTCTGCAGATAAACTGAATCAGCTCGTACAGTTCGCAAATGAATAGGCTGCACAGGTCTAAAACTACGAATAACGCCATCTTTAATAAAAATCAAATACCTCTGAGCCGGCAGAACTCAAAGAACCTGTTTTACGCGTACGCATATCATTCGCAGCCGCTTAAAACATCATATTCGCACTTTACAAATTACAAGGATCGGTAGGACGTCATAGGTAGGTAAGTAGTTAATTGGTTTAAAAATTCGATGCACTCGTCACAGCTGGCATAGCCGAGATAGTATGCGTCTGCATTTAGAGCGAGTTTAAATTATAGTGGGACACTGGGTCGATCCCGCCCATGGATCTGGGTATTGTTTTATGTTTTTGTTTTTTATATGTAAGATAATTTTTAGTTAACTGCCCGTTTGTTATTTTGAATGAATGATGTTTGTGGGTATTGCACATAGTCATTATAACTATTAGACGGTAAGTAATAAGCACAGTAATCTGATCTGTATCGACTACTGCCTACGTATCTAACCGTTAGCTTTCGATGTTTCTTTGTGTTGTTGTTTGCTATCGTTTTATCGTAATTATGTGTACCTATAGTATGCTCCTTTGTCTACATACAGTGCTTAGAGCAAAGATCATAGTGCTATATGAAGATAATCTTAGTATTATGAAATTTCTCGACGTCTTCAATTAAATATTTTTATTTTACAAAATTAGCGCAAATGCTTCAGGTCAGGTCATTCATATCCAAACATTAAGTTTCTAGATAAAGATACCTACTACATACTACCTGCCATACGTTCATTATTTAAAATGTTTAAATAGGTATTAGATTGCTTATTATATTTACTTACTTAGTTTCCTATTTATTATTATTGGCATTTACCTACTTTAAATACTTGTAGATTGACTAGGTTTTTTTCTTACAGAAAAGAACTGTTACGCCGTGGGTTAAGCGTTACGCCGATACCGGTGACATCCTGCCTGCCCGAAAAGGTCGTAAGGCCGTGATGTTCACGGATGCATCAGCGCGTCACCGAGGGATAGTTGCCAAGCATGCTAATACCCCATTCATGTCAACTCGCTCAACAGCAACGGAGTTCGGAGTGACCTTACAAACTGTAAGGACCCATTTACACGCAGCTGGTATAAGTTGTTATCGGCCAGCTCAAAAAATTTGCTGTGAGCTGCTCATCAACAAGCACGAGTCCGATTTGCATATATTTATAGAAACTTTGATTGGGAGAATAATGTAGTAATATTCACTGATGAAAAAGCTTTTAAATCGGATAAAGATGGGCGCAAGATTTTATGGCGCAGGAGAGGCAAGCGTTACAGACCAATTCACATTCTCCCAAATAGAATGAGTGGTAGAATAACTCTAGAATTTTGGGGCTAGATGTCTTCTATGGGACCTGGAGAACTAGTTGAAATAGAAGGGAGGTTCAATAGCGAGAGTTATGTGGAAATATTGCAGGACGTAATGGTGCCTACAGTGCGTATTGCTTACCCAAATCAGCACATTTATTTTGTGCATGATAATTGCTCTGTGCATAAAGCCCGTATCGTCCAGGATTGGTTGCGAACCCAGCACGACGTGACTGTTATTAGCTGGGCGTCAAAGAGTCCGGATTTAAATCCCATAGAAAATTTATGGGGTCAAATGGTCCTTACCTGGGACCCATCTGAAGTCAGGACCAAGAAAAATTTACGCGACTTAGCCATGTTCACCTGGGAGTCCATGCGTGGTAAACCAATGTGTTCGAACATGGTAGCTAGCATGCCAAGCCGTTTAGAACAGATCGAGTCTGGTGAAGGTGCACCTCTTCGGTATTAAAATTAAATTATGATTAAATTGAAATATTTAAATAGGTAGGTATTAATATATTGGGTTGGGAATTTTGCAGAGGATTTATTTTATTCGATACTTACTGCTTAGTTAATTTCTGAAATTGTTCAAGCTCTCAAACAATAACAATACCAAGTTAACCTGTCACTTAATATCTAATTATTCTGCATAATTGTTTTACTATGTTTACACAATCTAACGAAGATTGATGAATTGAGATGAAGATGTAAATGAATTGATCTCCTGGTTCGGTTTAGGCTTAATGTGTTACCAATAAAAAATATGTTAAGTGATGTTATTGTTACAATAAATGCAGGAATGAGGCTACCTCGTTATCTCATTTATAACATGTTTATTCACTTTGACATACCTATTTATTGTTGCACATTAACAAACATTATGCAACCCAACCCAATATCATTGAATAGTTAAAAACCAAAATAAATACCTAACTTATAAATATTATGGTAGTTTTATTCATTTTACCTTATATCCTCAAAACGACTATTTTTATTCGATATCACACACTATACTACACAGATAAGTATAAAAATTTATCAGCAACAGCAAAATAATCATTAAAAAATAGTAAGTATAACCTAAATTTTTAAAAAAACAGGCCTAGACCTGCGACCAACCACGACTCGATCTTTAGCTACCTGTTTCCAAAGTCCGCTATGTTAACCATTGAGCTGCTGTGATACAGGTAGCGAAATTAAGGTTTAAATTATTATTAGTCATCAAACTGCGCGTCTTAAATTCTAGTGTGTGTGCGCGCCAGTCAATGTGTGTGTTTTAATGTATCTATAATGGTATTCAATGAATTCAATTTGTCGTTAAAAGATGGCGTTGTCTGGCTGTGCAGGTTTAGACCACTTCGTGTGTACACATTAATAATAAGGACTTTACTATAATTTCCCAAAATATAAGGAGTATATACAGTAACTCTGACGATTTCTCACTTACTTTATCCAGTCTTCAATTTGATACTGATGAAATTGTTTTAACCGAATGTAGACTTGACAGTAATAAACCCTTGCCGCAATTGCCTAATTATCTCGTTTACTTTACATTGTGTCAGCTGAATCAGAATGATGGGGTGGTAATATATGTTAAACAAAATCTAAAACACGATATCAAGGAAATTATATTATCCCAGGCTTCTTGTCTCCAGCTTAACATACTAAATAATGTAGTATTAGGCATTTACAGATCTCCACATTTAGCTTCTCTTCGTACAACCCGTAAAAATGTGGTAATAACAGGTGATATTAACATTTACATTACACTTAAACCCACAGAATCATCATATGAACAAAAAAATTGAATACACTTTCTACGTATGGTATTCTGGCTGGCCATACCATTCCTACAAGAGAAAAAAATTGTCTGGATCATTTTATGATCAAAATAAATAAGATTAAAACCCAAGCGTCTATAGCGGTTATACATACTACCACGACAGACCATTATACAACGTTTTTGTCCTTATCAAAAATAAAAAATAATGTTCCAGCGAAAAAAACAAAAATATCAATTAGTTTTGAAGACGCTCTTATAGACCTAAAAAATAAAAATCTTGCTGAATTGCTACATTGCGATGACCCTAACGCTGTGGTGAACAAACTCATTTATGAACTTACGTCCACGTTAAAGAAAAATACAGTCATCACGCATATCCCTAGGAAATAACGTACCATCAAACCGTGGATCACCCCAGGTTTACTACGATGCATAAAAAACCGGAATAATTTACAAAGAAGAACTCGTAGTGACCCTTTTGATTTAATAATTAAAATAACTTATACTAGATATAGAAATTTTTGTAACAAACTTCTTAAAAAAATTAAAAGAAAGTACCTATGAGAAAGACTTATTAGCTAAGGATATAAAAAATAACAAAGCCCTATGGAATAACATTAAAAATATTACTTTTACCAACAAATCGAATAATACCAATAATGAATTACTAAATCTCAAGCCCACTTTTCAAGAATCTGTTGATTATGTTAATGACTTTTATGTAAATGTAGGCAAAAACATTGCTCAAGGTATGCAATGCAACAGTAATGAAATGGATGCATACCTGCGAAATCTACCGGCACAACCAAATTCATTTATTTTAATACCGACAGATTTAGACGAGGTTCATTCGGTACTTATGAATCTTAAGTCAAATAGTACTCCTGGCTGGGACAATGTTCCGATACTATTTTTGAAACATGCAAGGCACGAAATATTAAATGTCATATCACATATTGCCAACTTATGCTTTGAAAGAGGTGTCTTTCCGGATCAACTTAAACAGGCAGTGATTACTCCAGTGTACAAGGGTGGGGATAGAGACGACATAAATAATTACCGGCCTATCTCAGTGCTACCAGCGATCTCCAAAATCTTAGAAAAGTTGATAAATTCAAGATTACTTAAATATCTGGAGAAATATGCTCTTTTGTCGCCTTTCCAATATGGCTTTCGACAAAGTAAATCAACTGAAGATGCCGTGTCTGCCCTGAGTTCGCTGGTGGTCGAAAAACTCGATAAACGCCACAAGTGTATGACAGTCTTTTTAGATTTAAAAAAGACGTTTGATACTGTCTCTGTCCCCATCCTTGTTCGCAAACTGGAAAAAGTGGGTATACGAGGTACTCCACTCTGTCTGTTTCAGGATTATTTGTCTAAAAGGCACCAAAGAGTAAAACTTGACTCCTGCATAAGTGGGGATAAGGAGGTTTCATACGGTGTACCGCAGGGCAGTGTCCTTGGACCTACATTATTCCTTGTGTACATAAATGATTTATGCAACGTGCAAATCAAACATGCTAAGGTCTTCTCATACGCCGATGACACCGCCATTGTGTTCACTGCTGAATCATGGGATATTGTTAAGGCAAGTGCTGAATTAGGCTTAGCAAAGATAGACAAATGGCTTCGATACAATAAACTTGCCCTGAAAACCTCAAAAACAAATTATATTTGTTTCGGTATAAATACTGATTTACTACCAAACGACTTTAATCTAAAAAAAACAGCTGTGATATTAGTATTTAAACGACAGGTCGCTGTAAATGCCCCGTTATTCAGAAAGTAGCACAAACAAAATATTTAGGAGTTCTTATGGATCAGCGACTTTCCTGGTATCCACATCTAGAATACGTAATACAGCGCATAAGAAAGTTGACTTGGATATTTAAGACTTTAAGATATGTTGTGCCAAAAGAAATTTGTGAACCGCGGGGCACCGAAAGAGATCTCTTGAAGGAGATATATACTGCCCTCGTGCAGTCAATCATTGTTTACTGCATAACTGTCTGGGGAGGCGCGGTAAAAACACGGTTCATTGATGTAGAGCGTGCCCAACGCAGTCTTATAAAGGTCATGTATTTTAAAAAACTAAGGTTCCCTACTGACAGTTTATACAAGTTGAGCAAGTTGCATTCCATTAGAAAACTCTACATACTCCAAACAGTATTAAAAAACATAAACTACTACTTTTTGATGCAAACCACAATAAAAAGAGAAGGAAAGACAGAGTAGCGCTGGTTCCTAGAACGCACACTACATTCGCCAGTAGGCAATTTTGCAGACGATCAGCACTACTGTATAATAGGCTAAATAGAGAATTAAACATCTACAATGAGATCTTTTATGAGGCCAAAAAACTTATTCTAAACTGGCTTGAAGAAAAGAGTAACGTTGACGAAATCACGTAAACTCTAATGAAAATCACACACACACACACAACTTCTATTGATCTAAATGTCAACCTACGTCACACCCATGTAAATTCGACATTCCAGACTTAGAAAACCTAGTATATAAACTTTGCCATTTTCCTAATAAATCATTATTATTTACAAGAGCAACAAGTGTGGTTTTACTAAACAAGTCTCATAGGGACATAATATGGCGACCAAAGCAGATTTTTTTATTCTAAACAGTTAAATTGTGCGTCTGAAATAGTCATAATAAATGGGCACTCAGTCCTCGAAGGTCGAAAAAGAGGAGGTTATAATCGCCCGAAACGGCCAAGGTAATGGTGCGAGTACATCACAGACGACTTCACAAAAAGACAACGTATTGTCATATCTTCAAGTAGCAGTTGTGATCATGGTATCGATCGTCTTCTCGTACATGGTGTGGAAAAAAGTTAACAAATGTCTTACTAAGAAGATAGTAAGACAAGCTACAGCGGTAGCTATGCGGCAGCGGCGAGTATCTGTTTAACTAATTACGTGCAGAAAGTGAAGATATCAGTGAACTATGTAAGTGTCCAGTGACTTTTCCTCCAAGATTTTATTTTATTTGATATGATTTAATTTTTGTGTGTCTAAAATTTTTGCCTTTTTTATGATCTAATATTAAAAACTCACTCAAATACTAATGACAAATGTAGAGGAGAATTTTATGATCAAATCTTTTATATAAAAGAATATTTAAAGAAACTTGGTCCAGATAGAAGAAAAGAAAGATTAGGTCTAGAAAAATTTAAATTAGCAAAATAAATATATGAAGAGAAGGTATCAAAGCTTCATAGAAGAGTATAGTGAGAAGGTCGAAAAAGCAGAAACTTCTGAGTCAGATTGTCACATTATTCAAAAATTCATACCTAAAATAGAACAGGCATATAGTAAAATACTACCATATTTTGTAAGTGAAGAGATAAACATGGCTTCCACAATAGCTTTTGACTTAAAGACAGCAGTCTCGCTGTTACCAGTTATGGATAACTCGGAAAGTGTTACATTACAATTGGTCGACGCGATAGATCTATAGTCAACAATGATTAAAGATGACGAACATTCCACTTTAATTAATTTCGTTCTAAAGACACGTTTATCTCACGGTGCTAAGTTAAGGATGTCAGACACATATGTATCTATAAAAAACATGATTGATGATATGAAAACGCATTTGATAACAAAGAAATCCGACACCGCACTTCAGAAACGCTTACAAACCGCGCGTCAGACAAGCCGTAGTTTAGAACAGTTTGGTAAGGAATTAGAGGAAATATTTTTCAACTTAACCATTTCGCAAGCCAATGGCAATGCAGAGGCATACAAAATATTTAAGCCTATAAATGAAAAGCAAGCGTTCCATAAGTTAGCTGATGGGCTACGAAATGAAAAATTAGGTACAGTAGTATCGGCGCGAAACTACACGTCACTATGGACGCGATACAAGGAGCGAAAGACGAAGAAATAGCTATGTCGTCCTCTAACCCGCCCGCGCAAGTATTCGCTGCGCGTTACGCACGCGCTTCGCGTGGTGCTAGGAACTATAGGCCAATCTTCCGCGTAAATTCAGTTCCCAGAGCCCGTAGTAGTAACTTTGTGCAGTCACGTGGTAAAAACCCTTCAGGAATTGAGTACCAAATATTAAAACACTTCCCGTGTCAGAATTAGAGCTGTGGTAGCCCAGATGGAAGAGGCGTCGCCACTAGTAATGCGAAAGTCGCAGGTTCAAATCCTGCCCGCGCTTGAAAATTTTGCAAGTTTTCAAAAAAAACCCTTCAAGAAATTATAGAAATAATTATAGAGGAAGGGTAAGTTTCGGGTATAACCGTAACCAATACTATTAGAAAAACAATAAATATGGCCAGCGTAATCACACGGTGAATATACAACAAGAGGCCAATGATGTGAACGATGCATGAAATCGTCACGTCACCAGTTTTTTCGGGACTAAACATAACAATTCACAACAGTATATCCTATCCTACGACAACATGAACTCAGTAGAATTTAGTGTACAAGGAAAGTTGCTTACATGGTTAATAGATACACGTGCATCATTAAGCGCAATGAAACGTGATACAGCCTTAGCAACCGGCGAGTTTGTTTATCCAAAGACGACCATCATAAATAGTATTAGGGGCAAGGTTACATCAGATGGATATACACAAGTAGAGTTGTACAGTACTAGTAATAATACACTTTTATTTAAGCACAACTTTTATATTTTTCCAGAGTTACCTTTAGATGTAGATGGTATACTCGGGCAAGATTTCATAACTAGGTATAAGTGCCTATTAGATTACGAAAATAATACTATGTTTTTAAAGATAAATGATGAAAGAATATCAGTACCTATACAGTTATACACAGTAGGATCTAGTACCTATCATTCGTTCGTGAACTTACCAGCTAGGACTGAATCTATAAATAGAATTCCAACTAACATTACCGGCGACTGTGTAATTGTTTCAAATGAGATAAGCGAAGGAGTATTTACAGCCAACTCCATATCTAGAAGTATACACGGAAAGCTTGTTTGTAAGGTGATGAATACACGTGAAGATGATGTAGTTTTTAATTATTTTACACCAGAAATAAGATCATTAGATGAACACGATTGTTTTTCTTTTGAAAAGAGTAAAAATAATGCCAAGAGAGTTAAAACTTTATTTTCTGTTTTAAAGTTAGATGATTTGAATGAAGAAGAAGAAACGTCAATTTCGAACATTTGTGCAAAATTTGCAGATATTTTTCACCTACCAGGCAATAAGCTAAATACTACAAATTTGTATGAGCAAACAATACACCTAAAGCCAAATAATACTCCCGTGTATAATAAGCATTATCGATTACCACAAACGCAAAAAACTGAAATAAATAGACAACTTAAAGCAATGCTAGATAACGATATTATTGAAGAATCGCATTCAGAATGGTCAAGTCCTTTATTATTTGTACCAAAGAAAACGGATTCAAGTGGAAAAAAACATGGCGAGTAGTTATTGACTATAGAAAATTAAATGAACAAATACAACATGATAAGTTTCCTTTGCCAAATATCACAGAAATATTGAATTCACTTTCAGGAGCAGTTTATTTTAGTACTTAAGATTTAAATCAAGGCTATTATCAAATAAAATTAGAAAAAAAAAAGTAGGAAATGTACAGCTTTTGTGGCTGATAAACACTACCAGATGAAAAGATTGCCAATGGATCTTAAAACAAGCCCAAGTGCTTTTAGTAGAGCTATGACGATCGCTATGTCTGGTCTTAACTTTGATAAATATATTGTTTACCTTGACGACGTCATTGTGATAGGTAGATCATTAGCATCTCACAATAAAAACTTTATTGATGTTTTTATGCGATTGAGGGAATAACTTCAAACTTAATCCCTTAAAATGTAATTTTCTTAAAAAGGAAATATTGTATTTGGGACATGTCGTAACTTCAGAAGGAATAAAACCCGACCCTAGTAAAGTTACAGCTATAAAAAAATATCCAGTACCAGTAAATGCAGATCAAGTTAAAAGGTTTGTAGCTTTTGCTAACTATTATCGAAAATTTATCCCAAATTTTGCAAAAATAGCGTATCCTTTAAATAGTCTTGCTAGAAAGAATGTCAAATTTGAATGGACTAAAGAATGTACAGATGCTTTTGAAACATTAAAGTAGAAAATGAGTTCTCTGCCCTTGATACAGTACCCCGAATTTGCAGAAAGCAATGAATTTCAAGTTCACACAGACGCATCAGGTCTGGCAATTGGAAGTATTTTGTCAAACAGTAATAAATTACCAATAACATACGCGAGTCGTACACTGAACTCGGCAGAAAGGAACTATCCAACTATAGAAAAAGAATTACTTGCAATAGTTTGGGCAGTTAAGTATTTCAGACCCTACATATATGGTCGACGGTTTAGAATTATTACAGACCATAGACCTTTAGTATATGTTTAGAAATACCTATTACATTATTTGTAAGAGTGCCATCTATCCCTTATCATTAGAACTACTACCACTGTGGTTGTATCAATCATAGATCATTTTACCCTATTCAACTTAGCTTAGCCACGTATTAGTTCCGATAAAAATAGAGGGCGCTTCGCGGGACTATATAAACCACTACGGCTCTGCCTCACTCTCTTTTCTGACTGCGGCAACTCAACCAAAAATACTTCGGTCATCCACAACTCGGGCTTTTATTTAACATAGTTTTTGGTGACCCCGAATATATAAAGCAGGAGGTTTCGAACGTGGCATCGGATTGTGCTGGTCCACGTGCCTTCTACCTTGATCACGCGGTGCCGCATCATCATCACATCGTGTTAGTTCAATCACGCCGTGCACGAGTCGACGTGATTTGCGCGTGGTTTCGTAGTAACGGACCACGCCACGCTATCAATTCTACCCACATAGATCGCAAGCGCTACACAACGTGGCTGGCATCGAGACGTTTCCCGACCGCACCGAACGCATGGTGGCATAAGCATCGCTATAATTGTAAGAAAACTTCGTGGTGAGGTTTCACATAAACAGGAATTTTAAGCTGCACGTGATAAAGGAGAGAAGATCGACATCTATCCGTGATTCAACCAGAGAAGAAGGAAGAAGCAAGCACTGGAAAACCGTAAGTGAGCTGGTTTTCCTTTATTCCCTTTCCCAATTTTCTCTATCGTAAAATTGCATTCCAGTCTAAATCATTATTTTTTTTGTTTTGAGTTACACAAATTATTTCACTGTCGGGGTATTTTTTAACTTTTTAATTTTTGCCCATGACGATGTCGGATTCCGAATTAGATTCCGAATTAGCTAATAAGAAGCGAAATAAAGAGATAAAAGAATGGAATAAGCTGCGGGGTGTTTATAAGGGCAAGTTAACACTTTTTACAAAACATCTTAGCACTCTGCCTACTGATTTAAAAACTCTGTCGTTAGATCAAGTTATTGATTTAGAGTTACGGGTAAAAAATATGCCGGCTGTTTTTGAGGGTTTCAATGAATTTCAAACTAAATTGGAACTCTCTAGTAATGAAGTAGATAAACTCTCGGAAGAGCGGTCGTCATTTGAGAATTCGTATTACAAGAGTGTAGCCCGGGCCGAAAGCGTAATTAGAGCAAAAAAGGAATCGCACCCGGAACCGCAACCACAACCACAACCTCACTCTGATGGTTGTGATTCAATTAAATTTCCTGAGATTACCCTACCTACTTTTAGTGGAAAGTATAAGGACTGGTTGGAATTTCGCGAAACCTATGAGGCACTTGTAAATCAGAGTAATCTGAAACCTATACAAAAGTTTAAATACTTGCGTAGTTGTTTACAAGACGAAGCGTTAGAGGTCATTAACTCGATAGAATACTCAGCGGATAATTACGTCATCGCATGGAAACTCCTATGCGAACGTTTTAATAACCCAAGATTGCTTGTTTTTACGCACCTAAAGTCACTTTTCAATACTGATTAGATAGTTGAATCGCCTCAAGCGCTGTGATCGGCTATCGATAATATTTCACGCCATCTACGATCCCTCAGATCGTCAAATATACAGGTTGATGAATGGGATCTTGTAATTATACATTTTATAGCTGGAAAATTACCTATAAATTTACAAAGGAAATGGGAGGAGCAAATCAGTTCAAAGGATTTGCTTTCATTACAGGATTTTAAAGGATTTCTTCGCAAGCGGGCGGTCCTAATGGAGACGGTTACCTCCAGGGTTCCTGCCGATACACCAGCGTCAACAAGGAAGAGTCTGGTAACCACGTCCCAACCAGGTGGCAGTCATCAGGGCCAAGGTACCTCGGCTAGCTGCCCACACTGCAGGACAGGTAGTAGACATTTTATTACTCAATGTCCGAGGTTTTTGGCTCTAAACGCACGGTTACGCTCTAATGTAGTACGTAGGCTTAGTCTTTGTTTCAACTGCCTCCGAGCTGGTCACATGCTTCCAGTCTGCAGATCCTCAAGATGCCGTAGGTGCCAAGGTTCTCATCACACTCTCCTGCAAATTGATAGAGACCAAACTTCTCACACTTCAACACTATCGCAGAACACTAACTTACCTAATAATAACCGCTCATCACCTAATGCGCCCGTAGTACCTACTCATACTCATACTTCTAGGGAGTCCAGCGGTGGAGAAGCCGGCGCGGGGGCGCGCGGCAACCCTACACACACTAGTACTAGCACACACGCGCAAACATACGTAAACACAATTGCAAACAAACAGGTTTCCGAGAAAACGGTCATTCTGGTGACTGCACTTGTTTACGTGATTGATGGGAACAACACGCGACACACGTTACGCGCTGTTTTAGATTCTTGCTCACAAAGTAATTTTTCGAGCCAAAGGGCTTTTGATTTATTAAAATTACCTAAATTCAACACACACATGTAAGTGATTGGAGTGAATAAATCATTTAGTGAAGTTGATCACTATTGTGAATTAAAAATTCAATCGCGAGTCCGTCAGTTTGAAAGTGATTTGTTAACTTGTTTAATTGTGTCTACTATCTTTGACTTACCTAAATACAGCCTTGATTTGCAAACACTTACGTTCCTCAGAAGTTCTTATATGAATTAGCTGACGAGGATTTCCATTTGGCGGGAGAAATCGATATATTGCTGGGTGGAGAATTGTTCTATGATCTATTATGCCCAGGGAAATTCAAGCTTGGTAAAGGGCTCCCTCTCCTCAAAAATACAGTACTAGGCTGGATAGTTGGAGGATTCTATAACACCACATCGCTACCTGAACGTCGACAGGTGAGGTGTAATTTGAGTTTAAATGCTAATTTACAGAGACTGTGGGACATTCAAGAGTGTTATAACGAGTGTTCAATAAATAAATCCGATCTACAGTTGTCAGATGATGAGAAAACATGCGAGGAAGTATTCATGACTCATACAAGAACCTCTGATGGCAATTTTGTGGTAAAGTTACCTCTGAAATCTCCCACAACCTCACTGGGCCAATCTAAAACAATGGCTTTGAACAGATTTCATAGTCTCGAGAAAAGGTTTGAGCGTGATCCACAATATAAGGACATGTTCGTAAATTATATGCGAAACTTTGAGAATAAGGGCTGGATGACAAAATCGCAGCCTGACGCGTCATGTAATTATATTCCTTATCATGCTGTGGTTAACCGAGAAAAAACCTCCACTCCTCTAAGAGTTGTAACCAATGCATCTGCTCCCACTTCAAGCGGTTTATCTTTAAATGATGTACAAAGGCACCATTAAACAAGATTCTCTAGTTGACATTTTGTTAAGATTTAGACTGCATAAATATGTAGTTAGCGCAGACATTGAGAAAATGTATTGCAACATTTTATTATCTCCAGAACAGCGTCATCTCCAATCGATATTTTGGCGAGAACATCCACATCATTAATTAAACACATATACATTAAATACACTGAGTTTTGGTCTTAAAGCGGCTCCCCACATAGCGACACGCTGTCTGCTACAACTATCGCATGAATTAAAAAATACAATACAATCGAATTCCAGTCCGACGTCATCAGCTGTTCGTGGCGGCGGCGCATGCGATTGCGTCAGATTCCTGGACGACCTGCTCCATGGTGTAGATATCAGCAACGAGGTAATAGAAACAGCCATCGAGGTCAAGAAGGTCCTGGAGGGAGCGCAGTTCCATCTCAGGAAGTGGAGATCGAATTCGGAAGAAATAACGAGTAAGCTAACATCCACACATACATCTCACAACAATACTCACACTACTACACCTACACCTCAAACATCTACGCACAGCACACTACAATTACTGCAAAACACAAGCACACAGTTGGGGGGGACCCTACCTACAAGATCTTGGGGCTAGCATGGTCTAATTCCACTGATATCTTATCATACTCTCATAGGGTTCCAAATAAAATTCAAAAATCAGTACCAAACGTAGTGTACTTTCTAAATTATCAAGTATATTCGATCCGTTAGGCCTAATTGAGCCGATCGTGGTCGCTGGAAAATGCTTAATTCAAAAATTATGGCGGGATAAATCTAGTTGGGATGATCCTATTTCAAACGAATTGCTTGAGATTTGGCATCAATTCTATATAAAATTATTATACCTTTCTAAAATAAAAATACCAAGACACGTGGTGACTGAAGGCTATAAGATAATACAATTGCATGGGTTCGCGGATGCTTCAATTTCTGCTTACGGGGCAGCAATCTATGTGCGTAGTATCGATAATGAGGGTAATTGCATAGTTCGATTATTATACAGTAGTTCCCGTGTTGCCCCAATAAAATCACAAACGATCCCACGTTTAGAGCTATGTGCAGCTCACTTGCTTGCTCGAAACATGAATAAAATAAGAGCAGCACTGAAACGGCACGTCGATGACGTTACATACTGGTCAGATTCAAACATTGTTTTAGCGTGGATTAGAACTTAGCCTCAGAAACTCAATATCTTTGTACAGAACAGGGTAACAGAAATTCAGTCACTTACGAAAACTGATCAATGGACGTGGATAAAGTCGTCTGAAAATCCGGCTGATATTCTATCCCGAGGGATCTCCGCAGACAAATTAGTGTCTCATGACCTCTGGTGGCACGGCCCGCAGTGGCTTAGCCAGCCTTCATTCAAAGCGCCTCAGTATAAACAGGACGTAAATAACATACCGGAACTTAAACGCACAGACACACATTGTCACACCGCACACACACAATCAAGCAACACGATCCTATCAAACTTGATAAATAGATTCTCAAGCGATGCAAAGTTGTTCCGCGTATTAGCCTACATTCAAAGGTTTATACGTAATTGTAAGGGTACGTGCAGACAAGACGGTCCGCTCACACTCGATGAGATTAATCAGGCTAATAAAACTCTAGTAAAATTTTCACAAATGGAATCATTTCCAACAGAGTATCATTTATTAAAGAATAATCGTTCATTGCTACAAAACTCACAAATACTTGATTTAAAGCCAATTTTCGACACTCAGTTTGAAATCATTAGAGTTGGCGGGAGAATAAATTTATCACAGTTTGATATATTAGATAGTAAACATGCACTTACGAGACTTATCGTAAGTAATGAGCACATCAGACTTATGCATGCTGGCCCCCAATTGTTGTTGGCTTCCATACGAGAGAGGTACTGGCCTCTAAAGAGTAAGGTACTTGCAAATCAAATCGTGCATAAGTGTGTAGCCTGCTTTAGAGCCAAACCCATTAACCCTGTTGCTGCCATGGGCAGTCTCCTGAGTACTAGGGTGAACCCAGCGCCTCCGTACCATGTTTGTGGTTTGGACTACTGTGGTCCTTTTATATTGAGGGATAGAAAAACACGTGGTTATCGGACTTCGAAATATTACGTAGGTATATTTGTGTGCTGTGTAACGAAAGCAATCCATATTGAATTGATTTCAGGTTTGCAGACAGACGCGTTCATGGCGGCCTTTAGACGATTCATCTTCCGCAGAGGTAAACCAAAACAATTGGTAAGTGACAATAGTATACCTTTAGTATATGTTTAGAAATACCTATTACATTATTTGTAAAAGCGCCATCTATCCCTTATCATTAGAACTACTACCACTGTGGTTGTATCAATCATAGATCATTTCACCCTATTCGACTTAGCTTAGCCACGTATTAGTTCCGATAAAAATAGAGGGCGCTTCGCTAGACTATATAAACCACTACGGCCCTGCCTCACCCTCTTTTTTGACTGCGGCGACTCAACCAAAAAACATCGGTCATCCACAACTCGGGCTTTTATTTAACAGTATATTTATTTAATATGAATAATCCTTCAAGTCGATTAACTAAATTTAGATTATGCCTTGAGGAGTATGATTTTACGGTAGAATATTTGAAAAGACAAGACAATGTAGCTGCAGACGCATTGTCTAGGATTGAAATTACGAGTGAAGATTTAAAGAGTATGCAAGAGAAGGTTATGTTAGTTTTGACTAGAGCACAAAGGAGAAAAATGGAGCAAGGAGAAAATACCAAGGATTTACCTAAAAAGATATCTACAGACGATTAGACCGCGCAACCAAAAGTTGTAGAAATTCTTAAGAAACCTACTCATTCCATAGAATTGAGTATAGAAAAAGATGACTATAATCGATGTTTAAAAATGTATGACTATGTATTCAGTAGTAATAATATATTGTCGTACACTCCCAGTTTGTCGTTAATAACTGTAAACCCAGCCTCTAGATCATGGATGAAACGAGCTTTCTTCGTGAGAGAATTGGGTACATTTTGCAGTACATTGAACGTAAAGGAATTATGCATAATTCGTAATGAAAATAATAAATATTTTATAAAAGAGTTAACTCAAGGTAAACATAACGATGATATGTGGTCCGGGCCACGCATTTGTGTTATAAGGGGAGTAGAAAAAATAAATGATAAAGACGACAGACGCGTTATTCTAAATAATTTTCATATTTTACCAACGAGCGGCCATGCAGGGATATATAGAATGATAAAAAACATAAAAAGATATTATTACTGGTCAGGTAAAGATAAAGACGTGAACCTATATGTTAAAAATTGTAATCAATGTCAAAAACAAAAATATACTAATAAAATGGTGAAAAGACCGATGTGTTTAACCAGTACTGCAACGTCAGCATTCGACAAACTTTTCTTGGATTTAGTTGGTCCCTTGACGAAAGACAGCAATGGATATTGCTATATTCTAACGCTACAGTGCGAACTCACGAAGTACGTAGAAGCGTACCCATTACATAATAAGGAATCCGAGACGGTCGCGCGCACTTTAGTTGATAATTTTATTCTGCGGTACGGAATTCCTCATGAAATAGCCACTGACAGAGGAAGCTAATTTATATCATCAACAATGCGAGATATTTGTAAGATTTTAGGAGTAAAACAAATACAATCAACGGCGTATCACCATGAAAGTTTGGGTGCATTAGAAAATTCACACAAGAGTTTAGGAGCCTTCTTGAGAATACTAACAGATAACGAAGCCCATAAGTGGAGCGATTGGTTACAGTATTGGTGTTTTTCGTTTAACACTGCTATGCATACAGCTACGAAATATACACCATATGAGCTTGTATTTGGAAAATTAAGTAATTTACCGAGTAATCTTAGTAAAAACGTAGACCCACTATATAATTGCAACGATTACCCATTTGAAATGAAATATAGAATTCAAAAGTCGCAAGAAGACGCTCGAAATAATTTAATGAAGACAAAAGAAAACAGAAAAATAAGTTACGATAAGAATTGCAATCATGTAAACTACAAAAAAGGAGATTTGCTTCTTGTTAAAAAGGAAGATCGAGAAAAATTAGACCCAGTATATTTAGATCCATTTGAGGTAATCGATGAAATGGGTGTCAATATAAAAATATTAGTGAAAAATAAGGAAAATATTGTCCATAAAAATAGGACAAAACTATACTATTAATTATAAAATTGTGTATTAATTAACTGTCAATTATTTTAATTTCAATTTATTTTTACTGTGAAAACAATAAAAAAAAAAAACTTTCATTTTATTATTTAAGGGTAGAGAAATAAACATATAACGCATAGAATTAAAAATATTTTGTGTAATTTTAGAAAAAAGTAGGTACTTACAGTCTAAGATACATGTAAAAAAAAAATGTAAAAAGAAAAACACACTGAGATCACTATTTGGCACTTGCTAAACCAACACAGGACACCTCCCAGTCAAAAAACCAAAACAGCCGACTCGGAGACAGATTGTAGTCAAAGCTCAAGCTCCGCCTGTCCGGCAGATCAACACATATGTCCTCGAATATCATCAGGATCGTATCCAGGGTTTGACACACCACTTCGGGACTCAGGTAGTGATTTACCACCGGCGCATCGAAGCAGGAACGATAGATTGTCCTGCCGCCCTGGTAGATGATTTGGCAGTAAAACAATTGGACATTGTGCCGGAACGAGAAGAAGACACTTGTAATTTTGGTTGACCAAATTAAAAGAATTATTTCATATTTTAAGGACGCGACTTTATTGGTAGTCGATCGGACGTGAACAGGACAAGCTTAGAGCTACTACATACAATCTAGGTACACTAGCGCCTTCTATCGCAACGGACGTTTTCTGAACTACTTACTTAACACGACATCTATTCAAATTTATAAGAACTAACAAATGCGCGTGCGCACATGACAGACAGCGCACCGCCCTGCAAGGCAAGAAGGTAAACGAGTCATCGATAGATGGTGCTGTGTTTTACATGGTCCACCCTAGCTAGCTTGCTACAGTTGATAATTTTATATAAACAAACAAGTAAGGTACTATAGATAGTTATTGTAAACATCTAAATAGTGAATGGAATAGATTCTAAATGATTCTAAGTAGGTATAATGAGTGAGCTGAGTAGACTACATTTAAGAGGCCGTACATATTTTTGAGTAATTTTGTCTTGTTTCTTTAATTCTGTAGGACCTAGTTTAAAAAAACAGAATAACTAACAATGTGTTATGATATGTTTTATTGAAGATTAATTCAATATCTAAAAATTGGCCCAGACAAATTATTGATTTTGATTGTTCAGTTTGTTTTATAGTTAATAACCTGAGACGTGTTTTAAATTGTTTTCGATGCGTGACGTTCGTATCATTATTGTTTACATGAATTTTAAAATATGGAGTGGTTTATAAAGTATACAGCAATAAAGACATTGAAAAGTGCTAAAAATTGGCCGAAGAGTTTTTAGTAATTTTATTCAAAAATTCAAAGAAAAACTACGGTAAAATGGCCCTACTTTGAAGAAATTTTAAACGTATACAGCGTCGGATTTCTCGTACAATACAACACGTTTAAACAAAAATCAATTTTCACATTGAAAAATAGATTCATGCTAACACATTTGCTAAAAAAAAATTGCAAATATGTATTTTAAGAAATTCATAGAATATTTTAAAGTTCTTCGGAATTATCAATTATATACGGGAGCGCAAATGCTGTTTCGGCAGACCGCGCGCCGCGCTTTTGGGAGAAGGACGTGTAGCCTGCTGCGTCACACTCACGCACACATACAAAATTACGAATGTGTGTCGTTCGCGCGCGTAGAGGACAGTAGATCACGCGTCACAGGCAGAATTATAGTGCGACCATTTAGAAGCTCACAACCATAACAATATAAAAATAAGATAAAAGCGCTAAAAAGATGACTAATAAAAATTATAAAGAAGAATGTAAAATAGTCTTGAATAAAAACCACAATTGGTATTACCAAGTACAGGGTCAGTTACACATAACCAAAAAAAAAATTACTGCCTGTTTGGTGTCTGGACTGGCCCTGATTATGAAATTAAAACTGCATTAATTGAAAGGGATGATGATTTCTGGAATACCAAAATTAAAGACTGATTAGAAAATTTTTATTACCCTTGCTTACTTCCAGAAATCGTCGACTCGCGAAAAAATCGTTTAATGGTGCTAAGAGACACAAGTATTTGAAATAAATGTATAATAGTGAATAAATAAGATTCTTTATTTATGCCAAAAAACAAATTTGAAAACTATTATAGTATAATTACAATGGATAACCATGGTGCGTTTTACTTTTATGTCTTATAATTAAAAAATCTACAAAAAAATTACGAGAAAAACTGTGTTTTTACTTTTGTCTTATCCACACTATCCACACTAATATTATAAATGCGAAAGTAACTCTGTCTGTCTGTCTGTCTGTCTGTCTGTCTGCTACGCTTTCACGGCCAAACCGCTGAACCGATCTTCATGAAACTTGGCACAGAGATTGCTAGCAAAATCAAAATCAAAATCAAAATCAAATAATTTATTTCTAAGTAGGAATTTACAAGATTCTCTTTTAGAAAGTCATATCTAGGTACTTAACATAATACATAAAAAAAAAATAGTAAACTTACAGTTATGTAAAAAACAAATACATGTCAAAGTTAAACCTATGTCAATGTTATTAAATCTATGTCAAATTGAAGTTTAAATATGATATGTCTATCTACCTGATACATTGTGTTGGAGCTACAGTTGGTACTGACCAGACGTCTTTATCTGTAAGATAATTTTCTGGCTTGTAATATGCCTTTGAACATAAAATATTCTTGATTTTTGTTTTGAATTGATTATCATTCAACTGTAAAATTTCGTCTGGTATTTTATTATAGTAACGTATACAGTTCCCCATACATGATTTTCTGACCTTACTTAATCTGGTTTGCGGCTGTACAATTTTATTTTTATTTCTTGTGTTTCGACAATGAATATCAGTGTTTCTTAAATATGAATTAGAATTCTTACGCACATACATTATGTTATCAAAAACGTACTGCGAAGGAAGCGTAAGAATGCCTATTTCTTTAAACAATTCTCTTAAGGAATCACGACCTCGCAATTTATATATAGCTCTTATAGCCCTTTTTTGTAACACAAATATAGTTTTAATGTTAGCGGCTTGACCCCATACTAATAATCCATAGGACATTATACTGTGAAAATAACTAAAATACACAAGCCTGGCTGTAGCGATATCGGTCAACTGTCGGATTTTTCGAACAGCGTATGCCGCAGAGCTAAGTTTACCAGCCAATGCTAGTATTTGAGGGTCCCATTGAATATTTGCGTCGAGTGTGATTCCCAAAAAAACTGTTTCAGTTACGTAATCTAGTTTTTCATTATTAAGAACAATATCATGTTTAATACTTTTTACATTAGGAAGAGAGAATTTAATACATTTAGTTTTCTTAGAATTTAATACTAAATTATTAGACGTAAACCATTTATGAATTTGATCAAGTGCAAAATTCACTTCGTTAATATTTTTAGCCTTTCTGTCCACTTTAAATATTAAAGAGGTATCATCTGCAAAAAGAACTATCTTGGCCAGATTCTGTACCATGAAGGGCAAGTCATTTATGTACACCAAAAACAGGAACGGTCCTAAAATTGATCCTTGGGGTACACCAATTTTGACTGTAGATCCCAGTGACTTCGCACCATTTATCTGGACTGTTTGCGTTCTACCTACAAGATAGGATTCAACCAAATCGAGCGCTTTTCCTCTTATCCCGTAATGGTCAAGTTTTAACAATAGTGTCTCATGATCAACGCAGTCAAATGCTTTGGATAAATCGCAGAACACCCCTATCACATCCTGCGATTCCTCCCAAGCATTGTATATATGTTCTAGAAGCTTGACAGCAGCGTCGGTTGTCGAACGCCCTTTGGTGAAGCCGAATTGTTGATCATGTAGTAATTTGTTTAAATTGAAATGTAGGAGCATTTGATTTAGTATAATTTTCTCAAAGACTTTACTCAAAACCGGTAGTACAGACACTGGTCTAAAGTTACTGGGATCCGTTTTATCCCCAGCTTTAAAAAGAGGTATGACTTTACTGTGTTTCATGAGATCAGGAAATATACCATGATCAATACAAGCGTTAAATATACTGGCTAAGTATGGTGCTAATGTATCTATTAAAGAATTACATAGTTTTACTGACATGCCCCATAAATCCTCTGTTGTTTTTGATTTTATATTTTTAAAAGTTTTTATTATTAGATTTGCATTGATGTGCCTAAACTCAAATCCCTTTACACATGTCTGGACATTCGTTTTCAAAAGAGCTGACGCAATGACAGGCGAAGAATTAAGAAACTCAGTAGTTTTAAATGGTATATTACTGAAAAAGGTTTCAAACTCTTTAGCTATCTCGGTGTCTTTAGTAACAATACCCTGAGTAGTCTTTAAAGAATGTGATTTCTCAATTGGTTTAGTTCTACCAGTCTCTGAATTAACAACTTTCCAAACGGTTTTAATAACATTTTCAGCTGAGTATATTTTATTTTTGGTGTAAATAGCTTTAGCTTGTAAACAAACATTTTTGAAAATTTTCGAATATTTTTTAACATGTTCAACAAAAGTTTCACTGTGATTATAAGACTTTTCGTCATACAGCTCGAATAATTTACTCCTACTTGTTCGAATACCTACAGTTGCCCAGTCACTGAATTTAAATTTAGGATTAATTGTTACTTTCTTTACTTTGAATTTGTCTTCAAATTCATCACGTAGCGTTAAAAAAAGTTTTGTATAAAAGTTATTTGGATTATTAGTATCATAGTCTAGAACTGGTAGTTTTTCTGATAGTGCGTCATGGAGTTTTTCTACTTGGTTGGAATTTATGATTCTTTTACTAATAACAATCTTTTCATCCTTAGGACGACATGGGAAAAGCACAGATTGTCCATTGTGGTCTGATTTGCAACAATTTACTATTTCTTGGTCTGAATAGCCACAATCACAGTAAATATTGTCTAAACAAGTAGCTGTGGTTGCAGTTATTCGAGTAGGTTCTTTAAATATGTTATTAAGGTTAAATGATTTAAACAAACTGACAAACTGACTTCTGAACGTAACATTTTCTAATATATTTATATTGAAATCTCCACAGACTATATGAAATTTATTCTTTGATTTTAGCAATATCTTTAAAACATCTTCCATGATGCGTTCAAAACTCTCATAGTTACTATTTTTAGGGGGCCTGTATACGCACACTATAATATGTTTCTCCAACTCAACGCACGACAGTTCACACACACATTCACTCGAAAGTCCAACAATATCTTTTCGTTCTTTAGCCTTTATATTTTTGTTCACAAGTATAAGCGTGCCTCCACGAGTAGTGGACTTTCGATTGAAGGCACTGACTATTTCATAGTTTTCGTAATTTATGAGCATTTCATAATCTTTCAGCCAATGCTCTGAAATACATAAAATGTCACATTTTCTTGACTCCAGGAACAACTCAATCTCAAGTTCTTTGCCGGGAAAGCCCTGAATATTCTGATGAATAATACTAAGTGGCATTCCCTCTGTCTTTCGGTTTAGTTTAAATGTTGAGATTCATTATTTCTGGATGCAAGAGGGCTAAGTATAATGTTATCTGGTATACAATGTAAAACCGGGTCAGAAATATTCATAGCTAACAGATTAGCTAAGCGTTTGCGGTAAAAAAAAGATAAGTACAAAGTACTGTTGGTCAAAATAAAATTATTGAAAACATTAATGGCGACTGTATATAAGTTGTCACTATGACTACATGTCAGATTATACAACATGGTATTAAATTTATAAATACGACTATTATATTGATCTTGTCCCTTAATGTAAGGTAATGTGCCTATAATACAGTTATGGACATTTAGGGTGGCACATGAATTAATAAAGTTAGTCAACGCCTGCTTATCGACACCACTACTATGACTTAGTAATAAGATGACTGTGGTGTTTTCCGAATAGGTATAGTTTAGCATTCGGTCAGTAATTTGTTTAAATGAAGCCTGAGGTAAACAAACATTTTCAACAACCTGATTAATTTTATTATGTAGTAAGTAACCTACACCTTTTCCTATATTGTCACTAAATATAACCGTCTTAGAAGGATTAGTGTCCACGGGCTTGGGCAGCTGCTGAACCTGATGGCTACGAGCACTGGGCGTAGGCGTGCTAGTATGCAACGCTGCTGTGTTGCTGCCGCGCTGAAGCAGCGACGCGCGTTGGGCTCCTTGCCCGGCGGCGCGCGGCGTGAGCAGATCCGAAGGCGCTCGAGCAGCAGGCGGCGCGCGCAGGGCGCACGGCGGCGGGGCGCGCGGGGTGAACGGTGACGACGCATGTGGGGCGTGCGGTGTTACTAGCGAGCCACGTAGTCCATGCGCGGGGTTACCTAGACCTAGATC
This sequence comes from Tuta absoluta, assembly GCA_027580185.1. NCBI lineage: Eukaryota > Metazoa > Arthropoda > Insecta > Lepidoptera > Gelechiidae > Tuta > Tuta absoluta. Next base: position 564,966 of record JAQAHW010000089.1, on the reverse strand, counting down.
TGCTTGTGGCCTGGAAGTACTGGGTTCCTGGTCCATGTAAGGGTCCCGAAGTAGATGAGACCACTGCCGTGTGTGTAGGCCCTGCTGGTACTGCGGCGCTTGCGCAGCCAGAAGGCTCGGCTGGAACTTGGGCCCCTGCGGAGCATGTGGGCTCCACGAAAGAAGTTGTCCCTGCAACGCACCAGTACCCCACTGAGGTCTCGATCTCTGATGTCCGTGTTGCCCTCGTCGCGCATGCTGATCTTGCCAAGTGCCACAGGCCCATTGAGGCTGGGGCTCCAGCAGGTAAGGGGGGCACTGTGTAGTTTGCCCCTGTGGAGTGACAAGGCCGCATCCAGGTTTAAGTTTCTGCAAAGAGCAGCGCGCTTGGGGGTCTTTCTGTGACCTTGGTGTTTTTTTATCTGATTCAGTCTGCTCCCTGTCCTTTTTCTTCTTTGATGAACGACGGCGTTTCCTTCTCTTCGTCATGGGGGACCCACTGTCATTTGAAATTTCAGACAGGTCCTCTGTGTCAGTTATCAATGCAGCATCTTGTTCATTTATGTTATCTTGCAGCAAAGCCATTATTTCATGACATTTTTTTATTACTAAATTATTATTTCTTGGAGGTGCAGAGGTAGAATATTGTTTGCTCAGCCTATTTCGAGCTTCTTTATGTTGCCCAGATAAAACTGAATAAGCTGCCTTAAGAGAGTTTATCTCCTGATGCAATGCTACCCGTTTAATTAGAATGTTTTGTTTCTTCAATTTCTTTTTGTGCTGTTTCCGTAGTAATCTATTGGCATTCAAAGCTTTTAGTAATTTTGCTTTAACTTGCTGTGGTCTCCTCGGTCTTTCATGGTTTTGCAAATTTTCTGTAGTTGGGTCAGTCCATTGTGCAAACTGTTGGTCACTGGTTACATTTGTAAAAGATAGTTCCTCGTGTTGGGCAAACGACAATTCGTTATGAAGTGAGAATGACTGGATCTTTTCTGTGTTACACTTCTCTTTTTGCAAGCTATTCAAGCTGCTGTGCGCTTCGCGAAGCTGTTCTTCTAAGAGTCCTACACGGTCTGAAGTGGCTTGCAGTTTACAGTTCTCTACACGTAAAGTGTCAATCACTGCTTGTTTGTGGTCATTATCCTCCTTAGATTCTTCAAGTAAGCAGAGGGTGTTCGTCAGTTTTAAGTGAATTGTCTCTTTGCTGGACTTTAACATTCTCATTTCACACTGTAGGTTGTTTCTTTCCTCAACTAGCCGGTCAACCTGAGCTTCAAAGTCCTTGACTTCTATCATAAGTCTCTGTAATTTCTGCTCCCTAGCCATGGAACGGGTTTCAGGCATTTTGGAACTGCTGCCGGAGCTGAAATTACAAATTAAACTTTTTAATATACAATTTACAATTACAAGGAAGTTAGCGAGGAGGTAATCTAATTAATTTAGCAGTTTGGTAAGTGTAGCAAAGTAAATAACTGTTCAAATGTCATCAGCTTCACTTCCCAGATTGTTAAGCGAACTGAGACACTTTAAAATCTAGATTAAAACAAACTATGCAGAAAAGCATGAAATTAATGGTGTGCAGTATTTAATGAATAAGTTGTCTGAGCGGCGGTTGACCTTCCCATCAGATAAACTTCGATTAAAGTAAGCTGAGGCAAGTTCACGGCGCTATTTGTGAGTGTAGGTAGTACTTTCCTATAATAGTGAGCAATGTGCAGTTATGTGCTTGGTTTAGCTGTGATATTGTAAGTAAAGACTGTATATTGTTGGTAATATTAGCATAAAAACAATACTCCCCGGGATTAAGTATCCGTTATTCATTCGAATTGTTCGTTGACAGTTGGCGTATTTCGTATCTTCTTGCACGAAAATGCCACAGTTTTGTCTTTCACTGTTTTCGCACTTATTATCACACTATAAATTTTCACTTTTAACACTTAAAACACTCAAATTACAGTAAAATATAAGCAAAATCTAATAAATACTTTGAGCAGCTGTTTATGACGTCTGCTCACGTTGGGGTTGCCAGAGCAAAAAAACATACCGAGAACGGACATAGGCTACTTTTTATCACCATTTGAGGGTCTGGAGTACAGATGTAGACCACCAGGTGTACCACCAGGAGCCCTATAGCCCTAAACTATTAGAGATACAGGCATGGTTCTAAAACGAAAGTAGTTCAGTATGATGGGCTCCTTCTTTTCACAAGGACATTGAGGATCTGGAGTACCTTATGTAGACCACCAGGTGTACCATCAGGAGCCCACCTAAACTATTAGAGATACAGGCATGGTTCTAAAACAATAGTTGTTCAGTAAGATGGGCTGCTTCTTTTCACAAGGACATTGAGGATCTGGAGTACCTTATGTAGACCACCAGGTCTACCATCAGGAGCCCACCTAAACTATTAGAGATACAGGCATGGTTCTAAAACATAAGTTGTTCAGTATGATGGGCCCCTTCTTTTCACAAGGACATTCAGGATCTGGAGTACCTTATGTAGACCACCAGGTGTACCATCAGGAGCCCAGCTTAACTATTAGAGATATAGACATGGTTCTAAAACAAAAGTTGTTCAGTATGACAGGCTGCTTCTTTTCACAAGGACATTGAGGATCTGGAGAACATTATGTAGACCACCAGGTGTACCATCAGGAGCCCACCTAAACTATTAGAGATACAGAAATGGTTCCAAAACAAAAGTTGTTCAGTATGATGGGAATAAGTTGAGAAAGGATATTGGCAACTAACTACCGAGGATTATTTTGTTATCTATTGACTTTTGTATTCAATGGTCATAAATATTGATCTCTCAGGGCAGTACACCGGATAGCAAATTTTGAATTGTCCCTTTAACAACAGAAGCAAGCAAGTCATCCTTAAACAGTAGAGATAAGAACTGTTCTAATATCACTGTTATACTTACTATGAATATACATATCAACTTTAGAACCTGTGCCTTAAAAAACTATCTAACGCGGACAAAGTCGCGGGTAAAAGCTAGTAATTAATAAATCTACAAAAAAATTTCGAGAAAAACTGTGTTTTTACTTTTTCATATCTCAAAAAATGGCCGAGATATTAAAGTTCAAAGTGTGTAGTTTTGGGCGAAGGTTTTTAAAAACGCGGGCGAGCGCAGACTAGCCGATGACGTCACGGCTTGAGTCATTCGGCAGTCGCGCTTACGCTCGCACATCGTCGCGCAGTGAAATTAAATATTATAAAATAAAATGCCAGGGAAATACTGTATTGTGCCGCAATGTTTAAACTCCACGGTTAAAACACCAATTATACTCTTCTTTTATGTGAAAAGAGTTGATTCAATAGGCCGTAAAACTGTAGCGCACTGCTGTGAAGACTACTAAGATTACCAAGCAGAACTTCGACGGCCGCCGGTGGCAGAAACTAATGTTAAAGTATACCTACCTACATATGGACGTACTCACGTACTTAGATTACTTGGCCATCCTGATTGCTGAAGTACCTACCTATGTAGGTACCACCTTGTCGTACCTACTCTACTTGCAACGGTACAGGCGAGTGTGTGTTGGTGAATAAAAGGGGTACCTTTAGGTAGATGCGTGGAGTAGACATGCGCCTCCTTGACCCACACTGTAGGTATATACAGTTGGCTAGAGTAGGTATGCGTATGCGCCTCCTTGTCAAGGAGGCCGCCGCCGTGGTACTGGCAAGTAGGTAGGTACGCGTGGAAACCCATAGGTAGGTAGGTAGGTACGTACTTCAGGATGGACGCTCATGCACTCGCCAGTTCCACGGCGAGTAGGTAGGTACGCGTGGAAACACATAGGTAGGTACCTACTTCAGGATGTGGATGCACAAGCACTCGCCAGTTCTACGGCGAGTAGGTAGGTACGCGTGGAAACACATAGGTAGGTAGGTACCTACTTCAGGATGGACGCACAAGCACTCGCCAGTTCCACGGTGAGTAGGTAGGTACGCGTGGAAACACATAGGTAGGTAGGTACCTACTTCAGGATGGATGCTCATGCACTCGCCAGTTCCACGGCGAGTAGGTAGGTATGCGTGGAAACACATAGGTAGGTAGGTACCTACTTCAGGATGGACGCACATGCACCCGCCAGTTCCACGGCGAGTAGTTAGAAACGTATGGAAACCCATAGGTAGGTTTTAACGAGCGTAAACTGTAGGTACCTAGGTTCCTTATCTAGTATTTTTTATCACACACATTTTGATTGAGTTGAGTGAGGGGAGTAGGTACAACTAGGAACCTTACGGGTAGGTACTTCAGGCAGGATGGTAATGAACACGCGAAACAAAATCACCGAAACGTGCAGCGCGCTGTGTTGCGGTCGCAACTTGCCCCGAGCCGTGACGTCACAGTCTTAGCGCTCTTAATCTCGGAAATTCAAAATTTGGGTAAAACTTCTCTTCGTCATAACTTGCGAAATACTGAATGTATTGAAGTGAAATAAAAATGATCATGATCTACGCTCCAATTTAAAGTGTATATGAAAGTCATATTTTGACCCCTCAGGCTTATCCATTCAAATAGAAAACAATGAAAACATGACTGATAAACATACATAAAGGTAAGTTCAGATTAATCACACCAAAACTCCCCTGAATAGTAGTCGGTAATTAATCATTCCCTAAATTCCAAAAATTCCTAGTAGGTACGCAATAATTTAAAACTTTTTTATACAATTGCCACAAAAAACTATAAATAGGATCAAAACTGATTGGTCGAACTATACGCTGCCGTCCGCCGCTGGGTCTGCATATCGCCGCCGCTCGGCTGCACGATGACGCGTTCTAATGCTAATTACCTACTTTCGCCCAGCGCAATTTCATGTACGGCCTCTTAAATCCACACTTATTATTAATATTATAAATGCGAAAGTAACTCTGTCTGTCTGTCTGTCTGTCTGTCTGTCTGCTACGCTTTCACGGCCAAACCGCTGAACCGATCTTCATGAAACTTGGCACAGAGATTGCTAGCATACCGAGAATGGACATAGGCTACTTTTTATCACCATTCGAGGGTCTGGAGTATAGATGTAGACCACCAGGTGTACCCCCAGGAGCCCAGCAAAACTATTAGAGATACAGGCATGGTTCTAAAACAAAAGTTGTTCAGTATGATAGGCCGCTTCTTTTCACAAGGACATTGGGGCTCTGGAGTACCTTATGTAGACCACCAGGTGTACCATCAGAAGCCCAGCTAAACTATTAGAGATACAGGCATGGTTCCAAAACAAAAGTTGTTCAGTATGATGGGCCGCTTCTTTTCACAAGAATATTGAGGATCTGGAGTACCTTATGTACACCACCAGGTTTACCATCAGGAGCCCAGCTAAACTATTACATATACAGGCATGGTTCTAAAACAAAAGTTGTTCAGTAAGATGGGCAGCTTCTTTTCACAAGGACATTGGGCTGTGGAATACCTTATGTAGACCACCAGATGTACCACCAGGAGCCCAGCTAAACTATAAGAGATACAGGCATGGTTCCAAAACAAAAGTTGTTCAGTATGATGGGCCGCTTCTTTTTTACAAGGACATTGGGGCTCTGGAGTACCTTATATAGACCACCAGGTGTACCATCAGGAGCCCAGCTAAACTATTAGAGATACAGGCATGGTTATAAAACAAAAGTTGTTCAGTATGATGGGCCGCTTCTTATCACAAGGATATTGATGATCTGGAGGTCCTTATGTAGACCACCAGGTGTACCACCAGGAGCCCACCTAAACTATTGGAGATACAGAAATGGTTCTAAAACAAAATTTGTTCAGTATGATGGGCCGCTTCTTTTCACAATGACATTGGGGCTCTGTAGTACCTTATGTAGACCACCAGATGTACCATCTGGTGGTCTACATAAGGTTGACTTTGAATAAAACAGTTTGACTTATGAAGATTACTCTTTCAATAGTTTGCCAATTTGGTAACATAAATTTTACACTGATCACAATAAACCATTTTTAATTATAAGTACTAGAATGTTGTTGTAAATAAACAAAAGAATTTAAATATGGTTAAAAAAAATCTTTATGCTATATTTTCAATATAGTGAAATATAGAATTAAATAAAAAGAATTAAAAAGTAGATAAACATTTTATTAATAACTATTTCAACTAAAAATCGAAGATGTAATTGAATCTCAAACAATCCTTTTTTATTTTTGCAGTCGGGAAATGGAATTGTAACATGATGAGTTACAGTCGGCTGGAGATGTTTCAAGTAAAATAAAATAAGTAAGAAGGGATTGTTAAAAAATAAAAACATTAATTTTTTTATTATGATTTATAAGTTAAACAAAAAAAATATAGCAATACCTAGTAAACAACAATGCAACCAACACTGACAGTGTCACTTGAGAGTTCTTATGACAAAACCGCTAACTGTCTTTTCCAATAGTTACCTAAATAATTGACAGAAGTAGGTAGATAACTGGTAAATCGATTACAATCAGGACGGCTGTCGGCTGACCAATCATAGTGTACAGTGACAATATAAATTGGCTTGCTTGTCCATTTTCTGGCACACTGACTCTTGCCACCTGAGCGGGTCCGTTCCGGGCCAAGCTCGCCGGCCAAACCCGGACGTTACATTTTCCGGCCGGGCTGGAAGGCACTCACTGGGCCTCCCTGAACAGGGTACCACCCGGTGGGTGACTCGAAGACTGCGGCCGGTTCTGCCCGGCCGTGCTTCGACCGAATAGACTCTTCGGCCGTGGCGAACCCCATGCCGCCGCTCGCTTTCGCGGGCGGCGACAGAAACTACGTCCAGGAGGCCCTGCCTCGATGACGTCTGCCCGATGGCCTCACGGCCGTCGAGACGAAAACCTGGATGGATTCCTGACACATTCCACTGGTGATCGGCGAACAGTCAAGTTAAGTACCTTTATTGTTACTCTTATTATTTTTAACATCAAATTGCTGTACATTTTCTGGTGTTTTATGTATGTATTTGCTGTGTATGTTGATTATACATATATACTTGATATTTTGTTTAATGGAATATTTTTGTTTCTTTTTAATATCTACACCCTTGCCTTTACTTCTGCTACTTTTCGTACATATTGGTGAATCCATGTTTAGTTTACCTGTCATATGACTCAATAAAATTAGTAAAATCACAATTTGTCTATTTAAATTCTTAGACTACATTCCTAAATAATTTACAAATCTGATAAACGGATTAATAATTAAAAATTCTGATACTTCAAACATAATTATTTGAACATATTCAAAGCTTTATTTATACAATGCAAATACGCTTAACTGCTCTATTAGCTTTTTCCCTTTTTAATTTAACATCAGAAGTAAGATAGAATCCTTTCAGCTTCTTATTTTGTGTTTTGCTAATATATATTTTCTTTAAAAGGCAAATTTGCCATAATGGATGCCAAACAACTAAAGGGGTTATTAACTGCCATCCGTGATGCAGTTTTGTCCAACCTGCGTCACGAAGACGTCGCGTTGCCGATCTTCGATCCTGAGAAGAATAAGTTTTTGTTTAATTTTATTCCTCTTTTTTAATTCCGAACAAGAATGCGTGAAACGGAACTGGACTTCAAAATAACTTGTTGTCTTTTGTGAACGCACCCGTAAGGCTGCTGTCAAGTTGCAACCTGACACTTGGTCAATCCACACTTCCACACTAATATTATAAATGCGAAAGTAACTCTGTCTGTCTGTCTGTCTGTCTGTCTGTCTGCTACGCTTTCACGGCCAAACCGCTGAACCGATCTTCATGAAACTTGGCACAGAGATTGCTAGCATACCGAGAATGGACATAGGCTACTTTTTATCACCATTCGAGGGTCTGGAGTATAGATGTAGACCACCAGGTGTACCCCCAGGAGCCCAGCAAAACTATTAGAGATACAGGCATGGTTCTAAAACAAAAGTTGTTCAGTATGATAGGCCGCTTCTTTTCACAAGGACATTGGGGCTCTGGAGTACCTTATGTAGACCACCAGGTGTACCATCAGAAGCCCAGCTAAACTATTAGAGATACAGGCATGGTTCCAAAACAAAAGTTGTTCAGTATGATGGGCCGCTTCTTTTCACAAGAATATTGAGGATCTGGAGTACCTTATGTAGACCACCAGGTTTACCATCAGGAGCCCAGCTAAACTATTACATATACAGGCATGGTTCTAAAACAAAAGTTGTTCAGTATGATAGGCCGCTTCTTTCACAAGGACATTGAGGATCTGGAGTACCTCATGTAGACCACCAGGTCTACCATCAGGAGCCCACCTAAACTATTGGAGATACAGAAATGGTTCCAAACAAAAGTTGTTCAGTATGATGGGTCGCTTCTTTTCATAAGGACATAGGGGCTCTGGAGTACCTTATGTAGACCACCAGGTATACCATCAGGAGCCCAGCTAAACTATTGGAGATACAGAAATGGTTCCAAAACTAAAGTTGTTCAGTATGATGGGCAGCTTCTTTTCACAAGGATATTGAGGATCTGGAGTGCCTTATGTAGACCACCAGGTGTACCACCAGGGGCCCAGCTAAACTATTAGAGACACAGGCATGGTTCCAAAACAAAAGTTGTTCAGTATGATGGGCAGCTTCTTTTCACAAGGACATTGGGCTGTGGAATACCTTATGTAGACCACCAGATGTACCACCAGGAGCCCAGCTAAACTATAAGAGATACAGGCATGGTTCCAAAACAAAAGTTGTTCAGTATGATGGGCCGCTTCTTTTTTACAAGGACATTGGGGCTCTGGAGTACCTTATATAGACCACCAGGTGTACCATCAGGAGCCCAGCTAAACTATTAGAGATACAGGCATGGTTATAAAACAAAAGTTGTTCAGTATGATGGGCCGCTTCTTATCACAAGGATATTGATGATCTGGAGGTCCTTATGTAGACCACCAGGTGTACCACCAGGAGCCCACCTAAACTATTGGAGATACAGAAATGGTTCTAAAACAAAATTTGTTCAGTATGATGGGCCGCTTCTTTTCACAATGACATTGGGGCTCTGGAGTACCTTATGTAGACCACCAGATGTACCATCAGGAGCCCAGCTAAACTATTAGAGATACAGGCATGGTTCCAAAACAAAAGTTGTTCAGTATGATGGGCCGCTTCTTATCACAAGAGTATTGAGGATCTGGAGTACCTTATGTAGACCACCAGGTTTACCATCAGGAGCCCAGCTAAACTATTACATATACAGGCATGGTTCTAAAACAAAAGTTGTTCAGTATGATAGGCCGCTTCTTTCACAAGGACATTGAGGATCTGGAGTACCTCATGTAGACCACCAGGTCTACTATCAGGAGCCCACCTAAACTATTGGAGATACAGAAATGGTTCCAAACAAAAGTTGTTCAGTATGATGGGCCGCTTCTTTTCATAAGGACATTGGGGCTCTGGAGTACCTTATGTAGACCACCAGGTATACCATCAGGAGCCCAGCTAAACTATTGGAGATACAGAAATGGTTCCAAAACTAAAGTTGTTCAGTATGATGGGCAGCTTCTTTTCACAAGGATATTGAGGATCTGGAGTGCCTTATGTAGACTACCAGGTCTACCATCAGGAGCGCACCTAAACTATTAGAGATACAGGCATGGTTCTAAAACTAAAGTTGTGCAGTATGATGGGAATAAGTTGAGACATTGGCAACTTTTTACCGACGACAGAAAAACCAAAAATGTGGTATATAAAAATTTATTACAGTAACTAAAATTACCTTTTTATCTACTTATGCTGACCATTTTAGTGTGCTCAAATCGGCACCTCTAGAGTAAGTAAGTACTCTGTTATCTACTGACTATTGTATTCAATGGTTATAAATATTGATCTCTCAGGCCGGATAGCAAATTTAAAATTGTCCCTTTAACAACAGAAGCAAGCAAGTCATCTTCAAACAGTAGAGATAAGAACCGTTCTAATATCACTGTCACACTTACAAAGAATACACATACTTACCTACTTTAGAACTTCTGCCTAAAAAAACTATCTAACGCGGACGAAGTCGCGGGTAAAAGCTAGTTATAGTATAAAGGAAATTGTCTAGTTTTACTAGAGTACCTCTGTCTGATTTTATTTACAAAAGTAACAATAATGTTAAGTCATACTAGTATGTGCAATCATGACCTAATCTATGATGGACTGCCTGTGTGCAGCTACTTACCTTTTTTTATTTATTAAAATATTTACAAAAAAGATAAACAACAATTACAAGAGAACGCAACAAAAACCTGTCAAGGTTTGTCCGTGCGGTCTGATATCGCCACTACGGTGGCGCTTCACGATACAAATTATAAAGTACATGACATGTATACAGAGTTGTTTGTACCAGCGTTGAGATCGCAAGTACAACCACGAGCGCTTATACAAACCGGTTGCCGAGCGCGCGCATACAGCGTGTCCCGTCCACAAGACGGAAGAACGTGAGAGAATATGTTCAATAGTACATACTAGTTTTAATCTAATTTACTAATATAATAGTTTTTAAGTTTAGTTTTAATATTTTTTTCATTAATGTCTTGTTTTACGTTAAAAGGTAGTGAGTTTATAAGTTTAGGAATAAAATAGTTTAATTGAAATTTTCCATACAAGTTATTATAACGAGGAATTTTAAATAGTGGATTTTTAGAACTACGAGTATTTCTATAATTTTCAGTTAACGCTAGCAATGTGTCATTAAAAAATTCTTCTGTTAAGAGGGTATATTGTAACTTTTGATGAACAGGTATTAATTTACAGAAGCTAAATAATTTATGGTAATCATTTTTGTATTTTTGCCTAATATGATTCGGTACTACATTTTTAAGAATACGCAATTGTAGATTGTAAATATGATCTAAATGCGTATTGCAAGTTCTACCGTAGCTACTGAGACCATAAGATACGATAGACTCACCTAGGGTTTTATATAGAAGTAGCCTTATATAATATGGCACTTTATTCTTAATAATAAACATTTTAGCTAGAATAGCCCTGAGTTTGTCACAAACATGGTTTATGTGGTCAATCCATTTGAGTCTATCATCTATCATAAGCCCAAGATAACGATGACATCTTACTAACTCAACAGGTTCACAACTACAATTTAATTTGTTGGAGTGTAGGCAAGTGTGATTATGCGCAATAAGGTTAATTGGCTGTTGTGATCTATTTTGACTTGAGCTTATATACATGAGCTTGGTTTTAGATGCATTAAGAACCAAACCAGCATCGTGCGACCATTTAGTGATAAGTGTGAAGTCAGTTTGCAGTCGTTCAAGAGCACAATCAATATCTTTATCAGCTGCAAGCATGCAAGTGTCGTCCGCAAACTGATATATTTCGCAATTTTTAATTAGATTGACCGCGTCATTTACATAAGTGATATAGTGAAGTGGCCCAATCACAGATCCTTGTGCTGTACCATCTGTGACCTCCATAGGCAAACTCAGCTCATTATCTATCTTGACTTGGAAGGACCTATTACTAAGATAGTTTTCGCACCAGAGCTTTAGTGGTCCCCTAATGCCACAGTCATCCAGCTTCTCAAGCAATATATCATGTTGTAGGGTGTCAAACGCCTTACTGTAGTCAATGAATACAACTAAAATATGTTGTTTTTCATTGAGATGTCCGTATATTGAGTCTGTAAAACTAGATAAAAGCTGGGTTGTGTTTTTTCGGGGTTGAAAACCATACTGCCTATTACTGATAATATTATTTTTGGCATAGAAATCTAAAATTTGCCTGCACACAAATTTTTCTACTATTTTATCTAATGTAGGCAGTATGGTTATCGGGCGATAATTTTGGTAGGACTGATGACTTCCACTTTTGTATATAGGTTGCACTATACCACTTTTAAGTTCATTAGGGTACTGACCATTACAGATAGACGAATTTATGAGGTTCGCAATTACTGGAGCAACTGACTCGCCAATATTTTTCAAATCAGATGCTCTCATACCATCCTTGCCAGGAGCTTTCTCACTATTTAATGATTTTATAATTTTTAATACCGAATTTGGAGTAGCTTTTTCGTATCTGATTGTGACATTAGCAGGTTGTCTGTAGATTGACGGATCAATTAATTTTGAACTACACTTTGTAATAATATTTTGGACACTGTCTCTATACATATATGCAAAATTGTTACTTATGTCAGAAACGGTGTTATTAATATTCTCAAGAGCATTTAAAATAATGCTGTCTACTGAGTCTTTAATTCTACCCGTTATATTGTTTAATATTTGCCATAAATTACGGGGTTGTTTTATATTTGAAATAATTTCTGCTTTAGTTTTACTATTTTTACTTTTGTATATTAATTTATTTGCATAATTTCTTGCTTTACTATATTTAGATCTTAAAATTTTATTAGATAAGTCATTTAGCCACTGTTTATATAAATCATCCCTTTCCCTGCATGCTCTATTTACTTTGCTACTTACCCAAGTGTTTTGCGAGCGTTTTTTATTTTTATTAATTTTTATTTTTATTTCACAATTTTTATAACATGTTATTATATTATTTATTAGTATTGAGTATAGTTTTAGAGGGCATACAAAGCTTGATGACGGCGACCAGTCGATTTCATGTAGCCTTACATCAAGTTTCGCCCTATCATACGCAGTCTTGTAAATAGGAGCACACCGTATATGCGGCTGCGGCAGCGGTCCGGTGCACGCTAGGACCACAGCACAGTGATCGGCTAGTTTTGTTCCGAGCGCTGCTGTATAAATATCTTGGGTGCGGGATCGCGCATAAATATGATCAATACAAGTTTTAGTCAATTTATTATCAAATAACTCGACTCTGGTAAATTGCGTTATCCCGCACATCAAACCATGACTATACAGCAATGTGTCATATTTATGCATTATAGGATTTTTAAATTTCAAATCAACGTTGGTATCTCCGATAAGTATTAAATCGTGTTGACCGTTTGTTTTTTGTAAAACAGTGTCTAGTTCGTTTATAAACAAGTGTTTGCTAGTATTAGGTGGGCGATAGACTGCAAGCAAAACGGCGGTGTAGCCAGAGGGAGTTATTATGTTACCCGTTAAACATTCAAAGTGCATAGTGGTAGATTTTAACACGGTGAATTTATGTTTTTTATGCACATAAACAATGATACCGCCTCCCCTTCGATCTGACCGCAGTTTTGTATGCATATTATACCCAATCAATTGATACATATTAACAAGTGAGGTAGAAATGTTTGCTTCCGTTACAACGATTACGTCAATACTTTGCTTACTAGACACGACAATTTGTTCGAGCGCAGAGAAGTTTTTAATGAGAGAACGAATATTAATATGAAAGCCTAGTAAATTAGGAACTTTAGGTATTGAGTTTACAAAATTTTGAATATCTGAACAGTTTGTTATTTCAGTAATATCATGAAAGTCGTAATCCATGCAAAAGTAAAAATGTACGTACTAATGAGTGTGTCTTTTATATAATAGGTACCTACTAAATTATTTAGCCTTTAGGAGGTAGACATCATTAGTCGATCGTATAATCAAAGCTTTATCCTTTTCGCCATCCTTGCGGACACGAATAACTCCTTTCTTGATCCATATGAATTTAAAAGTGTTTTTGAGTTCTTGTTTCGTGTACCACAGCAGATGTTTATTATACGGTGTTAGAGCTTCGCGTATGACGATATTGCGATCTTTGTCGGTAGCTGGGGCATCTGGGATTATATCTTCGACTTTTATTTGCGTGTTAGTATTAAGTTGCTTAAAATGACCGAGCCATTTATCTTGAATTGCTTCCGATGAAAGTACAACCTGAATAGGGCCTGGGTGGTCCTTTTTACCTGATACACGTTTTGCTTCCAAAACATGTTCAGGTTCAAGATTTAGTCTCCCGGCAATGGCTTTCACTATTTTAGTAGGTTCTTCGGTACTAGTTTCTGGTACATGAAACACCTCAATGTTTTTGGACAACTTACTTTGTTCAATTTCGTGCAAACGCTGTTCGAGGGCACCTACCCTCGTTTCTAAGTTATTATTGCGATTTGTTAAATCTGTATTTTTCTTTTGGAGCGTTTTAACAGCCTCTCTCAGTTGCTTTACATTATCAATAGCTTCCTGGACCAACTCAGAGTTGGTTTCAAGAGAAGTTCTCATATGTGACATCTCTCTCTTCATTGTTTTTTCAAACTCTCTCGTGACATCCTTAAGTAGTTGTTGAGCGTTGACTTGTAGGTTGGTACCGGATAAAAAACTATTAGCAATGTTATTCTCCACAGCAGTCTCATCATCTTCAGGGACAATTATTGAGAGTCGTTTAGGCGAAGCGTCCCGACACTCTTGACATGTCCACTCCAGGTTTTCGGCCGCACGTAGAGCTGACACCTGCTTATTGCTAAGCCCGGCACAAGCAGCACTTAAATGCACTACTTTATCACACCGACCACATACTACACCAACTTTGGTCTTCGTAATATTTTTATTACATGTTTCACATTTAGTGGTAGACATAATCGCGGGTGGGTAGATAGTACAGTTACAACAACTATTAACACGTTATTACGCACGCGAGCCGTAGCGATGAATGATAACCTATCTTGGTTACCTGTAGTTACTAGTTAACTTTGCAACAAACTACCCAAACTATCAGAGTAGGTGTCATCATAGCTATCCTATGTAACTAATTACCTGGACATACTAGGTTTACCTTAATGAAAAACCAAAACGGAAATTCTTTTTTAAGTTAGGAAACTAAACAATTAAGCGTATTTCAGCTAATTAAATACCTATAAAATTGGACTTATAAATGAAATTAATCACTGTCGTTTAACGGTAAAACGCAAATGTTATTGAATGCTCGCTTGATTATCCCTCGTTGCGTCTTGATAGTAGCCGCCCTAGTGACGTCATCTCGTCCCGTGTGGCACTGGGTTATCCTTCCCAGCCGCCAACAGCACGGCGGGAGCTTGTCGTCCTGGATCAGCACCACCGCCCCCACGGTTAGGGCTGGCCCCTTGGCGGCCCTCCATTACGTGCGCTGCTGGAGTAGCCCCACGTAATCGCGTGACCACTGCCGCCAGAAGTCTTGCTTCATCTGCTGGATCTGCTGATAGTGATTGAGTCAATTAGTTGGGACATCGCGGTGGTCGTAGTCGGGGAGGCTAGTTATTGACCTTCCGATCAAGAAGTGAGCGGGCGTTAAGACAAAAATGTCATCAGTATCGGAAGAGGGTATCGGACATAGAGGGCGGGAGTTCAGTATTCCTTCAACTTGTATTAATAACGTCAGGAACTCTTCATAGGTCAAAAGGGCTTGACCAACAATGCGCTTAAGGTGATATTTGTAGCTCTTTACTGCTGCTTCATGCAACCCTCCCATGTGGGGTGCATAAACTGGTAGGAATTTATGAGTGATACCTTCGTTTGAGCTATAATTAATTAAGTCATTAGAATAAGTTTGTAAATCGGTTAATTCGTTACGGGCTCCAACAAAGGTAGTAGCATTGTCACTTACTATAATGCGAGGTTTACCTCTTCGATATATAAATCTACGTAATGCCGATATAAATGCCTGCGACTCCAAACTGGATATCAATTCAATGTGAATCGCCTTGGTGCTGTAACATACGAAAATACCAATATAGCACTTATAACATTTATAGCCACGAGTGTTACGATCCTTTAAGGTATATGGCCCTGCGTAATCGATAGTCGTAGTATCCCATATTGGTGAAGGTGTTGCCCTCGCCAATGGTAAATTACCCATTATGGGTGAGGTCGTCTTTGAGTTGACCCTGAAACATTTTACACACTCTCGCACTATTTTATTTGCTAGGCTCTTACCATGCGTCGGCCACACCCTTTCGCGTACGGAGGATAGCAACAACTGCGGTCCAGCATGTAGCAGGCGCTCATGATCATTTCTAAGAATGAGCTTGGTGAGAGGATGATGATGATGTAAAATGACTGGGTGTTTCTTGTCGTGTGTATATGTGGTATCACTCAAATGACCCCCTACACGTAACAAGCCATTTTGAATAAACGACCTCAAATCTAGTAACGTTGATTTTTTGAGAATTTGCTTGTTTTCTTGTAATAACTTATATTCATTCGTTCATTCATTTATTTATTCGTTTACAATATGCATTGTGTTCGAAATTACATTTGCACATTAAAAAGCAACAATAACAAATTATTAAATTGAAAAGTGAACTCAATTCCATAAATTAATTAAAAATAAAATGATTTACAAGAAAACAATCATTGTCAAGTAAAATGAAAATAATAATAATAATAATAATAAAAATTCAAACAAATTACAAAATAAGATTAGTACACAAAAATAAATTACTTCTCCTTCTTAAAAAATATAAAATTGTCGAACTATTCATATTAAATTAAAATATAATGTCAAAAATATAGTAAAAGGTTACAATGCCATTTAGTGAATGAGAAGTAATTTTAAATTAAATTAACAATGTCAGATAAATCGAACAAACTAAATTCATACTTAGAATAACATTAAATTGACAATCAAAATTTCAACCCACTGATCATTATCAAAAATCACTAAGATCATAACAGCACTTTTCCAAAAGATATGCCTTCAATTTGTCTTTAAAGGTTTTTACATTCCTTATCGATTTTAGGCTAATTGGCAACCGGTTAAACAAACAAACTGCCTGGTATTTTACGCTATGTTTTATTATATTCAGCTTTGGTTGAATTATTGCCTTAAGGTCCTTCCTCCTTGTAGACAACCGTAGCTCCATTTCTGACTCAGACTCGAAAATATGTTTATTTTTGACTACGTCAGTTAGAACGACCAATATGTACAGACTTGGAACAGTTAGAACACCCAGAGACTGAAAATGAGGCCTACAAGACTCCCACTGTGGAATTCGGACGATAGCTCTTATTGCCCGTTTTTGAACGACAAAAGCTTTGTTCATATTGTAACAGTAACTATTACCCCACAGTTTAATGCTAAACCTAAGCCGAGATTCTAAAAGAGCATAATAAATAATTTTCAGCTGTTTATTAGTAAGTACGTCCCTTAAACTGCGTAGAGCGTAACACGCTGAGCTTATTGCACTATCCAACGCGTTAAGTTCTGGTTTCCAATTAAGATGTTGGTCAATATGAACACCTAAAAACTTAACATCATTGGCATTTTTTATACATTCTCCCTGAATTGCAACCTTAAGAGTATCGCTATTTCGAGCAGTAGTTTTAAATAGCATGACACTAGTTTTACTAGTGTTAAGTTGCAAGTTATTACATTTAAACCATAAATTGAAAAAGTGTAAAGATTGATCGATTTTAACATTTAAGTCGTTTATATTATCACTTGCCAGAACGGCATTCGTGAAATCGGCAAATACTACTAATTTAATGTCAGGAATGTGATTGATTATATAATTAAGCATGTCATTTAGAAATAATATAAAAAATATAGGACCTAAAATAGACCCCTGTGGTACGCTTCTCATTACTCTCCTCATTTTAGAAGTACCTCTACTCTGGGTATCCTCTACTAATTGCGTGATCTCTACAAATTGCTACCTGTTTGTAAGATACGATTTAAACAGATTTAATGCTTGCTTTCGTACCCCATAGTGCTCCAGCTTGGCGATTAAGTTACCATGATCGACAGTGTCAAAAGCTGCACTCAGGTCGAAAAATAGGCCAGCAACTTTTTTCTTAGAGTTAAGATGTTGCAACGTATCGTCTATAAGGGTATCTACAGCATTTGTCGTTCCAACCCCTTTTTTGTATCCGAACTGTCTGTGATGTAATACAGAATTATTGGATATGTGATTTAATAATCTTGACTTTAAGAGTTTCTCGAAAATTTTTGCTAGTGAGGGAATCACTGAAATGGGTCTGTAATTATTGGGGTCCGATTTACTGCCTTTTTTGTGAATAGGCACTATTTTTGCGATTTTTAGTTGATCCGAAAATATGCTGTCACTAATACATAAATTAAAAAAGTAAGAGAGGGGCCCAGCTAAAATATCTATATTTTCCTTTATTATCGAAATAGGCACCTCATCGTAGCCAGATGATTTTTTCATGGTCATGCTTACAACTACCTGTGTTACCTCAGATGGTTTTGTTAGACGCAATTCAAGATTATTTACTACTCTATCAGTATTATTTTCAAGTATAGAAATTGCGTTTAGTGAATTCCCGGAGCTTGAAACATTTACTTTGTCAAAGGATCCACCAAAAGTATTTGCGATTGCAGTCGGATTATCGACGATTTTATTGTCAACCTTTAGATTAATTTTGTGGTTTAGAACACTATGTTTCTTATTAGTATGGGTGTTAACCACGTTCCAGATTTCTTTCGACGAATTTTCGGCACTTTCTATTTTACTTTGAACTATTTTTGATCTCGCAATTCTCAAAACTTTTTTATACAATTTAATATACGATGTTCGATAGCTATGTAGAGTTTTATGATTATGGGTTTTATGAATGAAAGCAAGTACTCTTTTCATTTTACTTGAGACTTTGACTCCCTTGGTAACCCATTTTAGCTTTGTAGATCTTTGTAAGTTAATTTTCTTTTTTACCTTTAAATAGCTTGTCATGAATGTATCTTTAAATGTTTTGAGAAATCCGTTTATTCCTAACTGTTGCCATTTGATATGAATGATTTTTTGACGAAATATGTCACGATACTTTTTATTAAATGTTCTTTTCTCTACAAATATGAATTGCTCACTACTACCACCTTTTTTACCCTTGCATTCTAAGTCCACTTTACCTAAAATCGCACTATGAGCATCGGAAAGACCATTTTTATCCACGATTATGCTTTCAATCGCTTTTTCAGGAATATTTGTCAAAAAATTGTCAATACACGACTTAATCCCATTACGTTCAAAGGTGATAAAGTTTACTAGATGTCTGAAATTATAAGATTTTAGTAGATTCAGAAATTTTGACCGTTTATTTATTTATTTATTTATTAAACTTTATTGCACAGAAAGTACAAAGGGCGGGCCTAATGCCACGCGGCATTCTCTACCGGCCAACCAAAAGATAAACAGAAAGAGTAAAAGCGGGTGCCCATACACAAAAAAAAAAGAAATATAATCGTACTTAAATTTTGCACAAAACTACAATACATAAGAAGGAATAAACTAAAATACTATACTTAATAATTTAACATGAAAAATAAAAATACATAAAATAAATACATGCATACATAAATAAATAAGATATACCAACGACAAGCTAACAGAAATGAGATAGGATGAACGCCGTTGCTCGTCGTTTTCCTTCAGTAAATTAACGTTAAAATGTCCGCAAATAAGGCAAGTCTTTTTTAAAAAGTGCTGCAATAATAACTCTAATTTTAAAAGAAAACCGTCAAAATCTTTGTTATTTTGGTATACACAACATATATTTAGATTCGTTTCAATATCTCGAATACCACAAACTTCAAAACACTCTTCTTTACTTATTTTCGTGCAACAATCTAGAGTCTCAATCATTTTGCCTTTTTTGAACAGTATCAAAGAACCACCTCTTATTTTATTAAGTCTAGTATAAAAAGGACCTAACTCGTAGTTCTCCAAAATTTGAACTCTAATTGATGATTCGTTTAAAAAGTGTTCACATAAACATACATTGTCCTGTTTGAACTGCAAATCATCTAAATATAGGTCTAGTTGATCTTTTTTGCGTGTTTATACCACACACATTTTGAAAGAAAATGTTAAGGTGAACACTTGTGCACAGAGATATAAGTGCTCTGTTCATAGAATTCAGAGAAGGACATTCATAAGTATTACAAACTGCTTCCTTGCTCACGAAAAAGCTGAATGTTGTTGTGTTCACTAATGCAACCAATTGTTGTTTGTAAGGCATTAAATAAAGTGTACATTCCAAACCCATTTAACCTTCCCGTATCCTCATAAAACATCGAAAAATCAAATTCCAAATCCCTATTGGAATCCACCAAATAGGCGTATTAAATTTGTAAGTCTCTATGTCTATGCAAAGCAAATTATTGAAAGTTTCAACTCGTGCATTGAATAAATTCACAAAACACCCATGCTTATAGGTCGGAGAGCATAAAATAATGTTTGTGTGTTGTACAACCGATAGAGTCTCTCTAATGAATGATATAAGCATTGAAAAATTATTTGTAGAATTGAAGTCCTCTTCGCCCAAAAGAATAATACAAAAATCTTTCATGCTGAAGTTTTGAAGTTTTGTTGCTAAGCCTGACAGCAGGTGCCGTATTCCACATTCTTTCTTATTGTAATGACAAATTTCATAAAGTTCGTTAAAGTTGTTTTCCGCTGATGGTAGTACTTTATTACCTGTATATGCACTCAATATACAGATCTTTGGGCGAGTGCAATAAATATGCAAGGTCTCGTTATGTAATACAGGGGAAGTCTGTGTAGGTACTGCAGATGAATAGTTAATTGTTTCAGTGCTATTAATCACAGTTGGAACAACGTTTTCAGGCGCTAATTCTGCTTCACGGCATTGGTTGGGCATAGTTTGGTTACTTTGCGTTTTATGTTGCCTTTTTCTGCCGCTGAAGCTATTTGATGTTAAACATAACTTCCCCAAGCGGTCGCATCTTTTTGCATATTTACGTATTTCATCCTTTAATGAACAGTTTTCAGAAATCATGTTCGTGATTTCGTTATCAGCTGTCTCTAGTTGCGACTCCAGCATTGAAACTTTTTCTCTAAGTAGTTCAAGCTCACTCTGTATGTGTACGTTAGTCAACTCTGGACAACTTCTTCTGAAGTCAAGTTCGGATTGTAATTCATCGTCGTTGTCATCACTGTCAAATTCCGAAGTTGATGCTAGTGACTCGAATGAGTTTCTAGTGGATACATTCACGATTAGCGTATTCTCACGTGGGTGAGTTATGTTAACGTCTTTTATAGGTGAAACGATGTTTTGCGGAATACTCATCTGTTCACAAGTATTTTCAGTATCTATTAAGGACGGAAGAAATGTAGTTCCGATCACCTGAAAGACCGTGGATATGGCACCTGGGTCTACCATGCCACGGTCCATATCGGTAGGAGCCATTTCATCGCCAGAGGCGGGTGTAGGTCTGGAGTCCGGTGCGGGTGCTATGTTTGTAGCTTCACTGCTTGAAACAGCCATCGAATCGCTGCTGATGTTGTCTGCTGCGGAAGCAGTTATGGGAACGGACGTAGTTTGTACGTTTAGAAATAATGTGTTTTGATTGTTGATTTTCGGTTTCTTTTTGTTGTCGGTCGGCGTACTGGTTTTTGATTTGTTACATTTAACACACTTCCAAAATGCCCTTTTTCCTCGTTCCATCAAGGTATAACTTTGATTTGATACATGTGAGCACCCATCAATACATAGAACATTCTTACAAATAGAACAAGTTAAGTAGGTATTCCTTTTACACTCTTTATTACAACCACGACAAGTAATCGATTTTGCTGCCATCTCTGTATCGACAGTTACTAAATTTGTACCGCTATTCTTCAACAGATGGCGTGCAATTTGGCGCCCTCTATTGATTCTTGTGAAAAACAGTTATGTTGCTTAGTGTGTAAAAGTTTGACTGGTTCCGCTACTCCACGATAGATGGCGTACAAATAAGCCCAGCGCTCTCTCTTGAATTTCGCTTGAACTATGTCACCAGATAGTTGACTAGGCATTCATAGATGGTGATTGGTCGATTAAATGTTTACGAAACGAATTTGAAGTTACTAACGAACTCAATTTTATTTTTGTTGTTATGTTATCAATAATTACACTTTTTAACACAGTTAATAGTGTCACTTTTGCATGTTACAATACTTACAATTATCATAAGTAGTAATACGTAGTCCGTGTCATAGTATTTATCACAAAATCAGCACTTATCGTTTAGCTTAAGATATATCAAAATTGTCTACAAACACTGGTCCGATATGCCTGCAAACAGTTTTCCACAATATTTATTCGTATTGCAATATAATTTATACCTCCACGCGCGAATTTAATTAGATTGTGAGTTTATAATTAGTGATAGTACGGATACGATCTATTTAGGTTGTTTACGTGACGGTGGCGCCACCTCTGAATATATTCCATTGGAAATGAATCGGTCTGTGCTAATTGCATTAACTTGTTTGATGAACTACTTAATTCATCTACTGTTCGTTTATTATTCGTGGGTCTCGAATTATCAATAAATCTCAACATAAATGCAAAGACACGGTATAATTTTGTATCACTCGAATATTTTTTAAATAAATCTTGCCTAATTAGATTAGGTTGGTTTTCGTTATCTACGGTCGCGCAGCATATAACATTAGTCTCGGTTTCGATTTCTGATTCAACTACACGCGTTGACTCAGCACGTGGCCATTCTGATCGTGCCTTCCGAGGCCACGAAGAGGCGTGCCACCACAACTCGCTCTGAGCCAGTCTGTCCGCGGAAACCCCACGTGTAATCATATCTGCGGGGTTTTCATGAGTGCTTACCCAACCCCATTCCCCTGCATTCGTTAGCGATTGAATCTCTTTTACTCGGTTTCCAATAAGAGATTGTAATTTACTGGGTTGAGTATTAATCTAGGCTAAAACTACTGTTGAATCGACCCAAAAATTTACTGAGTTTAACGGTATTTTAATCGCATCTTTAACTTCTGTATAAAGATTAGCTAACAATACCGCTGCTCGCAATTCTAATCGAGGGATCGTTTCCTTCCGCGCGATTCTAGATTTGGAACATAATAAGCGTACAAGAATGTTACCCTGCTTATCTGTCGATCGTAGGTAAATCGCTGCACCGTATGCAGAAAAACTACTATCAGAGTACCCGTGTAACTCTACTGAGGAGTAGTTATGAACAGTTGCTTGACGCGGTACGGATAGCATATTAAGCGTTTGTATGTTTGTGTAGAATGATTTGAATTCTTCGGTTACTGAGTTTGATAATTTTTCGTCCCATCCTTTTTCAACGAACAGACGTTGAATAAAAAGTTTACCCGTAATCAAAACTGGAGTGAGCATACCGAGCGGATCAAAAATTGACGAAAAAATTGACAGCGCCATTCGTTTAGTTAATTTGTCACCTATCGGTTTATTTCTTAACGCGAATGTTAGTTTATCGCTAGCCTGACACCAAACAAGCCCCAACACCTTACTTGAATTGTCCCCAAATGAAACTGGTGCGTCTGATGGCGTGTTCGTGTTGGCTGTACTTACAGTATTTAATATCACCTGTGAATTTGACCTCCACTTTCTGAGTCTGAAATTCGCACCCTGTAAAATACTATCTACTTGACTTACTGTTTCCGCCATTTTATACTCGTTCTCACCACTATAAATAAAGTCATCCATGTAAAACCCCTCAGCGATGGCTTCGGCTGCGAATGGGAACTGCTCCTCGTTATCGTAGGCTAGCTGACGTAAGCAACGCGTGGCTAAGTACGGCGCACACTTCAATCCGAAGCTAAGTGTAGTAAGGGCATAAATACCTATTTGTTGACCCGGGTTCTCTCGCCATAGGATACATTGTAAGTTGTGTTGTTGAGAATTAATATATATCATACGATACATTTTTTCGATATCCGCGCAAACGACAAAGGAATTTATTCGAAATCGCAATAATAAATTGATCAATTTGTCTTGGTTTATAGTACCCTTGTATTGTATATCATTGAATGACCTGTCGTACGTCGTAGACTACCCTGACAGGGGTTGTTTGTTTTTCGTAATTTACTACAGCATGATGTGGTGTAAAATTACATAGGCCTTCAGGTGGGTTCTGAAGTTTCATCATATGGCCCGATTGTTCAAATTCTCGCATATAATTTACATAATATTTTTTAAAGTCGGGGTTTTTTGCAAATTTAGTTTCAAGGTTTTTTAGTCGTTTGTAATATGTGATGTGACGTGATCTCCCTAGAGAAGATGGATCCTCTTTTAATAGGATCGTCACTACAAAGTTACCATCAGGCGTTCGCGAGTGTGTTTTGAATATTTCCTGACATTGTTTTATGTCATCATCTGGTAACTGTCAAGACGTTTGGGTTCTCGTGTGGAAGTTGAGAAATAATAATGCACTTTGATTGTATGTTGATCACCATGTATTTTCTGTTTAGTTACATTAATATTTAATAAAGGATTCACCTGTTCTTGAAGGGTTTGTTGATTACACGTTGGCGAGCACAACCAAGGTTTTATATGACAGATAGATAGATTGACATTAGAGCGGAAGCATAGAGGTTGAGATGTACATAGACAACATAAGTATCATTTACCTTTTTAATATGAAGACTGGATACTAGATAAACCAAGATCATGTTAGCATGTCTATCATCAATTAAGCATCAACACTTCCTGACATGCGCCACATGAGAATTAACTTATCAATGCAGAATAACAATGTTCAAAACAAAAACATCCTAATTAACAATTCAAGTTAATTAAACTCTACATTGACACTCCACCCACGTAACCAATGAGACTATCACCTACTGACCTCACACAACTATGCCCTGTAGTGTGTGACGTAGTTCATATCATAACGTAGATCTTAGGTTGATAAACATGATGTTATTGTATGTAAGTAAAATGATACAAGTAATGTGATCTTGCTTAGTAATGTAATTTGATATTCTTGTTATTTTCTATCCATTTTCCATAGGTCAAATATGACGCTAATGTATATTTTATAAACCATATAAAAGGCACATTAATTCACAATAAAGATTATTCTCATTTCCACCAGCAAACGAGTTGTTTCACTTAATTGTCCCGTAGGACATAATATGGCGACCATGCCAGTTTCTAAAAAAAAAAGTTTTGAAAGTTTAGAGCCAGTGTACCACTTTGCCAACATGGGCGGTTCGTCCTCGAAAACCGAAAAGAAGGAGGAAATTATTATTGCTCAGAGTGGGCAAGGCAATGGTGCAAGCGCCTCACAAGTAACACCACAAGACGCTGTGACGTCGTATCTCCAGGTAGCGGTTGTTATAATGGTATCAATTGTTTTTACATACATGGTTTGGAAGAAGATCAATAAATGCCTTACCAAGAAGATCGACAGACAAGCTACAGCCATTACCATGCGCCAGCGACGTGTGTCAGTTTGACATCATTGACGACTCGGTATCATGTGAGTGTACAGACTTTAAAGTGTATATATTTGTGTGTCAAAATTTTTGCCTTTTCTATGTCATATGTATTAATAAGAACTCTTCTTTAACTTACTAATGACAAATGTAGAGAAATATTATGAAGATATCTTATATTTAAAAGAATATTTAGTGAAGCTTGGTCCACTTAAAAGAAAAGAAAGATTAGGTCAAGAAAAACTTAATCTAGCAAAAAGTTTATATGATAAGTATCAAAACTTTATAGCGAAATACAGCGAAAAGGTTGAAAGGGCAGAAATTTCAATATCAGATTGCGATATTATTCAACAATTTATTCCTAGAATAGAACAGGTGTATAGTAAGTTACTACATTTATTTGACGACACTGAAGAAGATAAACATGGCTTCTAAAATAGCATTTGACTTAAAGACAGCAGTCTCCCTGTTACCAGTCATGGATGCTTCAGAGAGTGTCACGTTGCAATTAATTGACGCAATAGATCTTTACTCGACAATGATTAAAGATGACGACCATCCCACTTTAATCAGTTTTGTCCTGAAAACACGTTTATCTCACGGTGCTAAGTTAAGGTTGTCAGATACATATGCATCTGTTGAAAGCATGATTGATGATATGAAAACGCATTTGATAACAAAGAAATCCGACACCGCACTTCAGAAACGCTTACAAATCGCGCGCCAATCTAGCCGTACCTTAGAGCAATTCGGAAAAGAATTAGAGGAAATTTTTGTTAATTTGACCATTTCACAAGCCAATGGCGATGCAGCGGCATACAAAATCCTTAAGCCAATTAATGAAAAGCAAGCGATTCATAAGTTCGCTGATGGGCTACGTAACGAGAGATTAAGTACAGTAGTGTCAGCACGAAACTATACTTCACTCAAAGATGCGATACAAGGAGCGAAGGACGAAGAGATAGCTATGTCTCCCTCTAACCCACCCGCGCAAGTATTAACTGCACGTCACGCACGCGGTTCGCATGGCAAAAGCAACCACAGGCCAACTTCTCGCGTAAATTCATTTTCCAAAGGCCGTGGAGGTAATTTTTTACAGTCGCGAGGAAGAAACCATACATGTAACTACAGAACTAATTATAGAGGTAGGGGTAGTTTTGGGAATAACCGTAACCAAAACTACCAAAGGAACAATAAATATGGCCAACGTAATCATACGGTGAATATGTTCCAAGAGGCCAATGACGTGAATGAGGCAACAAAATCGTCACGTCAGCAGTTTTTTCGAGAATAAAAGTAATAAGTCACAACAATATATCCTGACCTACGACAACATGAACTCAGTAGACTTCAAAGTAAAAGGCAAGCTTCTTACGTGGTTAATCGACACAGGTGCGTCACTAAGCGCAATGAAACGCGATACAGCGTTAATAACCGGCGAGTTAGTTTATCCGAAAACAACCATCATAAATGGTATTGGGGGCAAGATTACGTCAGATGGGTATATACAGATAGAGTTGTACAGTACTTGCAATGATTCACTTTCATTTATGCATGACTTACATATTTTCCCGGATTTACCTTTAGATGTAGACGGTATACTCGGACAAGATTTCATAACTAAGTATAAATGTCTATTGGACTATGAAAATAATACCATGTCTTTAAAAATAAATGACGAAAGAATATCGGTGCCTATAAAGTTATACACAATAGGATCTAATACCGCACATTCATCCATTAACTTACCAGCTAGGACTGAATCTATAATTAGGCTTCCGGCTAATATTACGGGCGACTGTGTGATAGTGTCGAATGAGATTTGTGATGGAGTTTTTACAGCTAACTCTATATCTAGAAGTGTAAATGGAGAACTTGTTTGTAAGGTGATGAATACACGTGAAAATGACGAAGTTTTGATTTGTTTTACACCAGAAATTAGGTTGTTAGAAGAATACGATTGTTTTTCTTTTCAGAAGAGTGAGAACAATGCCGAAAGGGTTAAATGTTTATTTTCACTTTTAAAGTTAGACAGTTAAAATGAAGAAGAAAAAACGTCAATTTCGAACATTTGTGCTAAGTTCGCGGATATTTTCCATCTACCAGGTGATAAGTTAAACACCACAAATTTGTATGAGCAAACAATTCATCTAAAGCCAAATGTTACTCCTGTGTATAGTAAACCATATCGATTACCTCAAGCCCAAAAATCAGAAATAAAAAGGCAAGCCGCGACCACAATACATGAAACTGTGTTAAAACGTCGGGACACAGGTAAATTACTAATATTTACCTAAATACTATCGCGATAGACCCGGTCTAATACTTATGAGTAAAAAGGCAACTTAAAGAAATGCTAGATTACGATATTATCGAGGAATCACAGTCAGAATGGTCAAGTCCTTTATTATTAGTACCAAAGAAAACAGATTCAAGTGGAAATAAAAAATGGCGAGTGGTCATTGACTATAGAAAATTAAATGAACAAGTACAACATGATACGCATCATTTTCCAAACTGCATTCCTTCTCTTCTCGACCTGTTAATTACTTCTTCTTCCGATAAAATTGCTGCTCATGGTCAATTTCCAGCCAATTTCTCCTATCATGATTTGATTTTTCTTTCTCTTAAAATTCGACCACCTAAGCGCAAAGCCAAGTTTATGCTTATCCGTAGTTTTAGAGGCATTGATTTGGAGGCGTTGAGGCGAGATGCCTCAAGTATTGATTGGGGACCAGTGCTTACTGCTAACGATATTGACCTCAAGATTAAATTGCTTCACTCTATCATGTTCCAACTGTATGATATTCATGCACCAGTCAAAAGGGTTAGATTAAAACATGCTCCTACACCTTGGTTTACAAAGGAAATTCTTGATCTGATGGCAAGGCGTGACAGAGCTAAAAAGCGGTATAGGAAGCGACCCACTGAGAATAATCTGAATCAGTACAAAGTTCTCCGAAATCGCTGTAGTCGTCTGTGTAGAGTTGCGAAAAGACGTCACATTCACGATTCTATAGATAACTGCAATCCTTCGCAGGTTTGGAAATTTTTACGGTTGCTTGGCATTGGTAAATTGCCAGATACTTCTGGTGGTGCAGCCGTTGATTTAAACGCACTTAACGCTCATTTCTCGTTGCCACCTGTTATGTTAAGTGACATTGTAAGGTCTACAACAATTGCCAACATAAACAGTAAACCACTTCCACAATGTACTTCTTTCTCTTTTAATGCTGTTGCCGAGGAGGATGTTAAGAAGCATATCCTATCCATCACATCTACTGCTGTGGGCAATGATGAGCTATCCTCCCGTATGATCTCCTTTATCCTAACCGAACTCTTACCAATACTTACACACATTTTCAATTTTTCCTTGGCAATGAGTTCTTTCCCGTCGGCATGGAAACGTGCTGATGTCATTCCTCTCCCTAAAGTTTCCAATCCCACGTCATTCTCCCAATTCCGCTCCATTTCCATATTACCATTCCTTTCCAAAGTCCTCGAGCACATTGTCCACAAGCAACTAGCCGACTTTATAACATCACACAATCTTTTATCTCCGTTTCAATCTGGTTTTCGCGCTGGTCATAGCACAGTCACAGCACTTCTTAAAGTAACTGACGACATTCGACTTGCTATGGAGAACAAGTCTTTGACTATTCTTATCTTACTGGATTTTAGTAACGCCTTCAACTCTGTTGACTATGATGTTCTTCTTGCCATACTTCGCTCCCTTAACATTTCACCCTCGGCAAAAGCTTGGTTCGATTCATATCTTCGGGGTCGCTCGCAGCGGATCCGCTCTGATGAGGTGTTCTTTGAATGGCGTGATCTCTCTGCGGGTGTTCCACAAGGTGGCGTCCTTTCACCTCTTCTCTTTTCTGTTTTCATTAACACAGTTACATCTGTGATCTTCTCTAGTTTTCATCTCTACGCAGACGATTTGCAGATATATCGTCATTTTATTTCTGACGATATCGTTAGTGCCACTGCAGCTATCAACGATGACTTGAGAAGGATTGCTACCTGGGCTGAAACTTTTGGTCTTGTAGTTAACCCCAAAAAGTCGCAAGCGATGTTGATAGGTAGCTCGTATATGTGTAGGCAATTCGATCAAACTAGTATCCCAACTGTCTCTTATAATGGAACACCAATTGCCTATACCAAGACTGCTAAGAACCTGGGTGTGCTACTGGACCACAACCTTAGTTGGACTGCTCAGGTAAATGACGTGAGTAGGAAAGTGTTTTATTCATTTCACTCGCTGAAGCACCTCCAAAATTTCCTGCCTCTGAAAACTAAAATCACTCTCGCGCAAACACTTCTTTTCCCCCTTTTTGATTACGCTGACACTTGTTGCCTGGATGCCACTGAAGAGTTGTTGAACAAACTCGAGCGTCTCCAAAACCTGTGCATTAGATTTATCTTCGGCTTACGCAAGTACGACCACGTCTCGCAGTTTCGTTCCCAACTCAAGTGGCTTCCTATCCGACTTCGCAGAAATGCTCATGTGCTTTCTTGTCTTTTTAATATTCTTCACAGCCCTATTTCTCCTTCTTACCTTCAAGAACGTTTTAATTTTCCCGAGCACAGGACAAGCCTTGTCGCTCACATGTAAAGTCCATTCTTTCAATTCCGATCCACCACTCCGACTTCTACAGTTATTCTTTCACTGTGCATGCGGCCAGATTGTGGGACTCCCTCCCTCACACAGTACGTGACAGCCCTTCACTCTCAGTCTTCAAGAAAAGAGTAAAAGAGCATTACCTTTCACTGTCTAATTAGTTCGTATTAGTCGTATTTATATATATATATATGTCGTAACGGCCGAAAATCAGATAGTAGGCTAGCAGCTATAATTAATTTTAACATTTAGATCAGGACGCGAAGTACCAAAACCAAGGAACGATGAAAGGTCATTTGAGCCTTGCGCTACGCCCGATCGCTCAAACAACACTAACTCGGAATCACTCTGTTCCCAAAAATGCCTTTAGCCAAACCACTTGTCACAATATGTCTACTACATGCTTCGACCGACGCCAACGCATAGGTACTCAATTAATGCTCTTTCCATAAAATACATCAAAAAGTGCACTTTACTTCATTCCTCAGGTTTAATACCTCACGCTCCGACACGGCCTTCCTGACTTACACACGTCCTCGTGTGGTCACAACTAGCCATTTCACAATATCGTTCGGTTATCCTGACAGACATACTCTAGCTTATAGCCCATAAAACCATAATAATCTGGCTAGACTCCTGAACTGAACAAAGATCTAGTTGATCACAATAGTTCGCTTCGTTCATTTGAACATGTGAACAGGTCTTTATCGGTGAACTGCATGAACCGAATGCAGCTCAGTATTCATTGCGGTTTTAAGTATCTTTGATCCAAAGAACTTGCTAAGTTAGCCATCCTGTTTGGTACTTACTTACTTACTTCCTTATACTTGTTTGTTAAATTTGACTTGGTATTCATAACAACAAATCTATTATCTCCAAATCGTTCAAGTATTTTTCACGTTTGTGTTATTATTTGCTAAATAAATATACAGGCCCATTTTCGTTTGCACTTCAAATACTCTCATAAGCCATCCAAAACGTTTTTACCCTTACATGATTAGTAACTATGCACTCTTTTACTGTGCTGTCAAACTTAACAGTTAAGGAAATACCATTTACACCCATTATTGTTTCAACTTTGACAAGGTTACGGTTAAGGTTACGGGTTTATTATGTGACAGACTACAAATTGAGTGTGAACCATAAATTTTAAACCCACTTGAACCGGCCGTTTTCGTCGCTTTCTGTTAACTTAAATCACTTTACTACTTATTGAAAGACAAGTGCCCATAAAACAATATTCTAACTTGAAAACAATACAATAATTGATACGAGTACCGCAATAAAGTCTTTTGTTGCATCTGGCCACCGTCGCAACGGTCACAGAGCTTCCCCACCATGGGTCACTCAACACTGTCAATCACAGTCACAGATCCCCGCCACGGATCTCAGGCCGACACCACCACCTTGTGGCACGCCTACTGGTAACACCGGTTACCTGGAGCGACATCATACATAACAGTAATGACCACAGTAATCACCTACTTGGTCAAGTATGATGCCCTCAACGAATCCATGCGTCCATCAAAGACACCATCTGATCACACAGATCAGCAAAGCGGATGGTGAATGAGCCACTGCAGCTGGCCACTCACCCGATCAGATCATAGTTCCCCGGGCTATATCTGACCCAACACAACATGAGACCACACTGTCTCCACAATTTGAGACCACACTGTCTCCACCATGGCACGCGCTCCTCCCGCTGAGGTCTTAAGTCAGAGTCAATAAGTAGGTACGGTGATCACAGTCATAGTATATCGTCGTGAGGGGTCGGGAGGACAAACACGTCCATCATTGCCAGCAACAAAAACTTTAACTGCTACTATCATCAGATTAATTATGCAATTTTATGGGTACTTTACTTTCAGGCATTTTAGCTTTCTATCCCAGCAAGGCACATAACAGCTATATGAAGATAGCCAGATTACGTTTTCCTGCTTAAGATAGCAACGCAAATCACTATAGTCATACGATTCAGTACTTCTAAAATGAAAACAAGTTCATATCAAAATGTAACTTTTGACAACCGTTTCTATTATCACATTAGATCCATTCAATGCTTATCAGATTAAAAATAATTCTTATTTTATTCCACCTTTACAAAGCATGTATTTATTTGAACTAAGCACTGCTTTGAGAGCTAAATTTTCATGAATTGCTTCATCGAGTAGGTGATTTAATATCTCTCAATTAATCTTCCATGTTGACAGAATAACTTAATGAAATCTATTTTGTTTAAATGATAGGTACCTAATTCATATCACGTACCAATACTCAAATATCAATTGCACTCAATATGCAATTCACTATTTACATCTTTCGTCGAAGTCAGTGCTATAAAATTCTAAATTACTTGCACAACATAGCCACGTAATCTTAGCTTTAACAACATCAACCCATTGTATCCAACAATACTCAGTTTTTATTTTTACCGAGACAAAATATTAATGCGGTTCACGCAGAAATTTACACAACGACCCCATTCAAATGCTCTATTTATCACCACCACGGCAAAGCACTACGTTCCTGATTTAAAAATTATTTCTCCTAAATTGATTAACGCTATACGCATTTAAGTTAATCTTCTTAAGTGACAGTTATAGTTATGCTTAACCGTCACAACTTCAGGTTACTTTTCTAAATCCCGGTAAAAGTTAATTAACAAAAGAGTTTTTGCTATCCTTGCATTATGAAAACAATACAAAGATCTCATTCATTTCTCCAAATATACTATGTATGGCAACACGTGCTGCACCACGGGTATCAGTAAACCCAGCCACCCTGCCTGTGACTAGTAATAGATAATAGGCGTCGCTACGACCCTTAGTCATTTAATTTTCTACATCAATGTCCCTTTTAGAACAAAGCTATTTTATCAGATAACATAATAGAGCTACAGCAATGCTTTAAAATGTTTTCGGCACTATAAGGAAATGCCATAACCATTATCATTATTTATTAGTTTTAAACCTCAAGTGTGTTTCTCCCAAACTAAATAACAAATCCAACGCGAGAGTGATTCTCAAACTGTAAGTAGAGTATAATGTCTTCTGGCTTTAGGTACACATACAGCAGCATTCCCCTGGGTTCTAAACCAGCAACGAATTGTTCAGTTTAAAAAAAAACATATCCTAATGGAAAAAAATAAGTACACCTCTCATACAATATCTTTGTTAAAATTCAAAATACGTTGATTGAAAATTACTAACCCATTTTTTTTATATTTCCGACAATTGCTCTGTCTATATAGGTACCAACTCTGCAAAAGCTTTTATTTCAATAGTTTCGCATAAATGCAAATCTGTACCAGGTAAAATTCTATACCAATTTCAGTAAAGATTGAGAAACAGTCGCTATTCCCAAACCAAAACACAACGCCTTGGTTCTCATAGGTACTTGAAAAGACCCTTTTTTTTTGTTTCCGCCGATATCAAATAGCCGACCCATAGTTTGACTTTAGGTTTGTTAAACTTAGTTCTAAAAATAGACTGATTTATCGATTTATCCATTTCCAAAAGTTTGAAAACACGCTAAATAATATTTTACTGAACGATACATGCGTCACTTTATACGATGCGAACAATAATGCAATGCAATAATTGCAAAAGATCAGAAATCCTTCTTTACACAAAGAAAATACGAAATCAAAACTTCCAAACTAGGCCAAGAATTGAACCTTCATGTTCCTTGCAACAGTCTACCAACTGTGCCAACGAAAACGAAATACGTGGACAACTAACTGTACACAACAAAACTAAAACATGTTTCTTTTTATTTGATTATTTCCGATTCCAGAGACATCTTCCAATCATAACAACGTCACCCATTGACAGAAAATGAATTAATCTTTATGTTTTCGTGAATCTAATTCCTTATCCAAAATAATTATTTTATCGAATGATTTTTCATCAAACAATAATGCCAATTAAAATCCGATAAAATTGACTCCAGTCCAACTAAGATCCACGTTTATAAACAAATTCAGTAGATTAACGTGTCGCAATCATTACCGTACTAAAAAGAATTCTATCACAAACTCAAAATTGATATCAGCCTCAAAATAACATTACTAATACGCGGCAAATAAAAATCATCAGTAACCAATAATATCAAATCGCTAGAAAATAATAGTATGGAAAGAACTGGCCTGAATTATTTGTGGTCCAAGAGCATTCTCTGCAATCTGCATTCCCGCTTACAACTGGTATCTCCACGAAAGTTATTTTAGTCACAATCACTGGGTCCAAAAGTCTATCACTATGGCACTGCATTTAGACAGTTTGTAGGTCTCAATCCCACTTCTGATGTCGTAACGGCCGAAAATCAGATAGTAGGCTAGCAGCTATAATTAATTTTAACATTAAGATCAGGACGCGAAGTACCAAAACCAAGGAACGATGAAAGGTCATTTGAGCCTTGCGCTACGCCCGATCGCTCAAACAACACTAACTCGGAATCACTCTGTTCCCAAAAATGCCTTTAGCCAAACCACTTGTCACAATATGTCTACTACATGCTTCGACCGACGCCAACGCATAGGTACTCAATTAATGCTCTTTCCATAAAATACATCAAAAAGTGCACTTTACTTCATTCCTCAGGTTTAATACCTCACGCTCCGACATATATATATATATATATATATATATATATGTATTATTAGTGTTAGGTATATATAATATAGATATATATTAGTATATTGAGTAAACTTTTATTTAACTATATTCATTAATTTAATTGTGCACGATTTATCAGCCTTACCTTATGCTATCTCTCTACCGTAGGACTGCTGGAAGAGCTTTCTTTTTAGAAATAAGTAGTACCTGTTGTGTTGTTTTTCTTTAATGTAATTGTTCTGTGTTTTATCTTGTGTGCAATAAACAGTTAAATAAATAAATAAAATGATAAGTTTCCTTTGCCAAATATTACAGAGATATTAGGTTTAAAGACTTTTTATTTCCTCATTCAAGACATAATATACAGTCACTTACATGAGAAACAGGGTAAATGTAATAATTATCTAATATTTCCGGTCACTTTGCACAGAACACACACTTTTAAGATTGTAGGTAAACAAATACAATACAAATTTAACGTATGCAACCAAATCTCCAACCGAAATAGTCAAGTACTAGTACTAGTTTCTTTTGTTACTATGTGTTGAGCTAATTTATGTTTAAATTGGCAAATAGATTAAATACTTTTGATATCCGAGGGTAATTTGTTATAAAGAGCCACTCCTTGGTAGGTGAACATACTCCTTCCGTAGTTTGTCCGTGTTTTAGGCAGCACAAGGTTACTGGCGCGTCTGAGGGAGCGCTTAGATTGATCTTTTTTTAACCCATATCTGCCCAGAACTATTTTTGTTTTCGATTTGTCTCATTTTCGGATATGTTGGTACTTATAGGGTACATATAAAGACTATAAGTGCAGATTGGAGGGGGGAGTGGGGGAAATATGTTTTTTTTATTGGGTCGAAAATGACCCCTTGGGCAAAAGTGTTATTTGAGCTAAACACCAAAGTTTTATAGATATCAAATGTTTATTGTTAGTTAGAATTACAATATTTAGGAATTACAATATTTATGAATTATGAAATTCAGAAAAGCATTTCGCATGCAAATTCACGTTACATTTGCTGCACGCCGTCACAGTTTTATTATTGCACAATGCACACCAAAGTCTGGACCGAGCCTTTATGATCATGTGCTCGGAATTGTGCTTCCTCACCGAATAAGGTACGGAAGTTTGAATCTTCCGAGTTGGTCCTGGTTGCTGTCTTTCGGTTCCATATGTCTGCAGCAAAGTACGTGCGATGCTCCTTCGAAACTCCAGTGTGTCTGTGGGTGTCCCCACAATTTTCATATTTTGTCTACCCACAGTTGTCTATTAATCTAGCTTGTGGGTATCCTCTTAATAATGATAAACAGAACACCCTCAACTGACTATTATATTAGGTTCACATTTGTATAAATAGCGGTGAGAACTTGAATAAACTGGCATTCGACTGCCCAAGCCCGAACCAAACCCTTCTCTCATTTCGCCTCCTCACTCGTGGTACGCAACTAGTGTCTCCACTTCCTCGACATACATCCGTGGTACACAACTAGTGTTTCCACTTCCTCAACACCCACTCGTGGTTCGCAACTAGCGTTTCCACTCCTTCAACCCTCTCTCGTGGTTCGCAACTAGCGTCCCACATTGGTGACCCCGACCTTGGACTTCGCAGCCTTCAACCACGCATCAAACCGTCTTAGCAAGAAACCGTTGCATTCGCCGCAATTCAACATAGTAATTTCTCAAAAACAATCATGGTAAACAACGACGAAGAAGCTCCCAAAGCACAGGAGGAGCAGCAAAGACAGGAAGAGCTAAAAAAACAAGAGGAGCAGCAAACTCGCCATGAATGCGTCAGTGGCGTTTCTATTCGGTCGAGGATTATTTCCTTCTGGCGCGAGTTTCCAACTGGATGGTTCGCTCAGTTTGAGGCGGTAATTGACCCCCAGAAAAAGAGCGATGACCAGAAATACGCTTTATTGCTTCAACAGCTCAAAGAAGAAGATTTAAGGCATTTTACGGACATTTTGAAGAATCCACCACCCGGTAATAAATACAAGGCTGTCAAGGAGCGTCTGATAGCGTCGTACGAGCAGTCAGATGTTCAGAATTTTGAGAAGTTAATAGGAGAACAGGAGTTAGGCGATCAAAAGCCGACTCAGTTACTTCGTCGTCTGCGTGATCTTGGTGCTGGTATATTAACTGAGGATGGCTTAAAAATACATTGGATGAAACAACTACCAGTGCACATGAGAACTGTATTGGCAATAAGCACTGAGGTACACTTAGATAAACTGGCGTTGATGGCAGATAAAATGTTAGAGTATACGGCGGTGACATCTATCGCGCCATTGTCTATCGACCAGCAGCAGAGTGATCAGCTTAGCAAACAGATCTCCGAGTTAACAACCAAAGTGGACGAATTATACAACAAGCAATCGCGGGAATCACACCCTCGACTCGGCTCCAGCAGTTGGTCGCGTGATCGCTCTCGCTCTCGCAGTCAAAATCGACGAGATAGCTCCGTAAACAAAATCATGGAACAGAAGGGGCTTTGCTGGTATCATGCCACCTTTGCTAAGAGAGCATACAAATGTTCCCCTCCGTGCTCATGGAAACCCGCTTGGAGGTCGGGAAACTAGTCTCGGACCCGATTGCAGCGGAAATCGGTGTCAAGAGGAATCGCCGCTTATTAATTTTGGATAAAAAAACCGGGGAGCGTTATTTAATTGATACTGGCGATGAAGTGTCGGTTTTGGCAGCAAAAGGCAGAAGAGCCGGTATCAGTAGTCACGAATATAGGCTTTATGCAGCAAATAATACACCAATCAGGACTTATGGGGAGATAAATATGGCCCTCGACTTAGGCTTAAGACGCCAATTCACATGGACATTTGTTCTAGCAGACGTTAAGATTTCAATAATTGGCGCAGATTTTCTAGATCATTTCAAATTATTGGTTGATATTCACAATAAAAGATTAATTGACTTGAAAACGGAACTAGCAGTAAAAGCAATTTCCGTTAGATCAGTTCGAGGATCCATTCACATGTTGAACTCAGATCATGTGTACTTCGACATCTTGAAGGACTTCCCGAACGTAATCAGGCCATCATCGCTGAAGGAGCCCTCCAAGCATAGTGTAAGACATCACATTGAGACTACAGGACCGCCGTTATATGCAAAAGCACGACCTCTTCCACCTGACAAATACAAAGCGGCTCAAGATGAATTTACTAAAATGATGGAATTAGGAATCTGTCAACCTTCGAAGAGCCCTTGGGCAAGCCCCCTTCACGTTGTTAAGAAAAAAGATGGCACCTTACGTGTTTGTGGTGACTATCGTCGACTCAACGCAGTAACGTTGCCTGATAGATATCCGATTCCGCGTATCCAAGACTTTACTTACAAATTGAATGGCATGAAGTGGTTTACTAAGCTCGATTTGAAGAGTGCATAACCGCGATTATAACACCTTTTGGGCTGTTTGAGTTTCGATGCATGCCTTTCGGCCTTCGGAATGCAAGTCAAACTTTTCAGCGATTCATGCACGAGGTACTGAGAGGATTGGAAGGAGTATTCGTTTATGTTGACGATATCCTTTTGTTCACGAAAGACGAAGAATCACACAAGAACGTTCTAAAACAAGTTCTTAGTCGACTAGATGAATACGGTGTGGCACTCAACGTCGATAAGTGCGAATTTGCAAAGAACGAAATCGAATTTTTGGGCTACAGAGTTACAGACCACGGAATTTCGCCCACTGCTGAACGCACAGAAGTCATATTGAATTTCAAAAAACCACAAAACGTGCAAGAGTTGAGGCGTTTCCTGGGGATGCTAAACTTTTACCGCACTTGCTTACCAAATCAAGCTCATTTGCAGCAACAACTTAATAAGTATCTGCATAATGCCAAAAAGAATGATAAGACAATCATTGAATGGTCTCCAGAGGCTGAAGAAGCATTTGAAGAGTGCCGCCAAAGCATTTTAAATGCAACAACCTTGTCTCATCCCATACACAATGCAGTTTTGGGCATCATGTCCGACGCTTCTGACACCTGCCTTGGGGCCGTTTTACAACAGAAACTCAACAATGAGTGGAGGCCATTAGTTTTTTTCTCGAAAGCCTTGAGTGAGACTCAAAAGCGTTATAGCACATATGATCGCGAACTATTAGCAATATATGCTGCTACTAAACATTTCCGTCGTTTGATTGAGGGCAACGATGATGTTTATTATGAAACAAGGATATTAAATAAAAGAGAATTTTGTTGTTTAAAGAATACTATTGACCAAAAATATATCAAAATGGGGCAAGTGTTAAAGGCGACGGCGAGCGTAAGAATGAACGTTCTAGCAATGGTGGCTCGGCAGCTAACCAGTTAAATATTTATACAAAGCAAAATGAGCCTTAAAGCAATGCAATAAGTTATACAATCAAAATTACATAAATTACACTTACGCTCTTTTGGAACTATGGAAGACTAATACAGTTTAAATCGAAGAACATTATTGGTTATTGAAACGATGACGTAAACATGAGGTGATTTTTATACAAATTTATACCCAAAATAAGCTATATAGTTTAGTTAACGCATACACGGTCAAACAGTATTTTAACACCACACACACACACAATTAGACTTCATGTCGTAGCGCGATAGCGGCGTAGACATCCTCCGGGCCCATTGAAAGCTATTCTAAGCTTTCAAGCTTAATGAAAGTCCGAGGCAGGCAGGAGGCAAATACGGTTGAGAGCGCGACGCACCAAGCCGCGCGTAGTGGTCACATCAGCAACGCGCGGAACGCCATCAGACCCAGGGAAAATTTTCGCCACCCTTCCGAGTGGTTCGCCATTTAGTGCGCTGCTGGAGTTCGCCGATATATTCATTAGACCAGCGCTGCCAGTAGTGTTGACGTATTTGTTCGAGGCGCTGGAAACGGTTGAGGCGATTCACGTTGCGATCCTTTAGGTCAGGAACTGGTAGAGCGGTGAGTGGCCTGCCAATTAAAAAATGTCCCGGTGTCAGAGGATGAAGGTCATTTGATGAAGGACTGAGGGGACATAAGGGTCGGCTATTGAGGATTGCCTCGATTTGTGAAAACAAAGAACTTAGTTCCTCAAACGTTAAGTGGGTCTTTCCCATGACTCTATTTAAATGATATTTAGCCGACTTTACCCCGGCCTCGTGATAGCCACCAAAATGAGGAGCGTATGGCGGTGTGAATACAAACTCTATGCTTTGCTGAGCTGCGAAATCTAAAATGGAGGACACATTGTCCTTTGAATTTAAAAACTCTTTTATCTCGCGGGCCGCGGCAACAAAGTTTGTGCCATTGTCGCAAAAGATTTTCTGAGGGACGCCTCTACGGGAAGTGAAGCGAGTAAGAGCTAAAATGAAAGCGTCCTTGGAAAGCTCGCTTACTGCCTCAAGGTGAACACACTTGTAGTTTAGGCATATAAATATGCAAAGATAACATTTGGTGATCTTACATCCCCTCGATTTTCTGTCGGTTATTAAAAAAGGACCTGCAAAGTCGGTAGAGACGTTTGTAAAGGGAAAATCAGGATTGACGCGCTCTGGCGGCAAATTTCCCATTATATTAGTGAGTGTTCTACCTCTGAAACGGCTACAAGTCCTGCACCTACGAGCCGTGCGTCTAGCTAGATCTCTACCTCCGATAGGCCAATAACGGTTTCTTATAGATGTGAGCAAAAGCTGAGGACCGGCGTGCATTAAACGCTTATGCTCTTGCTGAAAAAGAAGATTAGTAAAATTGCTCTTTGAGTGCAATAGTACAGGATGACGTTTGTCATAATCAAATTTTGACTCTCTAATTCGGCCACCGACTCTTAAAATGCCGGCTGCGTCAATGAATGGATGAAGAGACGCTATATTAGATCTCTTTTTAAGTGGCTTTTCTTGAGACAGTAAATCAATTTCGTTTGGAAAAGAATGTTTCTGAGATATTTTGATCAAAATAGTCAAGGCTTTATCTAGCTCAGAGCTTCGCAAAGGACCAGTGGTTTGATTATTTTTATTTTCTTTCTTAGAATTAGAAAACCACCGTAAGATTCGAGCGCATGCTCGTTTAGCTATACTTAATCTGGAGATTCTGGAGAGATCGGAAGATGGCTCCCCCACGAAAGTAGGAAAAGCTTTAACTTCTGGCAATTCGTCAGACTCTACAAACTGACAGTCTATCTCTGGCCAAGATGTTTCTGCCAACTGTAAAAAAGAAGGCCCATCCCACCAAGTTTTTAACTCGGGTAACAAATGTGGATCCACACCTCGGGAGACGAGATCAGCTGGGTTCTGAGCAGTTGGCACGTATTGCCAGGAAGATTTATCTGTCAATTCAAGTATTGTGCCGACTCTATTAGCAACAAACGTTTTGAGCCTTTTAGAAGAATGGATCCAGAACAAAACAACCTTCGAATCTGACCAGCACACAACACGATCAACTTTAACTCGTAGAGCCTGGCAAACAATAGACTTGAGCTGAGCACCTAATAAGGCAGCGCATAATTCCAATCTAGGAATAGTTGTTGGCGCTACGGGCGCGACACGTGACTTCGCGCAAAGTAGTTTTACCTGAGTGTTACCTTGCGCATCTGAAGACCGTAAATAGACGCAGGCCCCATACGCCCTCTCAGATGAGTCGCAGAAAATATGCATTTGAATGTTTACTGGGTTGTCGATCAAAACATTTCTCTCTATTTTTAATTTAGATATTGTGTCAAGTCCGTTTACAAATTTAAGCCACTCCAACTTGATGTTTTCTGGGGCAGGATCATCCCAGTTACTTTTTTCCTTGGTCCAAAGTTCTTGAATAAGCATTTTAGGCTTAATAGTTCAAAGAGATAGCAGCCCTAATGGGTCGAATACCTTAAAGGTTAAAGAAAGTATAGTTCT
The DNA here is from genome assembly GCA_027580185.1 of Tuta absoluta. Lineage (NCBI taxonomy): Eukaryota > Metazoa > Arthropoda > Insecta > Lepidoptera > Gelechiidae > Tuta > Tuta absoluta. The sequence continues at coordinate 523,836 of JAQAHW010000089.1, read as the reverse complement.
CTTTGTCACCTTCTCGACTGAAACCACTTCAGTAGGAAAATGAAGTTCATCCGTATCTGGCGTCCATCCGATACCTAATGTGTTTGTGGATTTACTAATTACAAGCTGATCTTGTTGATCATTATCAGGTAGTAGAGACGGGAGATTGGATCTATATTTTCTTAGATGAAATCCACCCTTTAAAAGAGCCTCTGAAACAGACAGCTGGACGTGACGTAACTCGGACTCAGTTTGTGCTCCTGTCAATAAGTTGCCTACGTAAAAATCCTTTTGGATTATTTCTTTGATGCGAGGGTCACTACTTTCTTCACCCAGTTGCCATAAACAACGGGTGGAGAGAAAACTGGCACTGGAAAATCCGTATGTAACGGTATTTAATTGAAGTGTATGAATAGGTAGAGACTCAATCTCTCGCCATAAAATTAGTTGTAAATCACGGTCACTTTTGTCGACCAAGATCTGGCGATACATCTTTTCAATGTCGCCAGACAATACATATTTGTGACAACGAAACCTGGACAAAATATTAAATAGAGAGTCCTGAATATTAGGCCCTGTCCTTTGAATATCATTCATAGAGAACCCTGAAGTAGTGCGTGCAGAAGCATCAAAAACGACACGCAATTTAGTGGATTCACTGCTCTCTCTTAAAACAGGGTGATGAGGAAGGTAATATTTTGTATTAGATGAAGGTGTGTCAAAAATAGACAGATGACCCAAACGAGCATATTCGTTGATGAAATCGAAATAGAGCTCTTTGAGCAAAGGTAGCCTTCGAAAACGTGATTCTAAATTTAAAAATCTTTTTTCTGCTAGACGATATGAATTTCCTAGGCAATCTCTATCATCACGAAGTGGAAGTTTGACACAAAAGCGCCCATCTTCAGTACGAGTGGTGGTTGACACGAAGTGCTTCTCACATTCTCTTTCTTCTTCTGATAGAATCGCCTTCTCAGGAACCTTTTCCAGCTCCCAAAACTTAGCCAAATAGTTATGAAGATTGATGACATCATCATTTTGCGCAAAATTACAATATAATTCCTGTTGAGAGGAAAAAGATTTTCCTTGTACTATGCTAGGTGGAACCACAAGCCAACCTAGCTTTGAATTGATCAATACTGGGTAATTAGGGCCTAACGACCTTTTCTCAAAGATAATCAAATCCCAGAAAAGCTCAACGCCGATAAGCATGTCGACAGTATTGGACTTATTGAAATTTGGGTCTGCCAGTAAGTAGTCGGATAAATTGAGATGCTCTACACTATTAGAGTTCTTAGGCAATTTACCGGAAATCGATGGCAGCACCAGGCATGACATTGTTATGTTAAACGAGTTGTGTTTGGATTGAATCTGGACAGCGCACCTGTCAGGTATTATCTTGCATGGTGTTTCGCCGACACCGACTAATCTGGTACTGGAAGGCTGAGAAGGTAAATTTAGAGCTTGAACCACACGTTCAGTGACCAACATGGATTGACTCGCATTATCGAGCATCGCGCGCACTGTAATAAACTTATTAGGATCATCAGGGTTAACCAAAATAACTTCAGCGGTGCACAACATTAACTCTGACGTAGAGACAGCAGCAGTCATGACAGCAGATTCTGTTGGTGGCTTCTCGTCTTCTTTTTTACTCAGCGCAGCGTGGAGGAGAGAGTTATGCCCCTTCCTACATCCAGGTACTCTGCAGACGCCGACTCTACACCGACGTGTAATATGGCCCCCCCTCATACAATTTTGACACAATTTCATAGAATTGACAAATGACAACCTATCCTCGTCCGATTTAGCCTTGAATGCCGAACATTCATACAGTCGATGACTTACCTTACAAAAAAAGGCAAGAAGGAGAAGAAGGTGAAGGAAAGGTACTGCCAACATCATTGTTAACGACCATAGTTCGTGACACATTTTGGGTTCTATGGCGTGAAGTATGTTCTTGATGAGATGGGGTATTGCGAGGTGCCTGCTTGTTTCTGTTCACAGATTCGAGAACGTCAGCACGCCTTCTCAAAAAATCGAAAAAATCCTGAAGCACAGGTATTTCGTTTAGGGAGCCCTTTTTCTCTTCCCATTTGAAAGAAGTTTTTGGATCGAGTTTTTTCAGCTACAATGTAAATAATCAGAGCATCCCAATTATCAGTTGGCAACCCTAGCGTTTTGAGAGCGCGAAGATTTTTTGTAACATGGTCAATGACGAAACGCAAAGATTTTTCAGTTTCCCTGACAGTTTCAAGACTCATTAATGATTTTAAATGATTATTTATTAATTGGCGTTTATTATTATAACGCTGGCACAAAAGATCCCAAGCTTCAGAATAGTTATCATCTGTGACCTCTAAATTGGACACAACCCGTGCTGCTTCTCCCTCTAGATAAGAATTTAAATAAAAGAATTTATGAACGTCCTTAAAACGTGAATTTTCATGCACTAATGAAGTAAAAGTGTCCCTGAACTCAAGCCACTTAAAATAGGTCCCATCGAATTTAGGTATTACAACAGTGGGTAATTTAAAACCAATGCTATGCACCCCTCATTATGATTATGACATACACTAGACCTACGAGATGAAGTGTTGCTGTTGGAGTCATGAAAAGTATTGGCTTCAATGATTTGCTGGGCCAAGGCTATGCTGTTATGAAAATCTTGTTCCATAACGTCCCTATAAGATAGCTCAGTTTCTTGAAGTTCGGGAGTTGCACACAACAATTCAATATTCTCCTGCGCATCATTAAATTCAGCGAATAATTCTTCGAATTTACTGAGTTTACTCTTTAATTTTAATATTTCGAAAGCAGTTACAGCTTCGGGAGATTTTAAAGTCTCTAGATAGTTTTTAAACTTTGTGACACGGCCTTTTATGTTACTTCGTTTTGATGTAAGTGCCTTCATTTCAGACTTCTCAGTTTCAGGCATATTGCAAAGAAGTATTCACCGAGAAAATTAATAAGAAGTTAAATTAAATCTCATACGATACGCTCCTCGCTTTGTTGACTGCGCGCGAAGCACGTGGCACGGGGTGTAGTTCGTCCGGTACAAGCCGGCCTGCCTCCGTACAATCAGCGCTGCACAGCTGATCAGCTGATGCAATGTAAGTCACGGAGTAGTACTCGAACACTGGAATAGATATAATGCAAGCGTCTGACTACGATGGTAGGTATAAGATGCAAAGCAGTGCAGTATGAGAATGATAACTGATAAGATAATTGAGCAAGGATAATGAAGGGGAACGTATTTACATTTATTTGGCTTAATTAAAGTGAAATGAGGCAAAATAATATGAAATTAGGCCAGAAAATTAATAGATATGAGTGTATCTAGGGAAATTATGTGCAATATTAGCAAGAATTCTTATTAAAATGGGGAAAAGCGATGGTCGCGTATTTAACGCAAGTTTAACAACGACTTAACGCAAGCCGTTAAGCTAATTGAAGTAAAATAATGACGATGTTATAGTGGTAAAGTAGGTATGTGCGTTAGGCGTTACGCGTGTGTAAATAGGCCGGTAAGCGAGGTATTTGCTTCCGAAAAACATGCACGCATACGCAATAGGTAGCACAACAATGATAGCCACTAAATATTGACAAAATAGTCTTGAAATAAGACGAAAATAGTGGGAAAGTAGGTATGCGCTAAGATAGGTGTGTGTATACGAAAATAGGCTGGTGAGCTATTTGCTTCCAGCAAAGACAAGCATACCCACAAAGTAGGCAGCACACAAAATAATAGCCACTAAATATTGAGGAACTAGTTCTCAGAAATCACAAATAAAGTTGGATAACTGTGGAAATATGTAGGAAAAAGGAACGGGCTCACTTTTTTATGGCGAGGCGATGCGTAGCAAACGTAGCACGTTGTTAGGTAGACCTCCCAATCCCGTCGATGAAAACGTGGTGATGATTCTTCGCAATGGCGTCGTTACCTCACACGTATTTTGACGTTTTTCTATGGTTTTCTCAGCGAAATCGTAGCTGGAGCGATGTGCACTGTAGCAATAGTGCCGAAGTAGTGCTGCAGAGAGATGTAAGCAGATTTCTTGACCACCAGACAAGCAGCACGATAACCACACGTGGCACAATCTTGTTATGCGCACACGTCCGCCGCGTTTTGCGTGGTGAGAACAATGACCTGCAATCCGACGTCGATTAACGTATTTTATAGTGCAGGTCCTGTCACGGTCGCCAATTTGTTTATTATGAAACAAGGATATTAAATAAAAGAGAATTTTGTTGTTTAAAGAATACTATTGACCAAAAATATATCAAAATGGGGCAAGTGTTAAAGGCGACGGCGAGCGTAAGAATGAACGTTCTAGCAATGGTGGCTCGGCAGCTAACCAGTTAAATATTTATACAAAGCAAAATGAGCCTTAAAGCAATGCAATAAGTTATACAATCAAAATTACATAAATTACACTTACGCTCTTTTGGAACTATGGAAGACTAATACAGTTTAAATCGAAGAACATTATTGGTTATTGAAACGATGACGTAAACATGAGGTGATTTTTATACAAATTTATACCCAAAATAAGCTATATAGTTTAGTTAACGCATACACGGTCAAACAGTATTTTAACACCACACACACACACAATTAGACTTCATGTCGTAGCGCGATAGCGGCGTAGACAATGATGTTACAGTTTACACGGATCATAAACCTCTCACTCATGCACTGACCAAGGCCTCCAGTGACAGTGATACTCCACGTCGAGAAAGGCAACTGGGTTTCATAAGCCAATTTTGCTCAAGAATTGAATACCTGCAAGGGCCAAAAAATGCAGTAGCGGATTGGTTATCGAGAATTGAGGAGATAAGCTGTCCGTCTTCTATCGAGTTTAAGCAACTAGCTATCGATCAGGATCAGGATGAAGAGTTTAAGCGATTGAGATTGAAACCCAACCTGAAATTTGTATCAGTAACAATAGATAACACATCAGTCACATGTGAAATTTCGACACGAAAGCCACGACCCTACTTACCATTATCATATCGGGCCGTAGTATTCAAAGCTCAGCATGATATCTGTCACGCGGGGATACGAACAACTAGAAAGCAAATAACAGCAAAATATTTTTGGCCAGGAATGAACAAGGACATCGGCCAATGGGCCAAAACTTGCACCGCCTGTCAAAGGTCTAAAGTCCAGCGGCACACAGTGACACCCATTGGGGAGTTTCCCGAGTCAAGCCGATTCGAACACGTTCATATTGATATAATAGGATCCATGGTGCCTTCCAGGGAACAAAAGTATTGTGTCACGATGATTGATCGAGTAACGAAGTGGCCGGAAGCCGTGCCGGTGAGAGACATTACAACGGAGACAGTGGCTCGCGTCTTTTACGAACATTGGATAGTGCGATTCGGTTGCCCGATCCGCATAACGAGTGACCAGGGGAGGCAATTTGAAGCTAGTTTGTTTCAGAGCTTGCTTAAAAAATTTGGAATTCAGCGAATACGTACCACGCCGTATCATCCTCAAGCTAACGGTCAAGTAGAACGGCTTTTTAGCAGTTAATACTTTAGCTGCAGGTTGTACCTTAGGTAGGAGGATACTGCTAATTATTCAAACAATGAATACTGAATGGTATAGTATAGAATGGAATAATTTATTGTAAAATAGTGCCTAATTATATATACAAAAATAGGTTCTGAATTAGCTATTTACAAAACGAGTGGTTACTAAGCGAAATCTACACACACACACATGAATAATAATGCGCGCACACATATGCAAATTCCGCGGCGCGCGGGAAGGAGTTTCGAGGTCGCGACACCGAGCGTATAAATATAGGCGGCGCCGTCCGCGCTTTCTTTTCGCTCGCCGGTCGCCGTGGAGGAAGGACGTCGGTGCAGCTCCGTCGGTCACGCCGCGCCATGACACGAAGTTGCTCGAAGATGAAGATGATGCTTGCGGATGATGATCTTCGAGTGGAGTGGAGTGCTGATTGTGGATCGCCGTGTTTTGTGATGGTGCTCGCATGCTGTGTGCTGGTGTTCCAAAACAGCTCTTCTCAGAGCTCCATCTTAAGTTTCACGTGATACGTCTGTGTTCAGCTGCTCCCATAGTGGACAGCTACAAGTTTCATAAATGTGCGTCTTATCTGCCGTTCCCTCATGGAGTGGCAACAAGTTTCAGTGAAACTATTACGTCTTGTAGTGAAGTGCTTGTGCTTGTATATAAGTAGCTGTAGATATGTAGTTGCAGATGCTTTAGCTTGATATGTAAGTAGCTGTAGATATGAAGTAGTACATGCTTGATAGTGCGCAGTAGGTATGTGCGTAGGTAATCAATCGCCGCTTCGCCGCTTGCTTTTAAGCCTGTCTGTATTTGCTTGATAGATGTGACGTCACACGCGTAGGTTCCCAATTTGCATGTAGAACGCACGACGATAAGCTTGTAGGTAACGTTGAAGATACTCGCGTATGCAGTTGATGAATGTTGTAGGTGACGTAGGTAGCTACAGTGCACCCCCTCAAGCGAAGCGTACTGGCCGTGTGACGGTGCGGCCGGAACGAGTTTTCTTTTCTGCGTTCTGCGATACGGGCTTCGTGGTAGTAGCGTCGGGCGAACTTGTAGGTACATCTGACGTAGTAGGCGTTGTAGGTACTGCAGTCGGCGTAGGTACGGCGGTTGTCGTTGGTGTGTTTTGACCGTAATCTGCTAGTAGGTATGCAGGCTTCAGTCGGTCGATCGAGATAGTTGCTTGACGGTCTGGTAACTGTAGTGTGAAAAACTTGTCCGTTCGTTTCAGCACACGGTAGGGTCCGTCGTATGGCGGTGAGAGTGGTCTCTTCACGGCGTCGATTCTGACAAACACATTGTTGCAGTGTTGTAGATCTCGATGGACGAAAATCGGTCGGCTGTTGCTATGTGGTTCTGTAGGTACTGGCTTGATTTTCTCTATTGCTTCTCGTAGCTGGTCAACGTAGGTGTGGTCCATGGTGACATCATGTGGTGTTGGGATAAAAAAATCACCGGGTAATCGGATCGTACAGCCGTAGGTAAGTTCGGCTGCACTCACACCGGTATCGCTGCGTGATGCAGTGCGAAGACCCAACATGACGGTAGGTAGCTCGGTCACCCAGTTGGCGGTAGTGAGTCGAGCTTTGAGTGCTGTCTTCATGGATCGGTGCCAGCGTTCGATGATTCCGTTCGACTGCGGATGGTAGGCTGTAGTTTGAATTTTTTCGATACCCATCATGCGAGTGAGGCAGGTGAATAGGGCGCTCTGGAATTGTCTTCCTTGGTCGCTAGTTAGCCTGTGTGGGCATCCGAATCGAGTTATCCAGCCTTCATAAACGATTTTTGCGACTGTCTCAGCTGTGATGTCTTGAACTGGGTAAGCTTCGGGCCAACGTGTCGTTCGGTCGATCATTGTTACGACGTAGCGGTATCCGTCAGCAGTGGTAGGTAGAGGTCCAACGATATCGATGTGTAGGTGAGTGAACCTTGTGGATGCCGGGAACGTAGATACGGCGCTCTGTGTATGCCTATTTATCTTCGCTCGTTGACATTGTAGGCATGTCTTGGTCCATTTGCTGACGTCGGCGTTCATTGATGGCCAAAAGTATCTAGTTTGAATTAGCTTGCGTGTTGTTCTAGTACCAGGATGACTGAGATTGTGAATTGCTTTGAATGCGATTTCACGATACTCAAGTGGTAGGTATGGACGAATGTTGCTCGTAGATACTTCGCAGTAGATCGGTTGGTTTGTAGTAGGAAGCGTGACTTTCTTTAGTTTGATGTTATCTTGTTGTATCAAGGTAGGTATATCGCTGTCTCGCTCTTGGGCACTAGCTAGTTCGTCGTAGTTGATAGGTGACGGGCAGGTTATTTCTTCGACTCGTGATAAGGCGTCCGCGACGACGTTATCTTGTCCGCTGACGTGGCGAATGTCAGTTGTGAATTCGCTCACGAAAAGTAGCTGTCGTGTGCGTCTCGGCGTCTCGCTGTCTGAACCAATCTTCTTGAATGCGTAGGTTAGAGGTTTGTGATCGGTGAACACGATGAGTTCTCTGCCTTCAAACATCTTTCTGAAGTGTTTTATCGCCATGAAGATTGCAAGTAGCTCTCTGTCGTAGGTAGAATATTTTTGTTGTGCTTCTGTGAATTTCTTCGAGAAATATCCAAGGGGTTGCCATCTGTTGTTCACGCGTTGTTGTAGAACGGCGCCAGCTGATGTGTTAGATGCGTCACACATGAGTGCGAGCGGGACAGAGTGATGCGGGTGAGAGAGTAGGGCAGCTTTTTCGATGCTTTGTTTGCAGTTCGTAAAAGCTTGCGTTGCTTCGTCGTTCCATTCAATCTCTGTTTTGTCGCGCTTCTTAGAATTGTGTAGGTATTTACATAATGGCGCTTGTAGAGTGGCGGCGTTCGGGATATTTGCTCGGTAGAAGTTTAGCATGCCGAGAAATCTTCTTAGCTGTTCGACTGTCGTCGGCTTGGGATATTCTACTATAGCGTTGACTTTTTCTTGTGGTGGTTTGATGCCTTCAGTGTTCACGGTGAAACCGAGGAATGTGACTTCGCTCTTCCCTAGTACGCATTTCGACGGGTTGATAGTGATGCCATATTCATCGAGTCTTGATAGCACGGTGCGTAGGTGTTCTCGATGTTCGGTTTCGTTGTTCGACGCGATGAGTAGGTCGTCGATGAATGGGAACACGTAGTCTAGGCCTCGAAGTACTTCATGAATAAACCGTTGAAATGTTTGGCCTGCGTTCTTCAAACCGGGACACATTCGAGGAAATTCGAATAAGCCGAATGGTATAATGATGGCTGTCTTCTCTATGTCTTGAGGTGCTACCGGTAACTGTTGGTAGGCTCTGTTGAGATCGAGTGTAGAAAAAATCTTCTTATCGGCGAGACGGTAGGTAAAATCTTTGATTCGCGGTATTGGGTAGCGATCGGCTTTGGTTATAGAATTGAGCCTTCTGTAGTCGCCACACACGCGTAGATCTCCATTTTTCTTCGGTACGACATGTAAAGGGTTGGCCCAAGGGCTTTTGCTTGGACGGCATAGGCCCTGGGACATCATGTTTTCGAACTCCTTTTTGACTTGTTCGTAGCGGTGAGGTGGGAGGGGTCTCGCTCGACAGTGTAGTGGCTGGCCGGTTGTTTCGATCACGTGTTCAACGTTGTGCTTCGGGCTGAGTTTCATTGATGTTAGTCTAGTGATACCGGGGTAATCGGCGAGAATATCGTGGTAGCTTTGTTGTTCGTCGATGCTCATGATTCGTGGCTCGTTCGTCTTGCAGATAGGTAAGTTCACGGCAAGTAGTGTTCGGCCGTCAACTAGTCGGCGGTTCTTGACATCGACGAGTAGGTTGTGATGATGAAGGAAATCAGCGCCGATGATGGGTTTGTTGACTTTTGCTATGATGAACTTCCAGCGGTATGGTCTTCGTAAGTTTAAGTTGAGTTCCAGCGATTTCTCTCCGTAGGTAGGTATTACCGTGTTGTTAGCAGCGTACAGGTTGAATGATAGCGGCGGTGCGGTACATCCTTTCCTTTTAGGTAGTACGGATATGTTTGCTCCGGAATCAACCAAAAAGGTAAGTTTTGAGTTCTTGTCCTGGATGAGTAGGCGGTATTCTTTATCTGGAACACTGGAGTCCGCCGCTGCCAGCGTTCGTTCTAGTTTTCCGGTTGCTGGTTTTCGTAGGTATTTTTCTTGTAGTTACACGGTGCGTTGCAACGGCGGGCGTATTGCTTGAATTTGGAGTGATAGTAACATATGCCATCGTTGTGTGGACGGTAGTAGGTATCTCTCGAGCGGGAGCGGTGCCGCGCGGGGTGCGGGGGCAGTGAGGGGTGCGGGGACTTTTCTCGGTAGCGGGGACGTGCGCGTGGACGATGTTGGCGTTTTAGTTCGGCGACTTCTAGTGATAATTTTCTTATTTCGTCGACTAATGTTTGTGTTTTAGACGGCTTCATTGGACTCGATTCTGACGGGCTCGAGATTGCAGAGACTTGCTGATATTGTTGCTCCATCATTTTGTCGGCGATTAGTGCGAGGTCGTCGAGTGCCGTTGATCTGCTGATGTTGTCGCTCACGACGAGGACTGAGCGAACGTGGGCAGGTAGATGGTTCATCCACATCATTCGTAGCGTTTCGTCCGTTATTTTTCCTCGTGCTAGGCTTTTCATGCGGCGAAGTAGCTGTGTAGGCTTCTGGTCGCCGAGCTCCATTTCTGAGAGTAGCTTTTGTAGTTGCCGTCCTTCTGACTCCTCGTAGACTGAAATGAGTCGGTCCTTCAACTCGCTGTACGGTCTTGTAGCGGATGGTGTATAGAGAAGGTCCGCGATCTGCTCGATATCCTGTTTCTCAAGTTGTGCGATGACCATTTGGGCTAGTTCTTTCTCCCCTCGCTTGGTTTCGGCAGTGACGGCTTCAAAGGTGATGAACCAGAGCCTGACGCGGTCGCGCCAGAACTTTGGTATGCGCATGGAGAGGGCTATTCCGGCGAGCTCGGTGCGTGGCTGTGGCTTCGGAGTTTCAGCTCTTGCGCCGCTGCCGGTTCCGTTGCCTTCGTTTGGATTTCTGGTAGGTTCTTCTTTGTTTCCGTCGTTGTTCATCTTGAGATTTCGGGTAGCAGGATCTTGATTTGGCAGCAGAGTCGCAGAGTGTTCTGAAGGGTGTCACCACTTTAGCAGTTAATACTTTAGCTGCAGGTTGTACCTTAGGTAGGAGGATACTGCTAATTATTCAAACAATGAATACTGAATGGTATAGTATAGAATGGAATAATTTATTCCGTTTGGGTCTTCTCTGAAACGGCGTAGCCGTTTCGGGGGAGATGGCGTCGAGGCTTTGCCTCCTGGCCATGGCCTTCTTCGCTGCATGTGACAACATGCAGGTCATTGGGTCGGGGACATGTCCCCTTGGTCACATCCGGTTATTTTCTTCACCGCCCGCGAGATCAAGCCCCCCAGGTGGAACCCTCCGTTCGGGAGGAAGCCCAGGAAGCGACCATCAGCAGGGCGGGTGGGGCGTCGTATCCGGTTAGGTGCGGGTGGTCCAGCGCGGTCACCCCTCTGACCGTGATGGCCGAGAGGGGCGCCAGCGGCGGGACAGTGCGCGGTGTCTTCGTCCGTGGGTTGCGCAGCCACCTACGCGATCAGCCCTCCGGGTGGAACCCCTTGGGGGGAAGCCCAGAGAACGATTCAGCAGCAGGCGGCTTGCGGGGGTCAGTCCGGTGTGGGTGCGGCTCCCGTGACAGGGAGCCGGGGTGTCTTGCGCTTCGTCCGCCCGCGTGATACGAGCCCTCCAGGTGGAACCCTTGGTGGGAAGCCTAGAGAGCGATCAACAGCAGGGCGGTGCGCAGGGGGCCTTCATTGGCCTGGAGTCGCGTTGTCATCAGTATCCTCTTCGACCTCGGATATACTCACGAGGTCCCGAGGATACGCCTTGCCATCGGGTGGCCGCGCGTGCTGAGGGGCCAGCTCCCGGATGTGCTGGAAGTCTGACGCCTCTGCCCGCGCGAACATGCGAGTGGCCAGGCGGCTGATGAACTTGTCGACTGACTCGACATGGAGGCCCTTTAAGATGGTTTCGTTGCGCACGAACATTGGTGCGTTCACCACTGTGCGCAGCGTGATGTTCTGCTGCGCTCGGAGTCGCTTGCGGTTGGTTTCCGATACCAGTGCGTACCATGATGGGGCTGCGTAAGTCAGGCGGGGGCGTATGTAGCCCTTGTAGACGCCAAGTTTCGTCCTGAGTGGGAGAGAGGATTTTAGCACGGGACGGAGCAGTGCCCGTGCTGAGCGTGTGGAGTTGATCACGTTCTCCACATGAGGTGCCATCGTGAGTCCTCGGTCGATGGTCACTCCCAGGTACTTGACCGTTATGGACCATGGGATGGTTTGGCCGAGAAACTCCAGCTTGGGAGGTTGTCGGCTTGGTGGCGGAATGCGTGGGCCGCTGACTAGGATGGCCAGGGTCTTGCTGGCGTTGGCAGCTAATCTCCATTTTCCCAGCCAGGCGGGAAGGAGGTCTAAGGTCTTCTGAAGTCGCTTAACTGCGAAGTCTGGGCGGATAGATGAAGTCAGGTAGGCTGCGTCGTCGGCGTACAAGGCAAGTTCTGTTCTGTCACCAACTGGTATGTCGTCCGTGTATAGGGAGTACAGGACCGGTGACAAACAGCTGCCCTGCGGGACACCTGCGAGGATGGGTCGTTCTGTGGAGATCGTCTGGTCCACTCTTACCCTGAAGCTCCTTCCTTCCAGGAACGAGGCGATGATGCGAACCAGGCGGGGCGGTACGTTTGTGGTAGCCAGTTTGTAGATCAGGCCGGGGTGCCATACCCGGTCGAAGGCTTTTTCCATGTCGAGGAATACTGCCACGGTGTGCTCCTTTTTATTAATGTTGACTGCCATGTGGTGCAGTACCCTCGTCAGTTGGAGTGTGGTGGAATGTTCCGCCCGGAACCCGAATTGCTCCTGGCGGGGGGTGATGTGGTGTGCTAGGTGTCCTAGCAACAGGCGTTCGAGCACTTTTGATAGTGTCGGGAGGAGTGTGATGGGCCGGTAGCTCTCTGGCTTCGTCGTGTCTTTCCCTGGCTTTGGCAGCGTGATGACGAGGCCAGTCTTCCATAGTCGTGGGAAGTGACCCGTCCTCATGATGCCATTGAACAGGCGAGTTGCGGCTGCTATGGCTTTCTGCGGGAAGTGTCTGAGTGCCGTGTTGGTGATGCGGTCGATCCCAGGGGCTTTCCGCGGCTTCGCTTTCCTTAGGGCGCGTGCTACCCTACCGGGGGTGAAGATGATAGGTTCTTCTTCGGCTTCGGGTTCTCTGGCCAGGTACTCTTCGTTGTGGAGTGCAACGACATTGTTATGTTCCTGGTCGGTCTCGGTGTTTGGTTTGAACTGTCTTTCCAGGCAGTCCGCCAGGAGTTCAGCGCGGTCCTCTGCTCGGTACCGGAGGGTCCCGTCGCTGTGCTTCAGAGGGCGTATGGGTGCTGGTGCTTTTGTGATCTGGCGACATAGACGATGGGTAGCTCCCCAGTCTTCGCCGCATTCTTGGAGCAGGCTCTCCCAGTCATTGGCACGTTCGGTCTCCAACTCCAACCAGACCTTCTCAGCCAGGTGGTTCAGTCTGGTCTTCATTTGAGGGCAGCGGCATCTTTGCCATAGTTTCCGTAATTGGCGTTTCTCCTCAATCATCCTTCGGATGTTGGCAGGGAGGGGCTTCAGTCTGCCTCCTGAAGGTAGGGATGTGGTGGCACGGTCAATGGCGTCTCGTACTTGTTGTGAGATGGAGCAAACCAGCTCTTCAACGTCTTGCGCTGTTTGGATCGGTCTGGAGGTGATAGTCCCTTCTAAGTGTCGGGCGTACTCCTCCCAGTCGGTCTTTGAGCGGGGGGGAGGTGGGTCGGCTCTCGCGGGGCTCTCTTCGATGGAGATCAGTACTGGTTGGTGATCCGAGCCAGTGTGGTAATCGAGTACTTCTTGTGTGAGGGAGCCTTCGATCCTTTTATGGACCGCTATGTCGATGACGTCTGGTAGGAAGGCGGACTGGTACGGGTAATGGGTCGGTGCCTCTGGACCGACGATTGTATAGCCACGCAGCTCCGAGTCGTTGAAGAGGTTTCTTCCCGTCTGGTTTTCTCGTGCTGAGTTCCAAGACAGATGTTTTGCGTTCCAATCGCCGGCTGCTAGGGTTGGGAGAGTGGAGTCCAGTAAGGTATTTACCTCCGCTATAGATAGGGTTCCATGTGGTCGATAGACAGCGAACAGCCTGATTTCTCTGCCTCCGATAAGTATTTGGACCCCCAGGGTGTTGAGTGTTCTTAGGCCCAGTGGAGGAATGGGTTGGTGTACTATTTGGCGCCGAACCAGTATCATAAGACCTCGATAGGTGCGGGTTTCTAGTCTCTGGTCGGAGCGGTAGCCGTGATACCCGGGGAACTTGGGGTTATCCTGTTCACCCAGCATGGTCTCAGATATGAGAGCTATATCTATGTTTTGCTCCCGTAGTATTAGTCTCAAGGCTGTGTACTTGCCCCGCAGACTGGCGGCATTCCAATGGAGAATTCTTAGGCCATCCATTGGATCTTGATGAGTTCCGTCATCCCGTTTATGATGACTGGAAGCGGGTCCTTTTTGGCCTGGATGGCCAGCACTACCTCGTGCAGGATCATCAGCGCTTGCTCTACCGCCGCCTTCTTACCTTTCTCGGTTTCTGGGGGGGTATGCTGTTGGGGCTTCATTTGTTTTGGTGCAGTTTGCTTTGGGGCTTCTGCAGGTTGCTTAGTCTCGGTATTTTCTTTTTTGGCCTTGGTTTTTCGCTTCGGCCGGCGTCTCTTTTTGGAGGGAGCTTTATCCCTTGGTGTGGGGCCGTTAGCCGGGGCCATAAGGCTGGGGCCGGCATTGTCCTCGACCGTCTTTTGTTGGGCGTTCGGAGGCCTCTTATTTTCGCCTGTGACAGCTACTGTGCCCGCACGCTTGTTTCGCGCCTCTTTGCGCAGCGTTGCGCAGATCGGGCTGTTGGCAATGTGGGTCCCTTTGCAGTTTGCGCATGTGGGGGGTTCCGTGATAGGTCGCTCGCAGTCCTTGGCGCTGTGTGCGCCTCCACATCGCACACAGGCTATTTGTCTGTGGCAGTTATGGCTGCTATGGCGGAAGCCTTGACACCGGTGACATTGGCGCACGCCTCTCTTGCCGCGCCAGTTCTCTACCCGGATGCCAGGCATGCACAGAATCTCTGTGATGTCGTAGACTCTGTGTCTGGCCTCTTCCGATCGTTCTATCTCGGCAAAATAGATACAACCGGGTCTTCCTTGTCTGGCCTTGATCTGCCTTAGGTATAGCACCTCCACGCCTTGGTTGTGAAGGTCCTCAGCGATCTCGTCCAGACTGGTTTCTACTGGAATTCCCCTGATGGCCACTTTGAGGGGTCTGGATTCAGGGGGTGAGTAGCAAAACCAGCTGATGTTTGCCGGAGTTTCTTTTTCCAGGTCAGCCAGATAGCTCTGGACCAGCCTGAACTCGGTGTCGTCAGTGGGGATTATGCGTATGCCCTTGCCGAAGGGGCGCGCATTTATAGGTCTACCCAGTTTCTCTTTGAGGGCGCGGAGATGGGTCGCCCATGCCATGATCTTCTCAATGACAATGGGTGGGTATCTGGGCTTTTTTGCCTTTGGTTGGCCCTGGTTGGTCTGGGAGTCCTGGGTTCCCTGTGGTGTGGGCTCCATTTGCTGTTGCGTAGCTTGGGCATAGCTACGTGGCGGGTCTGTGGCTGTTTGTGGCAGTAGTGGGGCGGGGGGCCCTGGCGGCAGAGGTTTTTCGTACGGGGGCGGTGCCTGTAAGGGCGGTGCGGGCGACAGCGTCTGCTTCACTCTCGGGTCTCTTCTCACCTGAACGTCCCGGTCGAAGCAAGCTCGTTTTTGGTCGGCTTGGTCGTTTTCGGGGCTTCTTTGGCGGCGTGGGGGCCTAGCCGCTGGAAGTACGACTGGGTTTTTGGCCAGTGCCAGGATGGCCTCCTCCTCGGCGTACGTCGGGGGTGTGGGGTCGCTCTTGGTGACCTTCTCCTCATCCACCAGGTACGTGGCAATGTGCTCCAGCAGTCCCTTCGATACGTAACCTGATGCGCGAAGGCGTTCACACATCAGGACGTTGAACTCATGTTCGGTTCTAGGGGACCGCCGCGGCAACATGCCTCCAGATGGAGTGGGGGGGTCGGTTGGTGTCTTGATTGGATTTTTTATCGTACCTGGTAGGTGCTCCTGCGCTTTGGCTGGTGCGGCCGGTGGTACGGAAAGCTGCTCGCTTCCATGGGAGTCATTGGGGCTTGTTTGGGAGTCACCTGATTGGGAAGATGATGATCCAGTGCTGCTGGAGCGCGAGCGCGAGGTTTGCTCAGAGGCCGGAGAGGACGACCTCGAGCGTTCGTGACGCGGCTTTCCTAGCCCTGGAAGGTATCCCGGTGGTGGCTTTTCTCCGCTCATAGCGTTTTCGACACAAGCTCTTCACGCGACGCGATTTTGGTGTGCATTCCGCCGGCCGGGCCGGCGGAGGGTACCGGCACACAAAAAAGACGCGATTTGGGGGTAGGCGGTCCCCGCCGCAAAATAAAAAATTTTGCGGGTAGATTTAGAAAAAATTATTTTTCAAAAATAATTTTCTAAATTCTTAGGTGGGTACTTTGAGAAAACTTCGAGCGTCCGTGCGTGCTGATCAGACGGCTGACTGCACGAACCATAATTTATTGTAAAATAGTGCCTAATTATATATACAAAAATAGGTTCTGAATTAGCTATTTACAAAACGAGTGGTTACTAAGCGAAATCTACACACACACACATGAATAATAATGCGCGCACACATATGCAAATTCCGCGGCGCGCGGGAAGGAGTTTCGAGGTCGCGACACCGAGCGTATAAATATAGGCGGCGCCGTCCGCGCTTTCTTTTCGCTCGCCGGTCGCCGTGGAGGAAGGACGTCGGTGCAGCTCCGTCGGTCACGCCGCGCCATGACACGAAGTTGCTCGAAGATGAAGATGATGCTTGCGGATGATGATCTTCGAGTGGAGTGGAGTGCTGATTGTGGATCGCCGTGTTTTGTGATGGTGCTCGCATGCTGTGTGCTGGTGTTCCAAAACAGCTCTTCTCAGAGCTCCATCTTAAGTTTCACGTGATACGTCTGTGTCCAGCTGCTCCCATAGTGGACAGCTACAAGTTTCATAAATGTGCGTCTTATCTGCCGTTCCCTCATGGAGTGGCAACAAGTTTCAGTGAAACTATTACGTCTTGTAGTGAAGTGCTTGTGCTTGTATATAAGTAGCTGTAGATATGTAGTTGCAGATGCTTTAGCTTGATATGTAAGTAGCTGTAGATATGAAGTAGTACATGCTTGATAGTGCGCAGTAGGTATGTGCGTAGGTAATCAATCGCCGCTTCGCCGCTTGCTTTTAAGCCTGTCTGTATTTGCTTGATAGATGTGACGTCACACGCGTAGGTTCCCAATTTGCATGTAGAACGCACGACGATAAGCTTGTAGGTAACGTTTAATCGCCTTGCATTTGCGCTTACTTAGGAAGATACTCGCGTATGCAGTTGATGAATGTTGTAGGTGACGTAGGTAGCTACAGCTTCATCGAACTTTGAAAGCGGCTCTAATGGCCAGAGGGGCCAGAAGCAATTGGTCAGAAGAGTTGCCAACTGTATTATTGGGTCTCCGTTCAACCTTGCGTAAAGAAAATAATCTCAGTCCGAGCCTATTAACCTATGGAGCACAGCTTCGCCTACCGTCAGACTTTTTCGTACCTACAACGTCGACTTACGATGACGCAGAGTTGGTGAAGAGGCTAGTAAATACAATGAGGTCTTTGGCCCCCGTTCCAAAGCGCATTTCAGAAGATAAGATATTCATCCACAAAGATTTGGCAACAAGTACACATGTGTTCATACGCAATGACATGGTGCGTCCTTCGCTAACACCCCCGTACGAAGGTCCGTTCAAAGTCCTGCAAAGATCGGATAAGTTTTATAAAATACAGATGCCAAATCGAACGGCTGTCGTTTCTTTGGACAGACTCAAATCTGCTTATATACTAAGTACCGAGGAATCCTGCGAGTCAAACAAGAATAATGAGGTGCGAAACTCCAATCACGTAACGAGCTCTGGTCGCATATCAAGACCAACGGTCCGGTTCAGACTAAGTAACTAAAAAGGCTGCCTATGCTTTTAAGTTATTTTAGAATACCCTCACGTGAAAATACATGCTGATAATGCAACTAATTAATTCAAGCAAGCAAATACCTACCTACTGTGCGCAAACAACATGCAGTTAAGCTGTAAACATGCAAATTACGACTGCTCAAACATGCACTAGTCGTATGAGAAATAAAACGGCAGGGTTTGATCTTTATAAGAAATAAAACAACAAAATATATTTATTGACGTTCGTCATAATCGTTGAAACTTATTGAGACGTATGAGATAGCCATTGAAACTCATGGAACATGCATGCTTATAATAGCAAAGCACATGGTACAAGCGGAGTCGAAGCATTCATCGGTTGTCAAACTGCCAACCCCGGAGCGTCGTTGGAATCAAGCGGTCAACAGCGGCTCGGCGAGCAGCGGCAGGGCGCGGCGCGGCGATGACGCGTCGGCGCACGAAGGCAGGAACGTCCATTGCGAGAGCTGGCCGGCGACGAAATGGGCGAGCCACTGCGCTCGACCGGTTTTATAAGCGCGCACAGGCGGCGGCGGCGCGCAGCGGCTGCTTCTCCACTACAAGTTATCGACTTCGCGCAACATTACGTGAAACTTACGCTCATGTGTTATAGTATTGTAAATATTAACTTTGTTTTGGTTATTCTCTTTTTGCTATAATTTTGTATTACTTTTTCATATTTTTAAATAATTTTTGGGGAGCATTTTATTTGAGGGGGAGTACTGTGGGTGTCCCCACAATCTTCATATTTTGTCTACCCACAGTTGTCTATTAATCTAGCTTGTGGGTATCCTCTTAATAATGATAAACAGAACACCCTCAACTGACTATTATATTAGGTTCACATTTGTATAAATAGCGGTGAGAACTTGAATAAACTGGCATTCGACTGCCCAAGCCCGAACCAAACCCTTTTCTCATTTCGCCTCCTCACTCGTGGTACGCAACTAGTGTCTCCACTTCCTCGACATACATCCGTGGTACACAACTAGTGTTTCCACTTCCTCAACACCCACTCGTGGTTCGCAACTAGCGTTTCCACTCCTTCAACCCTCTCTCGTGGTTCGCAACTAGCGTCCCACATGTCGATATCGTTTCGGTACTGACGAGCTAGCATCGTAGCGTTATTCACCGCAACGTCAATCAGCCAAAATAGAATAGGCATGTACCATTTCTTGCCTCTTATTGCAATTCGATATACACCCACGTTGGCGTCCAGTCGATCCACACCCCCCATGTATCGATTATATTGTGAAATGAGGTTAGGTTGTGGCACATCGATTCTTGCTTTTAGAGCAGCTGAATATCTTCTAGCCGTTTGTAGGGGTTGCACTCCATGCTCAGTCGATAGAAGAGTTACTACGCTGTTATCGTGCCATCTGACAGCGAGTATCCCATTGTCCTGATCCAGTTGGTAATCGTAATAGCCTCTCTGTTGTTTTTGGCAATCCTTTACATCTTCTAGTGGACAATTTTCAATCCGATTTGTGCGCACCGTACCCGTCAAAAACACATTTTTGTCCTTGAGGTCAGTCACCAAGGGAAGTCCGGTGAAATAATTGTCGCAATATACAGAAAAATCTGTGTCGGGGTACTCTTCTTGTACTTTATTTGTAAGTTTGTTGACTACATGACGTCCCAACCCAGTTTCTGTGCGCTCAGAGCGTCCTTGGTAAGGATCAGCGTATAGGCAGTAACCCAATCTCGTTGCAGCAATCCACATTTTGAATCCAAACCTGATTGGCTTCCCTTTGATGTGTTGCTTGCAACCAACCGTGCCTTCCATAATAGGGAACCATGGACTCATCAATGCTTATTTCTTTTTCGATCGGTGCATACTGAACAAATTTAGAATTCAGCATATCGATAAGCGGCCTCACTTTGGCCATCTTGTCATTCAAAGGCAGGTTGGTGTTATCCGCCACATGAATGTAACGAAAAATCTCTTCAAATCGGTTGCGCCTCATACTCTTTGAAACAAGAATGTTATGCGTATCTTCATTGCTCTCCCAATACATACGACGTCTCGGCAACGGAGCATATCCAGATAAAATGAGAATACCAATAAAACAGTATATTTCTCGGTCTGACAATGAGAAATTCATATTTCCTTCTTGTGCTGCGTAGATAACTGTCTGTCTGACTAAATGAACTATAATTTCACGATCGAAAAATAGTTCAAAGAACAAGACGGGGTCTGAATGCTGGGATAAAGTTATAACAGACCTAGGTAGAGGAGCGGTCCACTCACGGCTGGTGCAGGAAAGATCAGTTTTTACCCACGTACGCCCATTTGCTTGACGTAGTGAAGCACCTAGTCCTCGTCCACGACTCACTCCTCTTCTTCCGCGCCTCCTTCCCCGTACTTCTGTCGGGTTCCCATCCGATTCCTCGCTAGACTCCTCATCAGATTCCTGGTCAGATTCCTCATCCTCGACCAATGTTTTGCGTCCCCTTCCACGTCCTCTTCCACGTCCCCTTCCTCGTGCTCTTCCTCGTCCTCTGGCACACCCTCTTCCACGCCCCCTGCCACGTCTTCGTCCACGTACCATTTCGTGACTTTCTCCTTCATTTGGTGTCCCATCAGGCTCTCCATGTTTGCTGGATGAGGAGCTCTCGTCGCTTCGACGTCTCACAGTTAGACTTGCAGGTGCAAGTAACTGTCGACGGGATAAATGATGAAATTGTACATCATCTTCTTCACCGGAGTCACCGTCGGATACTCTGCCATCGCCAGGAGGCTCAATAAACACATCAGCACCTTGTATCTCATCGTCGGAATTCAAATTTTCCAACTCTTCGACTATATCATTCGTTGTAAGCGGCTTCTTCCACCTGAAGTAAAAATATAACTAATAATATACATTTTCCCAAGGGGTCATTTACGACCCAGTAAAGTTTACGAAACTATCACGGAGTAAGAAATACACAATTGTGAATATTGGTATGTTTATCGGGTGCATTAGACATCTAATAATATGATAACTACAACTGCATATGCGTATTTATAAATATAAAAACTGTACTTACATTTTTCTCAGCGAAAACAGAATTTTTTTCACGCAAAAATCACGCCATAACTTTCACTGATTCCCGGAAATGCAATCTTGCCCTCCGACCCGAAATATTTGACACATCTATTAGCTAATATTATCACCTGTTAATAGATGGCGCTAGACGTCGCAAAAAAGTGTTTTCTTTCATTAACTCGAGAATCTCCTAACACATGTCCTTCAGGACAAAAACGACCCAAGGGGCATATATGGGTTTAATGTAAATGTTATTGATGATTAGATTTTTTTGGTAAGGATTTTTTTAATAATATGCATGTGTTATAAATAAACAGCTGTTTGATAGTCATTAATTTAGTATTTTTAAAAATGGTTTTAGTAGGTGTTAAGTACGAGTAATGAAATATCATTTTAATTAACTTGTTCTGTATAATTTGAAGTTCTGATAATCGTGTTTTACTGGCACTGCCCCAAATTTCGATCAAGTATAAAAGATGCGATTTTACTAATGAGTTGTATATGATTAAGCGTATTTTTTTAGGAATACATTGCACAATGCCGCGCAAGGAACCCATTAATGAGGATAATTTCTTTTTTATACTTTCAATGTGTGCATCCCAAAGAAGACGATCATCTAAGTATAATCCTAAGTATTTTTCAACGTGTTTTTGTTTTATGGGAATATTGTCAACAGTTAAATTTTTGTGTGGTGGCAGAGGTTTGTTTTTGGCTTTGAAAATAATATATGAAGTTTTCGATGTATTTATTGTTAGCAAATTTGTTTGCAATCAGTTATGTAAAATCAGCAAGTCTTTTTGGGCGGTATCGATAATTTCATGGATAGAAGATCCATAGTAGAATAAGCACGTATCATCAGCGTACAAAGTTACATGACCTTGTATTCCAAGATTACAGATATCGTTGATATATATTAGAAAAAGTAAAGCCTAAAATTGACCCTTGTGGGACACCAAAAGTAATAGGTTGGGGGTGGCTTTCATATTCATTAATCTTAACAATCTGTTGCCTGTTCGTTAAGTAAGATTCAAAAATTTGTAGTGCACTGTTAGCAATTCCTAGTGATTTTAGCTTGGTTATAAGCAGCTTGTGGCTCACGGTATCAAAAGCCTTCTTTAAGTCTATGAACACGCCTAAAACAAACTTTCTATTGTCAATGTTATTTTTTATTTTAGTTATAAGATCTGTAGTTGCAGCCAATGTATTACTTTTGGGTCTGAAACCAAATTGTTTATCTGTGATAAAGTTAATTGTGTCAAGGTAGGACTCTAATCTAGTATGTAAAATCTTTTCAACAATTTTTGATATTACAGGCAACACTGATATTGGTCGGTAATTCCCAGGATCAGATTTTGAACCGGATTTGAAAATGGGGCTCACTTTGGCAACTTTTAATACATCCGGAAATCGGCCTTCCGTCAAGAGCTTGTTAATACAACTCGCGAGAAGATGACTTATGATTTGTTTTAGACACTTTAATGCTTTTGTATTTATGCCGTCTAACCCACTACTGGAATTAAGGTCTAACTGGTCAATTATTTTCGATATTTCATCAGCAGTCGTAGGGGCAAATGTCAATATTTGTGCATTGTAAGAAGTCACGGGTCCTATACTGCTGTTTTTATAAGAAGATGGGATTGCGTTGGCAAGCAGTGTACCAATTGAAGAAAAGTAGTTGTTAAACTCGTTACAAATTTCGCTGGGATCAGTGATTATTTTTGTACCTGTTTTCAGGTGATGAGGAGTAGAACTAACCTTGATTTTATTGTTGGAGAGATCGTTGATATAATACCACATTTTTTTTGGTTTGTTAACACATTTTACGAACTGGTTGTAATAGAAACTATCCTTTGAATTCTTGATCAAACTTGATGTGGCGTTTTTTTCAGATTCAAATAGAGCTTCAAGACCTGCATTATTTGGGTCTTCTTTAAGTTGTGCGTGAAGTTCATTTCGTCGGTTGATTGTGTCTACTATCTGCTGGTTGATCCAATCTTGTTGCGGCAAGTTCAGTATTTTAGTTCTTGTGACTGAGTTCTGACTTATTTGTTTCTGGAGTGTAGTTATTAGGTCATCGAGCATCACATTATCATTAAATGAAATATTTGATACCGATTTGTAGAGCTTTTCATAATCAATAGCTTTGTATATCTTGCGTTCTTTACACGTAGGTATGTATTTTTTAAGGCTCAGGTATATTTGCCGGTGGTCTGAAAGTGATGAGTCAATCAGTGCAATATGGTACGTGTCATTTTTAAGACTCGTACTAATATGATCTAAAATTGAAATTTTAGTTGAATCCTTTCTTGTGTAGTGCTGTTTATTAATTTTGTTAAGTATTTTATAGCCCGCTGCATTCAGACAGTTGGTATAGTTCTGCTTTCTTTTGTTCTTTACCAATAGGTCTATGTTGAAATCTCCAAAGATAAGTGCCCTTTTGCGTTGATGTAATTGTGTTTCAAGTGTATCTATGAAATCGTCATATTTGGTGTCTCCTGGGTAATAAACTATGCCAATATCAAGGGCGTATCTTTGCAACTTAATCCAGAGGTAATTATTGCCACCAGAATACACGGATTCAATCAGGTTGTGCTTCAAATCATTGTGTACAAAGGCCGAAACTCCGCCTCCTATTTTGTCAGATCTTATATTGTAATAATGTGTATAATTTTGTAGACAAAAGGTGAGAGCTTGGGCCTCAGACTTGATCCAAGTTTCCGAAATCAGAAAAACGTGAACCGTTGTTGAGATCGAGCGCAAGATACACTTCAGCTCATCAAATTTATTGCATATGCTGCGCGCATTTAGGTATAAAAAGTTAAGGCGGGATCTCGAACATTCTATATCAGTGTAGTTGTTTGTTATCTGGTATGTTGTTTGCATGACTTCTGTAGATTTGGACGTCAACTTTAGTTTTTTTCAGTGGATTTTATTATACTCGGCATACCCTTTACATATTTAATAATAAGATCTTTTTCTCCATTTTCTGTACGCTGCTTTAGTTCTTCACTCAGGTCTTGAATTCGCTTTCTCTGTAGCGGGGTTTCATCGGAATATATTTTTATTCCCATGGGGACTTTTTCTTTGTTACGTAGGATAGTTCTAGCGTGATCAAGGTTTTCAAAACAGACTTTTACTCTTCTGTTTTTTGCCGGGTTATATTTGCCTAGACGCAAAATCTTATCAGGTACCGGTGGCTGCTCGAAATATTTACCAATGATATTCAGAACTTGCGATTTGTCATTTAAAATTCTTTCCTTAGCCGTAGATGAAGAGGGTTCGGGAATTCCTGCTATAATGATGTTTCGCTGCCGGTTAGTACGGTCTTGCATTTCTCGAAGTATTTTTTCCGTTTGGTCTATATTAGATTCATTATCTGGGGCAATATATTTCAGTACCTTAGATTTAAATCAAGGTTATTATCAAATAAAATTAGATAAGTAAAGTAGGAAATGCACAGCTTTTGTAGCTGATAAGCACTACCAAATGAAACGATTACCGATGGGTCTCAAAACAAGCCCAAGTGCTTTTAGTAGAGCTATGACGATCGCTATGTCTGGTCTTAACTTTGACAAATGTATTGTTTATCTTGATGACGTTATTGTGATGGGTAGATCATTACAATCCCATAATAAAAATCTCATTGATGTTTTCATGCGATTAAGGAAAGTCAACTTTAAACTGAATCCCTTAAAATGTAATTTTCTAAAAAAAGAAATTTTGTATTTGGGACATGTCGTAACTTCAGAGGGAATAAAACCCGACCCTAGCAAAGTTACAGCAATTAAAAATTATCCACAGCCAATAAACGCAGACGAAGTAAAAAGATTTGAGGCTTTTGCTAATTGTTATCGTAAATTCATCCCTAATTTTGCAAAAATAACGCATCCATTAAATAACCTCACAAGGAAAAATTACAAATTTGAATGGACAAAAGAATGTTCAGAATCTTTCGAGACTTTAAAGAAAAAATTAAGTTTACCACCTTTATTACAGTATCCAGATTTTTCAGAAAGCAATGAGTTTCAAATTCATACAGACGCATCAGGGATAGCAATCGGTTTTATTTTATCAAACAGTAATAAATTACCATTAGCATACGCAAGTCGTTCACTTAACTCAGCAGAAAGGAACTATCCTACGATAGAAAAGGAATTGCTCGCAATAGTTTGGGCAGTAAAATATTTCAGGCCCTACATTTATGGTCGACGGTTTAGAATTATTACAGATCATAGACCGTTAGTTTATTTATTTAATATGAATAATCCTTCGAGCCGATTAACGAAATTTAGATTGTGCCTAGAGGAGTATGATTTCACGGTGGAGTATTTGAAAGGACAAGATAATGTAGCTGCAGACGCATTATCTAGAATTGAAATTACAAGTGAAGAATTAAAGAGTATGCAAGAGAATGTTATGTTATTGTTAACTAGGTCACAAAGGAGAAAAATGGAGCAAGAAGAAAAAAGCAAAAATTTGACAGAAAAGATTTCTTCAGACGATTGGACTGATCGATCACCCAAAAGTTTTAGAAATTCTTAAAAAACCAACAAACTCCTTAGAGTTGAGCATAGAAGAAGATGACTATAATCGATGTAGAAAAATAAATGACTATGTATCCAGTAGGAATAATATACTATTGTACACCCCCAGCTTGTCGCTAATAAGTGTAAACCCATCTTCTAGATCATGTAATCTGTGTGATTAACCTGGCCAGCCCCGAGGCAGTGCCTTTATTTTTATTTTTATTTTTTTATCCCGCCCGAGCCGGTTTTCTATTAGGACAATACAAAATTGTTATAAAAAGAAGAAGATTGCGTTATGCAAATTTCTTTTTTTTACAATGACCGATCATGACGTCAATAAGTGATAATGCTATCCTACATTGAATAAAGTTATTTCATTTTCATTTTCATTTTCATTTTCATGTATGAAACGAGATTTCTTCGTGAGAGAATTGGGTACATTTTGCAGTACATTGAATATTAAGGAATTATGCATAATTCGTAATGAAAATAATAAATTTTTCATAAAAGAGTTAACTCAATATATACATAATAATAATATGTGGTCCGGGCCACGCATTTGTGTTTTAAGGGGAGTAGTAAAAATAAATGATAAAGATGACAGGCGCGTTATTCTTAACGATTTTCATATTTTGCCGACGAGCGGCCACGCAGGGATACATAGAATGACAAATAATATAAAGCGATATTATTACTGGCCAGGAATAGATAAAGATGTACGATTATTTGTTAACAATTGTAAACATTGTCAAAAACAAAAGTATTGTAATAAAACAGTAAAAGAACCGATGTGCATCACAAGCACTGCAACATCAGCATTCGATAAACTTTTCTTGGATTTAGTAGGTCCTCTAACAAAAGACAGCAATGGATATTGCTACATTTTAACGCTACAGTGTGAGCTTACGAAATACGTAGAAGCGTTCCCATTACTAAATAAGGAATCAGAGACGGTCGCGCGTGCATAAGTAGATAACTTCATATTACGCTACGGAATTCCTCATGAAATAGCTACTGATAGAGGAAGCGAATTCATCTCATCAACAATGCGTGATATTTGTAATATATTAGAAGTTAAGCAAATACAATCAACTGCGTATCACCATGAAAGTTTGGGTGCATTAGAAAATTCACACAAGAGTTTAGGAGCCTTCTTGAGAATACTAACAGATAACGAAGCTCATAAATGGAGCGATTGGTTAAAATATTGGTGTTTTTCATATAATACTACTATGCATACTGCTACGAAATATACACCATATGAGCTTGTATTTGGAAAACTGTGTAATTTACCATTGAATCTTAGTAGGAAAATAGACCCTATATACATTTTTTGCGATTATCCATTTGAAATGAAGTATAGAATTCAGAAGTCGCAAGAAGATGCAAGAAATAATTTAATAAATGCTAAATAATATAGAAAAATAAGTTATGATAAAAATTGTAATCATGTAAATTATAAGAAAGGCGATTTACTTTTAGTTAAAAAAGAAGATCGAGAAAAATTAGACCCTGTATATTTAGGTCCATTTCAAGTAATCGAGGAAATGGGTGTTAATGTAAAAATATTAGTTAAAAATAAGGAAAATATTGTTCATAAAAATAGAACCATACCATACTATTAATGATTTTAAATTTTTGTAATACAGTATTAGGTAAAAAATAGTGTAATAATTAAATGTGTTTTATTTTTGTTTAATTTTAGTGACTAATTGTAAGAGTATACTTTTATTTTGTTATTATAAGGTAAAAAAAATTCAAAAGAGTTCTTACTGTATAAAAATATAATAAAAAAAAACCACATATACTTACAAACTAAAATAAAAACGGTAAAAATAAAAAACATACAAAAATGACTAGGAAGCTGATGCGATACCACTGAAGAGTAAGTTAACTTCAAAAATCGTCCACTCAAAGTACCACATCAGACCACTGGGCGACGGATGAAAGTCAAACAGCAAGCTCCGGCCATCCGGCAACTCAAACACCATTTCCATAAATATAGTAACGTAGCGGCCCAAGTCCATGTTCTGAGGACACAGCAGCGGGTGACCTTCAGGTGCGTCAAAACATGCACGGTATGTCAGCACCCCGTCGTTGGACTCCCGAACGACATAATAATACAGTTGGACACCATGGGCCAACGAAAACTCCAAACACTTCCCAGCAATAGAATTGAGAACTTCTGATGGAGTTATCACGTTCATTTTCTTGACGTTTTAAAAAAAAATGTAAGAAGGAGAAGATGCACTTATCACTGTAAGATCCAGAAGATCCATTGAAGATCAAACTAATAAACAAAGTATCACATCAACGCCAAAAAAGGACTCTGTTTTACTTACCAAACGAAATACTAATGTCAAGTATCAGATAAATGAAAACGTAGTAAAACAAAAAAGGCAAATCTGTATTCAAGTTACTGCAACATTGTTAACATGTGTAAACAGATTAAGAATAAGATTCTAATATTGAATATCATTTACTTTCGGTGACGATGTATCGTTAGGAATGTAAGTTACTATACCTAGTATATTGTAATCCAAGATCAAATATAAACTTGCTATAAGGAAGAACATACAATAGAACCATACTTTATGAAATGAATCAAAATTTTCTTTTAACTAATGTAAAATAAAATTTTCAAAAAAAAAGAGGGGTGATGTAGTGTGTGACGTAGTTCATATCATAACGTAGATCTTAGGTTGATAAACATGATGTTATTGTATGTAAGTAATATGATACAAGTAATGTGATCTTGCTTAGTAATGTAATTTGATATTCTTGTTATTTTCTATCCATTTTCCATAGGTCAAATATGACGCTAATGTATATTTTATAAACCATATAAAAGGCACATTAATTCACAATAAAGATTATTTTCATTTCCACCAGCAAACGAGTTGTTTCACTTAATTGTCCCGTAGGACATAATAGCCCTACCATACACAGTCAATACAAAAATAACTATCATGACTCTTCAATTTTTAAACACAAGTCATTTACAAAACCAACATGTTTTATCCTAGACAGAGGCTTTGTCAATAGATCTGCTACCATGTTTTCAGTAGGTAAATATTTTACAGTTACATTATTATCCTTAACAATGTCTTTTGCCGTGTGATGCCGGCTTAGAATAGCATTTGCCGTGTGATGCCGGCTTAGAATAGCATCACTCCATTTCTTACCCGTGGGAGTCGTAAGAGGCGACGAAGGGACTCGAGGGTGTGTATAGCAATTTTAGGCGATGGGCTGACAACCTGTCACTATGGCGATACACAATTTTCCGAATGACCCTCAAACGTTTGTCAGACGTGGCGTAAGTGGCCGTTTTTTCGGTCTTTTACGCTCTGCCTACCCCGCAAGGGATAAAGGCGTGATATATGTATGTATGTATGTATGTCTTTTACAAAGTGGTAGCGAAGATCAATGTGCTTAGTATTTTTGTGGCAATACTCTTTAGCTTTAAGCAATCTAAGAGCACTTTGATTATCGCTAAAGATTCTACAACTAAAATGTTTACAGAAAATTTCTTTCATGAAATTCCTAATAAAACATAGTTCCTTGCATGAATCACTAAGGGCTAAAAATTCAGCCTCAGTACTCGAAAGTGCAATACTTCGCCGTTTACGCGACTCCCAACATACTGTAGAGTCGCCGATCTTAACTAAATAGCCACTATATGAGCGTGTCAGGTTTATTTAACAATCAATATGTAAAAAACTCGTTGAAAATATTTATAATTCTAATAATTAATTTAAGAATCATTATTTTCATATTTAAGTGTGATATTCCAATTATTAGTACTTAAATTGAACAACCATGTGGTCGCACGTTGTCGATATGGCCGTGTCAGGTTTATTTACGAATTAATATGTAATAAGTTGGTAGAATATAATTATAATTATTAATTTAGGAATTATTATTTTAATATTTAAGTGTCATATTCCAAATATTAATACGTAAAATGAATGGCCATGTGGTCGCACAGTCGCACGTGCTTGTTTCTGATTGGCTCGCCGCCTTTACGGAAAGCTGATTTCTGATTGGTCGTTTATGATGAGAAGCGGCAAGGCTGGGCGTATATAAACCCTGCCGAGCCTTTACGAAATCAGTTTTTCTGGAGTCGCGGAGCAGTAAACATGTAAGTTGAAACATTTTATTATAACTATATGTTGTAATATTTTTCTTGTGTGATTTTTGTGTATAATTGTAAAGTTTCTGTATGTAATTGTGTATGGTATTGTATACGACCGCCGTGAGATTATACGTGTCCACGGCGTTGTTTTATAGTACCTTACAATGATTATATAACTACACACTGTGTTATTTTACACAACCGCTGGCTTAAGCGGTTTGGTATTGTTTTTTGTGACCATCTTATACCGCTATTTTTAGCAGTTAAGTATAATTCAGTATAACTTGTTCTATACATGTTCAGTTTTACAAATACACCATTAAATTAATAAAATTATTAGTTTAAATTACAGTGAATCTTTTATTTTATATGAATTTGTGTTTCTACCCTAAAATAATAAATAATACATACCCGATTTAACTTGATTATTATTAAATCTATTTAACAAGCGCCTGTCCACGACATCATTAGCCCAGTCAGCATCTGCATAAACTGACATATCCAAATGACCTGATTTGGTAAACACCAATCGATAATTGATTGTACCACTCAAGTATCTCAAAATCCTTTTAGCAGCTATCCAATGATCTCGTGTAAAGGCTGTGCAAAATTTACTAAGATGACTCAATGCAAAAGTTATATCAGGCCTAGAGCAAACAGATAAATACATCAAACATCCAATAAGTTCTCTATAAGGATAAGTACTGTCTGGCAATAAGTTGTCAGATTTCGCTTTTTCAAATTTAGTATTTACAATCATAGGAGTAGACACTCTTGCAGTTAGTCATACCAAAACGTAACAACAATTTCTTAATATAGTCAGATTGCTCTAACATTAAAATTCCTTTGGCTCTATCTCTATGAACTCTAATACCTAAACAATTTTTCAAAGTACCTAAACTTTTGCAACTGAATTTAGACTTCAATAAGTCATACATATTCCGCTTGTCAACAACAGAATTACTAAACACATAAAAGTCATCAACATACAATGCAACTATAGTCAAGAATTTCTCATATTTCTTAAAATAAACACATGGCTCACATTTTGATTGAATATACCCATTACAAGTCAATAAATCATGCACATTTTTTATTCCATAATCTACTAGCTTGTTTTAATCCATACAAACTCTGCTTTAGTAAAAAGACCTTAGATTTATCACTAGCAAAACACGGAGGCTGCTCCATATAGATAACTTCGTCAAGGTTGCTATGTAAAAAGGCAGTATTTATATCAATACGTTCCATGTCCATAATATCTAGCTCATTAACAATACAAAATAAAATCCTTAAAGTAGTATGATGAACAACAGGCGAGAAGGTATCTGTACAATCTAATCCTGGTTTTTGACTAAAACCACGTGCCACTAGACGAGCCTTATATTTGGTGTAATTACCTGATTCATCAGATTTTAATTTATAAACCCATTTACACCCAACAACATTACAGTTAGTGGGTCTGTCTACAAGATCCCAAACATTATTTTTAATTAGAGAATTATATTTCTGTTGCATATCTTCAAGCCACTGATCTTTGTAAGGGCTAGCTATAGCTTCATCATATGACTGTGGTTCATTGATAGTACCACGAACAAAAAAAGATTGATCTGATGAGTCAGACAAGTCATAATCAGCATACCTTACTGGTTTTCTGTTGCGCGTTGAACGTATAGGTCGCTCGCATGCACTACCAGGAACGTGATCTGTAGTGTTTACCTCAGAATCTTCCCCTTGAACGACCGTTACGTTACTCAAAGTGTCAGCTCGCACTTCATCATCTCCATCATCGGTCTCTTCAGCACTTTGGAAGGAGGACTCGCCTGAAATTGGAGAATGAAATATTTCATTAATTAAATTTTCTTTGGCATTACTTTCAGAGTCATGAATCCATACTTTGCATGTGACCAATATTAGTATCTTTATTTAATTCATTATTATGCAATGCATCATTACAGGTATAACATTCATGACTAGATATGTTTCTTAAACTATCACCTTGTGTGCTCAAACCGTGGCTCAAAAACTGATTTTCAAAAAATTTTACATTTCTAGAAACAATTATTCTCTTAGGGTCTGAAGGATCAACTAGTCTATAGCCCTTTGTATTTTCACAATATCCTACAAAGATACAACGCTTAGATTTTGAGTCAAGTTTGTCTCTTAATAAGTGACAAAGCTAGGCAACCGAAGACACGAATATGGCTCAGGTCAACTTTGTTGCCAGTCCATACTTCCTCAGGAGTCTTGTCTGGTACAGCTGCTGTAGGACTCCTGTTCTTCAAATATATAGCTGTAGAGATAGCTTCACCCCAGTATTCCTTACCAAGGTCAGCTTCTTGCAGCATGCAGCGAACTTTCTCCATAAGTGTCCGGTTCAACCTTTCAGAAACTCCATTCTGCGCTGGGCTATAAGGTGCTGTAGTTTCATGTACAATACCTTCAGATTCTAGAAAACGGGAGAACTCAGCACTGCAGTACTCTCCACCTCGATCAGACCGTAGACGTTTGATCAAACAACCAGTTTGTTTCTCAACAGTGGCTTTGAATACCTTGAATTTGGACAATACCTCAGATTTCTGTTTCAGCAAATAACCGTAAGTCTTCCTTGAAAAATCATCAGTGAAAGTTAGTAAGTATGTGCTTCCACCTATGCTGCAGACAGGCATTGGCCCACAAACATCAGAGTGGACGAGCTCCAACAATTGCGTGGCTCTCTTAGCTACACCCCTAGGAAACGACTGCACTGCTTGCTTCCCCTCAACGCACGACACACACTCTTTTACGGCCGCACCGTGCTGAGATGGCTGTAACTTTATACCACTAGCAATATTACTAAGAGTACTCACCCCTCGATGACTCAAATGTCCAAGCCTCCTGTGCCATAACTCAGATGACACCGAAGCAGCATCCACGTCGTGCGGACTCTGCGGAACCGACGCATCAGTTCCGGTTTGCTCCTGTACAATAGAAAAAACTCCAGCATGCACATGCACATCGTCCAAAACATAAACACCCTCACGTTTAGTGGCAGAGGCAACAGCTTGAGATTTCCTATCAAGAATGTAACATTTATTAGAGTTGCGTTTAAAATTAATATCAAATGCCTTCTCGCTTAATTTACCTATACTAATTAAATTAGCTGAGAGGTCAGGTACAAACATAGTATCTGTTACAGTCTGAACTTTATATTTCATAGGAATTCTAACCTCTCCACGTCCATAACACATCAGGGTCGCTCCATTGGCCACTGATACCATCTGCTTGCATTTCTTGATGCTTGAAAACCACTTCAAATCGTTGCTCATGTGGGCCGTCGCACCGGAGTCCAGAAGCCACTCAGAAGATTCAGCTGTAGACAGGCACCTGTGAGTCGCAACAAAAGCTTGTGCATTTGCATTCTCTTGCTTCTTACTTTTCTTGAAACGATAACATTTTGCCTTCACATGACCAGGGCGGTGACAAAAATGGCATACAATAGGTTTCTTCTTGGTCACAAATGCCACTGCATCATTATTGTTATTATTATCGTTATTTTTCTTTCGATGCTCTTCCTGTAAAAGCCTTGTACGGACCTGTTCACATGTCAGCTTTCCAGTTACATTAGCGGACTCCAAACTAGACACTACTATGTCAAACTCCTGCGATAAGCCACTAAGGAGCAATTCAGCCACCTCTTGGTCATCTATATAGTCCGTCCTATGTCAGCAAGTTGATGGACTAAATTCATGATAAACTCAATATAACCCTCCATGCTGTTGAAGCTGTTATATGACGCTCTGTGCAATTGTCGCAACAACATAACACGCCGGTAGAAACCTTTATCCTCAAAGACAGCACACAGTGCGTTCCACGCATCTTTAGCCGTTTTAGCTGATCTTACGTACTGGATACAAGTAGATTTGATCGCCAAACTTATACGGGCAAGCGCTTTCGTGTCTTTCTTGACATCGACTACCACACCTTCTGCCACGTCGATGCAAGACCAGAGATCTTCTAATTTTAATGTCATGGTCATTTGGAACTTCCAAGTGTTGAAGTTACTCACGCCCTCTAGTTTCTCGAAAGCTGGTTGGTATTTTAAACTGTCGTTGTCCATTTTGGCTGCAAGCGCGACGACACAACAATGTGAATGCCAAGCTCTGCGAAGCAGGAGGAACACGTCGCGTAACAAAATTGCAGCAACAATGACAACTGAAGATCACGCCACGCTACTTGCAAGACGTTTTTCTTGTATTTTCTCTTGTTGCAATCGTATTTGATTCACGAATCCACAACAAAGAACAAAGTGCATAAGACAAGGTCAGGCGCTGGGCCCATAACCTGTCAAGACGTTTGGGTTCTCGTGTGGAAGTTGAGAAATAATAATGCACTTTGATTGTATGTTGATCACCATGTATTTTCTGTTTAGTTACATTAATATTTAATAAAGGATTCACCTGTTCTTGAAGGGTTTATTGATTACACGTTGGCGAGCACAACCAAGGTTTTATATGACAGATACATAGATTGACATTAGAGCGGAAGCATAGAGGTTGAGATGTACATAGACAACATAAGTATCATTTACCTTTTTAATATGAAGACTGGATACTAGATAAACCAACATCATGTTAGCATGTCTATCATCAATTAAACATCAACAGTAACTTCTCACATACGCGCTCCGGCCTGTCCCACAGGCTACCTAGTATGCTGTCGCTACATCTGCTCTCAATCGAAACAAAATTACACCCCACTTGTGTATTTGGTTGTGAAATCATAATATCGCCGGTAAGAATCCACCCGAATCGCGTTTTCTGTAAATCGGGGAGCCCCTTACCTAACTGGTGCTGACCCACCCGTAAGCTCTTAAAAAATTGACCCGCGCCTATAATCAAATCGACTTGGCCTTCGAAAGAAGAATAATCGTCAGCTAACTTGATTCGCTTTGAAATTTTAAAACTTTGTAAGTCACACGGTTGAGCTACCTTACAAAGGTCCGGTACTATAAAACACGACAAATCGATTGAGTAGGTATCGTTTTTAGATTGCACGGATATTTTTCAAAAATGGTCTATATTGGTTAAACTACCATTAAATCCGCGAACCTGCATGTTTATCTTGTATTTTGGTAGATTAAGTTTTTCGCACGCTCGTTGCGTAATTAGGTGGTTCATTGAACCGTTGTCTAGTAGTACTCGGAATGTGTGCAGCCGGTTTGCACTATCGCGAATATCTACTAATGTGGTAGACAATAGCCCGGTGGTTAGAATAGATTGCTCGCGGCCCGGTTGCACAAACGACGTGTTAACTACCGGTTTAATTGGTATCTCTGATTTTTGTTTTGATTCGACATTGATTGCAGGATTTATTGATTGATTTATAGATTGGTTTGATTGAGAATTCGCCCTTTGATTAGATTGGAAATCGAACAGTGTTGTGTTTCGTGGTGTAAGTGTAGGGTTATGTAGGTATGTATGATGCTTACCAGAACACACCCTGCACCTGCTGGCTTGGCAGTTCTGGATCCCACGGTGGCCCATACAATTTGGGCAGAGACGTAGCCTCTTAATAGTGCGAATGCGTGTTTCTATGTCTTGTGCTAGAAATTTTGGACCTTGGTTTATAAAATGCAAATCATCACAGTTTGGACAACGATTACTAGGGTTACCCCTCGGGTTCGATTGAGTCGTAGCTACAAACGTTTTCCTCATGGTGCCACCGGGCCGATTGTCATTGAATTGATGTGCAGTTAGTGTGTCTAGTACGTCAGCACGCTCCCTTATCAATGACTTGAAATCTTGCAATGTAGGTAATTCCTTGGAGCTGATTCTCTCCTCCCACTTTCGCTGTAAGGAAGAGTCGAGTTTAGAGGATAAGAAAAATATGATTAGCAAATCCCAGTTATCGATGTCAACATTTAAGGATTTGATTGTTAGCAAATGCTTAGAAATGTTATCTACAAAGCTTCTTAGGGCAATTGGGTACGCTGGCAACATATTGACATTAAACAGAGCCTTTAAATGATTGCTTATTATTATACGGGGGTTGTTGTATCGTCCGCACAGTAACTTCCATGCTAAATCGTAACTATCTTCATTGTACTCTAATGAAGCAATAACTTCAAGAGCACTACCCTTGAGGCAAGTCCTTAAATACTTATATTTCAGGATTGGTTTTAAATTACTTTGATCAATTATAGCGTCAAAGGTGTCACGAAACTCGATCCATTGTTTTATGTCCCCATCAAAGTTAGGTAATTCAATCTCTGGATATTTTATGAAATCGTTTTCTACTGATCTACTACCTCCAGGATTGCCAGAATTATTTGGTTCAGGCTTTTTAATACGCGACCTGGCTGAGGCAACCGATTCGTAATATTTGGTTTCAAAGGTCTCCCTCTCCAGTAATTGCACTTCATAATCAGGACATAAAGTCTCAATATCGTCCTGACAAGTCTGAAATTCTATAAAAACTGACTCAATAGCTCTAGTGCGCATTTCCAAATCTAACAATTTCTCAGCAGAGATCTGTGATTTACACAGCGAATCTAAGTTTTTCTTATATAACGTTAACTTCCCTTTCAGAACACCCCGTCTACGTTTTAAATCAACTAAACGCTCTGACTCTAATTTTGCCCTCTTTTCCTCCTCCTCAGATTCCGATACCATTTTTGTCTAGTATATATGAATGCCAACTCACGCGACCAGTCGGTACTTAGCCTCCCAAAGTGTGATGCTTCTCCTTCGATGGAAAATGTGCTTCTTCACAGCGCTCGGGTTAAGGCCTTCCACGTGCTCGGTAATGGCGCGCGGTCTTGATGTAGGTACGTTGTGCCGCCTCGTCCGATCGTGCAAAATCTCGTCAATCGGGGCTCGTCGTCGCTCGAATTTTCTTGATATTGCTATTTCTTCTTTTAATAGGTCTTTCCACAACAGTATTTCTGCTCTTCCGCAGAAATATCGCACTCCGCGTGCGTGTCTCAGAGGGCACGTAGATGGTAAGTAGCACGTCACATAGGTAGGTGCTACGAAACGTCGTAAAAAGCTGGAAAATAGAATTTCGCGCCTATGATACGGGGTTGAACTGTACCCCACTGAGATAATAATCACGTCGTGGTCACCATGTAATTTTGGTTGACCAAATTAAAGGAATTATTTTATATTTTAAGGACGCGACTTTATTGGTAGTCGATCGGACGTGGACAGGACAAGCTTAGAGCTACTACATACAATCTAGGCACACTAGCGCCTTCTATCGCAACGGACGTTTTCTGAACTACTTACTTAACACGACATCTATTCAAATTTATAAGAACTAACAAATGCGCGTGCGCACATGACAGACAGCGCACCGCCCTGCAAGGCAAGAAGGTAAACGAGTCATCGATAGATGGCGCTGTGTTTTACAACACTCTTCTCCTGGACAAAGCTCAGAATTTCCAGTGGTGACATCATGGCTCTTGACTGGAATATGTTTATATTTCTTGTGGAAGAGCAAGATTAGGAAGAATACTATTTCCAGCGAAACTCCAAAAACAAGTGGCAAGAAATCAGGAAATAAATAATAAAATCAGATACCAATAATGCACAAGGTGGCATACCATAATCCAAAAAAGGGAATCCACAAATACATATCAAGTATCCAGTGAAAACAAACGCATCATAATACAATAAGTAAACATGTAATCAAGTAGGCATAGGAATAAATGTAAACATGTGTAAGTTTAGACCACGCCTCAGCTGTGGTCGCACTATACACAAGAAGAGTACCGGCGCCTCAAGGTTCAGTACAATGACTCCTTTAGGGTTTTATTTCGCCTTCCGCGCTATTGCAGCGCTTCCCACATGTTTGCTGAAGCCCGCCAGCCTGATCTGGATGCACTGATCCGCCGACGTGTGGCCAAGTTTAGGGACACTGTCTTTGGATCGCAAAATAGACTCGTAAGAATTTTCAGAGAATACACTCACTGCTTGGACCTGTTTTCCCATTGGGGAAAATTGTTATTTTACACCACTTAATGTAAACCTACATTCTTGTAAAAAAAAAAAAAAAAAATGACTTTATATGGATTCTATAATCTGCAATAAATTAATTTTATTTTATTTATTTTTAGAATAAGAACATGGAATGTAATAAGTACTTCTATAACAACTACGATTACATCTAATCAGTAGACTATGAGAAACCAAAATATTTATCTTTGTAATTATAAGAAAAATATTTTATTTTTTAAAAGGGGATGGTGAGGTGTAGCTATGGTATATTTATAATTGTAAGCAGTTAATGAACGATCTACATGTGGAACCTTGAACTAGTTGAATGCCCTAAGCCTTGAAGATATCATATTACTAGAAATAACTTCTTTTGATCTAAATGTCAACCTA
Organism: Tuta absoluta; assembly: GCA_027580185.1. NCBI lineage: Eukaryota > Metazoa > Arthropoda > Insecta > Lepidoptera > Gelechiidae > Tuta > Tuta absoluta. The sequence continues at coordinate 486,090 of JAQAHW010000089.1, read as the reverse complement.
CGTCACACCCATGTAATATCGACATTCCAGACTTAGAAAACCTAGTATATAAACTTTGTAATTTTCCTAATAAATAATTATTATTTACAAGAGCAACAAGTGTGGTTTTACTTAACAAGTCGATACGTAAGTAAGTCGAGATAAATACCGACTAGACTGACTACCGAAACCGACATTAACCTAGGCGTCTCTTCTATCACAAATCACTTTAGCAGCGTCGTGAACAGATGTTCACGGACGGTTAAAATTACTGACGATAGTAAATTTAACCCTCCGAATGACCTTCGTGAAATGATAACAGAGAAGAACGCCGCGGTCCGCGCTTACAAATCTTCCCAATCAAATCTAAAAAACAGTTCATGCGCGCCTTACAGAGGGAAGTAAGGCAGCGTGCAGCTGAATGGCGTGACGCCGAATGAGATCAGCACCTTGAGGAGCTGAACCCATCCCATCTCGCATTTTACAAGCTGCAACGCTCGCTAAAATCTGACACCATGTCTGTGATGCCGGTACTTAACAGACCTGACCAGACCAAAGCCTTTGACGACGACGAAAAGGCTGAATGCCTTGCTGACAATCTCGCAGCCCAATGCACCCTCAGCACACTCCCTTACGACTTGACCTTCGTCTCAACGGTCGACTCCGAAGTCGAACGTCTCATTTCACTACCTCCATCGGGCCCTCCACTCAGAGTCATCACTGAGATGGAAGTGCGCAACGCCCTTAAGGCACTCAAGCCCAGAAAGGCTCCAGGACCGGACGGCATCACCAACCGTGTCCTGAAGATTTTCCCCGATCACCTGATCAATCGGCTCACCCTAATTTTAAATGCCGCCATGGCTAGTTGCACCTTTCCAGCTTGTTGGAAGAAATCAATAGTCATAGGCATTCACAAACCGGGTAAACCGGCGAATGAGCCCACTTCCTACAATCCGATCAGCCTACTGAACCCTCTTGCTAAACTTTACGAACGTATGATCTATGCCCGACTTCAAGACCACGCGGAGACCAACAATCTCATACCTGACGAGCAATTTGGCTTTCGACAACAGCACTCTTGTACCCAACAAGTGCACCGCATTGTCGAACACATCGCTCTTAAGCTAAATGTCTCGTCCAAACCGACCTCGACAGGAGCAGTATCTCTCGACGTGGCGAAAGCCTTCGACAAGGTCTGGCACAACGGGCTGGTATACAAGCTGCACCAGCTTGCTGTGCCTGATCGTCTCGTGCTTCTAGTACGTAACTTACTGTCAGATCGAAGCTTTCATTACAGGGTGGAAGGCACTCTGTCTTCACCCCACACCTTGCAGGCAGGAGTCCCTCAGGGCTCCGTTCTATCCCCATTACTTTTCACGCTATACACTAGCGACATCCCCAAATCGCCCATGTCACATCTGGCTATGTTCGTTGATGACACTGCCATTTACGCGTCCCACCGTAACCACTTAAAGTTAGTTAAGATTCTCCAGAACGTTCTAGACTCCCTCGGGAGCTGGTTCCGTAAATGGAGAATCTAGGTAAATCTGGGAAAAAGTGCAGCCGTGCACTTTCATAGGGGCTCATACCGACTAAACGTCCCCGCTGTAAAGCTTTTCGGCTAACCCATCCCGTGTGTTAACGAAACCAAATATCTAGGAGTCACCCTCGACTCCAGACTTAGCTTCCGTAGCCACATAAGGAGAGTTCGCGACCGCGCGGCGTTCGTTTTGGGCAGATTACATCCGATGTTAAACAAAAAGAGCAAATTCTCCCTCAGAAATAAGGTGAGAATTTACACCACCTGCGTAAGGCCTATTATGACCTACGCCAGCGTTGCCTTTGCTCACACCTTCGATTCACATCTGAAAATGCTGCAGGTCATCCAAAACCGTTTTATGCGCAAAGCTACCGAGGCGCCCTGGTACATGGGTAACGCCAACCTCCACATCGACTTAGGCCTCCCTAAAATTAAAACGTATATGAAAGAAGCGTCTCGTCACTTCTTCGACAACGCTCCCCATCATAAAATCTTTCTGATAGTTGCCGCGTCCAACTACTTTCCCCATCCAACCTTGCGTTTTAAACACCGTCCTTACGGAAGAAGATGATGAAATTACAGTAGCCACTGCTGCAGCCATTGCGAGTAGATCACTTTATACAAGCTCCTAAAAATGAGGGGCGCGAAGGTCCCTCATTTGTTCCCGACTTTGGGAACTACCGGCACGTGCCGAGTAGATTCAATCCAATACGTTCTCTCAAAACAACTCGTAAGCCCAATCGCGCCCACAAACTTTTCCGGGTGAGCTCCTACTCTCCACTATACAGTCAGGTGTAGATTAAAAGCCCCGAGGCTAAAATCATAGGGTCCACAACTCAAAAAAAAAGCAGCCGACAGTTCGCCGCGGTTCAAGCATCACCCCAGTTGCCAGCGAGAGGGCTGGTCCCGCGACTCAGCGCGTAAACTGAGCTCTCGCAGTAGCTCCGGACTATATACAATTTTCAATTCAAATTCAAATTCAAAATCATTTATTTCAGAAAACTGAGTTCCATAGATAGTGTGTTAGTAAACAAAATTAAAATCAATACATGTATGTTAGTTAGTTAGTTATTTTGTGTTGTCCCGTACCATAACTTTTAAGGCTTTCAGCCCCGTAAGTTCGCAGTGGTTTCAGCTTGCAGCAAAAGTCCAGGTTAGTGGTGATTCTTGCTTTATACCAAATTGCCCATAGCCGCCGCTTTGCTAAGCAGGCCACGAACTCCCGGTGAGGCTCCAGATAAGATCCGTGATCTTTCTATGTTAATTGCCCCGGTGACTCTCGCTTACAGCTACACTGTACGTGCGCTGTATGACCAGGTCCACCTGTTGCCCAGGATTGATCCCACCGATTACAGCTGTTTTGTATGTGCGCTGTGGTAACCAGGTCCGCCTGTTGTTCACCGAACTATTGCCCCGGATTTATCCCTTCGGCTGCAGTTGCCACTGTATGTGCGCTGTGTGACCAGGTCCACCAGTTGCCCAGAATTTATCCCCTCGATTGCAGCTGCACTATACGTGGTATACGCTGTGGCAACCAGGTCCGCCTGTGGTTCACGTGACCCGTAATCCGGAATTTATCCCGTTGCGACTCGGCTGGTATTTTACCCCGACGGACGCCGTGTGCGTTGATAGAGTTCGTAGCGATGGAATAGCCGACAATGAATGTTTGAGCTAACCTTGATGTGATTATCCCCTCGCTACGTGAGCCTGTCAAACCGCTAAGCAAGAACACCGCATTAGCCTATTTTATTTGCTATACTTATATGCTCTGTATTGTGTGCTCGCATTCCGCTTTTGTCTTCTCCGCCCGTTATTTAGATAGATAAGTACGTCTAGGTTACGAACCGTATATTACAAGCCATATTTTATTAAATAAAACCTATTATTGTTTATTGTGTTGTGAAAGTGCTGTATTTCATTTCCCGCCACCCACCTACATAGAGCTAAAACCCCAAATCTCAGACCCTGAGATCAGAGTTTCAACTCATTTAAATGTCAATGACAGAGGCTGCCTTCGACGGCAAGCCACATCATTACAACATTATCCAACAATTCATGCCTAAAATAGAACAGGTATATAGCAAGTTAATACCATATTTTGTAACTACAGAGATAAACATGGCTTCTAAAATAGCTTTTGACTTAAAGATAGCAGTCTTGCTGTTAAGAGTGATGGATAACTCATAAAAAGTCACGTTACAATTGATCGATGCAATAGATCTTTATTTTTCAATTATTAAAGATGACGATCATCCCACTTTAACCAGTTTCGTTTTGAAGACACGTTTATCTCACAGTGCTAAGTTAAGGTTGTCAGACACATATGCATCTATAAAAAACATGACTGATGAAAGATATCCGACACCGCACTTCAGAAACGCTTACAAACCGCGCATCAGTCTAGCCGTACTTTATTTAGACCGGTTTAGTAAGGAATTGGAAGAAATATTTGTCAACTAAACCATTTCGCAAGCCAATGGCAATTCAGAAGCATACAAAAAATTAAAGCTCATAAACGAAAAACAAGCGATCTATAAGTTCGCTGATGAGCCACGGAATGAAAGATTAAGTACAAAAGTATCAGCGCGAAACTACACGACACTCAAGGACGCGATACAAGGCGTGAAAGACGAAAGCAATCCCCGCGCAAGTATTCGCTGCGCGTCACGTACGTGCTTTGCATGGAGCTAGAAACTATAGACCAACCTTCCGCGTAAATTCAGTTCCCATGGCCCGTAGTAGTAACTTTATGCAGTCACGTGGTAGGAACCCTTCAGGTACCTACAGGACTAATTATAGAGGAAGGGGTAACTTTGGACATAATATGGCACAAAACCGTAAACAAAACTAACAGAGAAACAAAAAAAATGGACATCTTAACCATACGGTGAACATACACCAAGAGGCCAATGATGTGAACGATACAACAAAATCGTCACGTCATCAATTTTTTCGAGACTAAATATAACAATTCACAAAACTATATCCTGACTTACGACAACATGAACTCAGTAGAATTTAGTGTACAAGGAAAGTTGTTAACATGGTTAATAGATACAGGTGCATCATTGAGCGCAATGAAACGCGATACAGCCTTAGAAACCGACGAGTTTGTTTATCCAAAGACTACCATCATTAACGGTATTGGAGGCAAAGTTACGTCGGATGGATATACACAAGTAGAATTGTACAGTACTAGTAATGATACACTTTTATTTAAGCACGACTTTCATATTTTTCCGGAGTTACCTTTGGATGTAGACGGTATTTTCGGACAAGATTGCATAACTAGGCATATATACGTGTTGGATTACGAATATAATACCATGTCCTTAAAGATAAATGAAGAAAGAATATCAGTTCCTATACAGTTATACATGATAGGATATAGTACCTTTCATTCGTCCGTGAACTTACTACTGTACTGATACTGTATGATCCAATGCCCTTCTCTTCCGATCGCTATATGTTTTCCCAGCATCTTTTTAAAGTCTGTCTTTATCCCTTGTTTCTGCATCAGTATTATTATAACGGCTGATGTGGCGCAGTGGTAGTGCGACTGCCTGCGACGCAAAGGTTCCGGGTTCGATTCTCGGTGGGACACTCACAAAATTGATATATATCACTTTGTGAATTTGTTCCCGGTCTGGTTAGGACATTGCAGGGTGAACCACTTGATTGTCCGAAAAGAAACGGTTCCGTGCTTCGGAGGGCACGTTAAGCCGTCGGTCCCGGTTGCTGTCTATAATTACTTAGACGTCGGTCGTTACACAACCATGTCAGAGGCCTACTAAGAGTAGTAGGCGGTTGAAAAATTCTGACACCAGGGTTCATCGGGTCGTTGGACGACTCGGTGTCCCACACGAAAAGAAGAAGATTATAATCACCTATGTCTATACCAACAGCAGACGGAATTTTATCCCTGAATTGCATGCCATACAATAATTGCGATGGTGACTTACCAGTGGCAGGATGAGGCGTACTATTGTACATCATCAAGTAGCGAAGCAAATCATCTTTCCAGTTCTTTTTTTCTACCTGATTTATACGAAGTTGCTTTAATATACTCCTGTTTTGTCTCTCCAACTCTCCATTCATTTGTGGCCAATATGGGATATTGTTAAATAATTTTATACCACACTCACCGAAATAAGACTTAATCTCTTCACTCGTGAATTGCTTGCTATTGTCAGCTGTAACTGAAAAAGGGAAGCCTAGCCTCGAAAAGATTTCTTTTAAATTTTTAATTATTTCCACAGATGTTATAGTTCTCATTATTTTAAGTTCCTTGTAGCGACTTTAATAATCTATCAGCACAAAAATATAATCATTTGAAGGTAATGGACCAAAAAAATCCATTGCAACATCTACCCAAGGTTGAAAAGGCAAATTGCGACGCTGTATTGGTACAGGTGGATTAAGTGCAAATACAAGGGTACAACTTTTACAATTTCTTACCTTTCTTACCATTCTTTCCGCATCTTTGTCAATTTTGGGCCACCATACTTTTGTTATAAGTCTTTGCTTCATGGCCACAATACTTGGGTGTCCTTCGTGTGCAGCTTCTTATACTTTTTAACGCAGCTTCTCTGGAATGACTATCTTATTTCCTCTCAATAGTATATTTAAAAAAAAGTATATTATCACTGAAGCAAAGTTCAGTCTCGAATACTTTGTGACTGTTTACAGAAGGATCCCAGATTCGCTGGTAAATAACCTTCCCTTACCTTAGCAATTTCAGCACCTTTAGCAGAATCAGCTTCTATATTCTGAAGAGATACTGCTACGGGAGCTGCGTGCTGTATTTTTTGGTTGACGTAACTCACTTTTCCAAAGTTTTGAGCCTCGGTTTGTTAACACAGCCTTGATAACGGGTCAGCGATGTTGGTTTTCCCATGCCAGTAGATAACCTTGTATTTAAAAGATTGCAACCTTAATACCTACCTTTCGATCCGAGCACATGGTTTCGAGTTCGTTCCCAATATAACTTCTAATGGCTTGTGGTCACTGATAAGCTCAAACTCCTTACCATACAAGTAAATCCGGAAATGCTCGACCGCCTTCTAGTACTAGAGATAGACCTAGAGCTTCCTTCTCGGTCTGGCAATATCTTCTTTCGCATTCAGTTAAACTTTTGTTGCCATAAGCAACAATGCATGAACCATCGGCATCAATTTGGTAAAATAGCTCCTATCCCGACTGGACTTGCGTCAGCTACGACTTGCGTTTTGTCTGCTGGGTCGTAGTAGCCAAGAGCTCTTATATTACTCAGACTGTTTTTTAGGTCATCAAATGCACGTTCTTGATCAATGGTCCAATGATTGGAAGTAGGTGAGCTTTTACCTATCTTTAATCGCAGTAGTAGCCTCAGAGGTTCTGTTAGGGTAGCTAAAATGGGAATCCACTTACCAACATAATTCACCAACCCCAAAAAGCTTTGTAGGTCATTGATTGTCGTTGGAACTCTGAACTGTTGTATGGACTTGATGTATTTGCCTAAAGGCTTAACGCCTTCTGCTAATAACTCATGGCCCAGAAATTCGATTTTTTGAACGCCAAATAAACATTTAGTTTCATTTAAAAGAACATTGTTTTCTTTAAGACTTTAAAGAGTATTTTTCAGACGAAGATCATGTTCTTCTTTATCTTTACCAAAACAATTATATCATCTATAAAATTAACGGTTCCTTCAGCACCCAAAAGAATTATCTCTTATGTTTTTTGAAATATTTTTGGCACACATGAAATACCAAACATAAGTTGTTTGTACCGGTACATACCTTTGCTAATTATATATGTCGTAATGTAACGTGAATCCGGATGAATTTCAACATGATGGAAGGCATCTTTGATATCAATATGAGAAAAATATTTGGCTTTCCTATACTTTGGTAGCAATTGATCCATTGTCGGTAATGCATGATTTATACGAACAATTGCTGTATTGGCTCTTCTCATATCGACACAAACTCGCACATCACCATTTTCTTTAACAATAGGAGAAACCTCTGAGACGGCTCACGTACCTCCTCAATAATATCTAACTGCACCAGCTGCTCAATTTTCTTATTTACTTTTTCATCAAGCGGAATTGTAACTTTTCTGCATGGTTGACAAACAGCTGTAACACTCTTATCAATTGGGATTTCTACCAAGATACTTCTAAACTTGGGTAAAATACTTACTCCAGGACCTCCTGGTAGCTCATTATCTTCTACTTTTTTACGGTGTTGGCCTGAAGTCCAACACGTAACAACCCCAATTGTTCGGCTAAGACTTTTCCCAAAAAATCTTTGTTGCCGTGTTTTATGACATAAAATATAGAAACTTCTTCTTTGTTTGCTACTTTAATCGAGGTTTTGAATGTTCCTAATATAACCAGAGGCGTGTTACTACCATAAGGTAGAAATACTTTGTCTGAAGACCGGGACTGATCAAACACTTTGATGCCTGATAATTTAATAGATACCAAGTTTTTTCACTAATTAAAATGCATTTACTACCGGAGTCGATTAAAAGATCAACCTTAACTCCCCCAAGTGTACACTCAATTGTACAGTCATCATCAATGTGAAAGATATACTCCACTTCTTTATCACAATGTATATTTTCAGCATTATCTTTAAATTTCTTCGGAGGAGGCTGCGCTGATTTGTCCTGTGATGTAACTGGTCGTTTAAATGCTGCGGCAATGTTTCATGAAATGTTCTTTAATCCCACATCTACGAAAAACCACATTAAACGCTGGACATTTTGGATTCTTGGTGTCGTCAATTTCTGCGGCTCTTACATATATTTGAAGGCCACGCTTCCATTTCTCCCACCGTATTCCCAGACTAGTTGGATCTGCTTCACATTCAAATGATTCGAGTGGTGCTATATTTGAGGTCATTTCTTTATTCTTAAATAATATAGCCAAGTATCCGATAAAAAGAAAAAAAACAATTAATATTACGAAGAAATTTTCCGGTTTAACTTTAAAAACACATACATTATACATACATATCTCGTGAACTAAAAGCAGTATATATATTTACTTTTGATATACAGGTTTATTTTTTAGTCAGCGCGCAGCTTAAACATACGTAATTGTTATCAAATTTTAGAAAACATGTATTTATTTTTTACACCTGACTTAGAACAAAAAAAAACGCACTTAAACATATCCCAGGATCGTACGTAAGAGTAGATCACCCTATTAGGTACTCTAGGTGGCTTTCGGTATGGCAACGTCACGCGGCCTAGTTATACCTATTAGCTGACTGTGTTCTAGCTTCTACCTACAGCACAGGTCGATGACCAGTCCAGGTTAATGACCGCTATTGGTACCGGGATGCGTGCGGTTGATACCTACAACAACCAAGTACCTATCTCACAAGTACCTACACTTAAATTGCTTCCGTGGTATAGTGGTTTGAAAGTTGGTCTCTTGATTTGATGGTTTCTGTTTCTAGTTTATGCGGGGAGACAAGATTATTTTGTTAATCACGTAGTTGATTTTTTTCCAGTTTGGTTAAGAATGAGCACCTCCCAGGTAGCACCAAACAGCATTACAATTACGCACGTAGGGTCCACATCATCTACTTGAGCATTTTTATTAAGTTAATAGACTTCACCAAGGCTGTAACAGCTGTATTAAAAAAAACGAGGACCAACATAAAGCATTTTTCTGTACTATGGTTCTATTAAAAGTCACACTCGTGCCACTGACATCACTATTGTACAGCATTTAGTAGTGTTGTGCTCTATGAGCAGCAAAAACGCATTTTTGTGAACTCAGATAATGCAGTGTTCTGATTAAAGGACCACACGTGTGCTTTACAAGTGTTGCATTTTAAGGGAGAACATGTGAACTACTATAACGTTGACAAATTCTTTGTGAACATATATAACTACTTTTTAAGGCTTCATGCTGTATACAAGTGCACTTATACACAATTAGTCAGTTGTTAGTATACAGTCGTATAACAGCATTTATTTCGGCCCTGGCAGATGTAAATGTGAAACTTTTTGCAGTCACATAGCAGCAAACTGCTACAAATAATTCCACTGTTACCCCTCATTCTGTTTTAGGCTGAGTAATGGTTTAGAGTTGGGCATTTATGCTATCGATTGCATCATTTTAAAGGATAAAATCGACTTACTATCGTCGATTGTATTATTTAAGTAACTTCTGATTGCAATTAGGAATGGCTTTAGGAATATGGCCATTTCTGGCAAATTTTCTGACGCGTTTGGTGGTTAGCAAAACTATAAAAATGTGCAAAGCAAAAAGCAGAACTGGAGGAATAAGGCGTAAAATAAATTCCGAATACGCGAAAATTATGAAAAGGCCTGCATATTCAGAAATCAACGTAAAGTCAACAAGTCAACATCAAAACATAAGAGAAATACATAATCAAGGTTATGAAGGTTCCGTATCTGTAAGTGGTGTGTAAAAAATTAGAGTTAATTACGGTGTTTGTCCAGCAACCGAGCCTCTTCATTTAATATCCGAACCAGCAGATATTGATAACGGCCAATACGAACAAGAGTCAGCAAGCGCGCAACGTATATTAAATGAAACGGGTTCCGTACCAATGATTTTTTTGATGAACTTACTCACACAGAATTTAATCATGATGATTCCGACAGTTCAAATTTGAGTTATTGTGATGTACATACATACATAAATCACGTCTTTATCCCTCACGGGGTAGGCAGAGCGTTAACGTCCGTTCAACGGATATTAACACCACGTCTGACAAAAGCTTGAGGGTCAATCAGATAACTGTGTATCACTATAGTGACAGGTTGTCAGCCCATCGCCTTAAATTGCAATACACATCCCTCGAGTCCCTTAGTCGGCTCTTACGACACCCCATGGGTAAGAAATGGGATAATGCTATTCTAAGCCGGCATCACACGGTATTGTGATGTACTTGATAAAAACTGGAATTTTGTTCGAAAATAAAATAATGGGCAATTTCAAACAATATTGCTCATTCACATTTGAATGACCTGGCCAAAAATATAAATAACTAGCAGCCCGCCCAGCGGTTTCACCCGCCGCTAACAGTTTCCCCCCGGGAATAAGACAGTTTAATATAGCCTATGTTCATCAGGGATAATGTAGGATTCTAAAAATCTTGACTTCAATATGAAACAAATATCATTTTCAGATGGTGGTGGCGTAAAGTTACATGCCTGTGATTAACCTGGCCAGTCCCATGGCAGTGCCTATATTTTTATTTTTTTTATCCCGCCCGAGCCGGTTTTCTATTAGGTCATAACAAAATTGTAATAAAAAAAGTAAATTCTGTGACACTAATTTCTTTTTTTAAGAATGACGGTTCATGACGTCAATAAGTGATAATACATTGAATTAAGAATTTCAATTTCAATTAACGGTAACAGATTTTTTTAAATCGGTCCAGTAGTTTTGAGCCTATTCAATTCAAACAAACAATAAATAAAATCCTGTTTCTAATATTAGTGTAGATTATATAATTAATATTTTAGTGTGATGCGGGCTTAGAATAGCATCACCCGATTTCTTTCCCGTGGGAGTCGTAGGAGGGTGTGTATTGCACTCTTAGGCGATGGGCTGACAACCTGTCACTATGGCGATACACAATTTTCCGAATGACCCTCAAACATATGTCAGACGTGGCGTAAATGTCCGTTTTGCGGCCGTTTACGCTCTGCCTACCCCGCAAGGGATAATAGGCGTGATATGTGTATGTATGTATTATTTTAGTGTAGATTTTTTTACCGTGTGATGCCGGCTTAGAGTAGCATCACCCCATTTCTTACCCATGGGTGTAGAGCCGACTAAGGGACTCGAGGGATATGTATTGCAATTTAAGGCGATGGGCTGACAACCTATCACTATAGTGATACACAGTTATCTGATTGACCCTCAAGCTTTTGTCAGACGTGGTGTTAATATCCGTTTTACGGCCGCTAACGCTCTGCCTACCCCGTGAAGGATATAGGCGTGATTTATGTATGTAGATGTTTTTAATGCATTATTTAATGTTTTTGTCATCTTTTTATACCGAGTAACGGACAGCCCTTCGAATACTGATAGGGTGCATGAAACATAAAACTGGACAACTTTCCCCTAGAAACATATATCAGGAAACGCCAAAAAAATGACCTTCCATACAAAATCACAACCAGCTGACTGCATTCACTATGAGAAGTCAGTTTTTTTACGTTTCCTTAAATATGTTCCCATGGGAAAGTTGTTCAGTTTCATAGTCTGCATGTACCCTATTAGTATTTTGAGGGCTATCCTTGACACCCTTTAATACAGTAATGATTGAATGTAATCATTACACTGGTACGAATAATGTGGCGTAGTTGGTACATTTTTAAATGAAAAAGTAGTTATTGTGGCATAACTGTAATAGTTAGACATATGGTATCGCGGACATTATTATAGATATTGATGTCTTCTATAAAACTGTAGTACATCACTTACGCGATATAAGATATTTTTTTGGTACATTTTTCACACGTTGGGTTACATTATCAAAATTTTCACGCGGATCCCTATTTTTTTCTCGTTTAAAATATAGCCTTTGTTCATCAGAAATAATGTAGGATTCTAATGGCGAAAGAATTTTTAAAATCGGGCCAGTAGTTTCGGAGCCTATTCGATGCAAACAAACAAACAAACAAACAATCAAATCTTTCCTCTTTATAATATTAGTGTAGATTTTGTTCCTAATGCATTGCCTCATGACTCTAGAACTATTGTAGGAACACCGAAGAATGTAATAATAAAAATAATTGCTGGAGGTGAGTATTGGCATAATGGGATTGTTATACCGTTAAAAAAATATTGCTCTGTTGCTGCATTTAAAAAATGCTGAGAAGATGTAATAATCCACTACCACAAGTGGCGAAAAAAAATTACTGAAGAAGACGATGGTAACAGTGGCATGATTGACCGGAATAAAGAAAGAAACAAATCAAAATATCCATACGTATCCCAGAACAGTACTTAAAATGTTTGTTTTTGAAATTTCGTGATTTTATATTGTCTTCTAAAAAAGGGACAGTTATATTTTTACGCTTTTAAACGCAATTGTTGAAATTATTTCAATTGAAGAACACCTTCATGATATTGTCATAGGTTTCCAGTTAATTGAAAAAGAGGAAGTGTTTGACTACCCTTTAAAATCATCCCGATTTGGAATATTGAAATCGAAAAGCTTACAAATTTGCGACACCTCGATGGTTATGTTAAACTCTTCAGATATCAAATGTAAATTAGTATGTATTCCTCATAAAGACTACTATTACTTTATACTGCTAGGACATACTCTTTGAAATAAAACATAAGACATAATACTAATAAATCAAATCTTTTATTTTCCACAAAACAGTCAAAACTATCAAAAAATTCAAACAATTAGTCTGAAAACATAACATACCAAAATCAAGGAATTTTTTTTCCAACGCCTAAATCAAAATATCAGCATCTGCTGAAATAAATCTCCACTATTATCTGCAACTGCATGATTAGCTGAAAAGCTGCTAATGTTTTGATTTCAGCTTTTGACAAAATAAAAGTAACCTACTACTTACCATAATTTTACCTACATTTTTACTTAAAAAAAATGCACATAGCAGTGAAACATAATCAAAAACTTTAACAGTCAGTGTCAATTAAAAAAATAAAATCAAAATCACTGCCCAAAGAGTGAATAAAAACATCCACATCTGCAGCTGCATAGCAGGCTCCAAATATCGATGCTTTAATTTATGCTTTAGATTGTGACAAAATAAAAATAAGCAAGTGGAGATGACGGAGAACCTAGCTCTATCATCTCCAATTCTCCAGTTTTTATCTACCTACCAAAAAAATCAAACAGTTAGTGAGGACCATTTAGTATTACAATTTTCTTGACTCGTCAAATAGGTTTAGAAAAGGAAAAACGACATTTAAGTCGTGTCATATATAAAAATTTCAATGGGTTCTTCGCCATTTCTTGTCAAGTAAATCGCCATCGTTTTACCAGTGGCTTTATTCTGATAGAGAACAAGCATTTACACAATTTTTCAGAATAAAACCATAGTGGCGATTTATTTGACAAGAAATGGCGAAGAACCCATTGACATTTTTATATATGACACGACTTAAATGTAATGTAATGTAAGTTTGACTCAAATATTTCAAGATCATCAAAATTATCGATAGGCTTGAGGCTGAAACTTTCGTGTTCTTCGACAGATACGTCTCGTAGCACAGTAACATCAAATTCTTGGCCTTGTTTTAACAGCCTCATTTCTTTGTTTGTTTCATCTAATTGTACCGTTAAGGATGCCAATTTTCTTGCAATATTATTTTGGTTTCCTAGTACAGAGTTTAATTGGTTTAAAATTGAAGTTTAATCGCTTAACATGGTGTTTAGATTGTCCGTGCTTATTATCTGAACTGTTGTCTCTTGTTCTGCTTCTTGTGGTGGTATCGTTTGTTGAGGGGTTTGAATATCTTCCATAATGACTGGAGCATTTGTCTGAAATAAAATGAGGTAAAACATAAGATTAGCCACATTAATGTAATAAAAGTAAAAGACACATAAACAAGGCCAAACACGGGGTTAAAAAATTACTGAAAATATTTTAGGGGGCGATCTAGCCCATGAAAGTGACCTTCTTTCTCCAAGGAATATAGGTCGAAAAACGAAAAAACGTTTGAAGCTCCCATACAAATTGACTCAGCCGACTGGAAATTTTTGCATTATTTTTTAGTTTTGCTACCTATTTTTCTTTGAGATATTTGTTCCACATCATTATTTTGACATGTGAGGTGTTAGATTCGTCTCAGCAGTGCGAGTGCCGTAGGCTGTATAAAAATTTGATAAATTCAGACTGGCGGATTTTAATAGCAAAATATAACTTTTAAATTTACCGCAGTCGGGTATTTTTACTTTTTAATAATTCTTTAGGCATGTTATTCGATTTTTTTCAATTTGCGCTCGTAAACTAAACGTAGGTATTATTTTATTTCCACATATGAAATCCAATAATCGGTGTTTTTGAAGTTATATTTTCACGCTTTGATTGAGATAAATAAACTTCCATTAAATTAATTAACTCAGTTAATTTAATGGTTTTAGTTTAACCACAACGGTACCCTAAAGGCTATCATCTACTGTTGGCCATTTCGTTCAGCGTGCCGAATTGTGAACCACTGTAGAACCACAGTTACGCGGCCTAACGATTCATGGCTGTTTTGTGTATCATATGTGCGCAAATATTTTGCATGATGCTGTATTATACGCAACAAACGAATACTAGTACAGCGCTGAGTAATAAAACGAAGTTAAAACTAATCACTTGCTCGTCCGCCATTATTCACAACGTAGTTGTGTATAATCATTTATTTTAACCTAGTTTTTTTGGTTCATTTTAGAAAATACCGACTTGAATTTTAAGCAAATCTGCAAAAGACTTACACGTAAACAGTCATTCTTTAAATTGTTCGCCAAAAATATAAAAAAATGTGTTTTTTGTCTATATTTATGATAAGAATATTTTAGTATTTCATGGAATTCCGAGGGCCCGTGAAAATTTGGAATTAAATCTATACATGGTGTAAAAAAATTAGCTAAGAATATTTTAAGGGGTGAACCAGTACGTGAAACTGAACAACTTTCCCCAAGGAACATAGGTCGAAATATGAAAAAATAATTAGACCCTCCCATACTTAGTGTGTTACCCGGCCGGGATAATTTGTATGGGAGGGCCAATTTTTTTTTTCATATTTCGACCTATGTTCCTTGGGGAAAGTTGTTCAGTTTCACGTACTGGTTCACCCCTTAAAATATTCTTAGCTAATTTTTTTACACCTTATATATTATTTCACGTAAATTTAGCTTCCCAATAGATTTTTGATGAAATAGCAGAGAAATCGAAGTTTTGACTCACCTTTGTTGCCTTATTATTTCCCACATATAATTTTGCACTCACGACACTGCGGTGTTGTTTTAAGAAATGTCAATGATTTAATAACTTGTTAGTTCATTCTGGGGAAAAATGAGTTATTTCATTTCACAACTACATTCTCAATTCTTTAAAGATGTAAAAAGCGCACACTTTTATCTTCAGGGCTGTTTAAAAGGTAACATGTGCCCCAAAGTGCAGTTGTTGTGGTAGCTGTTACACACGTAAATGCTGAAATATTGTTGATACAATGCTTATATAATTCAATTTATTCATTAATTGGACACCTTGTACAGCTATGTGCTGAATAATTTGTGCCCAAATTAGAGTTATATCAGCAGAGGATGCGCTGTCTACGCTATTATACAGCAAGCCTAAGCAGCTAATGCATCAGCGGTGCAGTGTATTATCGCTATCATAATGCTGTTTGGTGCTATTTGGGCTACTACTAGCATAAGCAAAACATGTAAATGTTTAATCCATAACGGTAACTCGGGATTGTACTATCAGCAGCACATCGAGTAACCATCTACGTGATCAACTTAAGAATGGCTTTCCTTACAGTTAACAAGATTAACCAGTAAAATTTTAAAAGATCAACATTCAAAGATTTTCCTAACATTCTTTAAGAATAACCAGTAAAGACTTTAATGGCAACTGGAGCCGTTGCTGATAGTACCTTAAAAGCCTACAAACCTGCAAACAACAGAAGTTGTAATGGTTTGACAACGTCGCGATTAGTCATTGCGTATTATAGCGCCAGTCATAGTGGCGCCAACGGTTCAATTTTTAGAAGAAATCTGAAGCCCGCGCCGCGCCGCGTGGCGGGAAATTTATGTGCACTGCTATAAAGCTTTATGTAAACTGATGATATGAGGTAATTCGTATTGCGCGTGCCTGCCCTTCGATGATTTTAAACGAATCATCCTTAAAGTACAACTGCATTTAAAGTAAAGTAAACGGCAATTTTGTGCGCTAATGAAAGTGGAGCGAAAAATTCAGTAAAGTATGACAGTCAAAGTTGATTAGGCCACTAAAATGTTGCTACTACGTCAATGTGAACTAGCATTGAGTGGTTATTTAGGAATAAAGATTAAAAACGGTCTACTCACACAAAAAGAACAGGGTGTGATTTTATTTATAATTCGTATGGCCGAAACGCGGCTATCGCACGCCGGTCTTGTGTAGCTGAACCTTTAGAAAGATGATTCCAATTTTCCCTTCATACTTTTACGGGCTTAGGACCGTCAAAATGAAAAGTTTACCTAGAACACTAGGTAGACAGTAGGTAGCTAAGTACAATAGACATTTAATTAACAGTTACTTACCGTCAACTGCCCGTCATCCAACAGCCGCTGCATAACGTTGAGGAATGTTCTTGGGTTCGGTACACGAGGGTCCACAACGCCAGCATTACGCAGTCGAGGTAAACTTTCGTCCGCGTACATTCATTGGGCTGCTCGGGTATTTTCCCCACTTAAAGATAGAAGATTTTTCCTAGATAAATAATCAGCTTCGCAATTGCTTTTGGTGTTGATGTAAGAAGCGAAAATTATAATGTTTCGTTTCTCACACCACTGCCATGTTTTTCTAGTAATGGAATTGAGATGAGGGTACTGTACACTTCCCATCTTATTGATGCATGCAATAGCAGTAATATTGTCAATTCTAAGAACTTCGCAGTCATGTAGGTCAGCTGCGAATATTTTGAGAGCAAAATAAGCAGCTTTTATCTCGAGTTCGTTAATGTGTAAACACATTTCATCCTCGCGCCAGTACCTAAATGATTCTTTGTCATTACAAACCCCCCCCCCATCCAGTAGAGGAAGCATCTGAGAAGATTTCAATGCAAAAATTATTAAACCGAAAAGGACAATTACTGGTATCAATATTGCTAATCCACCAAGATAAGTCTTGTTTTAGTTCTTCTGGTATTTGGATATGCTGTTCGTAACTTGGGTTATTTAGTAGACATAAGAACTTGTGACGTTCTAACGCTTTTGTGTACATCCAAGAAAATGTAATGGCCGGACAAGCTGATATAAATAAACCAAGAAGTTTAGCAAAATCTCTGAGTTTACTTGTTTTGATTTTCATAAAATTTAGAAGCGTATTTTTATTTTGACCTTCTTATCTTTCGGCAGTTTTAATACCATTTTTCTGGAGTCAAATAAAAAACCTAGGAATTTACACCTCTTTGATGGAGTCAAACAACTTTTTTCGCGATTCAAAATGAAACCCAATGACTGCAGAAGTTCTATTGTTGTATTGACATTATTTCGGCATTCTAAATAAGTCTGACCAAAACAAAATATGTACGAGATGAAACCTTGAAATCTTAAGAATTCCATAACAGGTTTTAATAATTTGGTAAAAACGAAAGGTGCGGTACATAGGCCAAACGGTAGGCAGTTAAATTGATATAAAATATTGTTGTATTTAAAGCGTAAGAATTTTTTATCATCTTGATCGATATTCATTAAAAAATAAGCGTCTTTCAAATCGATTGATGTCATAAAACAGTTATATGTTATTAGTTTTGAAGCTGTACTATAATCCTCCATTTTAAAATGTAAGGTTCTCACAAATTTATTTAATGACTTTAAATTTAAAATAAATCTCTTTTGTTTGTTAGGTTTTGGCACCAAAAAAATACACTTGAAATAAATTCATCCGGTTTGTGACTACATTGAGATATAGCATTTATTTTAGACAGTTCCTGAATGGATTTATCAAAATCTAAGGTTTCTTGTGAATTTTAAGGGTAAACACTGGGTGTAAAATCTTGTTTAGGAAAAGATTTGAACGGTAACGATAGGACCGTGGGGTCGTTTGTTATTTTGGACCATTCCTTAAAGTAATATTTTAAACGGCCGGCGTACTGTACCTCGAGAGTTGACGATTCTACCTTCGAGCAGGTGGGCGACGGTTGCGCTGTTGCGGCGGCGAGCGGTAGGTCGCGCGGCGGGGTAACATTTTCTCCGAAAAGATATTATGATATTATGATAATATAAATAAAATAAATATAATATGATAATACGTGAAATCATATTCAAGAATATAATCAAAAATATTAAATAATCTATAGCTATACACTACAACTTTTTTTTAACTACTTTTTTTTGAGGGTAGGCAGAGCAAGAAATAACTAAAATTTTGCTCCTATATTAAATTAAAAATAAATAAATAGTAAAACCATAAATCGATGTGTTAAAAACGTACCAACTGCATTTGTTGACTACAACATCTTTATCACAGTAATTGTTTACACATATTGGTCACTATGTAAGGCATTGCAGCACTCATAAAGGGTATGCAAGATCTGGCTGCTTTTGTGGAGACTAGACTCAGTGAGTTTGAACAGAGCCAACAACAACCGCAGCCTGCTGGTAACTATACCGACTGATGATTATAGGTGACGGTAAATTATACTCGAAGTATCCGTAGTTAATGCACATTTTATTAACATATAATTCAGCTTATATAGTAACTAAACCTAAGTAAAAGTATCACGCAAATCACGTAGGGAATTGAGATATGATTAAATTCCTCTACGTGAAAATATGCTAGATTGTAGCTTCCGCTACAGTACACCCCCCTTTGAGAAAGATTTTTTTACGGACTCTTAAAAATACAGGAAAGTTACAATAATATCTAAAAATAGTGAAAAATAGCAAACAATGAGTATTATGATTTGATAACGCTTGATGAACGTGCTTGAACCGCTGATTCGACTAGTTGCCGACTGTCGTCTTCGTTGGAATGTGCTGACGGGCAGATTGCTGTAACTCCGTGTTTCGCCGACTTGTATTTTCGCTTGTTGTGGTGACATTGACCTTGTTCAATCATATGATATCTTTTGTTATCGTTGCCTTGCGTCGCGTTGCTTCAAATTAGGTATTTTAAACAAAACTGAGGGAAAGCTGCGTCCTCGTAGTTTCTTGCTGCTCCAGTCCTGGGCCATGGACGAGCGTAAATTACTCAAGCTTCTGATCGGGCGAGTTTAGTTTCAACTGACTGGCCGCCTTTTGCTGTAGCTCAGCAGGTACGTACAAATTACGACCGACTACGCAAATCCGAATGGATGGGGTACTGTGTCAGGAAAGTGCAGTGCGTGTGCGACGATAAATATTTTCATGACATCTTGCGACGATTATGTAGGTCCCGTAGATATTCCTTAATCCATTTCTAGGCTTGCTGTGTGTGCAGCGATGCGACCGTAGTGCTTATACATTTATTTTGTCGGGCTGCGGTGCGACATGTTACGGTGTGGCGCGGAATATTGACGTCCGCTGCGCGCGATGCGGTACGCGACGCGAGTTGTGATGCGGTGCGGCGAGTTGTCGCGCGGTGCGGCGTTGCGGCGTAGTTGGCGTTTGCGGTTTCTGTGGCTGCGTGCGGCGCCCTGTAGGTAGGCGATGATTCTTCCTTGTTACTTCTCGGGAGGGTGGAAGGATTCCTGTCTGAAGTGGTGCATTGGAGTTACGTCGAGAGATGTTATGAAATCAGACAGGGCTTGGCGTCGTGTGGGGTCGTGGTGTGAGCAGTTGTTCGTGTAGTCTTGCGGTGCGGTGTCATCTTAAAGTCCGATGCGGCAGGCATTCTGGCTAGAGCGGGCGAACTCTGACAGCCGAGCCGATGCTGTCTCCAGGTCCTCGGTGCGTCGGGAGTTATGGAGATGAGCAGGTGCCGTCGAAGCGTGACCAGGAAGCGGGCAGGTTCATTCCGAGGTCTTGACGATGGGACTTGCGATGAATAACCGCAGACGTAGGTAGCTGCTCGCGAAGCTGTGATTCTTGACTCCAGATGGCGGTGGACAACGCTCCAACGCGGCCGTCGCTGAAGACTTCCATGTTCAACGCGGGGTCACCAGTTATACCGACTGATGATTATAGGTGACGGTAAATTATACTCGACGTATCCGTAGTTAATGCACATTTTATTAACATATAATTCAGCTTATATAGTAACTAAACCTAAGTAAAAGTATCACGCAAATCACGTAGGGAATTGAGATATGATTAAATTCCTCTACGTGAAAATATGCTAGATTGTAGCTTCCGCTACAGTAACCCGACTGTGAAGACTGTGTCAGCAGACTACCAAACCTTCAAGAGTCTTATCTGGAAAACCCTGGGGATGTTGAAGACGCAGCTACAGCTGATTGTGGATAGTCAAGACCGCCTCGAAACACATGCACGTAGGAAAGTTTTTCTTTTCCTTGGCATTCCGGAGGCAAAAGATGAGGACTTGTCACAGAAAATTATTCAATTGGCCCAAGAGTGGATGAAGTTGACCTCTTTCAGGCTGGAGTCAGTTGAGGTATGTCATCGCTTGGGCATTAAGACTGACAAAGATAGGCCAGTGCTAGTGCGATTTTCAAGCATGCTCTTTTGGTCTGCGGTGTGGAAATCAAAGACGGCGCTAAGGGGTTCTAAGGTTTCAGTTTCAGAATTCCTTACGAAGACGCGTCAAGAAGTGTTTGCCACCGCTAGAAAGCACTTTGGCATGAAGCAGTGCTAGTCGTCTGAAGGAACCGTTATCATTCTGCTGCCAGATAAGAGTCGCATGAGATGTTCACAATGCCCGAGTTGAATCTGCTGATGAAAAAGTACCCAAGACAAGGTTGATCTACCGGTCGGAGCCGTGAATATTATGTTTTCAACATCTGTGCGTTGTTGTAGATACCACTGTGTGTTGCAGTTTAGAACTATTGAGTGCGAACGATTCTTCCTCTCAAAACTAAAATTATGCTTGCACAGGCTCTTCTTCTTCCCATTATTAACTACGCTGATGTCTGTTATCTGGATGCGACGGAAGAATTACTCAATAAGCTTGAGCGACTACAAAACTTGGCTATACGATTTATATATGTAGGTATAGTTCAGTAGACTGTATATTTGTAGTTTTTATTCAATTTTCGTTTGTTATTTATTGCCTACTTACCCAATAAGATGCGAATTTTCTGACATCAAATGGGTTGGCTGGAAGAGATCTCTTCTTAAGATATAAGCTCGCCTTTGCTACTAATTTTATTGTAAAACTTTTATAAATTTTTGTGCAATAAAGGATATATATACAATAATAAAATAGTTATTTAAACAGTTACCTATAAAAATAGTAGGTAGCTATAGGTTGAACGTCGAGTGAGTGAGTTGGTAACACGTTAGTTAGTTAGTACACCTTGGTGGCGTGAATATCTGTAGTTCGATTCTGGGGACAAAAAATATTATTATCGGAAACTCATCACAAATAAACCGTGAGTCTCTAATGTGTAATAATTTTAATATTTTCTTGAGTTTGCACAACTATTACTCATCACAATAAAACAATTTTAAACGGATTTAAGTTGTGTTTATTTTGGAGTTTACAATTCCTACGTTTCGAGCTCTTTACAGAGCCCGTGGTCACGGATGACTAATGTCTTTGTTATTGTCGGATGAAAACACCTATAAAAAAGTGAATAAAGATCCCACCAATTCTATTTTAAAGAAAACAACCGAATTAATAACTAAACATAAAGACACGCTAGAATTAGATGTGAAATCATTATTACCAAGACAGGTGGCGCCACTGTGTCATCTAGTCAATTTAAACTGTTCCACTAATATTTATTGATTTTATACTAATTACTGATTAAATACTGTTAACAAACTAATTAGTTAAGTAGTTCAAGTGGTTTTGTGTTTGTGTGATAAAAATCGTACGGTTGAAATGGCTCCAAAGAAACCTACGCCTACTGAAAGATAGTGGCCTTATAACGAATCTGGAACAAGAAATCTATTACGTTTTGGTGTACAACGGTGATAATATCAATGTAACCGTGGTGTACTACGTTTGAGGTTATTTTTTGCAGTGAAGTGTGGGCCGTGAATTGAAGTTTTTTGGCTGGACTACATTATAATTCCTAATGGACACACCTTTTGGCCAAAGCTTCATGTCGCGAACACAGTGAACCTTGTTTGTAGGAACATCCACCCGGAACGAAACATACTGTCCCTTTGTAGGACACACAGCACAACTGAACTGCACACAGGTCAGACCTTCCATGCCAAGGTGTGACTTCAGATGATTAGTTATATCTACCGGGACCGTGCCAGAACTGAAGTTGAATAAGTGAAGACTGCTGACACGGGGTGGACCAGCACGAAGACCCACTCCGCCACTGCATTTTGGATCTTGCTGGTCATCATGCTTATGGTGATCATGGTTGATGAGTCTGCCTCCAGCTGCTGGTTGAAATGCTGGTCCTTGGCAAGCAGCAGTATTTTTGGAGACCTGGACGTGCAGCCCCTTAGTGGGTGGGGGTGAAGATCTTGATCCGACACGCTTCCATGGATTACCTGTAGTCGTACTAGGGCTAGTGCTGGTGTCTAGTGTTAGTGTTGGTGTTTCAAATTCGGGACTGCTTTTCTCGTTAAGGTTTCTTTGGAGCCATTTCAACCGTACGATTTTTCTCACACAAACACAAAACCACTTGAACTACTTAACTAATTAGTTTGTTAACAGTATTTAATCAGTAATTAGTATAAAATCAATAAATATTAGTGGAACAGTTTAAATTGACTAGATGACACAGTGGCGCCACCTGTCTTGGTAATAATGATTTCACATCTAATTCTAGCGTGTCTTTATGTTTAGTTATTAATTCGGTTGTTTTCTTTAAAATAGAATTGGTGGGATCTTTATTCACTTTTTTTATAGGTGTTTTCATCCGACAATAACAAAGACATTAGTCATCCGTGACCACGGGCTCTGTAAAGAGCTCGAAACGTAGGAATTGTAAACTCCAAAATAAACACAACTTAAATCCGTTTAAAATTGTTTTATTGTGATGAGTAATAGTTGTGCAAACTCAAGAAAATATTAAAATTATTACACATTAGAGACTCACGGTTTATTTGTGATGAGTTTCCGATAATAATATTTTTTGTCCCCAGAATCGAACTACAGATATTCACGCCACCAAGGTGTACTAACAAACTAACGTGTTACCAACTCACTCACTCGACGTTCAACCTATAGCTACCTACTATTTTTATAGGTAACTGTTTAAATAACTATTTTATTATTGTATATATATCCTTTATTGCACAAAAATTTATAAAAGTTTTACAATAAAATTAGTAGCAAAGGCGAGCTTATATCTTAAGAAGAGATCTCTTCCAGCCAACCCATTTGATGTCAGAAAATTCGCATCTTATTGGGTAAGTAGGCAATAAATAACAAACGAAAATTGAATAAAAACTACAAATATACAGTCTACTGAACTATACCTACATATATAAATCGTATAGCCAAGTTTTGTAGTCGCTCAAGCTTATTGAGTAATTCTTCCGTCGCATCCAGATAACAGACATCAGCGTAGTTAATAATGGGAAGAAGAAGAGCCTGTGCAAGCATAATTTTAGTTTTGAGAGGAAGAATCGTTCGCACTCAATAGTTCTAAACTGCAACACACAGTGGTATCTACAACAACGCACAGATGTTGAAAACATAATATTCACGGCTCCGACCGGTAGATCAACCTTGTCTTGGGTACTTTTTCATCAGCAGATTCAACTCGGGCATTGTGAACATCTCATGCGACTCTTATCTGGCAGCAGAATGATAACGGTTCCTTCAGACGACTAGCACTGCTTCATGCCAAAGTGCTTTCTAGCGGTGGCAAACACTTCTTGACGCGTCTTCGTAAGGAATTCTGAAACTGAAACCTTAGAACCCCTTAGCGCCGTCTTTGATTTCCACACCGCAGACCAAAAGAGCATGCTTGAAAATCGCACTAGCACTGGCCTATCTTTGTCAGTCTTAATGCCCAAGCGATGACATACCTCAACTGACTCCAGCCTGAAAGAGGTCAACTTCCCACTCTTGGGCCAATTGAATATTTTTCTGTGACAAGTCCTCATCTTTTGCCTCCGGAATGCCAAGGAAAAGAAAAACTTTCCTACGTGCATGTGTTTCGAGGCGGTCTTGACTATCCACAATCAGCTGTAGCTGCGTCTTCAACATCCCCAGGGTTTTCCAGATAAGACTCTTGAAGGTTTGGTAGTCTGCTGACACAGTCTTCACAGTCGGGTTACTGTAGCGGAAGCTACAATCTAGCATATTTTCACGTAGAGGAATTTAATCATATCTCAATTCTATAAGCTGAATTATATGTTAATAAAATGTGCATTAACTACGGATACGTCGAGTATAATTTACCGTCACCTATAATCATCAGTCGGTATAACTGGTGACCCCGCGTTGAACATGGAAGCCTTCAGCGACGGCCGCGTTGGAGCGTTGTCCACCGCCATCTGGAGTCAAGAATCACAGCTTCGCGAGCAGCTACCTACGTCTGCGGTTATTCATCGCAAGTCCCATCGTCAAGACCTCGGAATGAACCTGCCCGCTTCCTGGTCACGCTTCGACGGCACCTGCTCATCTCCATAACTCCCGACGCACCGAGGACCTGGAGACAGCATCGGCTCGGCTGTCAGAGTTCGCCCGCTCTAGCCAGAATGCCTGCCGCATCGGACTTTAAGATGACACCGCACCGCAAGACTACACGAACAACTGCTCACACCACGACCCCACACGACGCCAAGCCCTGTCTGATTTCATAACATCTCTCGACGTAACTCCAATGCACCACTTCAGACAGGAATCCATCCACCCTCCCGAGAAGTAACAAGGAAGAATCATCGCCTACCTACAGGGCGCCGCACGCAGCCACAGAAACCGCAAACGCCAACTACGCCGCAACGCCGCACCGCGCGACAACTCGCCGCACCGCATCACAACTCGCGTCGCGTACCGCATCGCGCGCAGCGGACGTCAATATTCCGCGCCACACCGTAACATGTCGCACCGCAGCCCGACAAAATAAATGTATAAGCACTACGGTCGCATCGCTGCACACACAGCAAGCCTAGAAATGGATTAAGGAATATCTACGGGACCTACATAATCGTCGCAAGATGTCATGAAAATATTTATCGTATGTATGTATGTATGTATTAACTTTATTGTACCACCAGACACATTTATAAAAACAGTTACAGAAATAAATTTAAAAACAAGAGGCACAAAGGCGGACTTATCCCATTAAGGGATCTCTTCCAGTCAACCTTTGAGAGACTCAGAGGATATGTTATTTGCAGGTAAATTATGCGGTACTTCAGCATGGTTAAAATAAGCTTACTCTATCAATATATATTATAAACAAATAACAAATACACGTACTTGATCATAAATAAAACACACAAACAAACACATAATAATATATCATACATAAATTAATATACACATAAATAAATATATCATAAACCCTATAAATTGTCCATGTCACCCAGATCGTACCCCCAAACCTTCTTGATGTTGGATTTGAACACCTTCACATTAGCACTCTTCCTCACATCTGCAGAAAGTCTATTCCACAAGCGCGCAGCATGGACAGTGAAAGACTTCTTAAAAGTCGTAGAGGAACAAACCGCTATCTGCAGCGAAAGGTCACCATAGGAGCGCTGACGAGCGGCCGCAATATTGAACGCAAACCTCTCACACAGATACTGAGGTGCAGCAGGATTTGTAAGCACATTGAAGAGAAGTGAGAGGGTGTGCAGGTCTCTGCGAAGACGTATAGGTAGCCACCTCAAGCGCTCCCTGTATTCGGTGATGTGGTCAAACTTACGCAACCCAAAGATGAAGCGGATGCATTGGTTCTGGAGCCGTTCCATCTTATTAAGATGTTCTTCAGTGAGGTCCAGATATGCCACATCACCATAATCCAGCAATGGTAATAAGAGTGCTTGAGCGAGCATTGTTTTTGTCTTGAGAGGCAGAAAGTTCTGCAACCTTTTGAGCGAGTGAAGTGACGCGTACACTCTTCGACTAACCTCAGTTAATTGATTATCGTCGCACACGCACTGCACTTTCCTGACACAGTACCCCATCCATTCGGATTTGCGTAGTCGGTCGTAATTTGTACGTACCTGCTGAGCTACAGCAAAAGGCGGCCAGTCAGTTGAAACTAAACTCGCCCGATCAGGAGCTTGAGTAATTTACGCTCGTCCATGGCCCAGGACTGGAGCAGCAAGAAACTACGAGGACGCAGCTTTCCCTCAGTTTTGTTTAAAATACCTAATTTGAAGCAACGCGACGCAAGGCAACGATAACAAAAGATATCATATGATTGAACAAGGTCAATGTCACCACAACAAGCGAAAATACAAGTCGGCGAAACACGGAGTTACAGCAATCTGCCCGTCAGCACGTTCCAACGAAGACGACAGTCGGCAACTAGTCGAATCAGCGGTTCAAGCACGTTCATCAAGCGTTATCAAATCATAATACTCATTGTTTGCTATTTTTCACTATTTTTAGATATTATTGTAACTTTCCTGTATTTTTAAGAGTCCGTAAAAAAATCTTTCTCAAAGGGGGGTGTACTGTAGCGGAAGCTACAATCTAGCATATTTTCACGTAGAGGAATTTAATCATATCTCAATTCCCTACGTGATTTGCGTGATACTTTTACTTAGGTTTAGTTACTATATAAGCTGAATTATATGTTAATAAAATGTGCATTAACTACGGATACTTCGAATATAATTTACCGTCACCTATAATCATCAGTCGGTATAGTTACCAGCAGGCTGCGGTTGTTGTTGGCTCTGTTCAAACTCACTGAGTCTAGTCTCCACAAAAGCAGCCAGATCTTGCATACCCTTTATGAGTGCTGCAATGCCTTACATAGTGACCAATATGTGTAAACAATTACTGTGATAAAGATGTTGTAGTCAACAAATGCAGTTGGTACGTTTTTAACACATCGATTTATGGTTTTACGATTTATTTATTTTTAATTTAATATAGGAGCAAAATTTTAGTTATTTCTTGCTCTGCCTACCCTCAAAAAAAAGTAGTTAAAAAAAAGTTGTAGTGTATAGCTATAGATTATTTAATATTTTTGATTATATTCTTGAATATGATTTCACGTATTATCATATTATATTTATTTTATTTATATTATCATAATATCATAATATCTTTTCGGAGAAAATGTTAACCCGCCGCGCGACCTACCGCTCGCCGCCGCAACAGCGCAACCGTCGCCCACCTGCTCGAAGGTAGAATCGTCAACTCTCGAGGTACAGTACGCCGGCCGTTTAAAATATTACTTTAAGGAATGGTCCAAAATAACAAACGACCCCACGGTCCTATCGTTACCGTTCAAATCTTTTCCTAAACAAGATTTTACACCCAGTGTTTACCCTAAAAATTCACAAGAAACCTTAGATTTTGATAAATCCATTCAGGAACTGTCTAAAATAAATGCTATATCTCAATGTAGTCACAAACCGGATGAATTTATTTCAAGTGTATTTTTTTGGTGCCAAAACCTAACAAACAAAATAGATTTATTTTAAATTTAAAGTCATTAAATAAATTTGTGAGAACCTTACATTTTGAAATGGAGGATTATAGAACAGCTTCAAAACTAATAACATATAACTGTTTTATGACATCAATCGATTTGAAAGACGCTTATTTTTTAATGAATATCGATCAAGATGATAAAAAATTCTTACGCTTTAAATACAACAATATTTTATATCAATACCTCCCCGCTCGTCAAAGCACACATGTGTACATTAATGGCCGCCTACCGTTCGCTCGTCAAAGCACACATGTGTGCTTTAAGTATGGTGTCAAGTTTTTCGCGCGTTTTCGGTCCGTCAAAAATGATTCATAGACGAAACTTAACCTTTTTGGTGAAAGAAACGTGCATAGAACTGTTCAGAATAAAATTTTCATTATACTAGCAACACAAAGTGTAAAGCGTTAGAAAAAAAAAGTAAAATAACAAACTGTCAAAGTTGATCAACCGCTTTCGCCCGTCGGAAATTTTTGGTGGATGATGTTTTTAGTGCTTTTCATATGAAAAAAATATGTATGTATAGACTAATGGAGAAATGTATAATTGCATCACATATTTATTACAGATTGTGCTAAAATAATTGAACTCTATCGGTACATCATATATTTTTCGTAATTATATTATATATTGCGACGTCAGCAGAATTTCTAGACATGCAACTTCCAGGCCCAGAAAATAAAAAACAAAACAACATAAACATGCCGAAAATGTGTAAATAAACCGGTAATATATTTCCGCACTAGTATTTAGTAGTGGCTTGAATGTAAACCGTAAAAAATTTAAATAATTTATATTTTTGCAACCCTACTCCTTGCGAAATTAGTCGCCATTTTTGTTTGCGAAATTTGACACCAGCGAACGGTAGCTGGGAAATGTCAGTTGTAAGTCTGAGAGGGTTAACTGCCTACCGTTTGGCCTATGTACCGCACCTTTCGTTTTTACCAAATTATTAAAACCTGTTATGGAATTCTTAAGATTTCAAGGTTTCATCTCGTACATATTTTGTTTTGGTCAGACTTATTTAGAATGCCGAAATAATGTCAATACAACAATAGAACTTCTGCAGTCATTGGGTTTCATTTTGAATCGCGAAAAAAGTTGTTTGACTCCATCAAAGAGGTGTAAATTCCTAGGTTTTTTATTTGACTCCAGAAAAATGGTATTAAAACTGCCGAAAGATAAGAAGGTCAAAATAAAAATACGCTTCTAAATTTTATGAAAATCAAAACAAGTAAACTCAGAGATTTTGCTAAACTTCTTGGTTTATTTATATCAGCTTGTCCGGCCATTACATTTTCTTGGATGTACACAAAAGCGTTAGAACGTCACAAGTTCTTTATGTCTACTAAATAACCCAAGTTACGAACAGCATATCCAAATACCAGAAGAACTAAAACAAGACTTATCTTGGTGGATTAGCAATATTGATACCAGTAATTGTCCTTTTCGGTTTAATAATTTTTGCATTGAAATCTTCTCAGATGCTTCCTCTACTGGATGGGGGGGGGTTTGTAATGACAAAGAATCATTTAGGTACTGGCGCGAGGATGAAATGTGTTTACACATTAACGAACTCGAGATAAAAGCTGCTTATTTTGCTCTCAAAATATTCGCAGCTGACCTACATGACTGCGAAGTTCTTAGAATTGACAATATTACTGCTATTGCATGCATCAATAAGATGGGAAGTGTACAGTACCCTCATCTCAATTCCATTACTAGAAAAACATGGCAGTGGTGTGAGAAACGAAACATTATAATTTTCGCTTCTTACATCAACACCAAAAGCAATTGCGAAGCTGATTATTTATCTAGGAAAAATCTTCTATCTTTAAGTGGGGAAAATACCCGAGCAGCCCAATGAATGTACGCGGACGAAAGTTTACCTCGACTGCGTAATGCTGGCGTTGTGGACCCTCGTGTACCGAACCCAAGAACATTCCTCAACGTTATGCAGCGGCTGTTGGATGACGGGCAGTTGACGGTAAGTAACTGTTAATTAAATGTCTATTGTACTTAGCTACCTACTGTCTACCTAGTGTTCTAGGTAAACTTTTAATTTTGACGGTCCTAAGCCCGTAAAAGTATGAAGGGAAAATTGGAATCATCTTTTTAAAGGTTCAGCTACACAAGACCGGCGTGCGATAGCCGCGTTTCGGCCATACGAATTATAAATAAAATCACACCCTGTTCTTTTTGTGTGAGTAGACCGTTTTTAATCTTTATTCCTAAATAACCACTCAATGCTAGTTCACATTGACGTAGTAGCAACATTTTAGTGGCCTAATCAACTTTGACTGTCATACTTTACTGAATTTTTCGCTCCACTTTCATTAGCGCACAAAATTGCCGTTTACTTTACTTTAAATGCGGTTGTACTTTAAGGATGATTCGTTTAAAATCATCGAAGGGCAGGCACGCGCAATACGAATTACCTCATATCATCAGTTTACATAAAGCTTTATAGCAGTGCACATAAATTTCCCGCCACGCGGCGCGGCGCGGGCTTCAGATTTCTTCTAAAAATTGAACCGTTGGCGCCACTATGACTGGCGCTATAATACGCAATGACTAATCGCGACGTTGTCAAACCATTACAACTTCTGTTGTTTGCAGGTTTGTAGGCTTTTAAGTATTACCTAGTGCAGAGCCTTGAGGAATGCCGATGATTATTGTCGTGATTGTTAAAAAATGATCGTTAAAGCAGTCTGGTATTTTTTTAGGTGATATATTTTTACCGTTTTGTTCAATACTAATATTTCTGGGTTTACTAGTTTTAAAAGTTACTTCACTATTTACTATGTTCCATACTTCTTTGGACGGATTTTTAGAGTTAAGTATACGTTCTTCATTGTAAACTTTCCTATCTCGTAATGAAGCAGACTTTATCAATTCGCTGTAGTATGTGATACACTGTTTTATTACGTCATCGCCTGGAAACTGACATCTAAATTCGCAAAAATCTTCAAAGTTTTTTATTTTATTTTATTTTTATTTTTGGTTTCTTTGGGAAACTTACAGCTTAAATAATAACAGTAGTTAAATACAACACTAATAAACTTATAGCCAATTAAAAGATTCCACCAGTAGGTGACCATATAAAAAAGAATGGTGAGTTAAGAATAACATTAACTAATTACATACAGAAAAAACACAAATTTGCATGTACATAAAAATTCAATAAAGAAAAGAACAGTCAATGGAAGAAGTTGTTTGCAAATTTCCTTTTAACAGAGTTTGTGCTGGTACAGAACAGGTCAATATCAGTAGGAAGTTCATTAAAGGCTGCGGATGCGCGCAGTAGGAATGAGTTCAGTCGATAGTTGGTACGAGAAAGCGGTACATTCAACCGAACAGTGCGTCTCAAGCGTGCATGATTAATTCTAATCGAGACTTTAGACAACAGTTCGGGGCTGTCAATGGTTCCATTAGCTATGCTCATCAAGTAGCAAATATCACCGACCTGGCGTCGCATCTCAAGTGAAAGGAAGTGATAACGCTTACAACGGTGATCGTATCCATTGGATCTTTGTTTAGCTTTGAAGTCTAAATATCTTAAAAAACGTTTTTGGACACTCTCAATACGATCCTTATAGAATGTGTACTGCGGGTTCCATATTTGGGAAGCATACTCAAGGTGACTGCGTACATATGCACAATACAGAATTTTGATCACTTTAATGTTATTGAATACTGCCGACGTCCTCATAACAAATCCCAGTAACTTGGTTGCTCGTTTGACAATATGATCAATGTGCTTGTCGAAAAGTAGTTTCATATCATGAAGTACACCAAGGTCCCTTATTTCCTCTAACCTAATAATTTTGTTATTTCTGAGAATATATCCTTTTTCTTCGGTCAATGATTTACGAGTATAAGATACGTAGAAACATTTGGATACATTCAGGTCTAAATCATTGTCTGTGCAATAAGTTTCGAATCTAAATAAGTCTTCCTGTAAATCCTTGATATCGTTACCATCACGTATTGCTTTTAGTATTTTCATGTCATCAGCGAACAAAAGTATTCTCGAATGCAGAAAACATTTGTTAACATCGTTAATAAAGATCGAAAAAAGTAAGGGTCCAAGAAGGGAACCTTGAGGCACTCCAGAAGGTATAGTTGTCCATGTAGATGTATAACCACACAATACGACAGCCTGGGTACGATTTTCAACGTAAGAGCAAAACCATCTATATAAGTTGCCATGTATGCCGGCCTTAAGCAGTTTATTAAGTAAGATGCTATGATTTATACGATCAAAGCACTTGCTATAATCAGTATAGATAACGTCCACTTGTCCCACATCCATCATACCTTCAGTGATAAAGTCATTAGCGAGAATGAGGTTGGAGGCCGTGGAGCGGTTCTTCAAGAAGCCATGCTGATCATTCGTAAAGTAACCTTTAAGAGTCGCATATAATTGTCTATGGATAATTTTCTCAAAGACCTTAGCAAATAAGCAAAGCTTGGAGATTGGCCTATAATTTTCAATGTCCGATTTGTCCCCTTTTTTAAAAATAGGCGTAATAAAAGCTGATTTCCATTTTATGGGCACAATTCCTTCCGCAATTGATCTTTGAAAAATAATACAGAGAGGTTCAACCAAGCTAGCAGCACAGTTTACTATAAAAGTCGCAGGTATGCCATTAGGGCCGGCGGACTTAGATAGATCTAAGCCTCTTAGAAGTTTAAGTACTTCCGAGTCACTAATTTCAATGGAACCAAGACCAATCGATACTGTAGAATCATCAGGCCAGCTATCTAGACCAATAATTTTTGGGTCAGTATATTTAAATGTTGAACTAAAGTACTCTGCAAAAGTGTCACTTATGGTCTCCCCCGTATTCACACATCTATATTTATACTTCATGGTTTGAGGAATAGAGTTTGATTTATTCTTACTTTGTACATATGACCAAAATGCCTTAGGATTTTCCACTATAGATAACTCAATCTTGGCTATGTAAGTTAAATAACACTCACTCTCCACCTTTATTGCTCTTTCACGTAAGAGTACAAAAGAATGAAGATCAGACTTATTGCCATATACTTTATATTTGTTGTGGTATTTAAATTTTTCTTTAATGATTTTAATCAAAGCTGTATTATACCAAGGTGGATAGTAATTTGGACGCACTGGTTTAGTCGGTATAAATTTATTTCTGCATTCATAAAGCTCGTCATAGAAGAATTGAACTGCCTGTTCCAACGTTCCAGAAACTAAAGTTTGATTCCAATTTACTGAGTTTAATTCAGTGCAAATGGCTTCATAATTACCACGATTGAATAAAAATTTTACAGAAGGTTTTTGGGATAATGAGTCTAACTGCAATGTCTCAGACTGTATGACAACAGCCCTATGATACTGATCTTCAGGAACGAGCGGGCAAATACACGGCTCAACTTTTAATGAGTGATTTGACAAAACAAGATCTAGTATCCTTCCCATATGATTACTAATTGAGTTATACTGCGAAAATTCACAGCAGTTCAGGACATCAATAAAATTAATTAAATGTTCACCTTGTATGTCATATGGCGACAGCTCAGCAGTGCCAGCTGAAGATTTCCAAGACACATTGTTTGCAAAGTTGAAATCACCTAAAACTATAAATTTGTCATCAACGTGCGCAGAATACAATTCAAATAGTTTGGATGAAAAATTTGAAAGTTGCTCTTTATAGGTAAATCCACAACATTCATCACAAAGGTACAGTACGCATATATTTAAGTTATAATTCTTATTGCTGAATTTATTACGCATAGATATAGTCACCCACAAATCCTCAGCCGTACTACACCACTCAGTGCGTGCAACAACCGGCAGATCCCTACGCACGGCAAGCATAACACCGCCACCATAGCTCTGCCCGGTACGAGCGTAGTCACGATCACGGCGAAACAACAAGTACCTACTGTCTACCAATTCAGCATCATTTATGCCACTTAATAACCAACTTTCACTTATTGCCATGACGTCATACGAGTTAAGATAAACATTCCTCAAGAAATTATTGGTTTTGGTACGCAGTCCCCGAGCGTTCTGATAATATATATTAATCATTGAAAATGCTGACAATTGAACAATTAATAGTTTCAATAAGCATCGATAATAAATATGAGTACTCAAAATGCATAAAATGTATGTAAGCGCGAAAACAGGATCCAATAGAATCGCACGGTAAACGCACAAGCAAACGATAAGCAGGTAAGCCGTCAACAAAATAACTCGTTCGTCGTTGAATAGACACGACGCCCAGCAGCGATAACAATAAGTAGCTTGACAGGTACAAAGGAATATGCGCCCAATGCGCAGGAGCAGTAGGGTTTACTTCATAATAAATATAACCCACAATATATTCACCTGATCCAACCAAAGCAAAACTCTCACAATAATATACAGATAGGATAATCAATAATCGCAAACTTATGATACTCCCAATGACTACTATTAACAAAGCCAAAAGCATTAAGTAATATAAAAACCTAAGAAATATAATTATAATTAAGTAGTTAACTTGATTAGGTCCTTCTCCGATTTTATTAATATAATCGGAGACGTATCCGTTTTCCGCAGAAATATCTTGCAATGTTTCGCCCAAAGATATTGAAAACCCTTCTCCTCCTTTACTTTTTTAGCTTTAGTAAGCAGGGTTTTATTACGGAATGTTAAGTGGTCATTAACGAATATTCGATCGTTACCCGTGAAACCCAGAGCTGATGCAGTAATTGGGCTCTTTTTCATGGTAATCCTTGCTGCAGCTATGAAGTCCTCCTTAACGTACCTATTATTAAAACAAACAATGATTGGCTTTGTCTGCTTCGAATCCCTAGTAGGTATTCTTGTGACGAAATTCAACTGCATTTTTTGGATAGGGAACTGAATTAACTTTCCTATAGTAGTAACAACATCAAAGAGGTTCTCATTTTTGGATTGCGGAACTCCTTTTATCTCCACATTACTCATCCTGGACCACTGCTCTTTTTCATTTAGACCATCTTCAATCGCATCCAATCTGGTTTGAATGGCAATTACCTGGTCCTTTTTGGCATTTTCCAATTGCGACATACGGCCCTCCAGAATCTTTATTTTACCACTAAATTCGGCAATAGAATCGTTAGCTAACTTTACAAATTCCTGGAGACTAGAATACTGATCTTTCAAAGCTTTAATGTCATTCGGCAGCGAGCCAAGTACAGACACCTTTGCGGTCAGAGTTTTCATTTCCGCTAACAGCTGTTTCATACTAGACGGATCCTCAGGAGTTGGAGACAGCGGCGGCTTACCACCGGAACGGCATGTCTGACACCGCCATTCCAGTTTTTTATCGGGTGTCTTTCTTGTCCAAGTAGATTCCAACAGTCCAGAGCATTTGTAATGTAAATTTCCCGAACATTGACCGCAGATGACTTCATCTTCAACGTCATCAAAACATTTTGCACAAAGCGCCATAATGTAGGTATCGGTCAAATAGCAAACGCTGACCAGCTGAGCGGTATAAAATCCTGCGGCGATGCGACAGAGACAGGTGATGTCAAGTAGCGCGTAGAGTGAGACAGTATGGTCTTAGGCCGGTCGTTGCCCTCGCTGACCAGTTGACCTCGAAATAGATGTCGATCGAAGCACGAAATATAAATTCTTTGTAACAATTTGGATGATTAAGATAATTTTACACTAATATCACTTAGTTTTACACCACTATTTGTAATTAATCCGGGCCTACTCACACTAAGGTACAGTAATAACCACAATTTGTCGTAGACAACTTGCTACATGAAATTGTAGCTACGGAGCGATTTACAGACGCTACGTACGTAGTGAGCGGTGGGAGTAGACTTATGTAACTTGATAGCTCATCACTTACCCATGGAGTATTATTTTTCTTTTTTATTAATACTTTTTTTATGGGAAAATGTACGTCAATGTAATAGCATAATATTCGAAATAATTTACTAAACTTTTCATTAATATCAATATTTGAATCAAATACAAAATTCCAATTATAATTGCTAATGTCAACATAAAATAAATTTATAGAAATGTCAGTGAATAATCTCTTTTCAATATATAAGTTAGGTACTGTTTTTTGTTTATTTGACGAGTGCAATTTGAGGTGGAATATTTGTGCACCGTGGTCACTAATGGCCGTATGAAGGGGCTTTGCGGTTATGTAATCAGCACCTTTGTAATTGACCGGTACCAGTCCACAGTCAATCGATTTACAAGTACCGCTATCTCTCTCGAATCGCGTCGGAAAGTTAACTATGTTTACTACACTATAACTGTTAAGTAGGTCATCAAAACGACTTCTGAGGCTATTACTAGATAGGTAATTCACGTTAGTGTCGCCGACAATAATAAACCTTTTGTTTTCGTCAACAAGTTTGCTTAACAATAATTCCATTGTATTTAAAAATATGTCAAAGTTGCATAATCCTGTTCTATAAATTCCAATAACCAATAATTTAGATTTAATAAGTTCAATAGCGGTCAGGTCACAATGGTACTCCACAGCAAGGTCCTGCAAGTCGTTTCTATGTCTGTACACGACTCCGTCTCGTGCGTACACAGCAACACCGCCGTGAATTATACGAGGTCTGCAGTAAACGCTCGCTAGTTCGTACCCGCACAGCGCCACGCGTTGGATTTCCACTCGTGTACACCAAATTTCAGTACAAACAAGCAAATCTGGGCAATGGTTACTTAAAAATATGTTCAATAATCCTGTTTTACTAGTAATTGACAACCAACACCGAAGGCTCGGTAACTCTGTTTGCAGATGATACGTCTGTAATCGTTTGTGCAAAGTCGTATGCTGAACTAGATAAAAAAAATAAACACGTATGTGAACAGTTGAGGCAGTGGTTCTCGTGTAATGGTTTAGTTTTAAATATGACGAAGTCTAACGTTATATTGTTTAGTGGAAGACAAATTCAAATGCCAATCTGTTTAGTTCCTCCTATGCCAGTATGTAACAAGTCTAGGTTCCTAGGCCTAACACTTGACAACACGTTGAACTGGCAAAACCAAATACAAACTTTGTGTGACAGATTAAGCAGTGCCGCTTACGCGCTTAGGAAGTTAAAACCTGTTGTATCAGCAAGTGCACTTCGCCAAACATATTTTGCCTATTTCCACTCCATTATGTCGTACGGGACCATACTATGGGGCAACGCAACAGACTCAAATAGAGTGTTTGTTTTGCAAAAACGAGCTTTACGAATTATAGAAGGTATAAAAGTACGGCAAACATGTAGAGGAGTTTTTAAAAAACATCGAGTCATGACACTCTATTCGTTGTATCTGTTTTCAATAATAATTTATGTACGACAGAACATCTCAATGTTTACCAAGAGAACAGGAGGTGCGCATGCTATCCGAAATGCTGGTAGGCTAGCTACAGTACGGCGTTGCACGGCACTGGCTACTAGAAAACCCCCGTGTCATTGGGCCCACTCTGTATGAGTACCTACCACCAGACTTGAAAGCTGAAACCAATGACGAAACGTTTTGTCGCCGACTGAAAAACCTTTTGTTGGATGGTGAATTTTATTCTATTGACGAATTTAAAAATTACTCTTGGTAACTTATTTGTTTTTTGTTGTTTGTTGTCTGACATTTTGTTTCATTACTTTGTATTTTATTATCTTTTCTTGACATTGTATTTTTTATTTTATTTTTTATTGTAATAGATAACATGCATTTTATTATTACTAGACGATCATTTTTGCATTATAATTACGAACCGGACACTTATTGTTATAAATAAAGACATTTGTAATCTATTGATGTAAAAATGAAATAAATGAATCTGAATCTGAATCCAACCTGTGCAAAACCGCCAAAAATATATGGTCTACCTAAAATCCACAAAACTGATGTTCCACTTCGTCCTATAGTGAGCCAGATTGACACACCAACTTACAAACTGGCCAAGCACCTAGCTAATGTACTATCTCAGCTTCGGGGCCAAACAAGTGCACATGTGAAGGACTCATATCAGTTTGTCGGAGAACTCAAAAACTTGCAAGTAAACATACATACATACATACATACATATATCACGCCTATATCCCTTGCGGGGTAGGCAGAGCATAAATGGCCGTAAAAACGGACATTTACGCCACTTCTGACAAATGTTTGAGGGTCATTCAGATAATTGTGTATCACCATAGGGACAGGTTGTCAGCCCATCGCCTAAATTGCAATACATTATGTTTCCCTCGAGTCCCTAAATCGCCTCTTACGATACCCACGGGAAAGAAATGGGGTGATGCTATTCTAAGCCGGCATCACACGGCATTGCAAGTAAACAGCAATGAAGTAATGGTTAGTTTTGACGTCCAATCGCTTTTCACTGCCATTCCAGTCAAGGATTGTATCGAAATAGTAAAACGAAAACTCCGGGAAAATAACATAGCAATAGAATATGTAGAACTTTTAGAATGGTGCCTAACATCTGGGTACCTATTGTGGAATGATGAGTTCTATATACAAGTCGACGGCGTGGCTATGGGCTCTCCAGTATCCCCCTTGATGGCTGACATCTTTATGGAGGACTTTGAGGATCGAGCCCTAAGGCACGCTCCGGCTGTGCCGAAGATGTATAAGAGGTACGTAGACGACACCTTCACCATCCTTCCACAAGACCAAGTTACTGCTTTTCTAAATCATTTAAATTCAATTCATCCCAATATTAAATTTACAATGGAATCGAAGCAAAATAATCAATTAGCATTTTTAGATATTCTTATAATTAAAAACACAAATGGTACAATCAATCATTCCGTTTATAGAAAGCCAACCCACACAAATAGGTACCTAAATGGTAACTCCCACCATCATCCGAGCCAATTAGCTGCCGTTGGTACCTCTTTGTTTCAGAGAGCACGCGGTATCTGTGACCCCCAACACCTAGACGATGAGCTCAAGCATGTGAGACGAGTACTCCATGAAAATAACCTGAAGCCACCCCGTCAACGTCACAGAAACCGTGACAAACCATCCACAGTCGAACGACAACCAGCGTACTTACCATACTTGAAGGGAGTAACTGATAAGATCGGTAGAATTCTGAAGCGAGCTTCAATCAAAACCATTTTCAAGCCGCCGAGGAAGATCAGCCAGTACATCAGATCAGTCAAATGCAACATCCCTCTCCAAGACCCTGGTGTTTATAAACTTGACTGTGACTGTGGACTCTCATACATAGGAGAAACAAAGAGAAATGTATCAACACGTCTAAAAGAACATATTGCTGATGTAAAAAACCGTCGTGACAGACAGTCTGCAGTGTGTGAACATATCATGGATACCCCACCCATTATGTTAGATTCGATAAGGCTGCAATCCTAGCGAGAGAGAAGAGATTCATTACTAGGAAATTACGGGAAGCCATAGAAATTCAAAAACATCCGAATTTCAACAGAGATACTGGATGGGGAATCTCATCAACTTGGACTCCGCTGATTACACAGCAGAAGAACCAGATCCAACATACTGTAAGACCTAATACACAAGATACGGTTTCAGCATTTTGTGTGGAACCCGGACGTTACGCTAGGCAATTAAGAAATAGATGGCGGTAGAACAAAAATAATTTCAATTCTAAATAATGACGTCTAACACCTTAGTCATCCGCGACCACGGGCTCTGTAAAGAGCTCGAAACGTAGACATTGTAAAATCCAAAATAAACACAACTTAAATCCGTTTAAAATTGTTTTATTGTGATGTGTAATAATTTTAGTGAAATTACTATTTACCTAACACTGTGGTATTATGTATAGTACTTAGTAGTAGTAACACTTTTTTCTGTGGGTAGACTTTGAAAAACAAACATCATTAATTTACTCTCCCAGAGTTTAATTTATTAAAAATATTATTAAATTACTTACATGGTATAAAAGTGTATTAACTGCACAAGTTGACCATCTCCTTTCTATTACAATAATCGGTTCATTTGGCTCACTTCACTTTAACATTCTTTAAAATATAGACAACACTGCGCAACTCGCCAAGAGTATTGAGGAGCTGACAAAGTGGATGGACACCCGAATGTCGGAATTTGAGGCGCAGTAGCAGGCAGTACCAGCATCAACAGTAAAGGTTCTGTCAGCAGAATATGTCACCTTTAAAGAGCTTGTTTGGAAGTCTTTATCCATGTTAAGGACCCAGCTGGAACTTATTGTTACTGGCCTAGATGAAATGGAGACCCATTCACGCCGTAAAGTTCTTCTGCTCCATGGAGTTGCTGAGGAGGACAGTGAAGATCTAGCCGGGAAGGTACAAAACGTGTTCCAGAGTCAATTGAAGTTGACTTCCACAACTGTCTCGGACTCTGTTGAAGTCTGTCATCGGCTGGGCTTTCAGAAAGACAAAAATCGCCCCATCTTGCTTCGTTTTAACACTGAAACATCGCTCTGCCGTATGGAATGCGAAGACTGCACTAAAAGGAACTCCAGTCTTAATATCTGAGTTCTTGACTAAATCTCGACAAGATGTATTTGCCGCAACCAGGAGACACTTTGGCAAGAGAAGCAGCTGGACATCTGAGGGTGTCATTGTTGTGTTACTGCCTGATGGCAAGAGAAAGAAGGTGATAGCGATGATT
The DNA here is from genome assembly GCA_027580185.1 of Tuta absoluta. NCBI lineage: Eukaryota > Metazoa > Arthropoda > Insecta > Lepidoptera > Gelechiidae > Tuta > Tuta absoluta. The sequence continues at coordinate 445,587 of JAQAHW010000089.1, read as the reverse complement.
GCTCAGCATCCACGTACGAGCGGAGACTCGCATCGGGCATCAAAGTGACCACTGCTCCCCTTTATATTGGATTGCTGGTGTGTTTTTTCCTTGGCACTTTCTAGGGTAGTTTTCTTTTTGATTTTAATAAGAACACCTATCTATTCTAGTAAGTAAAGTAACCTCAAATTTTGTGCTTGTCACTTGTCATGATCATTTTATCTGTCAGATACGTCACACGATTGTTTATTTTATTTTTTCTCTTTCTTAGCTTTTTGGCTTGGAATTTAGTCTTTTTAGCTTTGCGCCGTTTTGACATTAAGTGTGTTATTACCTTTTTAATGTATTTTGCTGAGGTTTATTTATTATTTTATTTTTTTGTACTCTCATTATTTGCTTATGCTTTTTAATTTTTTATTTTTATATTTTCATTTACTGTCAATTTGTGTAGATGAATGGTTTAGAACTTGTTTAGAGCTACTTTTGCTAGTAGTTGGTAGATAATGATATTATACTTTATTTTTATTTTATTAGGTATATATTTTTCTTATTTACTTTATTATATTTATATTGTCATATGACGATTTTGCTTCTTGTTCTTCTTCGGATGATTTCTTAAGTGCTGACAGTGATAGCTCTTCTCTTACAGATTGTGAACCTATGAAGCAAAAACTTGCTTCGTTTTTGCCTCATGATTCTCCGTCCCTATCCCTAGTACACATCAACGCACAGAACATACCTGCTCATTACAATGATCTTCTCGTATCTTTTAGCAGCAGCTTAGTCGATGGAATTTTAGTTTCAGAGACTTGGCTTAAGCCTACTCTGCCTTCCAATTTATCATCTTTGCCGGGCTACCGGCTGTTCCGCAACGATCGTGTTGGTGTCGGAGGTGGTGGAGTATGTATCTACCTTCGCAGTGACATCCATACCACATTAATTAATGCGTCTCCAACGCCTCATAATGGTATGCTTGAATATCTTTTCATAGAAGTGGTTGTGCACCACAGAAAAATATTGCTGAGTGTAGTCTACAGTCACAATGATTCGGTTGACTACTTTTCTAGTTTTGAGTCACAACTTGAAAATTACAGTACAGTTTATGAACACCTCATAATTATGGGCGATTTAAACACCTGCTTGCTAAAAGATGATTCTAGATGCCGGAAACTGTGCTCCATTACGACTTCGCTAAACTTAAACTTTCTTCCACTCTCACCCACCCAGCATGTGCTCAATCGTCGAACGTCTCTACTGGATGCCATCATTGTCTCTAAGCTTAACTCTGTTATCTCTCATGGTCAAATGACTGCCCCTTTTTCATACCATGATTTATTATTTCTCACATACAAAGTGCGTTCTCCCAAAGTCAAAGCTAAAGTCATTTTTCAGCGTAATTATCGCAACATGAACCTGGATTGTTTGAGAGAGGATGTGTTGAATATGGACTGGTCTGGTATTTTATCCGCCACCTCGATTGATGCCAAAGTGGCAGCTTTTAACTTAATGCTCACTGACCTATTTAATAAACATGCACCAGTCAGACCCGTCAGAGTTAAGCACGCGCTGGTTCCCTGGTTGACACCAGTCATTAAACGGACCATGAATAAACGCGATAGAGCTAAAAGCAGACTTAAAAAGGATAAGTCTGAAACCAACATAGCTGCATATAAAAAACTTCGTAACATCTGCAACAGAATGTGTAGGGATGCTAAACGTCGCTACATTCACTCCTCTTTAGAAAATCTCACTCAGGCTTTAACCTGGAAATTTTTAAATTCTCTTGGTGTCGGCAAGACGCTGGAATCCTGCAAAGATTTCATAGATTTATACGTGCTCAATAATATTTTTTCTACTGCACCTGTTACTCTCGACAATATAACGAAAACTTCTTCACTTTCCTACCTATCAAATCTTGATACACCTAACTGTAGTCCCTTTACTTTTCGACCACTTACTGCGGACAATGTTAGGAAAATAATCCTATCCATCTCCACAAAGGCAGTGGAGAGTGATGAATTAAGCCTTGATATGCTTCGTCCTATTTTGAATGACATTTTGCCGGTTGTCACACATATTATAAATTTTTCTCTTACGGCTAGTGTCTTTCCGTCTGCATGGAAAAAGGCATTTGTCATCCCACTGCCTAAAATCTTTAATCCTGCTTCTCCTTCTCAATACCGTCCAATATCCATCCTTCCCATTCTTTCAAAGGTTCAAAGTGTGGTCCATCTTCAACTGCATTCCTATCTGACATTTAACAATCTCCTTTGTCCTTTCCAATCCGGTTTCCGCCCCTCCCACAGCACAGTTAGTGCGTTGCTGAATGTAACAGATGATATTCGTTTAGCGATGGATAACACCAAACTCACTATCGTGGTCCTTTAAGACTTCAGCTACGCGTTTAACTCTGTTGATTTCGATATCCTTGTTAGCACCCTTCACTCTCTTAATGTTGCTCCTGCGGCAATTAAGTGGTTTTATTCTTATCTTCATGGCCGCCAACAGTGTGTGAAGGCTGACGATATATTATCAGACTGGTCGGATCTATCTGCTGGTGTGCCTCAAGGCGGCGTTCTCTCTCCTCTTTTATTTTCAATTTTTATAATTGAATTAGATAGAAAGGTATTTAGCTTCTTCCGCACTTATGATGGCTAGTAATGCAGCTAGTTGAATGCACCACGCGTACGACCGCAAGTTAACGCAAATGCACAAGCGATGCACTTTACTCGCACTACTTCCACCGTTGTACACTCTACACGTGTTTCGTCCCTCCACGGAGCATCATCAGGAGATCTTCGACAGTCGAGTTCCGAGCACTGACTGAGTAACCGTCTTTTTTTTTTTTTTTTTTTAGTTGTGGACCCTACGATTTTTAGCCCCGGGGCTGTTAATCTACACCTGACTGTATGGTGGGGAGCTGGAGCTCACCCGGAAAAGCTTGTGGTTGTTCAAACAACCCAATCGTGCTTACGAGTTGTTCTGGGAAGAACGTATTGGACTGAATCTACCCGGCACGTGCCGGTAGTTCCCAAAGTGGGGAGCAAATGAGGGACCTCCGCGCCCCCGCCGGCGGGGGCGTCGGTTGCTTGAGGAGCTTGTGGAGTGTGATCTACTCGCAATGGCTGCAGCAGTGGCTACTGTGATTTCATCATCTTCTTCCGTAAGGATGTGTCTCGGACGGTGTTTAAAACGCGAGGTTGGATGAGGGAAGTAGTTGGACGCGGCAACTATCAAGGGGTTTTTATGATGGGGAGCATTATCGAAGAAGCGACGAGACGCTTCTTTCATATACGCTTTAATGGTAGGTCGATGTGGAGGTTGGCGTTACGCATGTACCAGGGCGCCCCGGTAGCTTTGCGCATGAAACGGTTTTGGATGACCTACAGCATTTTCAGATGTGAATCGAAGGTGGGAGCAAAGGCTACGCTGGCGTAGGTCATAATAGGCCTTACGCAGGTGGTGTAAATTCTCACCTTATTTCTAAGGGAGAGTTTGCTCTTTTTGTTCAACATCGGATGTAATCTGCCCAAAACAAACGCGGCGCGGTCGCGGACTCTCATAATGTGGCTACGGAAGCTAAGTCTTGAGTCGAGGGTGACTCCTAGATATTTGGTCTCGTTGACCCACGGGATGGGTCGACCGAAAAGCTTTACAGCGGGGACGTTTAATCGGTACGAACCTCTACGAAAGTGCACGGCTGCACTTTTTTCCGGATTTACCTCGATTCTCCATTTACGGAACCAGCTCCCGAGGGAGTCTAGAGCGTTCTGGAGAATCTGAACTAATTTTAAGTGGTTACGGTGGGACGCGTAGATGGCAGTGTCGTCGGCGAACATAGCCAGCTGTGACATGGGCGATTTGGGGATGTCGCTAGTGTATAGCGTGAAAAGTAATGGAGATAGGACGGAGCCCTGAGGGACTCCTGCCTGTATGGTGTGGGGTGAAGACAGAGTGCCTTCCACCCTGTAACGAAAGCTTCGATCCGACAGAAAGTTACGTACTAAAAGCACGAGACGATCAGGCACAGCGAGCTGGTGTAGCTTGTATACCAGCCCGTTGTGCCAGACCTTGTCGAAGGCTTTCGCCACGTCGAGAAAAACTGCTCCTGTCGGGGTCGGTTTGGACGAGACATTTAGCTTAAGAGCGATGTGTTCGACAATGCGGTGTACTTGTTGGGTACAAGAGTGCTGTTGTCGAAAGCCAAATTGCTCGTCAGGTATGAGATTGTTGGTCTCTGCGTGGTCACGGAGTCGGGCATAGATCATGCGTTCGTACAGTTTGGCGAGAGGGTTCAGTAAGCTGATAAGGCGGTAGGAAGTGGGCTCATTCGCCGGTATACCTGATTTGTGAATGCCTATGACTATTGCTTCCTTCCAGCAAGCTGGAAAGGTGCAACTTGCCATGGCGGCATTCAAAATCAGGGTGAGGCAATTGATCAGGTGATCGGGGAGAATCTTTAGGACACGGTTGGTGATGCCGTCCGGTCCTGGAGCCTTTCTGGGCTTAAGTGCCTTAAGGGCGTTGCGCACTTCCATCTCAGTGATGACTCTGAGTGGAGGGCCCGATGGAGGTAGTGAAATGAGACGTTCGACTTCGGAGTCGACCGTTGAGACGAAGGTCAAGTCGTAAGGGAGTGTGCTGGGGGTGCATTGGGCTGCGAGACTGTCAGCTAGGCATTCAGCCTTTTCGTCGTCGTCAAAGGCTTTGGTCTGGTCAGGTCTGTTAAGTACCGGCATCACAGAGATGGTGTCAAATTTCAGCGAGCGTTGCAGCTTGTAAAATGCGAGATGGGATGGGTTTAGCTCCTCAAGGTGCTGATCCCACCCGGCGTCACGCCATTCAGCTGCACGCTGCCTTACTTCCCTCTGTAAGGCGCGCATGAATAGTCTGTTAGATTCGATTGGGAAGGATTTGTAAGCGCGGATCGCGGCGTTCTTCTCTGTTATCATTTCAAGAAGGTCATTTGGAGGTTTATATTTACTGTCTTCAGTGATTTTAACCGTCCGTGAACAGCTGTTCACGACGCTGCTAACGTGATTTGTGATGGAAGAAACGGCTAGGTTGATGTCGGTTTCGGTAGTCAGTCTAGTCGGTATTTGGTCCAGGTGAGTAGAGCTGGGAGCGTTCAAGGCTTGGCCTAGTTTCGGCCAGTCTACTATAGTTTTGGTCGGGCCGCACAGACCTGAGGGGCCGGGGATGTCGGTTCGCGGGTCAAGTTTTAGTAAAACTGGTCTGTGGTCAGAGTCGCAGAGCTCGTGGCGTACTTCTATAGAACTTAAACGAAGGTTTACGTTCTTTAGAAGGGCTATGTCGAGGATGTCGGGTCGATGAGTTACTGTATGGGGGTAATGGGTTACCTCTGTAGGGGCTACTAGGTCAAAGGACAGTTCGTCCTGCCACTCAAAGAGAAGATTGCCTCTAGGGTTGTTGGCGATACAGTTCCACGACATGTGCTTGGCATTCAAGTCACCTGCTATGATAACTGAGTCACCGAGATTAAATAATGACTCGAGCTCACTTTTAAGAAGTGGCTTTGTCTCGCGATTATTGCTCGGAGATAGATATACCGACACTATCGTAATGGGTTGGTGTCCCGTCATGCTTAAGCGGCAAGCGGAAGCCTCCATATAGCAGAGGGGCGGGGTCTCTATGGGTGAGCAGTGAAGCGCTCGCCTGAAATGAATGAGGGTGCCTCCCTTGCTGCCCGATACGCGGTCATTACGTACCGTGTTGTATTGCGCGATTCGCGGGGTACGCATATGGGGTTTGAGAAACGTTTCTTGTACAAGGAGGACGTCTAAACCGTGATCTTTCAGGAAGAGGCTAACTTCCGTCTTTTTATTGCAAATACCATCGGCATTGAAAAAACCTAATTTAAGTGACCGAGGCTTGGTCCTACCACTGCTGGATATCCCTAAGTTAATAGACCTATCCATAATCAGGGTTTGAAGTTTTTTAACGCGACTACCAGATGGTAGTATTTGGCGGCGGTTTGGATGAGCGCACTGGGGTTACCAGCGTTGGCTCTGATCTCCTTAGAGTAGGAGATTATCTCTTCGATGTCGAAGAGGCTGGTGAAATTTGAGACAACAGAGAGCGCGTCGGCTAAGTCGCCTTCAGCACTCTTGCTGTGGGAAGCGGGTTTGGGAGGAGAAGGCGGCGGAGGCGCCGGCTTTTTGGGGGCGGGTTGGGGGGGCACCACCGGTTTTGGTGCGACTTGGGCGGGGGCGGGGGCTGGACCCATTTTGAGGGCCCATGCGGGGTTAGGCCTGAGGGGCGGGAAGTTTGTGTTTTCAGCAACACCTGGAACGACCGCAGCTGGTTTTTGAGAGCCAGCTAGCCTATCGGCATACGTTTGCCTCGCAAGGGTGCGCTGAAGCACTTTGGGGTTCGCCTTAGGGGCACGGGGACAGCCGCGGTAGTTGGCTGGGTGGCCACTTTCGTTGCAGAGGACGCAACTAGGTGGGAGTGGGGGAGAGGAGCTGTCTGCCGAGGGCGTGTCCGTCTTTTTAGAACGGGCGCACTGGGCAGTGCTGTGACTCTCCAGGCACTTAACACACCGCGGGGCGGCGTGACAGGTGCGTGAAGAGTGACCGTAAAGTTAGCAGTTGTGACACTGGCCAGGGATCCCAGTCTTCCTGGGGGCTTCCATGCGGATGCCTGAAAGCATGCACACGGATTTCAAACCGTAAATGGCCTTACCAGCTTCGCTCCTCTCGAGCGTGACATGGACCATGTCGAATTGTCTCCTATTGCGATGGGACGAAATGCGGTGTACTTTACTTACGGGGATATTTTGGGCGATAAGGTCGTCATAGACTTCCTTTTCGGAAATCTCTTTCGGGATGCCTCGAATTACTACGCGGTGTAGTTTCTCCTCCTCCAGTGCGTACGTATGGTACGGGAACTGGAGGAAGTTCAGTAATTTTGTAAGCGCTCTGTGCGCCGAAGAGGTCGGGACTTGAATTTTGATTCCGTCCTTGGTCTGTGAAGCAGTCAAGAACGGAATCTTATTCTGGGTCATCTGACTGGAAAGGGACGACCACTTGGCGTTGTCCCTGAGAATAATCGGGGGGGGTCTGCGCTCTGTAGTGGGAGAGACTTTAGGAACGGCGGCGGCCACCTTGCGGTGGTTGCCATCGGGCCCTTCGACGCGGACTGTTTTCGCAGCCTCGTCGCTATCTGAATGTGCAGCCTTACGCTGGCGCTTTTTGGATCTACTGACTACGGTGTAGTCATCGTCGGAGTCGGGTTCGGGGTTTGAGTCATCGGACGGGGGGCCGGCCGTGTCCATGACTTCGACGGTTAGGTCGGAGTCCTGGGCATTGCCGACTTGGGACGATGGGTCAGGGGATAGCGGTGACTTAGCGGCGGACGCTTCGTCGGCGGATGGGGCTGACTCACCGGTGGTCAGGGGATTGGGCGATGACTCATCGCGGGCTAGTTTGGCGAAGTAATCGCTGATTCCGGGAATCCGTTTCGCGACGCGGGCTCGGAATTGGTTGTCCTCGAAGACAACTTGTAAAAGTTCTAGGAGAACGGACTCTAGGGGAAGGGCTCTAGCCATTGCCTAATCTATAGCTACCGCCGTTTCGGAACCGTTCCGTGGGAGAGAAACGGCAAGATCTCCACGGCAATCGGCCTAGCTAATATGCTAATCGCGGCCCTCAGGCGGGAACAGCCTGAGGGTAGGACGCCGGTGATCCTCCCCGCCGGGTGTAGGCAGGGAGGGTGTACTTAACTAATGTAGCCCTAAAGTGTATCCTCCGCCAATCTTATTGTGCGGGAGGTTCCTAACAGGCCCGAGCAAAGAGGAAGTTGGGGCCGGAGCCCTTCTCCCAGACAGACTCTGCTCGGACAGGGGAAGAGGATGGTACCAGGGTCGACTTGGGTTCACCCCCAGGGCCGGTGGTTCTGGCACCCGTCCGATTGACTGCGTTGCCCTGAAGGGGCAAAGCTGGTGTATCGGGTCTACATCCCCTGTTCGGATCGTTGAGCACCGTTAGGTATCCACCGAACAAGGACCGCGTAAACCGGCGGTTTTCGGGCAAAAGACGTAGTTAAATAAAATACCACGGAATATGTCTTGAAAAAGACACAAACGGCGGCGGAGGCTGCGTGGGACAAGTGATGCTTGTCCGACGCAGGGCTGGAGTGAGTGTGAGTAACCGTCGTTGTCGGCTCGAGCTTATAAATGCTTCCTCCCCGCCATTGGGTGACGCAATGTACGAGAACCAATCAGAGTGCAGATTGGTCAGGTGACTCTCTGCGATTGGTTATTTTGAAAAATACGCAGTAACTGAGAAGAGGAAACATTTACCTGCTCGTTGAAGATAGTTCCAGTACACCCGTGACGTATAATGTCTAATTGTTCCAACACGTTCAGCCTTTGGCCTTTATTACAAGTATGTAGAACTTTATATGAATGGCTGTCTGTTAAACTATGCCCAGAATCTAGCAAATGTTTTGCGAAATGCGATCTTTCTGGACGTCCATTCCTATACGCAGAGGTGTGTTCTTTATAACGTGTATTAAAACTACGACCAGTTTGACCTACGTAAACCCCATTACACACATCGCATGCAAGTTTGTATACGCCCAACTTCTTACCAACCTCAGTTTTTTCTTTGCCGTTGCAAACCGCCCAACGAATGGTGTTGTTAGTCCTAAACGCCACATGAACATCGTTGTTCCTCAAAATTCTTGATATCTTTTCAGATATTGGTCCGACGTACAGTAAACTTGACCGATAGTGATGAACATCGCGTTCCTGTGGCGCTGAATATATACGGCTAGAAACCTGCTGATTTATCTCTTTCCTGATTAACCCGTCCACCATTCGCCGGTCGCCCGTTTGCAACTGCAATTGAGTAAATAGTATTCAATTCTTTATTATACGCTTGCGAAGATAGAGGATATGTTAATAACCTATTTACGTAACAATGAAAAGCCGCTAATTTGTGTTGCCAAGGGTGACAAGAAGTCGCCGGAATAACTAAATCAGTGTGAGTTGGTTTTCTATATACTTCAAAGGCATTTTGACAACGCTCCCGTGTGATAGTCACATCTAAGAAGTTAATTGCGCAGTTCTGTTCGAGTTCTAATTTGAATTTGATTTTAGGATGGAATGTATTCAGACTTCTAACAAACATATCTAATTCTTGTCTCGTACCCAGCATATCAGTATATCATCAACGTATCTGTTGTAATAAAGGATATTACTGTTGCCCACGATGTACTTATTTTCGTAGTTATCCATGAATATCTCCGCCATCAATGGAGATAGTGGAGACCCCATAGCCAAACCCTCTTTCTGCCTTTAATAAGCCCCATTAAACCTAAAATAGTTTTGTTTCATGCATATTGTTGCTAAGTCAATAAGTTCTTTTACCTCCTCCGGGTGTAAGTTTTTTCTTTCTAACATGTCGGAAAGGAAAACTAAAACTTCTTCATAGGGTACGTTAGTAAACAAACTGTCTACATCCAAAGAAAGTAAAAGAGAGTTCGTGGGCAACACAACATCCTTTATTTTTTCTGTTAAGTCTTGCGTATTCTGTAGACTATATTTAGGAGAAAAACCTGACTTGTTCTTAATAATAGTATTTAATCTTTTAGCTTACTCATATGCTGGGCACCCAATGTACAAAACAACAGGACGAATAGGAACGTTGTCTTTATGTATTTTAGGTAAACCGTACAACACAGGAGCCTGAGGGTTCATGGGGACTATATATTTGGAAGCACTCTCGCTTGGAAATGTGAATTTAGAATTATCAACAGCTCTTTTGACTTCTGCATTGTACTTGGCCGTCGGATCCGAGCGTAAGACAATGAAATCATCAGTTTGAATTACATCTTTCACCTTATTGACATAATCTCTATCGTTAAGAACTACTATAGTGTTGCCTTCGTGACTATAAGACTGTTACTATTTATCTTGCGTTTCAATGATTTCACTGTTCTTATCTCAGGTCCGACGGTGTAATTCAGATTCTGCTTCTTTAGTTCATTAGCAACAATTCCTTTCACCAAGCTATCTTTACCATTAATCATACATGCTAGCTCTGTATCTACACCTAATTCCTTAACAGTTTGTTGGGTCAGCCTAGGAGTCATGTTGAACCTCAGACCTTTTCCCAGCAGCGATAACTCGTTTGAAATAAATTGCACGCTAGTCAAGTTCTTCACCCGTGGGTAGAAAACATGGCTAGCTGTACCACTACCCCTATTACCATCTCCTTCACCACCCCCATGGGCCCCATGGGCGTGGGGTCAAAACGCCACTTGCGACTACAGGTGGGGCGATAGGTGGTCGCTCAGGTGAGCGACGGCGGTTGTCCTTGAGCAGGCGGAACTTCACGCCGCGGCGAGGTCGTACTAGCCGGGTGATTCCCCATTGGGGGAGGCCCAGCTAGTGCCCATCAGCCAGCGGCGACTCGTTCCTCCTGATGGGTCATGTCCGGTGGGGGGGTGCCTCGTCCTTCTCGCGGAGGGGTTCCGAGGCAGCGGTCGAGTCCGATTTGGCGGCGGGTGCCGGGCTTCATTGGGAAGGTGCCCACAATCCTAACTACTCGACGAGGAGTAGTGGATGTGGACAGCTTGACGGCCACGTCATGCTGTGCTGGACGGCACCACCCTGAGCAGCCTATCTGGATCCTAGAGCCTCCAGTTCGCCCATGGCGGCAATGACCTCGCCGTAGGACGAGATCAGCTGCTGAAGGCTCTTGTTGACAATAATGGTCGCATCCGCCCCCGTGTGGAGTGCGACCTGGACCTCGGTGAGGGTCCTGATTGCCTTGATCAGGACCTTTCTATCCTCTTCTAGGATGGCTGCTCGTATGTTCTGCTGTCTAGGGGCCGGTTGGGGCTTCGGCTTCTCCCCCTGAGGAGTGCCCTGAGGGGTGCCGACCGCATCCAACAGACCCGTGGGTGGCTGTTGACGTGGCTGGCCCGGTGCTTCCACGTCCTGAGGAGGTGGGGGCGATGCTCGCCTCCTCCGCCTCCTCGGCTTCCGCTTGTGCGTCGCGCCGGAGGGGCCGTTGGCGGCCGCCATGAGAGATCCTGCCGCGTTAGTCTCTCCCTGCGGTGCCGCCTCTGTCCTCTTTGGTTCGACGGGTTTCGTGATGGGCGCTGTGCCCGCCCTCTTGTTCCGTACTTCACGGCGCAGTACGGGGCAGTCAAGGCTGTTTGCCGGGTGTGCGCCTCCACAGTTGGCGCATGTGGCAGGCTCCTCGCGTGGGCGTAGGCAGTCCCGGGCGGCGTGCTGTTCGCCGCACTTCACGCATGCCAGCTTGCGGTGGCAGTGCCTGGAGCTGTGCCGGAACTGCTGGCATCGGTGGCACTGGGGTGCTCCTTGCTTGCCTCGTCATCCCTCGATCTTCACGCCGGGCATGCACATCAGCTCTGTGATGTTGTAGATGCCCGGGGTGAGGTTTGGCGTGCGGGTAAGCTGGGCGAAGAAGATGCACCCTGGGCGTCCTCCACGTGCCTTGATCTGGCGCGCGTAGTCCACCTCGTAGCCCAGGGTGGTCAGCTCCTTCACGATGTCACCGGGATCAGTGTCGACCGGGAGGCCTCGTATCGCGACCTTGAGTGGCCGCTCCTTCGGGGGTGCGTAGGCGAACCAGGAGATTCCGGTCCCGGAGCCCTCAAGCGCAGTTAGGTAGCGCTGGTACACACGGAACTCCTGCTCGCTCTTCGCCAGGAATCTAAATCCTGTGGGCCCGTAGGGCCGCACGTTTGGCGCATGTCCAAGGTCTTCTTTTAGTTGGCCGAAGTGGTGGCTCCAGTTCGGGAGTAGGTCGACCACTATCGGCGGCGGCTTCTTTTTGCACCCCGTTAATTTTGTGGACGTGGGCGCAGGCGGCGGTGTCTTCTTGCCTGCATCCTGCCTGGGCTGGAAGGGTTCGGGCGACTTCGGGCGGGGGGAACGTTGCTGTGACGGCGTCGTCAAGGTCGATGCGTAAGTGGCAGGCGGCTGTTGCCCGCTCGCTGTTGACGTTGAGCTGTCTAGCAAGGGCATGGACAGCGGCGGCGTGACCCTCGTGGCCGGAACCGTGCGGGTCCTCGGCGGGGTTGGTGAGGTGGAGGAGGAAGAACCCCCCCCGTATCCATAAACGCGTTTATCAGCACGTTTCGGTTGTTGTCCCTGCATGACTGCGGCACTCTCCCTAAGGGAGTCTAGGGCCGAGTACCGAGCGGCGGCACGTTGTAGGGCAGCGAGGTCCTGCTGTTTTTTGGCCCTCGGCTCACGCTGAGTCGGCGGAGACAGCAAGGGGGTAGGCAGCGGTGGCAGTGGAGGAGCAGCCGCAAAGGCAGCGGTGATCGCTGCTGCGACGGCCGTACGTGATGGTGCGAGTGACTCAATCACGCGTTGCAGTGCCACTTGGGGGTTCGTTCGCACGAACACCCGCGAGCGGCGCGAGCGAGGTGGGCGCTGATGGCCTGTGATAGGCATCTTGGTGGGTGGCTGTGACTTGAGCCTGGTCCGCGCGAAGCGTAGCCTGCCCTCGGGGCGCAAAACCCTGGAGCGCCCCCCCGGTGAGACCTGCTGGTGGGAGGCCGGGGTTACGGGCGCTCAACAGAGCCCTGCGTGACTACCGAGGGTAGGCAGGAGCGATGCGTACGTTTTTGTGAGGGTACCTAGTTAATCCCAGAGTACCCCCACAGACGAGACACAAAAAAAACTTCCGAACGCGTAAATGTGGGTAGTTTGAAAACCACCTCACACGACTAGGCAGCTAATCCGAGTAACCGTCCATCCATCTATCCGGGTGTTGTTCTCGACGGCCGCGCAGCGGCCGGCGGGGAAACGCCTTCGGGGCTGGGCCCCATGGGCGTGGGGTCAAAACGCCACCTGCGACTACAGGTGGGGCGATGGGTGGTCGCTCAGGTGAGCGACGGCGGTTGTCCTTGAACAGATTCGAATAGGAATTGTATCGAAAGAATCCTTACATTATCCCGAGTGTCATAGGCTGTATCTCAGAATGCAGTCGTGTTTTTAATTATTTTTATTCTTTATGCTTGTTGGTCATGTAATGACGTCAGTACGGTCTCCACCACGTCTCCACAGTAATATTTTAGATTAAATTAGTAAATCTGTGATTTTTATAAAGAGGAGTGTATAAATCAGTGCTTTAACTATAGACTCACGCGTGTGAATGTTAGCTAAAATATTGATTAACAATAACAGTGAAAAATAGAAAGACAAACATAAAAATAAATATGCAGTGAAATACCTGGAAATCATTAGTAAACAGTCTCCAAATATAAACCTCACGTATATATGATTTATACAATCAAACAACAAATAATAAAAACTGTGCAATTGTGTTTAAATTCAAAATTAAAAGTTTAACGTACTAAGTTTTGACCTTTATAGAGGACAAAGTGACTCAGTGAACACGAGAACTTTGTAGGATCAGCTGTCGTACAGCGGATTGTCATTTTGATAGTCAGTGACCAGTGATTTCACCACTTCTAATCATGTGCACTGTGGCCTTGCGGTCACGAGCGCGGAATTTGTGACTATTTTCTTTTTAGTGGATGACTACATTACACACGAGTTCAATCCCCAACGCGCGCTCCGGTCTTTTTATATGTTTTCAAAGGATTATTATTCTCATCACTGCCTACGCCATCTAGCGGCGAGTAGTCGAATTTCTATCTGTCAAGTTATGAGCTGGGAGTAAACTCAAACCCTTGTCTGGGTTAGTACTGAACGCATACCACAGAGGGCGCTGACAACAGCTTAATGAAAATATAGTTATTGTTTTTTTTTCTTTCGTTTGATATTATTTTGCTTCATAATGGCGGATAAAAACCCAGCACAAGTTACAAGGAGAAAACAGACTATGAAGATTGTTTGCAAAAAATGTAACGTAACAGCGGAAAAGAGAGATACTATTATGTGCATACAATGCAATAGTTACTTTCATTTTGACTGTGTGGGAAGATCGGAAAAACTAAACAGAATAAAAACCGTCAAAACATACTTATGCCTATTGTGCAGCTCAAATAAGAAAGAAAATACAGTTGCCAAACAATCAAAAAAGCAGACCCCTAGATCTTCCCCTCCAAGGCAAAAACAACTTGGAAAAAATACTTCAGCACCGGTAACATCAAAAATAAGTACTGAGCCGGTGATACAACACCAAATAGACCAAAGTGTAGAGCAGCCATTCGTAGAACAAATAGCTGTTCTTTCACCTACGCAGCAGCAAAGAAAACAAAATGTAGAGAATGCAGTTGTTTCCCCAGGGCAAACGTCTTCTTCGTCCATAATGCAGCGTACAAGTGAACAAGCTACGGAAGTTTCTTCAACAGATCTACCATCTACGTCTACACCTGAATTTAAGCTGCCAAATTTGAGCGCAATGGATAATGTTACTCAAAGAGACAAGGAAAAATATAGAATTAATGTTCCCATCTCTAACTCATTTCAGTCGTTGAATACTGACGAGGACGATGAACAGCTAAATAACTATACAGATTATACCTATAGCTCAGCCTCTAACAAAATAAATAAAAGTTGTCCGGTATTTGAGACTGACATGGAAGCAGAAAAACTAAGAAACAAAAATATAAAGCTGCAGGCAACATTAGCAACTTTAAACAAACTTTATAATAATTTGTTATTAGAAAATGGAGCTCTACAAAAAAAGATTGAAGAGTATGAACAAAGAGTTGACAGACTAACAAGCATATGTAAATCTACATCAAAGAAACGGAAACCATCAAAAAAAGTGTGTGATAAAAATAATTACATCAGGCAACCGATTTTTGCTGAACATTTTCACCATGGTCACAATATTTCAAAAATTTGCAAGCAGCAACAAACAAACCAACGCAAGGAAAATCTGCTACTGAATACAACTGTTGAAACTACTGTTTGCGGCACAGATCAAGTTGATTTCATGACTAGGAACAAAGTATTGCTGCTTTCAGATGAAACTGGACGAGGTCTACGACAATTACTGCAGAATCGATTAGGCGAGAAGTACTCTGTTTCTTCAATAATAAAGCCATATCGACACGCCCAATGAACAACAAGTAACAACTTAACTTGAGTTACGACAAAAATGAGTTAATTACATACCCTTGTTCTTTATAATTTTCTCTACACGTGTGTCCAACAAACGTATCTCTAAGTAGAATAGAATCGAAGTTAGCGAGAATCACAACAACGTAACCTGTGATTGCCTTCTGAAAAAAGAAAATGTTTACCGGGTAAAACATGTTATATTGATTTACAATTTTGTTATACGGATCAAATATTCTCCCTTTAAAAAATATAACAACTCATGTTTATTTACAATGATTGATCGTATTTATTTTTTACCAAATTTACATGCAAATAGATTGCAAATTGAGTTACGTTCATTTTCTCTAGGTACTGATGAGGAAGATACTGTTTCGATACACGAAATCCAACCTTCCAGACTATGTTGTAAGTAACAACTTCATTTTAGTCATTGTTTGTTATAAATCTACTCTTATAATATAATAAAGAGGAAAGATTTGTTTTTTTTTGTTTTTTTGTGTGTTTGTATGTAATCGATAAACTCCGAAACTACTAAACCGATTTCAAAAATTCTTTCACCATTAGAAAGCTACAACATTCCTGAGTAACATAGGTTACTTTTTACTACGGGAAAATTCCTCATTCCTACGGGAAAAAGGTTAAAAACAGGAAATGCGGGAAATATAGCGGATATTACCCAAATTAGCCAAAGCGATTTGCGAATTGCGATCTTCATGAAATTTGGCACTGATATTGGTGGTATATTGAAAAGGACTTGGACTTCTTTTTGTCAGCACTTGATGATCTGGTGTACCTGATGGAGGGCACCAGGAGCACAGCTTAACTATAAGAGATACGAAAATGGCTTCATAGCAAACGTTGTTCAGCATGACGGGGCGCTTCTGCTGACACATGGTTATCGAGGATCTGGAGTACCTGATGCAGACCACTAGCATCCCATCTAAACTATAGGAGATACGGTAATGGTTTCAAAGTAAAAGTTGTTTATCATGACGGGCCGCTTTTGTTGGCACTTGGTCATTGAGGGTTTGGAGTACCTGATGATGGGCACCAGGAGCACTGTTTAACTATATGAGATACGATAATGGTTTGATAGCAATAGTTGTTCAGCATGACGGGCCGCTTCTGCTGGAACATGGTCATCAAGGATCTGGAGTACCTAATGCAGACCACCAGCATCCTATCTAAACTACAGGAGATAGGGTATCGGAATCAAAGTAAAAGTTGTTTAACATGACGAGCCGCTTTTGAAAAACTGGTAAGTAGTAGCGGGTGAAACCGCTGGGCGGGCCGCTAGTAGATTATATTAATAAAAAAGAGTAAAGTATTATATATACATACATACATCAGCATATTGCATTCCACTGAAAGTAGCCCTCCTCCATGGTGCGCCATAGGGCACGACCTCCAGTTTTTGCCATCCAGTCGCTACCAGCCGCCTTTTTTAAGTCATCGGTCCATCTGGCCGCAGGTCGTCCAACACTACGCTTGCCAAGACGTGGCTTTCACTCGAGAACACTTGCGAATATCTCACACATCTCCGTTTTGCCGACGATATAGTCATAATGGCTGAATCTCTGCAGGATCTGCAAAAAATGCTGACCAGTCTCAACGTCGCCTCGAGACGTGTTGGACTCGGGATGAACTTGGACAAGACGAAAGTCATGTTCAATCAACACATCATCCCAGAGCCGGTCTCCGTCGAAGGTATAGCCCTTGAAGTTGTCCAGAAGTATGTGTACCTTGGGCAAACTTTGCAACTGGGTAGAGACAACATTGAGACTGAAATCACCAGAAGAGTGCAGCTGGGTTGGGTAGCATTTGGAAAGTTGTGTCATATTTTGGAATCACCCTTGCCACAATGCCTCAAGACCAAGGTGTTCGATCAGTGCGTCCTGTCCGTCATCCGTCGTCCTATGGAGCCGAGACGTAGAACCTGACAGTAAAACTGGCCCGGTTACATGACACTCAGAGAGCTATGGAAAGGTCTATGCTCGGTATCTCTATAATGGATACATTCCGGAATGAGACTATCTGCAAAACTACCAAAGTAACGGACATAATCTGGAAGTGTAGCAAACTGAAGTGGCAGTGGGCTTGGCACATCTATTGTAGAACCGACGGCCGGTAGAGTAAACGGGTTCTTGAGTGGAGGCCACGCCTCGGCAAGCGTAGTGTTGGACGACCTCCGGCCAGATGGACCGATGACTTAAAAAAGGCGGCTGGTAGCGACTGGATGGTGGAAACGGGAGATCGTGCCCTATGGCGTACCCTAGGGGAGGCCTACGTCCAGCATGGACTGTAATAGGCTGATGTATGTATGTATGTCAACGCTTACGTAAGTCTGTTACCGCAATTACAGCAGTTAAATATGAACCAATGCATCCGCTTCATCTTTGGGTTGCGTAAGTTTGACCACATCACCGAATACAGGGAGCGCTTGAGGTGGCTACCTATACGTCTTCGCAGAGACCTGCACACCCTCTCACTTCTCTTCAATGTGCTTACAAATCCTGCTGCACCTCAGTATCTGTGTGAGAGGTTTGCGTTCAATATTGCGGCCGCTCGTCAGCGCTCCTATGGTGACCTTTCGCTGCAGATAGCGGTTTGTTCCTCTACGACTTTTAAGAAGTCTTTCACTGTCCATGCTGCGCGCTTGTGGAATAGACTTTCTGTAGATGTGAGGAAGAGTGCTAATGTGAAGGTGTTCAAATCCAACATCAAGAAGGTTTGGGGGTACGATCTGGGTGACATGGACAATTTATAGGGTTTATGATATATTTATTTACTAGCTTTTACCCGCGACTTTGTCCGCGTTAGATAGTTTTTTTTTAGGCAGAAGTTCTAAAGTAGGTATGTGTATACATAGTAAGTGTGACAGTGATATTAGAACAGTTCTTATCTCTACTGTTTAAAGATGACTTGCTTGCTTCTGTTGTTAAAGGGACAATTCAAAATTTGCTATCCGGCCTGAGAGATCAATATTTATAACCAATGAATACAAAAGTCAGTAGATAACAGAGTACTTACTCCAGAGGTGCCGATTTGAGCACACTAAAATGGTTAGCATAAGTAGATTAGACAGATCAAAAGGTAATATAAGTTACTGTTATACATTTTTATACCTCTATATACCACATTTTTTGTTTTTCTGTCCTCGGTAAAGAAGGCAATGTCCTTTCTCAACTTATTCCCATCATACTGAACAACTTTTGTTCTGAAACCATTTCTGTATCTCCAATAAGGTGGGCTCCTGATGGAAGACCTGATGGTCTACATACGGTACTCCAGATCCTCAATGTCCTTGTGAAAAGAAGCGGCCCATCATCATGAACAACTTTTGTTTCGGAACCATTTCTGTATCTCTAATAGTTTACGTGGTCTCCTGATGGTACACCTGGTGACATAAGGTACTCCAGATCCTCAATATCCTTGTGAAAAGAAGCGGCCCATCATACTGAACAACTTTTTTTTTGGAACCATTTCTGTATCTCTAATAGTTTACGTGGGTTCCTGGTGGTACACCTGGTGGTCTACATAAGGTACTCCAGATCCTCAATGTCCTTGTGACACGAAGCGGCCCATCATACTGAACCACTTTTGTTTTGGAACCATTTCTGTATCTCTAATAGTTCACGTGGGTTCCTGATGGTACACCTGGTGGTCTACATTATGTACTGCAGATCCTTAATGTCCTGGTGAAAAGAGGCGGCCCATCATACTGAACAACTTTTGTTTTGGAACCATGCCTGTATCTCTAATAGTTTAGCTGGGCTCCTGATGGTACACCTGGTGGTCTACATAAGGTACTTCAGATCCTCAATGTCCTTGTGAAAAGAAGCGGCCCATCATACTGAACAACTTCTGTTTTGGAACCATACCTGTATCTCTAATAGTTTATCTGGGCTCCTGATGGTACACCTGGTGGTCTACATAAGGTACTCCAGATCCTCAATGTCCTTGTGAAAAGAAGCGGCCCATCATACCGAACAACTTTTGTTTTGGAACCATGCCTGTATCTCTAATAGTTTAGCTGGCCTCCTGATGGTACACCTGGTGGTCAACATAAGGTACTCCAGATCCTCAACGTCCGTGTGAAAAGAAGCGGCCCATCATACTGAAAAACTTCTGTTTTGGAACCATACCTGTAGCTCTAATAGTTTACGTGGTCCCTGATGGTACACCTGGTGACATAAGGTACTCCAGGTCCTCAATGTCCTTGTAAAAAAAAGCGGCCCATCATACCGAACAACTTTTGTTTTAGAACCATGCCTGTATCTCTAATAGTTTAGCTGGGCTCCTGATGGTACACCTGGTGGCCTACATAAGGTACTCCAGATCCTCAATGTCCTTGTGAAAAGAAGCGGCCCATCATACTGAACAACTTTTGTTTTGGAACCATGCCTGTATCTCTAATAGTTTAGCTGGGCTCCTGGTGGTACACCTGGTGGTCTACATCTATACTCCAGACCCTCGAATGGTGATAAAAAGTAGTCTATGTCCGTTCTCGGTATGCTAGCAATCTCTGTGCCAAGTTTCATGAAGATCGGTTCAGCGGTTTGGCCGTGAAAGCGTAGCAGACAGACAGACAGACAGACAGACAGACAGAGTTACTTTCGCATTTATAATATTAGTGTGGATAGCTTTTACCCGCGACTTCGTCCGCGTTAGATAGTTTTTTTTTAGGCAGAAGTTCTAAAGTAGGTATGTGTATACATAGTAAGTGTGACAGTGATATTAGAACAGTTCTTATCTCTACTGTTTAAAGATGACTTGCTTGCTTCTGTTAATAAAGGGACAATTCAAAATTTGCTATCCGGCCTGAGAGATCAATATTTATAACCAATGAATACAAAAGTCAGTAGATAACAGAGTACTTACTCCAGAGGTGCCGATTTGAGCACACTAAAATGGTTAGCATAAGTAGATTAGACAGATCAAAAGGTAATATAAGTTACTGTTATACATTTTTATACCTCTATATACCACATTTTTTGTTTTTCTGTCCTCGGTAAAGAAGGCAATGTCCTTTCTCAACTTATTCCCATCATACTGAACAACTTTTGTTCTGAAACCATTTCTGTATCTCCAATAAGGTGGGCTCCTGATGGTAGACCTGATGGTCTACATACGGTACTCCAGATCCTCAATGTCCTTGTGAAAAGAAGCGGCCCATCATCATGAACAACTTTTGTTTCGGAACCATTTCTGTATCTCTAATAGTTTACGTGGTCTCCTGATGGTACACCTGGTGACATAAGGTACTCCAGATCCTCAATATCCTTGTGAAAAGAAGCGGCCCATCATACTGAACAACTTTTTTTTTGGAACCATTTCTGTATCTCTAATAGTTTACTTAGGTTCCTGGTGGTACACCTGGTGGTCTACATAAGGTACTCCAGATCCTCAATGTCCTTGTGAAACGAAGCGGCCCATCATACTGAACCACTTTTGTTTTGGAACCATTTCTGTATCTCTAATAGTTCACGTGGGTTCCTGATGGTACACCTGGTGGTCTACATTATGTACTGCAGATCCTTAATGTCCTGGTGAAAAGAGGCGGCCCATCATACTGAACAACTTTTGTTTTGGAACCATGCCTGTATCTCTAATAGTTTAGCTGGGCTCCTGATGGTACACCTGGTGGTCTACATAAGGTACTTCAGATCCTCAATGTCCTTGTGAAAAGAAGCGGCCCATCATACTGAACAACTTCTGTTTTGGAACCATACCTGTATCTCTAATAGTTTATCTGGGCTCCTGATGGTACACCTGGTGGTCTACATAAGGTACTCCAGATCCTCAATGTCCTTGTGAAAAGAAGCGGCCCATCATACCGAACAACTTTTGTTTTGGAACCATGCCTGTATCTCTAATAGTTTAGCTGGCCTCCTGATGGTACACCTGGTGGTCAACATAAGGTACTCCAGATCCTCAACGTCCGTGTGAAAAGAAGCGGCCCATCATACTGAAAAACTTCTGTTTTGGAACCATACCTGTAGCTCTAATAGTTTACGTGGTCCCTGATGGTACACCTGGTGACATAAGGTACTCCAGGTCCTCAATGTCCTTGTAAAAAAAAGCGGCCCATCATACCGAACAACTTTTGTTTTAGAACCATGCCTGTATCTCTAATAGTTTAGCTGGGCTCCTGATGGTACACCTGGTGGTCTACATAAGGTATTCCAGATCCTCAATGTCCTTGTGAAAAGAAGCGACCTATTATACTAAACAACTTTTGTTTTGGAACCATACCTGCATCTCTAATAGTTTAGCTGGGCTCCTGATGGTACACCTGGTGGTCTACATAAGGTACTCCAGATCCTCAATGTCCTTGTGAAAAGAAGCGGCCCATCATACTGAACAACTTTTGTTTCGGAACCATGCCTGTATCTCTAATAGTTTAGCTGGGCTCCTGGTGGTACACCTGGTGGTCTACATCTATACTCCAGACCCTCGAATGGTGATAAAAAGTAGTCTATGTCCGTTCTCGGTATGCTAGCAATCTCTGTGCCAAGTTTCATGAAGATCGGTTCAGCGGTTTGGCCGTGAAAGCGTAGCAGACAGACAGACAGACAGACAGACAGACAGAGTTACTTTCGCATTTATAATATTAGTGTGGAAGTGTGGATAGCTTTTACCCGCGACTTCGTCCGCGTTAGATAGTTTTTTAGAAACAGGTTCAGGTTAAGGTGGGCTCCTGATGGTACACCTGGTGGTCTACATAAGGTACTCCAGATCCTCTCTGTCCTTGTGAATAGAAGCAGCCCATCATACTGGCCAACTTTCGTTTTGGAACCATTTCTGTATCTCTAATAGTTTAGCTGGGCTCCTGATCGTACACTTGGTGGTCTACATAAGGTACTCCAGATCCTCAATGTCCTTGTGAAAAGAAGCAGCCCATCATACTGAACAACTTTTGTTTTGGAACCAGGCCTGTATCTCTAATAGTTTAGCTGGGGTCCTGGTGGTACACCTGGTGGTCTACATCTGTACTCCAGACCCTCGAATGGTGATAAAAAGTAGCCTATGTCCGTTCTCGGTATGCTAGCAACCTCTGTGCCAAGTTTCATGAAGATCGGTTCAGCGGTTTGGCCGTGAAAGCGTAGCAGACAGACAGACAGACAGACAGACAGACAGAGTTACTTTCGCATTTATAATATTAGTGTGGAAGTGTGGATAGCTTTTACCCGCGACTTCGTCCGCGTTAGATAGTTTTTTAGAAACAGGTTCAGGTTAAGGTGGGCTCCTGATGGTACACCTGGTGGTCTACATAAGGTACTCCAGATCCTCAATGTCCTTGTGAAACGAAGCGGCCCATCATACTGAACCACTTTTGTTTTGGAACCATTTCTGTATCTCTAATAGTTCACGTGGGTTCCTGATGGTACACCTGGTGGTCTACATTATGTACTGCAGATCCTTAATGTCCTGGTGAAAAGAGGCGGCCCATCATACTGAACAACTTTTGTTTTGGAACCATGCCTGTATCTCTAATAGTTTAGCTGGGCTCCTGATGGTACACCTGGTGGTCTACATAAGGTACTTCAGATCCTCAATGTCCTTGTGAAAAGAAGCGGCCCATCATACTGAACAACTTCTGTTTTGGAACCATACCTGTATCTCTAATAGTTTATCTGGGCTCCTGATGGTACACCTGGTGGTCTACATAAGGTACTCCAGATCCTCAATGTCCTTGTGAAAAGAAGCGGCCCATCATACCGAACAACTTTTGTTTTGGAACCATGCCTGTATCTCTAATAGTTTAGCTGGCCTCCTGATGGTACACCTGGTGGTCAACATAAGGTACTCCAGATCCTCAACGTCCGTGTGAAAAGAAGCGGCCCATCATACTGAAAAACTTCTGTTTTGGAACCATACCTGTAGCTCTAATAGTTTACGTGGTCCCTGATGGTACACCTGGTGACATAAGGTACTCCAGGTCCTCAATGTCCTTGTAAAAAAAAGCGGCCCATCATACCGAACAACTTTTGTTTTAGAACCATGCCTGTATCTCTAATAGTTTAGCTGGGCTCCTGATGGTACACCTGGTGGTCTACATAAGGTATTCCAGATCCTCAATGTCCTTGTGAAAAGAAGCGACCTATTATACTAAACAACTTTTGTTTTGGAACCATACCTGCATCTCTAATAGTTTAGCTGGGCTCCTGATGGTACACCTGGTGGTCTACATAAGGTACTCCAGATCCTCAATGTCCTTGTGAAAAGAAGCGGCCCATCATACTGAACAACTTTTGTTTCGGAACCATTCCTGTATCTCTAATAGTTTAGCTGGGCTCCTGGTGGTACACCTGGTGGTCTACATCTATACTCCAGACCCTCGAATGGTAATAAAAAGTAGTCTATGTCCGTTCTCGGTATGCTAGCAATCTCTGTGCCAAGTTTCATGAAGATCGGTTCAGCGGTTTGGCCGTGAAAGCGTAGCAGACAGACAGACAGACAGACAGACAGACAGAGTTACTTTCGCATTTATAATATTAGTGTGGAAGTGTGGATAGCTTTTACCCGCGACTTCGTCCGCGTTAGATAGTTTTTTAGAAACAGGTTCAGGTTAAGGTGGGCTCCTGATGGTACACCTGGTGGTCTACATAAGGTACTCCAGATCCTCTCTGTCCTTGTGAATAGAAGCAGCCCATCATACTGGCCAACTTTCGTTTTGGAACCATTTCTGTATCTCTAATAGTTTAGCTGGGCTCCTGATCGTACACTTGGTGGTCTACATAAGGTACTCCAGATCCTCAATGTCCTTGTGAAAAGAAGCAGCCCATCATACTGAACAACTTTTGTTTTGGAACCAGGCCTGTATCTCTTATAGTTTAGCTGGGCTCCTGATGGTATACCTGGTGGTATACATAATGTACTCCAGATCCTCAATGTCCTTGTGAAAAGAAGCGGCCTATCATACTGAACAACTTTTGTTTTGGAACCATGCCTGTATCTCTTATAGTTTAGCTGGGCTCCTGTTGGTACACCTGGTGGTCTACATAAGTTACTCATCACTTCTTGTGAAAAGAAGCGGCCCATCATACTGAACAATTTTTGTTTTGGAACCATGCCTGTATCTCTTATAGTTTAGCTGGGATCCTGATGTTTCACCTGGTGGTCTACATTCGTTACTCCAGATCCTCAATGTCCTTGTGAAAAGAAGCGGCCCATCATACTGAACAACTTTTGTTTTGGAACCATGCCTGTATCTCTTATAGTTTAGCTGGGCTCCTGTTGGTACACCTGGTGGTCTACATAAGTTACTCCAGATCCTCAATGTCCTTGTGAAAAGAAGCGGCCCATCATACTGAACAATTTTTGTTTTGGAACCATGCCTGTATCTCTAATAGTTTAGCAGGGCTCCTGGTGGTATATCTGGTGGTCTAAATAAGGTACTCCAGATCCTCAATGTCCTTGTGAAAAGAAGCGGCCCATCATACTGAACAACTTATATTTTGGAACCATGCCTGTATCTCTAATAGTTTAGCTGGGCTCCTGGTGGTATATCTGGTGGTCTACATAAGGTACTCCAGATCCTCAATGTCCTTGTGAAAAGAAGCGGCCCATCATACTGAACAACTTTTGTGTTGGAACCATTTCTGTATCTCTAATAGTTTAAGTGGGCTCCTGATCGTACACCTGGTGGTCTACATAAGGTACTCCAGATCCTCAATGTCCTTGTGAAAAGAAGCGGCCCATCATACTGAACAACTTTTGTTTTGGAACCATGCCTGTATCTCTAATAGTTTAGCTGGGCTCCTGATGGTACACCTGATGGTCTACATAAGTTACTCCAGATCCTCAATGTCCTTGTGAAAAGAAACGGCCCATCATACTGAACAATTTTTGTTTTGGAACCATGCCTGTATCTCTAATAGTTTAGCAGGGCTCCTGGTGGTATATCTGGTGGTCTAAATAAGGTACTCCAGATCCTCAATGTCCTTCTGAAAAGAAGCGGCCCATCATACTGAACAACTTATATTTTGGAACCATGCCTGTATCTCTAATAGTTTAGCTGGGCTCCTGGTGGTATATCTGGTGGTCTACATAAGGTACTCCAGATCCTCAATGTCCTTGTGAAAAGAAGCGGCCCATCATACTGAACAACTTTTGTGTTGGAACCATTTCTGTATCTCTAATAGTTTAAGTGGGCTCCTGATCGTACACCTGGTGGTCTACATAAGGTACTCCAGATCCTCAATGTCCTTGTGAAAAGAAGTGGCCCATCATACTGAACAACTTTTGTTTTGGAACCATGCCTGTATCTCTAATAGTTTAGCTGGGCTCCTGATGGTACACCTGGTGGTCTACATAAGGTACTCCAGATCCTCTCTGTCCTTGTGAAAAGAAGCGGCCCATCATACTAAACAACTTTTGTTTTGTAACCATGCCTGTATCTCTAATAGTTTAGCTGGGCTCCTGGTGGTACACCTGGTGGTCTACACCTGTACTCCAGACCCTCGATGTCCTTGTAAAAAGAAGCGGCCCATCATACAGAACAACTTTTGTTTTGGAACCATGCCTGTATCTCTAATAGTTTAGCTGGGCTCCTGGTGGTACACCTGGTGGTCTACATAAGGTACTCCAGATCCTCAATGTCCTTGTAAAAAGAATCGGCCCATCATACTGAACAACTTTTGTTTTGGAACCATGCCTGTATCTCTAATAGTTTAGCTGGGGTCCTGGTGGTACACCTGGTGGTCTACATCTGTACTCCAGACCCTCGAATGGTGATAAAAAGTAGCCTATGTCCGTTCTCGGTATGCTAGCAACCTCTGTGCCAAGTTTCATGAAGATCGGTTCAGCGGTTTGGCCGTGAAAGCGTAGCAGACAGACAGACAGACAGACAGACAGACAGAGTTACTTTCGCATTTATAATATTAGTGTGGATTTGTATATTAATTTATGTATGATATATTATTATGTGTTTGTTTGTGTGTTTTATTTATGATCAAGTACGTGTATTTGTTATTTGTTTATAATATATATTGATAGAGTAAGCTTATTTTAACCATGCTGAAGTACCGCATAATTTACCTGCAAATAACATATCCTCTGAGTCTCTCAAAGGTTGACTGGAAGAGATCCCTTAATGGGATAAGTCCGCCTTTGTGCCTCTTGTTTTTAAATTTATTTCTGTTACTGTTTTTATAAATGTGTCTGATGGTACAATAAAGTTAATACATACATACATACATACTTATGGAGTTTGTGCTCGTCAAAAGCAATTTCAACTTCATATTATCACAAATTTAATAAGAGTTTGCCTGTTGCAAAAAACGATAACCGGAAAGATTTGAATGAATCTGATGATAATGATGATTGCTTATTTTTATTTTCATTTCTTTTAATAATGACTACATTCATCTATGGTAAGAAAAGAAGTTTTGTTTTGTATGACACATATTTGTTTTTTGTATAACACATATTAAGTAGAAAAACATTAAAATATAAGATTTTATGAAAGTGTTTTATTTAATTGCATTATAGTCAGTAATTTTCATACAAGACTTACGCTTCTTGGATTATTTTGATGTCAAAAGGTAATAAGTGCACAAGACAACTCAAACGTAACTCAGATATACACTGAATTTAATCGTTAAAAGGTAATAAGTACATAAGACAACTCAAACGTAACTCAGACATACACTGGAATTTACCGTAATATCTCTATTTTTGAAGAATCACTATATCAACTTACATTGTTATTGCAAGTAATATGCATCGTTGCCCTTCATTGTAAGTCATAAAAATCAATGAAAGCAAATTATTATGTTAAAAACATATATAACAACATATAAAACCCGATACATGTATTCTTTAAATCAAACAATCACTTAAATTAATAAAAAAACAAAAGCGTGAGAATTTTTTTTTACCTTAAAATCGATGTACTGTAAAGTTTCGAAAAATGAGATACGTTGTTGTTCATTGGGCGTGTCGATATGCATCTTTAGATAAAATTGTTACCGAGAATATCAACTCGGAATGCAAAGATTACACGAAAGATGACTATGTTATTATCTTAGCAGGACAACATGACCAAAACTTAATAAGTTTTCAATATAACCTGTATTACTGTTTAAAAGTGATGTCAAATACCAATGTTTTAATCGGAAAAATACAGAAAAATAAATGCTATCATGAATATAAATTAAATGAATTAATTCAAATAATTAGTAATAATTTGGAAAATTTACACTGCTCGGATCTTAATTATTTTACTAACGGTATGCTAAACAAAGTCGATACATGTCGATCATTGGTGTTAGACGTAATTTCAATTAATCATAAAAGAAAAATTTCTAAAACCTCCGTGAAAAGCATTCATATGCAGTCAGAAAATAAGTTTTTTCGTAACTACTAACTCTATTACAAAAAATGCAATATTACCAGATAAACTTTCACATAGTTGCCTATTAACGGACGATAGGAATTTAAATGTCTTGCAGTGTACCCTTAGTGAGCCAAAGGTGGTAGAGACAGCTCGTTATCAAATTAAAACATGCTCTAATAATAAATCTCGAAATATACATATTATTCACCAAAATGTTTGTGGCATCAGCAAAAGAAGAGACGAGCTGGATTTATATCTTACCTCACATCTAAAAGTTGCACCACGCTACGTGTGCATTACTGAACACTTTTTAAATGTGAATAATATATTTAATTTACTAATAAAACACTTTTTCACTAGTTCCACTAATTAAATATATTTGTTTAATTTGATATTAAACTAAATGCGACTGGTTTCGAACATCATCATCGGGCAGTATAGTAAATTAACATGGAGTTCCATCAAGAAGTAACAACACAAAGTGTAACATACTTGAATAATATATCTTTACTTAATTTGAAAACTATAAAGTGGTATCAAAAAATATTAGAATAAGTATGCAAAGAGGCGGTAGTTTAATATTAGGTTTGGACAAGTGTAACTATGGCACTTTGGATTTCTGTAATAAACTTTACAAACAGGAATATTTTGAAATATGTGGCATTTGCGACAATGATGAGAAATTAAATGTAATTTGTTTATATAATAATCAGAAAGTAAAATACTTTGATAAATTTATGACACAAATGGAAAAATTACTAGACCATTTTTTTGACAAAAGGTGTATTATTTGCGGGGATTTTAACAAAGATCTGTTAACATCTGATAAATATAGGGAAGAATTTTTGACTCTACTTATGTGTTACAATTTTAGACCATTGATCAACTCAATCACTTTTACAAGAGGCACAGCTAAATCTTGTATTGATAATATCTTAACAAATCTACCTACAGATTCTGTGATTTCAACTGACGTAGATAATAATGGGTTATCGGACGGGCATGCAGCAGTTTCTTGCGAAATTATGGCATGTTGCTTACCAACTAAACAACCTGATTTTATTGTCCGTGAAACAAGGTTATTTAATAAATTAAATAATGATAAATTCAGAGAATTAATAAGGGCACAAGACTGGACAGAATACGGAATAAATAGCCTTTTCAAGCAGTTCTACAAATGTTTCAAAGATAGTTTTATAAAAAAAAAAGTACGATTTAAAATTAGGGTGAATAAGGGTGTCTGTTGGATGACAAAGGGAGTGAGAGTAGCTAGTAATATGAAACGTTTTCTTCTTTCGTCGCTAAATTCACTTACTGACAAATCAATATTAGATTACAAAAAGGACTATATTAGACTGTACAGACGTGTGATTCAATCGGCTAAAAGAAATGCTGTAAGATTAGAAATAAACAGCGTTGGGAATTCAGGAAAAACTATATGGAAAGTAGTAAATAGGTACAGAAACAAACTTGGTATACGTGAGACCCAAAAAATAAGTCTTAAATATAACAACCAAGTAACTAATAATCCTAGGGAGATCGAAGACATATTTGCTAGTGTTTTTAGTGAAAATAGTGTAATTGGTAACTCAGGAGAACAAACATTGCCAATACACAATCTAAACCCAATCCATTGCGATATTTTTTGGAAAGAAATCACACCAATCGAGGTAGAGAAAATTGTTTATAAAATGGTAGGGAAAAAGTCTTGCGGGTGCGATGATATCCCTATAACAGTCATAAAGGATAATATTGACATATTCAAAATGCCTTTAAGCTTATTGTTTAATAAGTGCTAGGATTTTGGAGTTTTTCCTGATCAGCTTAAAATATCCAAGGTATACCCTGTTTTCAAGAAAGGTGTAAAATCAGATCCTAAAAATTACAGACAAATTTCACTTTCATCGGTGATATCTAAGATTTTCGAAAAACTTATTAAAACAAGAATATGTGATCATCTTGACTCTAACAACATAATAAGTAATAGGCAATTTGGATTTAGGAAGGAAACTGGAACTGTAGACGCTATTAATACACTAGTGGACGATGTTATCCTGAAACTCAATTCTAAGAAAAAAGTTATGGGCTTGTTTCTGGATTTGTCATCTGCGTTTGATATGATCGATCATGGTATGCTGTTAAGTAAACTTGACCATTACGGCATTCGTGGTAAAGCTCTTGAACTGATTACATCATATCTATCAAATCGGTATCAGTATGTTGAACTTAAGAATACGGAAAATGGTGTTGAGAATATCTGCAAAAGTAAATTAATCGCAGTCAAGAAAGGGGTTCCTCAGGGTTCAGTCCTAGGACCAATTCTATTTAATATATTCACTAACGATCTGATTGACTATATAAATAACAACTTAAGGAATATTGGTCTTACTATTTATGCGGATGATACAAATGCCATTATATCAGCTAACAGTGCGCAGGATCTAGAAATTGAAGCAAACAAAGCTTTATTCTGCTTAAATCAGTGGTTTACACAGAATAACCTAATATTGAATACGTCAAAGACCAATGCTCTACTATTTAAGTCCATAGCCAGAAATAAAGAAGTCATACAAATTAGGATAAACGGTTCCAAAGTTGATTGCATTTCCATAACAAAGTTCTTAGGCGTGCATTTAGATTCATACCTTAATTGGAAAGACGAATTGGCGGCAATCGAATCCAAAATCAGTTCAGCTTGCTATGCCTTAAGAACACTGAGGGAAGTAATAGGAGTTGAGCAGCTTAGAATAGTATATTTCGCTTTGGTAGAGTCACGTCTGCGATATAGTATTCAATTCTGGGGAAACAGTTATGAATATAATATTAACAAAGCTTTAGTTGTACAAAAGCGCGCTATCCGGACAATCATGCGTATTCCGCAATATCAGACTTGTAGGGAGCTTTTTCGGGAATTAAGAATATTAACTGTGCCCTGCCTTTATATACTGGTATTATTAACTGACCTTGTTAAGCGAATGGATAAATTTGAAACTGTAGAGCAAACGCAAGTTCGGCTAACTACTCGCAGGAAAGACATGAAGAATGCTATTGTTCCAAAACTAAGAGTTGTGACTCATAGCGTAAGATGCCAGGCCATAACCATGTTTAATCACCTACCTATAGAATTTAAATCTATCGGTGATTATAAAATCTTCAAGGCCCGGCTAAAGAATTGGTTACTTAAGACGAACTTTTATAGTGTAGAGGAATTCACATGCAATTGACTGCTGCATTGTAATAGTATTTTTGATGGATTGTTTCTGGTATTTTACCTTATGTTAAAGTTTGTTTGATTTTTGTGACTAAGTATATTTTAATTTCTTGTATAAATTTGATTGATTATGTTTTTATTTTATTTTAAGTTTCTGAGTTTAAATTTTAGTGAGTATGTTATAATGTTGAATGTAATAATTTCCAACACAAATGTTTTTGTTAAGGAATTGAATAAATGAAATGAAATGAGCAGGCGGAACTTCACGCCGCGGCGAGGTCGTACCAGCCGGGTGATTCCCCATTGGGGTAGGCCCTGCTAGTGCCCATCAGCCAGCGGCGGCTCGTTCCTCCTGATGGGTCATGTCCGGTGGGGGGCTGCCTCGTCCTTCTCGCGGAGGGGTTCCGAGGCAGCGGTCGAGTCCGATTTGGCGGTGGGTGCCGGGCTTCACTAGGAAGGTGCCCACAATCCTAACTACTCGACAAGGAGTAGTGGATGTGGACAGCATGACGGCCACGTCAGGCCGTGCTGGACAGCACCACCCTGAGCAGCCTATCTGGGTCCTAGAGCCTCCAGTCCGCCCATGGCGGCAACGACCTCGCCGTAGGACGAGATCAGCTGCTGAAGGCTCTTGTTGACGATAAAGGTCGCGTCCGCCCCCGTGCGGAGTGCGACCTGGACCTCGGTGAGGGTCCTGATTGCCTTGATCAGGACCTTTCTATCCTCTTCTAGGATGGCTGCTCGTATGTTCTGCTGTCTAGGGGCCGGTTGGGGCTTTGGCTTCTCCCCCTGAGGAGTGCTCTGAGGGGTGCCGACCGCATCCAACAGACCCGTGGGTGGCTGTTGACGTGGCTGGCCCGGTGCTTCCACGTCCTGGGGAGGCGGGGGCGATGCTCGCTTCTTCCGCCTCCTCGGGTTCCGCTTTTGCGTCGCGCCGGAGGGGCCGTTAGCGGCCGCCATGAGAGATCCTGCCGCGTTAGTCTCTCCCTGCGGTGCCGCCTCTGTCCTCTTTGGCTCGACGGGTTTCGTGATGGGCGCTGTGCCCGCCCTCTTGTTCCGTACTTCACGGCGCAGTACAGGGCAGTCAAGGCTGTTTGCCGGGTGTGCGCCTCCACAATTGGCGCATGTGGCGACTCCTCGCGTGGGCGTAGGCAGTCCCGGGCGGCGTGCTGTTCGCCGCACTTCACGCATGCCAGCTTGCGGTGGCAATGCCTGGAGCTGTGCCGGAACTGCTGGCATCGGTGGCACTGGGGTACTCCTTGCTTGCCTCGCCATCCTTCGATCTTCACGCCGGGCATGCACATCAGCTCTGTGATGTTGTAGATGCCCGGGGTGAGGTTTGGCGTGCGGGTAAGCTGGGCGAAGAAGATGCACCCTGGGCGTCCTCCACGTGCCTTGATCTGGCGCGCATAGTCCACCTCGTAGCCCAGGGTGGTCAGCTCCTTCACGATGTCACCGGGATCAGTGTCGACCGGGAGGCCTCGTATCGCGACCTTGAGTGGCCGCTCCTTCGGGAGTGCGTAGGCGAACCAGGAGATTCCGGTCCCGGAGCCCTCAAGCGCAGTTAGGTAGCGCTGGTACACACGGAACTCCTGCTCGCTCTTCGCCAGGAATCTAAACCCTGTGGGCCCATAGGGCCGCACGTTTGGCGCATGTCCAAGGTCTTCTTTTAGTTGGCCGAAGTGGTGGCTCCAGTTCGGGAGTAGGTCGACCACTATCGGCGGCGGCTTCTTTTTGCACCCCGTTAATTTTGTGGACGTGGGCGCAGGCGGCGGTGTCTTCTTGCCTGCATCTTGCCTGGGCTGGAAGGGTGCGGGCGACTTCGGGCGGGGGGAACGTTGCTGTGACGGCGTCGTCAAGGTCGATGCGTAAGTGGCGAGCCGCCCGCTGTTGACGTTGAGCTGTCTAGCAAGGGCATGGACAGCGGCGGCGTGACCCTCTTGGCCGGAACCGTGCGGGTCCTCGGCGGGTTGGTGAGGTGGAGGAGGAAGAACCCCCCCCGTATCCATAAACGCGCTTCTCAGCACGTTTCGGTTGCTGTTGTCCCTGCATGACTGCGGCACTCTCCCTAAGGGCGTCTAGGGCCGAGTACCGAGCAGCGGCACGTTGGAGGGCTGCGAGGTCCTGCTGCTTTTTGTCCCTCGGCTCACGCTGGGTCGGCGGAGACAGCAAGGGGGTAGGCAGCGGTGGCAGTGGAGGAGCAGCCGCGAAGGCAGCGGTGATCGCTGCTGCGACGGCCGTAGGTGGCGAGTTTGTAGGGGTGTAGTGTAGTAAGTATATGTACTCATGTAGATTAACCTGACGTCACCTATTCAATGCATATAATGATGTGTCCAATCAATAAATGTATCAGTTATTACTCAGCAGTCAGATCGTTTACTTTCGTATAACCCTCCACCTTACATGGCGATCCTGCCAGGATCAAATCTCGGGCGTCGCGTCGTGTAAATAATAGCTTTTCATTTCTAAATAAATAAAATTGGTGTAAATTGTGAAAATGGGAAGCGAAGCTTCAACCCCTCGTCCACGGCCAGCGACAGCCATCGAGCACCAAGACACCTATACGCAGATCGGCAAAGAAAATACCATACATCAGAGCAACAACATATCGCAGGGTTTGGCCAACATAAACTGGTATTTATACACGTTTTTTATTATTCTCCTGATGCTGCTTACTTTCTTCGCCGTGCGATACTTCAACATATGCCTCAATAAGAAGATTGAGAGAAGGGCACGGGCTGGCATACTACAATTGAAGAGGGCTGAGACAGAAGATGTTTAAGTACACAATATATCCCTATAGTCGTTATATAGCCATTCCAATGCCATATGATGCCTTGCCTATCAACAACTGTAAATCTGCAAGTATTTATCACTAGAATTCTTCTTCAAGCAAGGTAC
The DNA here is from genome assembly GCA_027580185.1 of Tuta absoluta. Classification (NCBI taxonomy): domain Eukaryota; kingdom Metazoa; phylum Arthropoda; class Insecta; order Lepidoptera; family Gelechiidae; genus Tuta; species Tuta absoluta. The sequence continues at coordinate 412,107 of JAQAHW010000089.1, read as the reverse complement.
ATACAACGTGTGGTACATCGTAGCTACGATACGAACTGAACTTGTCGTCAATAAAAGTGTGTTGTGAGTGTTTTAGCGATTATGGTGCATACGGTTTTCGTTTTCAAAATCAGTGAACATTTTTGCGTGACCTAATACGGCGAGATTCGTAGACTTTCGTAGGTATTCGTAGACATTCGTAGTCTTTCTACAGGTTAATGAACTGAGCGATGATGCGCAGTGCGATTCCTTTTTTGGTGCGCGCGTGTAAACATGACTGTGATGAGTCCCGTGACTCGACTCTATTCTATTTATAGTTTACTATTATCACCTATATTTTAAATTAGAAAAAATTAAGTTATGGTAAAAATATTTTCATATGGCAAGTGTACTGCATATGGTATATAAAAGTTTAGTAAAAGTAAGAAGGTACTTAATTCAAATAGGTCCCAGTAGAAGGGTAGGACAAATTCTCGAAACTAAACTTAATGAAGCAAATGTATTAGTTGAAGAGTATAACGGATTATTGAAATTATTTAAAGAACAAATTAAATTAGGAAAGTTAAGTAATGAAGATGTTTTAGATATTAATAATCTTACGGATAAATTTAATCAGAAATACGGAGAAACAAAAAGTTTATGTACACAAGGTGCTTCTAGTTCTGAAACAGAGCACAAAGAACCAGAATTAATTTCAGATTCAGATTCGGAAAGTTCTAAAAGTTCTAAAAGTTCCAAAATGGCTAAGTTTGATTGTAAAGTAGCTTTGAGCTTATTACTTGTTTTAGATGACAATGAAACCACTACTAAAAAGCTTATCGAAGGCATAGAATATTACGACACAGTCATTGATACAGATTCCAAAACTCATTTAATTAATTTCGTGTTAAAAACCAGATTATCACAATCGGCAAAATTGAAATTATCATCTACGTACACGTCTGTAAATGCACTTCTGCGAGACATGAAAAAACATTTACTTACAACAAAGTCTGCAAACGCAATTCAAAGTAAAATTCAGTATTTTAGGCAAAACGAACTGTCTGTAGACGAATATGGCAAGCAACTAATGGAAATGATGGTGGATCTTACGATCACACAGTCGAATGGCAATGATGAAAGTTACAATGTGTTACAACCTATAAACGAGAAGTTTGCCATCAAACGTTTCACGGATGGACTGCGTAATCGTGGGTTGGGAACCATAGTAACTGCGCGTAATTTTGATTCCCTTAGCGAAGCCGTACAGACAGCCATCGATGAGGATGTGACAGCTCCATCGACTTCATACGACGTCATGTCGATGCGACGAGGAAACCAGGTTAGACGTGGTAATTTTAGAGGTCATAATAATTTCCAAATGCGAGGTAGGTCCAGGCCGCAATTCTCACAACCACCGCAAACGCAAAACTCGACATTTTATCGGACACGTGGAGTATCCAGTGAACAAAGGTCTTATCAACCATCATCGGCTCGTGGAAACTACATCAACCGCGGTACACCCCCGCAGCGCTACGGTGCGTCCAGCAGAGCTACCTTCAGCAGAGGTAGGTCATTTTACAGCAATAGAGGTAACCAAGGGATTCGCCGTGGTGGATATGTACGAATAATGCAAGAAAATGTCACCCCCGCTCAAAATAATGAAAACTCTGAGTCCAAAAATCAGTTTTTTCGAGACTAACGAGATTATATTAAATTGCAACCCAAGTTCATATTCAGTCAAATTGAATCTTAACAATCAATCATTATATTTCTTTGTAGACTCAGGCGCTTCCATTTCAGCAATAGAGTATAAACATATAACTAATCATAACATACCCATTTATAAAGACAAAATTAAGGTTAGAGGTATCGGAGGAGTAATTGAATCACGTGGATCAGTTGAATTAATATTATCAGCAGAAACTCAGACGTACAGTCATAAGTTTTATGTTTTTGAATCGTTGCCCATAAATGCGAATGGAATACTAGGAGACGACTTCTTTAAGAAGTACAGGTCAATGATCGATTATGACACAGATACTTTAGTCATGCGCGATAGAGGTACTATAGCATACTTACCGATGTTGCATCAATCGGATGATTCATTTTTATTCATACCATCTAGATCCGAATCTATACACTATATGAATACAAGTATGAAAGGTGATTGTGTAATTTATTCTAGAGAATTATGTGAAGGAGTTTTTTTAGCCGGTTCGATAGTAAAACCAACCAATGGGAAAATACCAATCCAAATACTAAATACGACAAATGTGGACTTGTCCTTAAGGGACATAAAGCCTGATGTTCATTCACTACATGAATATGAGATGTGTTCGTTTAGTAGTACCGAAAGAAATGCTGATCGAGTTAAAAAGTTATTTTCTTTACTAAACATCAAACATTTGAACAAAGAAGAACAAGTAGCAATAGAAAACATATGCGCGAAATTTTCAGATGTATTTTATTTACCGAATGATAAGTTAACCGCTACTAACGTATATGAACAGAATATTATTTTAAAACCTAATACGGAACCTAAAAATCAAAAGAACCAGAAATCGGAAATTAAAAAACAGATAGATAAAATGTTGGATGAAGGAATAATAGAACCTAGCAAAAGAGATTGGTCTAGCCCCGTATTGTTAGTACCGAAAAAGACAGACTCAAGCGGAAATAAAAAATGGCGCTTAGTCATTGATTACCGGAAGTTGAACAATGCCATCCAGAACGATAGATACCCTCTTCCTAATATAAACGAAATTATTGATTCTTTATCTGGATCAATATATTTCAGCCATCTCGATTTAAAGTCAGGTTACTACCAAGTCAATTTAGAGGAAGAAAGTCGTAAATACACAGCATTCTGTTCGGGACAGTATCAAATGACTAGGATGCCAATGGGACTGAAAACAAGTCCAAGTGCTTTCTCCAGAATGATGAATATTGCAATGACCGGTTTGACATACGAAAAGTGTTTAATTTATCTTGATGATTTAATTGTTTTTGGTAAAAATTTACAAGACCACAATAAAAATCTTTTAGACGTTTTCCAAAGGCTACGAAAATGCAACTTAAAATTGAACCCAATAAAATGCGATTTCTTAAAAAAGGAAATTCTTTATTTAGGCCATGTAGTGTCAGGCGACGGAGTGTTGCCAGATCCGCAAAAAATTGAAGTTTTGAAAAACTATCCCCGTCCTAACAACGTAGACGAGGTCAAGAGATTTGTTGCCTTTGCCAACTACTACCGGAAGTTCATTAAAAATTTTGCAGACATATCTTGTCCATTAAATAACTTATGTAGAAAAAATGTATCTTTCGTATGGGATGACAACTGTGAAAATGCATTTTTGACGTTAAAAGAACGAATGACGTCACCACCAGTCTTGCAATATCCAGACTTTTCGGAGAATAACCAACTTGTGATCCAAACTGATGCTTCTAACGAAGCTATCGGTGGAATATTAAGTAATCAGAATGGTAGACCAATAGCATTCGCTAGTAGAAGTTTAAATAAAGCAGAGAAGCGGTACCCGACTATAGAAAAAGAGCTACTGGCTATAGTGTGGGCCGTTAAGCATTATCGTCCTTATGTTTACGGACGTCATTTCAAGATCTTAACAGACCATAAGCCTCTAGTTTACTTATATATTATGGAATGAAAGATCCATCTAGTAGGTTAATGAAATTTAGGTTAATGCTATAAGAGTATAGTTTTGATGTAGAATACGTGAAAGGTTCAAACAATGCTGCTGCAGACGCATTGTCAAAAATTGTGATCAGATCAGACGAGTTGAAAGAGATGAGTGAAAGGTGTGTGAATGTAATGACGAGAGCTCAGAGGAAAAAGCTAGCACAGGATTTAGAAAAAAAAAATGTGACGCCTACAGACATTTGGCCTGATCATCCAAACGTCGTAGAGGTTCATAGTAAAACCAGGGATTTGACAGAAATGAGATTTATAAATACTAAAGAGTTAGAAAGCTTACGTAGGAACAAGAATATTTTAATAAAGAAAGAAGATAATGACTTTATTTATGAGTCTAAAAAGAACACAATATACATTAAATTTGATTCTCAATCGCAACTGACGCCAGACGCATTTGCGAGAGATCTAAGTAATTTTTGTAAAAGTATTGATGTAAATGAAGTTTATTTTATAAAAAATGGAAATAATAATAAATTTGTAGAAAAGTTAGCTAAAGCAATTACTAATATAAAGGATTGGTCCGGACCCCGTTTATGTATTTTAAAAGATGTTGAAAGAATTGAAGATAAAGACGATAGACGAGTAATACTTAATGATTTTCATCTTCTACCTACCAGTGGCCACGCGGGTATTAGACGCATGCTAAACAACATCAAAAAGTATTACTTTTGGTCAGGTCTAGAAAAGGATGTAAAAGAGTTCATAAATCGTTGCGAAAAATTTCAAAAGCAAAAACATTGTGTAAAAACTAGAGAACCTATGAATATTACCACTACAGCTAGAACTACTTTTCAAAAAATATTTTTGGATATTGTCGGACCCCTGAGTAGAGACGACAATAATTACTCGTACATATTGACTATACAATGTGAACTAAGCAAGTACGTTGAAGCATATCCTTTAGTTACAAAAAGTTCGCAAGAAGTCGCAAGTAATTTCGTCAATCAATTTATATTAAGGTATGGTATACCTCAGCAAGTGGCTACAGACCGAGGTACTGAGTTCATGTCGGAGACCTTCAGACAGGTATGTAAATTGCTAGGAATAGATCAGTTGAATTCTACAGCCTACCACCATCAAAGTATTGGTGCGCTGGAAAATTCACACAAGCATTTGGGTGCCTATCTGAGGATCCAAACAGACAATCATGCTGAGAACTGGAGCCAATGGTTGCCATACTGGTGTTTTTCTTATAACACTTCGGTTCATTCGGAAACCCAACATACACCATTCGAATTACTATATGGTAAGAAATGTACTCTACCAGGTAATTTTAAATCAGGTATAGTAGATCCTTTATACAACGTTGACAGTTATCCTTTAGAATTACGTTACAGACTTCAAACCTCACAGAAGGAAGCTTATAATAATTTATTTAAAAGTAAGAAAAAAAGGAAAATTAAGTACGATCAACGTGTTAATCCAGTTTCATATTCAGAAAATGACATGATATTAATTAAAAACGAAACAGGAAATAAGTTCGATTCTATTTACCAAGGTCCTTATAGAGTAATAGAGGATATACCACCAAATGTTAAAATAATAAAAGATGGAAAAGTTGATATTATCCACAAGGACAGGACAAAATTATTTAGAACCTAAGCAATATAATCTAAAAATAATTCTATAATCAAATTCCTAAATAAATATTTTAAAATAAACTTAAATTTAAGAAAATATTTCATACATACTAATTTAGATATAAATAAAATAAAACTAACATTTCATTTTATTTTTCTCTCCCCTGGGAGGTGTAGTGTAGTAAGTATATGTACTCATGTAGATTAACCTGACGTCACCTATTCAATGCATATAATGATGTGTCCAATCAATAAATGTATCAGTTATTACTCAGCAGTCAGATCGTTTACTTTCGTATAACTCTCCACCTTACAGGGGCCGGATGGTCCACGGGTGTACCCGGCGTGGACGGCGTCGAGGTAGTACGTGATGGTGCCAGTGACTCGATCACACGTTGCAGTGCCACTTGGGGGTTCGTTCGCACGAACACCCGCGAGCGGCGCGAGCGAGGTTGGCGCTGGTGGCCTGTGATAGGCATTTTAGTGGCTAGGCTGTGGCTTGAGCCTGGTCCGCGCGAAGCGTAGCCTGCCCTCGGGGCGCAAAACCCTGGAGCGCCCCCCCGGTGAGACCCGCTGGTGGGAGGCCGGGGTAACGGGCGCTCAACAGAGCCCTGCGTGACTACCGAGGGTAGGCAGGAGCGATGCGTACGTTTTTGTGAGGGTACCTAGTTAATCCCAGAGTACCCCCACAGACGAGACACAAAAACTTCCGAACGCGTAAATGTGGGTAGTTTGAGAACCACCTCACACGACTAGGCAGCTAATCCGAGTAACCGTCGTTGTCGGCTCGAGCTTATAAATGCTTCCTCCCCGCCATTGGGTGACGCAATGTACGAGAACCAATCAGAGTGCAGATTGGTCAGGTGATGCTCTGCGATTGCTTATTTTGAAAAATACGCAGTAACGGAGAAGAGGAAACATTTACCTGCTCGTTGAAGATAGTTCCAGTACACCCGTGACGTATAATTTCTAATTGTTCCAACACGTTCAGCCTTTGGCCTTTACAAGTATGTAGAACTTTATATGAATGGCTGTCTGTTAAACTATGCCCAGAATCTAGCAAATGTTTTGCGAAATGCGATCTTTCTGGACGTCCATTCCTATACGCAGATGTGTGTTTTATAACGTGTATTAAAACTACGACCAGTTTGACCTACGGTAACCCCATTACACACTTCGCATGCAAGTTTGTATACGCCCGACTTCTTACCAACCTCAGTCTTTTCTTTGCCGTTGCAAATTCCATTGCCATTCGTCGGGCGGTTTGCAACGGCAAAGAAAAGACTGAGGTTGGTAAGAAGAAGGAGATGGTAATAGGGGTAGTGGTACAGCTAGCCATGTTTTCTACCCACGGGTGAAGAACTTGACTAGCGTGCAATTTATTTCAAACGAGTTATCGCTGCTGGGAAAAGGACTGAGGTTCAACATGACTCCTAGGTTGACCCAACAAACTGTTGAGGAATTAGGTGTAGATACAGAGCTAGCATGTATGATTAATGGTAAAGATAGCTTGGTGAAAGGAATTGTTGCTAATGAACTAAAGAAGCAGAATCTGAATTACACCGTCGGACCTGAGATAAGAACAGTGAAATAATTGAAACGCAAGATTAACCCTCTCAGACATACAACTGACATTTCCCAGCTACCGTTCGCTGGTGTCAAATTTCGCAAACAAAAATGGCGACTAATTTCGCATGGACTATGGTTGCAAAAATATAAATTATTTAAAATTTTTGCGGTTTACATTCAATCCACTACCAAATACTAGTGAGGAAATATATTACCGGTTTATTTACAAATTTTCGGCATGCTTATGTTGTTTTGTTTTTTATTTTCTGGGCCTGGAAGTTGCATTTCTAGAAATTTTGCTGACGTCGCAATATATAATATAATTACGAAAAATCATATATTTTTCGTAATGTACCGATAAAGTTCAATTATTTTAGCACAATCTGTAATAAATATGTGATGCAATTATACATTTCTCCATTTGTCTATACATACATATTTTTTTCATATGAAAAGCACTAAAAACATCATCCACCAAAAATTTCCGACGGGCGAAAGCGGTTGATCAACTTTGACAGTTTGTTATTTTACTTTTTTTTTCTAACGCTTTACACTTTGTGTTGCTAGTATAATGAAAATTTTATTCTGAACAGTTCTATGCACGTTTCATTCACCAAAAATGTTAAGTTTCGTCTATGAATCATTTTTGACGGACCGAAAACGCGCGAAAAACTTGACGCTATACTTAAAGCACACATGTGTGCTTCGACGAGCGAACGGTAGGCGGCCATTAATGTAAACATGTGTGCTTTGACGAGCGGGGAGGTTAATAGTAACAATCTTATTGTCACGAAGGCAGATAAAGGCAACACTATAGTAGTTGTTAACGATAGCGATTATGTCAATAAAGTGAACGATGTAATAAAAACTGATGATTTCATTGTCTTACGCTCGGATCCGACGGCCAAGTACAATGCAGAAGTCAAAAGAGCTGTTGATAATTCTAAATTCACATTTCCAAGCGAGAGTGCTTCCAAATATATAGTCCCCATGAACCCTCAGGCTCCTGTGTTGTACAATTTACCTAAAATACATAAAGACAACGTTTCCATTCGTCCTGTTGTTTTGTACATTGGGTGCCCAGCATATGAGTTAGCTAAAAGATTGAATACTATTATTAAGAACAAGTCAGGTTTTTCTCCTAAATATAGTCTACAGAATACGCAAGACTTAACAGAAAAAATAAAGGATGTTGTGTTGCCCACGAACTCTCTTTTACTTTCTTTGGATGTAGACAGTTTGTTTACTAACGTACCCTATGAAGAAGTTTTAGTTTTCCTTTCCGACATGTTAGAAAGAAAAAACTTACACCCGGAGGAGGTAAAAGAACTTATTGACTTAGCAACAATATGCACGAAACAAAACTATTTTAGGTTTAATGGGGCTTATTATAGGCAGAAAGAGGGTTTGGCTATGGGGTCTCCACTATCTCCATTGATGGCGGAGATATTCATGGATAACTACGAAAATAAGTACATCGTGGGCAACAGTAATATCCTTTATTACAACAGATACGTTGATGATATACTGATATGCTGGGTACGAGACAAGAATTAGATATGTTTGTTAGAAGTCTGAATACATTCCATCCTAAAATCAAATTCAAATTAGAACTCGAACAGAACTGCGCAATTAACTTCTTAGATGTGACTATCACACGGGAGCGTTGTCAGCATGCCTTTGAAGTATATAGAAAACCAACTCACACTGATTTAGTTATTCCGGCGACTTCTTGTCACCCTTGGCAACACAAATTAGCGGCTTTTCATTGTTACGTAAATAGGTTATTAACATATCCTCTATCTTCGCAAGCGTATAACAAAGAATTGAATACTATTTACTCAATTGCAGTTGCAAACGGGCGACCGGCGAATGGTGGACGGGTTAATCAGGAAAGAGATAAATCAGCAGGTTTCTAGCCGTATATATTCAGCGCCACAGGAACGCGATGTTCATCACTATCGGTCAAGTTTACTGTACGTCGGACCAATATCTGAAAAGATATCAAGAATTTTGAGGAACAACGATGTTCATGTGGCGTTTAGGACTAACAACACCATTCGTTGGGCGGTTTGCAACGGCAAAGAAAAAACTGAGGTTGGTAAGAAGTTGGGCGTATACAAACTTGCATGCGATGTGTGTAATGGGGTTTACGTAGGTCAAACTGGTCGTAGTTTTAATACACGTTATAAAGAACACACCTCTGCGTATAGGAATGGACGTCCAGAAAGATCGCATTTCGCAAAACATTTGCTAGATTCTGGACAAAGTTTAACAGAAAGCCATTCCTATAAAGTTCTACATACTTGTAATAAAGGCCAAAGGCTGAACGTGTTGGAACAATTAGACATTATACGTCACGGGTGTACTGGAACTATCTTCAACGAGCAGGTAAATGTTTCCTCTTCTCCGTTACTGCGTATTTTTCAAAATAACCAATCGCAGAGAGTCACCTGACCAATCTGCACTCCGATTGGTTCTCGTACATTGCGTCACCCAATGGCGGGGAGGAAGCATTTATAAGCTCGAGCCGACAACGACGGTTACTCGATGTTCATCACTGGCTCCCTTTCCTTTGGCTTTTCCTTTGCGCCACCTCCTGCGCTTGTTTTTGGCCAACGACCCAGGGAGCGGCCCCAAGGGCAAAAACAAGCGCAGGAGGAGGCGCAAAGGAAAGGGAGCCAAAGGCCCCTCCTTGCCCCAAATCCCGCCTCGACAGCAGCAGGAGCCAGCGCACAACGATGTTCCTCCAAGGAAGTTCTCCACCTCCGAGCGACACCCCGCCCCAATCCAGGGGAAGGGGACATCGGACGTTAAGGCGGCCTTCGAAGCCGGCAAAAAGTCGGCAACGATGGCCGCCATTGAGGTGCTGACCGAGGTGCTAGGGGCACTGAAAGCGGACCAAGACCCGCTTCCAGTGCTCCTGTCCGGTATGGCAAAGATCCTCAAAGCATAAGCAATGCTTTTGTCTTTGAGGATCGCCCACTGGAACGCCGAAGGCCTATCTAAGGTTAAGATAGGCCTTCTTCGTGCCCTCTTGAAGGAGCAGTCACGCTACTTTCAGAGACTCATCTGAAAGGCGCAGACCAACTGAAGATTCCCAACTTCTTCGTTTACCGGCAGGACGAGCTCAGCGACACAGGTCGCGCCTTCCGAGGCCTAGCCGTCCTGGTAAGAAGAAGATTGGTGCACCAGCAGCTGCCACCCTTCACCCATGCTGACCTTCAGTCGGTCTACGCCCTGGGAATGGAGATCGCTCTCGGTGACGTCCCAACTCGTGTGTTTGCAATTTACAAACCACCGGCGACGCGGTTGGTCCTGGCGGATGTCCGGAAGATTCTGGACTCTCCAGGGCTGACGATAGCCGCCGGGGACTGGAACTGTAAATACATTAGTTGGAACTCCATGCGGACTTGTCCGGATGGCAGACGCCTCTTCGATGACGCTGATCCCAGCGGGTACGTGGTTCTGGGGCCGAAGACCCCGACCCACTACCCGCACGACCGCATGAAACTCCCAGATGTCATAGACCTTGCGGTGGTCAATGGGCTCCGGCCCGATCCCACCGTCGAGACACTAGACTTCCACTCAGGCTCCGACCATCTACCTGTCCTGCTGGTGGTCTCAGACCAGCCAGCAAGGACTAGGCTGCTGCCACCGAGGCGGAAGTACGACTGGGATAAATTCGGCCGGTTCATGGTCGAAAACACTCCCATGAGACCAGTCTCAACTCCATCAGATGTCGATGCGTTGGCTAACGAGTTCGATTCCGCGGTCCAGCGAGCTAAGCAAAGCGCCGTGATGAACGCCCCCACCTCGGAGACCGCTCTGCCTTTACCACGGCGCATAGCTGACATGCTCGCTGAGAAGCGAAGACTGCGTAAGCAGTATAACTCAACTCGCTGCCCCACCATGAAGTTCCGGCTGAATGCGCTTGCTGAAAAGATCTCGGCAGCGCTGGACGCCGTTTCCGCCGACTCTTGGCAGCAAGCCATAGATACAGCCGGTGAAGATTGGACCGGCATCCATAGACTGTGTCGCCGGCTCTCCGGAAAGGCGATGCCAGTGAGACTTCTCCTCGGTGGGGACGGGCACCCCCGTTTCAAAGCCGAGGATCGAGCAGAAATCTTTGCTGAGTGCCTGGAGAGCCAATTCCGGCCGAACTCAGGTGCCGACCACGACGAAGAAGAAGTTTCGTGAAGTCTAGCGGGCTACTTCGTTCAGCCGATTCCTCCTGATGAGGACCCCATCGTCTTCACGCCCGGCCAGGTGCTTCGGGCGTTAAGACGAACCCCCCTCCGAAAGGACCCGGACCTGATGGCATTACGAATGAGATGCTGCGTCACCTCCCCCCGCGTTCAATCGCAACGGTGACGCGCATCTATAATGGCATCATGTGGACGGGGCACTTTCCGGACGCGTGGAAGCTTGGGCGAGTAATCATGCTCCCCAAGCCCGGGAAGAACACCCTGAAGCCTGAGAGCTATCGGCCAATCACCTTGCTACCAACGATCAGTAAGGTGTTTGAGAAACTTCTTCTGCGTCACATGAGACCCCACATCATGCCTCGCGAGGAGCGATTCGGCTTTCGAGCCGAGCATTCTACGAACCTTCAACTGTTGAGAGTACTGCACGATATGACGGCGGCCCTCAATAAGAGGGAGACCACCGTAGCAGTATTTCTGGATACGGAGAAGGCGTTCGACCGCGTATGGCACCCGGGCTTGGTTTATAAGCTGTCCACATCTACGACTCCTCGGCGAGTCGTTAAGATCGTGGCCACCTTCCTAGAGAATAGGCGCTTCCAGGTGGCAGTAGAAGACGCCCTCTCCCAAGTCCGAAGTATCGCTGCTGGAGTCCCCCAGGGTAGCTGTCTGTCTCCGGTATGCTACGCCAGGTACACGGATGATATCCCGGTTGAGGGCGGCACTAAGCTGGCGCTCTACGCCGATGACGCTGCATTTTTCTCCGTGTCCCTCAATACGAGGCACGCGGTCAGGAAAATGCAGATAGCTTTGGACGCCCTCCCAGCCTGGCTGGCAAAATGGAGATTGACGGTCAACGTGGGGAAGACCCAAGCGATCATCGTGGGGCGTGGTCGAAGAGATCCCCCGAAGCTGAAGCTCCATGGACAAGAGATCGGGTGGTCCGCACAGGCTAAATAACTAGGCGTGACCATAGACCGAAACCTGTCCATGGCCCAGCACGTGAAGAATGTGATCGGGCAAGCGGGGGCTGCCACTGCTTTGCTCCGACCCATTCTGCGCTCGAGACTCCCTTTGCGCATGAAACTAGGCGTGTTCAAGGCGTACATCAGAACTCGCCTGACGTACGCCGCTCCGGCATGGTACGCGTTGGTCTCTGAGACCAACCGCCAAAATGCGGGCCCAGCAGTCCAAGGCGTTGCGAGCCATCGCCGACGCGCCGAGATTCGTCCGCAACGAAGTCATTCGGAGGGACCTGAAAGTCGAGACCTTGGATGAGTTCGTCTCCAAGCTCTCGACCGGGATGTTCGCGCGCACTGACCGGTCAGATTTCGAGCACCTTCGAAATCTGGCCCCGTACCACGCGCGCCCCCCCAGATTGGAAACCGTATCCTCGCGAGCTCGCTGTGGTGGAGGAGCTCGCGGAAGATACTTACATACCGGACTGACCTTGGTCGCCGGCTAGTGGTGCGCTGTCATCTTGATAGGCGGCCCCCACTAGACTGACCCCAACCCAACTCTGACTCTTGCCGGCTGAGCGGGTCTGTTCCGGGCCAAGCTCGCCGGCCAAACCAGATGTAACATTTCGCCGCCAGGCTGGAAGGCACTCACTGGGCCTCCCTGAACAGGGCCCCACCCGGTGGGTGAGTCGCCGGCGGCGCACCGGACAAGACTGCGGCCGGTTCTGTCCGGCCGCGCTTCGACCGAAATCTGACTCTTCGGGCCGTGGTGAGTGTGGGAACACTTCACCACGGCCCGAAGAGTCAGATTTCGCGGGTGGCGGCAGAAATTACGCCCAGGAGGCTCTGCCTCGATGACGTCTCCCCGACGGCCTCACGGCCGTCGAGAAGAAAACCCGGATTGATTGCTTGACGGTTACTCAGTCAGTGCTCGGAACTCGACTGTCGAACATCTCCTGATGATGCTCCGTGGAGGGGCGAAACACGTGTAGAGTGTAAAACGGTGGAAGTAGTGCGAGTAAAGTGCATCGCTTGTGCATTTGCATTAACTTGCGGTCGTACGCGTGGTGCATTCACCTAGCTGCATTACTAGCCTTCATAAGTGCGGAAGAAGCTAAATACCTTTTTTTCTAATTCAATCAAGATGGACTTCCGCAAAGTAACGCCTGATATAATTACTTACTATTTTTATAAATAATATATCTAAAGTAATTTCTTCACCCTACCATCTGTATGCAGATGACTTAAAAATCTATAGACGTTTTTCCTTGGAGGGTATAGATGAGGCAGTGAATGCTGTTAACACAGATCTGGCTGCTGTTCAGGATTGGGCCAAATGTTTTAGATTACTAGTAAACCCTTCTAAATCACAGGCTATGATTGTAGGCAGAAGTATGCTGAGTAGCAGGATTGATCCTGTAGATCTCCCTCAGGTATACTATAATTTCTTATGTATCCCGTACACAAGAAAAGTGAAAAATGTGGGATTGATTTTGGATTGTGACTTATCTTGGGTACCACAGGTTAATGAAGTTAGCAGGCGCATGCACTATTCGTACCACTCTCTCAAACGACTCCAGAACTTCCTTCCTTTTCATACTAAGATTATGCTTGCTCAAGCTCTTCTCCTACCTATTCTCGACTATGCTGATGTATGCTATGTAGATGCGACTGAGGAGTTACTAAATAAACTAGAGCGCTTACAAAATCTTGCTATTCGGTTCATCTTCGGCCTCCGTAAATACGATCACGTCTCCGAGTTTCGCGCTAAGTTAAAATTGCTCCCAATCCGACTTCGTCGTGATGTGCACATCCTATCTTTTCTATACAAAATTCTGAAAGTCCCATCCTCTCCCGAATATCTCCGTTCCCGTTTCCGCCTTTTATCCCCCGACTCCCGATCTAGGCGTGCTTGCATCACCAAGATGCTTGAATGTCCTAGATCACATACTAAATTATTTTTAACTTTTTCTCTGTACGGTCGCATTCAAAAGTGGAGTCATAGTTAACACAAACCTCAGAAAACAAGTCGCTCGCACCCGCGGCGACACTCACACAATGACACAAATGACGTATAACATACTATTATTTGACGAACTACCATTGTATAATAGGCTGAGTAGTATTGACTATTTCACTACATGAATCATTAGCTTCGGTAGCTTGGTCAGTAGCGCGGTCAAGCAAATTCTTGACCGTTATTGTGGAGACAATGGATCGAATCCCGATATCTTCGTTGTAGTTTTTATTTTATCAAATGAAGCAAAATTTAGTAAATTTTGAATTACATTTTAGTTGTTGCTAGATCGTTTGCGAGATAGTGCGTGTGCTAAGTGATTTTTTTTAACCTAAGTTTATTTATTAAACTTCAGTGTTTATTTCTTCAAAATGCATACTATTATCAGTTTGCAGGATAAGCAGCGTATTGTTGCGCTGCAATTATCTGTGGCGCTGCATGATATTGGATTTAATTTAACTCAAATTGCTAATCAGACTGGTCTGGCCGTAAGTATAGTTTTATTTCATTACAATTGTATTTTAAATATTAAAAACTTTGACTCATAGTATGTTGGTAGCTGTGAACCGTTTAGTATAAACTTTTTTATTAATAATGCTACTTTGTTTTAGTGGAAGTCTGTTAAACGTTGGGTTACACGTTTTGAAGAGGAAGGTAGCGTAAAAACTCGACTCGTCTTATTAATGATTCACAGCGGAGGATGATGGTGTAACAATATGAAGAAAATGCTTCTGCCGCTGGTCCAGGCGAATTAGTAGCACAAGAAACAGGGCGTGCAACTGCCGCTAATTATGTTGATATGCTACAGGAAAGCATGCTACCGACGACGGTGCGAAATGTTTAACTGTTTATCCTGCTAGTGAAGTTCCTCGTTTTGCATTTGTCCAGGATAAATTGTCCAGTGCATCGAGCTGCGGTGGTGTATAATTGGTTTAGCCAGCACCCAGATATCCAAGTTATTTGTTGGCCAGCAAAATCTCCGGACTTAAATCCCATAGAGAATTTATGGGGTTTAATGGTGCAAAGGTGGGACATGCGCAATGAAAGAACTACAGAAGCTTTAGAGGCTCACTGCCTGGGAGTGTGGGAGAGTACCAGAGGAACAGATATATGGAATTATTTGGTCGAGTCTATTAAGTGTTGTTGAAAACAGCGGAGGTAACACCAAATACTAATTATGTAAGCGGCGATTTTTACTTAAGATTCCAATCAGACCCGATCTAGCATACATTGCTGATTATCTTGTGTATTTCATTATAATATATGAATATACACAAAATAATCAGCAATGTATGCCGAAGCGGGCCCGATAAATCGTTGCTCACTCAACCTCTATTTACCTGCTTACCCGCCTACTATTGCAGTAGGTATTTATGGAGCATTACATTAGCAATTAAACATCGATATATATTTATATAAGATTGATCATTATTAGTCAGTTATCTTAAGGCCTTGCTTCAATATCTTTTCATTACGAAAACGAGTACTTAAGCTTAAACCTTGAGATGTAGGCAAATAACTGATTTATTATTATTACAATTACTTTTACTTCCGAGGAAAGTGCATCATCGTTAAACATAGAACAATAAAATAATTACTAACGAAATTATTACTTAAATAACTTTATTGAAAGATTCAATCCAAGATTTGGATCATTCCTATGATCTTATAAATAATTACCTATCGATGTTTCAGCTAATGAACACTTAATATCATTTTACATAATATTGTGTTTTATCATTCAAACAAAACTATAAACTAAGTATTACGGCAGCAAGTAGTTTTACATACTCGTATATTATGGTTACCCAAAGTTCTCATTCATGTCATTATGTTATTTACATAAAGTAATACTATACCTACCAATAAAATAATTTCTTACCTTACTTTTTGTTTTATTACAATATTATAGGTTTATGTTTTTAGATATCATATTTTGATACATAATTTACAATAAACATTTAAAGATATAATACATAGATGAATATATAGAAAAATATTATATAAAATAATTATTACTGGAGAAAATATGGTAAAAACATATAAAAAAACATTATTCAACATACAGAGATCGGATGGGAACCCGGTTCCGTTCTGATTAGAAGGTAGGAACTATTACCGCTAAGCTACGGTAGCTTGTGATCAATACGACGAAATAAAGATATGTAATCTATTGCTTTACTACAAGTGAACGAATAAGGATAACTATAATACAGTTTTAGACAAACCAGTGTGATGTATACTTTGTGGTGATGTGGTGGCGAATAGGCTATCACCGAGTAATTATTTCAAAGATTACATAGATGTCGCTTATAGGTAGTAATCTGTTTAAGTTTTAATGCTACGCCTTAAGGTGGACTTTTCTACTTACAGTCGATAATCTTACGTGTGTGCGTAAGTTAGTAAAGTAAGTACAGAGGATAATAACCCGAATTGCAATCTGTCAAGTGGTCTAACTATGACTCCACTTATGAATCCGACCGTACGTGCCATACAGATGTGGAATAAGCTTCCCAGAGAAATTCAAGATAGTCCTTCTATTGATTCTTTCAAGAAAAAGTTAAAAGAGAACTTTTTATCACAATTATAATATATATATAGTTACATAAGTTATAAGTATGTTATTAATCTATCACTTTTTTAATTAAGTCGTCTTTGAATATATAACATATTACTTAAAATAATAATATATTTTATATGTAGTAGTTTATTATCGTATTTTATTTGTGTATTTGTATACTTTTGTAGTTTAGATTGTTTTGTAGTTAAGTTCAATAATCGTAAGTACATAATTTAATTTATTTTCAAGTTCCCGCTTTTTCTCCTCTTTCATCTCCATTGGGTTGGCTGGAAGAGATTTCTCATAGAAATAAGCTCGCCCTTGTAACTAATTTTAAGTTATTTACCTTTTGTATTAATGTGTACAATAAAAAAATCATACACTGTGAGATTATTTTTAGTATGGTTAAGACGTTGTTTGCTTAACCGTCTGATGCTTCTATGAAAGATGATTACTTCGGAGAGCACGTTAATCTGGATACGTCCGGTTTTCCATCTATGAAGATAATTATTTTAGCTATAGCGGTTGATATACATACACACAGGGATACATAAAATAATGTGCTCAACAAATAATGTACTCTTATCTCATATTATAGGTACAATAAAGTTATTACATACAAACATACACTCCTATTTTCATACATACATACACAAATCACGCTTATATCCCTTACGGGGTAGGCAGAGCGTTAACGGCCGTAAAACGGATATTAACACCACGTCTGACAAAAGCTTGAGGGTAAATTAGATAACTGTGTATCACTATAGCGACAGTTTGTCAGCCCATCGCCTTAAATTGCAATACACATCCCTCGAGTCCCTAAGTCGGCTCTTACGACACCCATGGGTAAGAAATGGGCTGATGCTATTCTACGCCGGCATCACACGGCAAACATAGGTTGAATAATTAAAAAAACAGAAATAAATGGAATTAGTCTTGACTAATACTTTCCTCGGCGTCTGTTTTTATTTCCATCTCCTGTTTCTCATCCGTCAGTTCCGTGATATTAGTTTACCTATAACGTAACATTAGTGCTAGTTTCAAGTGTTGATTCGATGAGATCTAGGTCATCAGAAGTCATATATCAAACACGTCAAAAATATCTGGTGACTTTGGAGGTGATGTCAATTTGCGCCGTTTGGCACTCAAAGAAAGATTTTTGGCTCGCTGTATGCGCTTCAATCTTCGAGTCTATGAGCCACAAATTTTACAATAGTTCCATTGTGGCCCTAGCAATGAACTAGCTAACTTACCGTTTTTGTGACGCACGCTGTATTTTCCACAATTCAGACAAAATTTTCCTCTTTATAAAAAAAATTAAGACAGTGAAATAAAAAGGTAGGCAAGTACTTAGTATGTAGGTACCTAAACATTTTAATAACACATCAAGTCAATAAATACTAGAGGTAAAGTGTGTTTGTCTAATAAGTTGAAAAGTTGGAAAGTTATATTATCATTCATAATGTATGGGCCCGAGATTAGAAAAGAATAGGTACTAACATAGTAATATTAAGTAAAAAATCTTTAAAGTTCCATAAGGTTAGGAATATAAGCTAAATACTTTTTAACGTGAGAAAACATCTCATCCTCGCGGAAAAACAGCCGGGGTCGTAGCCGAAAAGCTAGTAAACAAATGAATTACCTACTTTAGCACATTTCTGTACAAACATTTGATCAGAACAAAGAATTTATAGTTTTCTTGTATTTTGCTTGGTTTGGCGTACAATAATATAAGTAGGTAGGTATATGTGGATGTTAGCCGTGTGATGCCGGCTTAGAATAGCATCACCCCGTTTCTTGCCCGTGGGTGTCGTAAGAAGCGACTAAGGGACTCGAGGGTGTGTATTGCAATTTTAGGCGATGGGCTGACAACCTGTCACTATAGTGATACACAGTTATCTGATTGACCCTCAAACTTCTGTCAGACGTGGCGTGAATGAGTGTTTTAATGGCCGTTTATGCTCTGCCTACCCCACAAGGGATTAGAGGCGTGATATATGTATGTATGTATGTAGGTATATGTGGAATATTTATTAAAGGAAAGCGAAATAAAAATGGATAGCCTAGGTGGTACCTATATGTTGATTTTGATTTGTAGGTATATTAAGCAGGTAAGTACTTACAATTCTTTGCATATTGTATCCTGTTTCTTTTCAACAGGTAAACAATCTTGAGCCATGCGATGTTAACTAAAGAACGAACTAAATCGATAGAAAGCTGGTAATTGACTAAGGCCTTAGTTAAGTATTCCAAAAAAATAAATAGCTAATAATCCTGATTCCTCGTTGAGCGAAACAGTGCATTGTGTGCTACCTCAGGCTTAGTTCATGTGCCTATTAATTTATTTTAGGTATACGCATAATATTTACAGATAAGTCGTGTGATGTCCGGCTTAGAATAGCATCACCCCATTTCATTCCCGTGGGTGTCGTAAAAGGCGACTAGTGGACTTGAGGGTTGCATATGTATTGCAGATTTAGGCAATGGGCTGACAACCTGTCACTATGGTGATAGTTAATTTTCTGAATGACCCTCAAATGTTTGTCAAACGTGGCCGTATTTTTATAGCCGTTATCGCTCTGCATGCCCGGCATAGAAAAAGGCATGATATGTGTGTTTATGTGTATATTTACAGGTGTGAGATAAGAACAGGTCGTAATGTAGGCATCCAAACATACATACCTACTTTCCCGTATGGTTTTTATCTAGATCAGCAGCATCTCACGTCTTTCCGCAAATGTAGTACCCAACCACCACAAACCAATTCCAAGATAGGTATTATAATCAACCTAGAGCCTTTTTGTTCCCTGTTTACCTCCCCCGCAATTACCCCTCCCTTTACCCTCTAACTCCCACCAGGCAGAAGGCAAGCATTTCTCCCGGCAGGGAAAATGCCTACCTTCTCCCTCCCGCGCCTCCTCACTTGCTCTGCTCCTCATGCTCTCCCTTCCTTCCCCCTTCCCCCTTCCTTCACCTGCTATTCTCCCTCCCCCACCCTTTAAACTCCCTTTCTCCCAGTCTTCCCCCTCACGCAGCACCTCACTTGCTCCCCACTTTTTCCTTCCCTATCCGCTACCTCTCCCTTCTCCTGCACTTCCCCTTCCCGTTCCCCCACCCTTCCCACACCCTTTCTCCGCCCTTTCCCCCAGCCTTCTGCCTCACGCTCTCTATACCAATCCCCTTCCCTTCCCCCCACCCTTTTCCGCACCCCCTACCCCATCCCTTAAGCCTTTCCCTTCCTTTCACACTACACCCCTCCCTTAAAGCTTATAGATTCAAGGCTTTCAAGGCTTTGGCCTTTACGAAAATGCATAACTTTCATCCCCTATTTTAACCCATCAGGGAACAAATTTTACAAAACGCTAAAATACGTCACTAATATTTTTAAAAGATCTACCTAAAAACGAAATTTAAAGCAAATATATCAAAGGAATAAAAAGTTTCATACAAACTTTGGCCCCCCTTTTCACCCCTTTAAAAGACAAATTTCAAAAAAATCCTTTCTTAACGGATGTCTATGTCTCAGTGAACTGGTTAAAAACGCTGTTCAACTGCACAGCTAGCTCCTTTATCAAACAACGCCATTCAACCACACACCTATATGAGTAGTTGAATTTTAAAGCATTTGAAACATTCAACACAGCAGCTAAACGAAAAACCGCTGTTTAATTGAATTAGAACGGTTATTGTCCAACGCGGCGCTAGTGTGGTTTTGTTTACAAGATGGCGTCATCCACACAAAATTATTATCGTATATCGTTATTTTATGATGAAATAATATCAAAAACATGTTTTCCGTGGAGTTTAACAGTTAAACACAAAGGAGGCACCTACAGGCAAATCAAGTAAGGTGAAATTGAAGCAGCACTTTAAAAAAACGCTGCGAGAATATGAAATTAATCAGCAAGATAATTTTGTTGTTATTTCACGAATATTAAGCCATTAAATGTTTATCAATCTGTTACAATCACAAAAAACATTGTTTGTAACGTAATCATCCGTGGCGTAATTTCAAAACAGTGATGTTAACGTACAAACTATAACACAGTTGAGGAGACTGGGGTACATCTTAATGGGCTATAACATTAAGTATTAGTGTTTGTTTTATTTTGACCCGACTACCTCAGAAGGAGGGTTATATTTTTTCAAGATTCGTACGTATTGTCTGGCTGGCTGTGTCATCTTTATGGCTGGCTATGTTGTTTTTCTGGCCGTCTGCGTCATCGTCTTTCTGGCTGGTTGAGGCCTCATTCTGGCTGTCTATGTCATCTCTCTAGCTGGCTGAGTCGTCACTCTGGCTGGCTGTGTCATCTCTTTGGCTCGCTGCGTCATCTCTGTGGCTGGTTGCATCATGTCCGTGACTAACTGAGGCGTCACTCTGACTGGCTGCCTCATCTCTCTAGCTAGCTGCGTCATCTCTCTGGCTGGCTGAGGCGTCACTCAGGCTATCTGCGTCATGTCTCTGGCTGGCTGAACCGTCACTCAGGCTATCTGCGTCATGTCTCTGGCTTGTTTAGGGGTTGCTCTGGCCGGCTGCGTCAATCTCTAGCTAGCTGCGTCAATCTCTAGCTAGCTGCGTCATCTCTCTGGCTGGCTGAGCCGTCACTCGGACTGGCTGCGTCATCTCTCTAGTTAGCTGCGACATCTCTCTGGGTGACGGAGGCGTCCCTCTGGCTGGCCGGGTCATCTCTCCAGCCAGCTGCGTCATCTCTCTGGCTCGCTGAGACGTCACTTTTCCTGGCTATGTCATCTCTCTGGCTGACTGACTGTCTGCGTCATTTTTCTGGCTAGCTGCGTCGTTTTTTGGCTGGAGTTTTTTGGTTTGCCAATATTTTCTCGCACAGCATGCGTAGAGGAAGCATACTGTAGAGCCCGCGTACGTCTGAATCTGCCCTAACACTGATGGTCTTCCTAGCAAATTGAACGTTAACCAGTGGGCTAGGCGTCGTTAAGCTGTAGTGTAGAACGTTGTCTTTAACCACTCAGCTGGTGCACGTTTAGTGGTGTAGTTGAATGGCGTCGTTTAACTAACGAGCTAGCTGTGCAATTGAACAGCGTTTTTAACCAGTTGGCTGCGACATCTACATTATAATAGCTATCTGCATGCTAAATTACAGCCGGATCGGTTCAGTAGTTTAGGCTACGCGTTGATTACAATTTTTACCTTTAAGTTTTATAATATTTAAATTAAAAGACAATTGTCTATAGATGATTGTTACTATTAATAGCAGATACTGTGAAGTAAATGTTATCGATAAAGTTGATGCATTTTTACGTTTGTTACTTTTGATCATGGTTAGTATTGTGGTTTTATGAAGCAGATCTTCAATTTAATATAATTATTTAAGGTGTATAATAAGTAATGATATTCGGGAGTAAATAACAGTTAACCTTTACCGTTATTTCTTGGATATCGTTAATGGTCAAATGTGTTTTTCGTTTTAAGTTCTATTATAAGTCCAGTTCTGTCCTAATCTTTTTCAAGTAAAGACGTTCGTTTGAAAGTTGGTGTTTTCCTGAATTTTACGAGCAGTTTCCCTAAGTTTTCCTACAAATTGTATTCCCAAACTAACCTTCATATAGATCATATTAATTGTAGACAAATGTCTTGTAAAGATTACATTTGAATGTTGGACTAAGGACAACTACTGAAATAGTACCAAATATATTAGTTGGAATCATGTCATTTGACTGATAACCTAACTTAACATACTTTCTTCTTCAACCAGACACAATGGGGTCAATACGGCTAGTCATAAGGTTGGCTACACTAATTCAAATAATAAATATGTTGTTCTATAAACATCGGAATCTATTTGATTCCTGAATACTTTTCCGTGGTGTCTAGTTCACCACTAGCACCTATATGTTGGTGCAATCACCTATATGTTGGTGCAAACCCTGGGTATCAAAACCCACTATCAGTAGTACAGAGTTCAGTTTTGATGTCAGATCTTTTGGTCAGCCTTACATAATTGATAATTGTGTGGGGACGGCTTGGAATATACGGACATTAATTCTGAATGCCTGTATGCGGTGTGTGAATGACTTCCAGAGGATGGACGAGGGGCCCTGTGGCTCTCATATACCTTTCCCGATGCTGTCCAACCTTCATTTGTGTCAATAAATCCATGTACCTTCTTAAAGAACTGTTTGGGTTACTTATTTCTATATTAAACACAAAGTCATTTTTAATTCATTCAGTTATATTCGTTCAATTTCTTTATTCAATTAAGTTTACAACATAACAGTTACGGACACCAAATCGTTAAAAACATCATCGTATTCAGAAGGTATTAATAATAAACTAATATATGTCAATAATTTTAACCTATACTTTGCAACAAGTGTTCGCCTGCTACGACTCCTGCGCAGCTACGCATCCTTCTACGCCGTAGCAGCGCGCACACAAGCACGCGTCACACGGACAAGCGCATCCGCGACGCTATCATTTTTTTTTCTTACTTAGTAAGTTGTACACGTCAACTGCCTCACTTTATGCCTTCTCACTACCCTAGGTCTGCTGTAAGAGATTTCTTTTTAGAAATAAGCTGACCTGTTGTGTATTGTTCTATATGTTATGTCCTTTGTGTTACATTGTGTACAATAAACGGTTAAATAAATAAATAAATAAATAAACACACCATCTCGTTAATATGCCTAAAAGTTATATTTTACACACTTAAATTATTTAATTTATTTACACTAAAACTAATAATATTTTAAAATGCGTCCTATCGCGTATTTTATCTACAACTACCATTTAAATTATTTTTTTTTTATTAATGATGGGTTTGCTCTTGACTCTAGTCTAGGTCATAGGACAGAGACAGAGTCTAAGATGGAGCGAGCTCACCCAGAAGAAGCCTGTTAAGGCACTGGCACTCCCACACACTGACGGAACGCAGCAAGCTACTTGGCGCCAGACTTCGATGGGATGGTGGTCGCGAGCCAGGCGGCCCTTTACGGAGCCTTCCACCGCTAAATGGTAATCCTGCGACAACTGTAAACTAATAGTCATTAAAACATAAGCCACAAGAACACACGAAAACAGGAGCGGTTTTTTGGCAGCGAGCGACACAGGATCCCCGTGCGAAGGCCATCGGCCGACTGCGGGCCCGCCGCCCCCGTCGCCCGCGCACCACCCGCGGCTCGGTATTATTTTGGAAATTTAATTTCTCAGAAAAAAGTGAGAAAAATTAATATTAAAATTGACCAATTTGTAGTGCGTGTAATTCTACGCTTACAAGTTAAATTTCATTACTATGGGGCTCAAAATAAAAGAGCCTATACGACTTTAAGAAAAAAATAGACGTTCAGAAAAATTTATATTTCTCTTTAATTAAAAACATTTAACGTATTTCGTTTTAAACATATTAAAGAACTTGAACCAAGTTATAACATATATTTATTTGGTATTTTTAAGAACTCTTTAAAGTATATTTTATAGAGTTTGTAAACACCTGAAATTGTCAGGTAGGATCTTAATCGAAATTGTTTAAATTAACGAACCCAATCTACCTACCTCTATTCTGTGACGCCTACATGTCACAGTGGCGCCCTTTCCGTGGTTTTTTGCGTTCAGACCTATTACTTTTCTTGTTAGGTATACCTACTAACTTTTATTTTTTTAGCACTGCACGGCGGCCATACCTTGTAAGCGGAAAGGTGACCTTCGGCTGCTTTCTTCTTATTCTATTTTTCTTTTTCTATCACCTTTTCGTTTTTGTTTTTTTTAATTTGTAAAGATTTGCAATTTTTTTTCTTCTTCTCACTTGTAATTTTATTTTCTTATATTTATCTACCTTCCATTTATTTTTCTACTATTGTAAAACGGTGGTAGGGTTCTGTGCAAAACCCGCCTGGGGTAGTACCACCACCACGCCTATTTCTACTGCCTAGTCTTCTGTTTCGGTTGAAGGGCGTGGGTACCAGTAAACTACTAGCACAAGAGATAATCTATCTGAAGTCTCACAGTGGGCAAGGCTATTTTGGTTCAGTACCTAACTACCTACTTACCGTGTCCAACTTGCCACTGGTTTTCTTTTCTTTTGTTTTCTATGTAATTTCTTGCGAAAGGCATTTCTTTTGAAATATTTTTTATTTTACTTATTATACAACTACTACATTAACTACAATCAATATAATATTTTTACTTTTGCTACTGCTTGCTTGACAAAATAATTCTTTTCGCAACTTTTATTCATATAGTACTACTGTAATTTAATTTTCAACTGCCATCTTATTCTAAATTTTAATTTGCATCTACCGCTTATTTAATTTTCGTGTTTACCCACTTTTGGGATAAGTTTATTTTGCACCAACTGATTTTGTATGTTATAATTGTTTCTACTGCATTATTAACTACTGTATTTTGCTTATTTGCTACTCTAACGATGAACACTCAACCGGTTATCAAATATTTTCTTTTGAACAAGGATGAACTAACGTACGAAATTCTAATTCGTGGCATTGAACCTGCGTCCAATGTCATTGAGCTAAAAAGACAAATAGCTAAAATTGTACCAACGCTTCCTAGCCAGGACATCGCAGAGTCTGGTCTCGATTTTACTACTGATTTGAGTGAGGTATCTAATTCTGTAAAAGAGTTGGCAGGACGCATAAAATCTCTAGAGGAGAAATTTGAACAGAGCCCTTTCGAGCGAGCACGTGCACTTAGCGCGCATATCTACTATCGGCTTAATCGCATTACTGCTCCTGACGCTGCTAGCACTTCTTCGTACAATTCAGCTTCTACAACTTTTAAAACGCTTTTAGCAAAATTGAACGCTTTAAAAAAGGAACTAGAACCTCCTCAACCTCAAACATCAACTGCCGGCAACCTACCTACAATTGTCGTCAATTGTGATCATGGAGGGGATAGCAGAATTCCTCACTTCAACGGTGAAGGTTGTGTTCGAGTTTTTCTACAAAATCTAAAAGAGTATTGTGTTGCTAAAAACATTTCTAATGATAAACTGTTATCAATCGCTCCGCAGCTATTCTTAGGGAACGCTAAGCATTGGCTCCGTAGTATTAAGGACACTATAAATACGTGGGCAGAACTTGAAAAACAATTAATTGCTGATTTTTCGCTGTTCAATCATGACTACAGGCTATTGAAGGAAATAAACAGTCGTACTCAAGGCGAATCAGAAAATATTGTAATATATTTGGCTATAATGTCTCAGATGTTCGCTAGATTAATAGACCCGATCTCGGAGAAGGAGCAACTTCAAATTTTGCTTTATAACATAAGACCCTGCTACGCTAATGTCTTATCTTCAAACCCCTCTAGCACAGAATCTATTTCTGAACTACGTTCTGTTTGCCAGAACTATGAAAAGATCAAATGCATGACTTCTCAGTTTCATGAGCCACCTAAAGTCTCAGAAAACACAATTGCACCTGACTTAGCTTTCAATTGTCCACTTGAAGTCAAAAATAAATTTGTCAAAAAGAATTACAATCCTAACTACAACAAATAAAATTCTAGCTACAAGAACTACAATTCCAACTTCAACAGATATAATGCTAACAGTAATGGTTCTAGCGAGCAAAGTCAACCATTCAAAAATAATAAACCGTTTGAACGCAATTCGCAATCGCAGATTTCTCCGGTTGCATCTATTCAATCTAGCAATAGACCTAAATTCTGCCCTCGCTGCCGTTCTTCTAGCCACTCCCTATACGAGTGCAGACAAGATCGCTACCCGATCTGTTTCAAATGCGGCAAGAAAAATTTAATATATCCGAATTGTCCTGTCTGTAAAGCTAACAATTCAAAAAAACTAGTTATGTATGATTGTCGCAATGAACTACCTAAATTTGAGGAAGACGATTGGAATGACTGGTTGAATACAGTTAAAGTTTTCTTTTCTGGTTATTTTATTGATTCAATCATCAATGATAAACCTACTAACGATGAGCGAGCTTATGCTACTATTAAGGTTCGCGATGAGGAATGTTATGGTTTGCTCGACTCCGGTTCAGCTGTATCCGTGTTAGGTAGCAACTTCCATCAACATTTTCTTGATAATGGATTTACACTACAAGAATGTGATCAGCTACAAACTTTTACTGCTGCTGGCGGTCAAAATCTATCTGCTATTGGCTACATCCAACTACCAATCTACTTTGAGAAACAATTGCATATACTAAAGTTTTATGTTATACCTGAAATTCAATCTACAATGATCCTAGGCATTGATTTCTGGGATAAATTTGGTCTTTTCCCTAAATTTGTGAAATCTATTTCGTTTTCTACAACTACTAAAAATCAAATATCAGCTGTATCTGCAATACCTAAAATGGTTCATTCCTATGACGAACTAACTACTCATCAGCGCACTGCTGCTGATAGCATCATTCAGCGATTTGAGGACATCTCGACACAAAAACACGGTCTTGGTCGTACTACCTAGGTATCTCATCGCATTGATACTGGCGATTCGCCACCTATTAGACAAAGATACTACCAAATGTCTCCTGAGAAAATTCGTGTATTATGTTCTGAGCTCGACGAGATGTTACAACTGGGTGTGGTTGAAGAATGTGAGAGTCCCTGGTCTTCTCCGGTTCTACTAATTCGAAAAAAGGATGGATCCATGCGTTTTTGTCTAGACAGTCGCAAGCTGAACTCTCTAACTAAGAAGGGTGCCTACAAATTGCCCTATATTTCTTCAATCTTAGATAATTTGAAGAATGCTAAATATCTAACTAGTATTGACCTTTCTAAAGCATTTTGGCAGATTCCGATTGCAGTAGAAGATCGTGATAAGACGGCTTTCTATATTCCTACTCGTGTTACTTACAGATTTGTAACCATGCCTTTTGGTCTCACCAATGCTCCAGCCACTCAGCAACGACTTGTTGACAGTCTCTTCTATGGACCTGAATTTGAGAACTCCGTATTCGTTTTCGTGGATGACATTGTAATTGCTGCTCCAGACTTTGAGTCTCACATTAGTATGCTTGTTAAAGTTCAACAGAAACTTAAGATGGCAAACTTGACCATCAATCTAAAAAAGTCTACGTTTTTTCGCAAAGAACTCAAATATCTTGGGTACGTTGTCAATTCTAAGGGTTTACAGGTTGATCCTGGTAAGGTCGACGCTATTCTAAAATTTCCTACTCCTGCAAATAAAAAAGACGTAAAAAGATTCCTTGGTACTGCATCCTGGTATCGTCGTTTTGTACCTAATTTTAGCTCTATTGCTGGTCCGCTAAATAAACTGACTTCGACTACTAAGAAGTCTGGTGGTTTTGTTTGGACGAAAGAGGCGGAAGAGTCCTTTACTTAAACTAAAATAATGCTTTATATCTGCACCGATTCTTGCTTGCCCGAACTTTGATAAGGCTTTCCAAGTCCATACTGATGCCAGTGCCTACGGTGTCGGTGCTATGCTGACCCAGACTATTGACGGTGTTGAGCATCCTATTGCCTTTATGAGCAAAGCATTATCTGCTCAAGAAAAGAACTACAGCATTACCGAACGCGAAGCTCTAGCAGTTCTGGTTGCTTTGGAACACTGGCGTTGCTACTTAGATAACGGACATAAGTTCACGGTCTATACAGACCATTCTGCTCTAAAATGGTTTCTGAATCTAAATAACCTAACTGGGCGTCTTGCGCGCTGGGGTGTCCGTCTTTCTGCATTCAATTTTGACATGAAACATCGCCGTGGCATCGACAATGTTATTCCTAATGCTTTGTCTCGCGCTAGTCGTATATCTGCTATAGATTCTACACCTACGCCTTACTATGACCCAGTTTCTACTACTGACGATTGGTATCGAAACATCTACCAGGGTTGCCAATCTAGTTTTACGTCATTCCCAAATTACATGGTGAAGAACAAACGTTTATATCGCTTTATGAAGGCGAAATGTACCTTACAAGACGATTTCCAATGGAAAGAGGTTGTTCCATCTGAGGCTAGATCGGAAATAATTCTTCAAAACCATGCTGTTCCAACCGCTGCACACTTCGGTGTCGTTAAAACATACAGACGCCTTGCCTTGAACTACTACTGGCCGGGTATGTATTCAGATGTAGTAAAACTAGTTACATCCTGCGACATCTGTGTTTCTCATAAACACCAAACTCATTCTCCACTAGGTGAAATGGGCGATCCTAAAGTCTGCTCTAGGCCTTTTCAAATGATCAGCGTAGATCTCGTTGGACCTCTCCTCCAACTAGAAAACAAAATTGCTATATTTTTGTGGTTACTTGTTGTTTTAGCAAGTATTGCTTACTATTCCCAATCAGACGGGCTACTGCTGAAATAATTACTAGGATTTTGGAAGAGGATGTTTTGCTGGTTCATGGAATACCATCTACTATTTTAATGGTAAACAATTTGTAAGCGCAACATTAAAACAGATGCTTGCTAAATACAAAGTCCCTAACATACATTTCACGCCCAAGTATAGTCCTCACATAAATACTGTAGAGCGCTATAACAAAACGATCATGACCGCGATTTCTACATTCATCGGTGATGATTAGCGTGTATGGGATCTTCTTGTACCTAAGATACAATTTGCTCTAAACTGCTCTGTTAACGAGATTACAGGCTACTCGCCCTCGTTTCTTGTCCACGGTCGTGAGTTGATTACTTGAGGATCTATTTACGCTAATGCCGAATTCGATGACGAGGTTATCTACCAGCCTCGTGATCCTCATGCTGTAAACCTTGGTGCTTTATCAAGTGTGTTTGACAAAGTGCAACTTGCCTTACTACAGGCGCATGCTAAGAACCGCACCTCTTATAACCTACGCAGAAGAACTGCTGAGTTCAATGTGGGGGATACTGTGTGGAAAAGAACATTTTATCAGAGCGACAAAGATAAATATTTCAACAAAAAACTGGCACCTAAATTTGTAAAGTGCACAGTTATAGGTAAAAAGTCACCACTTGTCTATGAGCTTGCTGTTTCTACCGGCAATTCTCTAGGATATTGGCATATCAAAGATATTAAATTAATAAACTACAAAGACTAGTACTTCTGCTGCTTGAATAATATTTTGTCAGCTTTCTATCTTTCGTTGAGTTTTTATTTTTATAAAATGTATTTAAAAACTCTGTGTGTTGAGTGATATTCTACAATATCATCTCTGTTGTAAGGTGAGTGATATTTCTATAATATCATCTCTGTTGTAAGGTTTGGTGTGATTGAGGATGCATATTAAGTTGAAGTACGTAAGTGGAAGGATGTTGTGTTCTCGTAAGATAGATTTTCAGCCGGATTTTTTCTTCTAGGAGCAAAAATCCTTCGTCTTTTCGGCGGGGTACTGTAACGTTGTACGTTATTTAGAATCAAAATACTACTAAGTCTACATAAATTACTAATATCGATAACAATGAAAGATCTTCACGATCATCCTTATTTTGTGGGTCCTGGATTCATCGATAGAAGGGTGAATGCCGGCAACATGGTGAATGGAGCGTTGCACGCTTTTATGAACAGCCAGAAAGTCTCTGATAAGGCTCGTCTGGCTGTGCATAGAGGGGTGTTAGTTCCGACACTTATGTATGGGAGTGAAAGTTGGGTATGGCAGAAAAAGCATGAAAGTAGAATAAATGCAGTACAAATGAGAGCGTTAAGAAGTATGATTGACGTAAAATTGAGTGACAGGATAAGGAATTGCGTGATAAGGGAACGTTGTGGTATAAAAGAAGACATAGTGACTGGTGTAGAAAAGGGTATGCTTAGATGGTTTGGTCATGTAGAGAGGATGAATGAAAGAAGATTAACGAAACAGGTGTATATGGCAAGTGTGGATGGGAATGTCGGAAGGGGAAGACCTCGACGAACGTACCTCGATCAAATCGGGGACGTGCTAAAGAAAGGTCAGGTCAAGAGTACCCTAAACCGACGAGCATGCATGAAGAGATTGATGAATGTGGAGGAGGCGAAAGAAGTATGCCAGGATCGTAGTAAGTGGAAGGAAGTAGTCTCTGCCTACCCCTCCGGGAAAGAGGCGTGATTTATGTATGTATGTATGTATGGATTCACACTTCTGAAGTTTTATGAAATTAAACTCCCAAATATCAGACACAGTATATATTATTTAAATTAAATAATTACACACACGTACAGATTATTTTAAACCAACATCTCGAGCCGGAGGCCGAATTCAAACTGACTGCCGTCCCGTCTTTGGTACCATAAGTCGACATTGGTGGGGTGGCCACGCGGACGGTTGGTGGTAGATTGCGCCCATTGGCCCACTGTTCAAAGTGTAACGTTGTACGTTATTTAGAATCAAAATACTACTAAGTATACATAAATTACTAATATCGATAACAATGAAAGATCTTTTCGACTCGAATCGGTAATCGTTCACCGTGCCACCGGCACATCACTAGTTAAAAACTAGTTTAACGGCTTCGGCGTCCTTTCTTGACCCCGACGCGTTGACCATTCACTAAAACCGCTCGTCGCGAGCGCACGTTCTACTTCTACAAATCTTTCCCGCTAACTACATACGCGGTGGAAGAATAAAAGTCATTCTAGCTTCCTATATTATTATTCTACATTTGTGAGTGTTTCGGATCCTGTCTAATTCCAAGCTAAACTCCCGCAGTGGAAGCGATTTACACAGGTAAATTTCTAGTAAAATACCAGGAGTTCAACTGACGGCAGACAATGGCCGCGTTACGCAGCGCTAAATAGCATACGCTGCACAATATAGCAGCGCATACTATGAATTAAACGTGAACCTAAATCTATTTAACTTAATTAACTAAGTTGATTGAAATTGGCCAATGATGTGTTCCAACCCTTACACAACTCAAGTCGGTAGCAAACACCGTCCGCCGATCTGGCGCTACGTCACACGTATTAGCACTAGATTATAAGTAAGTACCTCCAAATTATATCACCCCACGAATTCCGCAATTCGTACTAAGGAGTCACAACGATATGGTACAACAAACATGACTAAAGGGAACACACCATTAACACGAATAAACAGTTTTATCACTTACAGTCACGTGCCGGCGCAAATGCATAAATACCCAACGGAGAAAGGAAGTTCTGGGAATGGATCAAATAGGAATTCCGTTGGTACTTACAGGGCTGGGTGGAAAAGATATCGACACCCAGCATTCCACTACAGCCTTGGCGCGTTATTCACGTCAAACCACTCACAGCTTCTGTTCGTATTCCACTTTGATATTAGTCATTACGCGTGACCCAACCCGAATTTGGGCCGTACAAACGCGGGCCAAAATGGCCACCTGATGCCTATTCAACGCGACGCTCACGTGGAAGACGTCGAGACATCCAACAATCACTAAGCCTGGTATTCTAGTATAACCCAGGAGAACCGCAATAATACGATGCATCAACACGCGCGATCTCAAATTGAATCGTCCATTACACGCGGCATCACAAAACGCGTGGCGGGAAATCCGTACAAACCACAATACGTTCTCGTCCGAACGGTTTTGAGTGACTGAGTAGTGCGGCGCCGCTTGGCGCCGTCAGGCGGTCTGCGCGCACGTCGCCAGTCTCGCCCTGCGAGTGAGAAAGGGACAACACACGCCCAGAGCGACGCGTGCGATCGAGCACCGCGCCGCATTCATAGACCGTCATTAATACCAACTTACCCTAGCATAACAACGCTAAATATTAAACAGATCCCATAACAGGGGTGAGTTTTCATCGTTATTGTGTAGGATGTACTTTGTACCTAACCTTCTTGTAAGCAAATCTCTAAGATTTCTGTGCCGCTCGTTTAGTGTTTTAAAAAGTAAAAGCAGTTAATACCTGTACCTAGACTATCCTTATAATATCCAACGGCACAGAGATCTTGGAATGAAGAACGGCCTCTAAAGTCTTTGTTCTTCTGGGAATTCCAGATCCAAGTTACGGCTTAGGGCAAGCCTACTCTTGTACCTAAGCGCTTGGTACCTACCAGCAAGTCAGCATTACCCGGCGACAACTTACGCGTCGCCGCTGCATTCCCGGTCGACGAGCTACGCGTCACGTCTGGTCACAGTCCCACCGTGACCGTTGTACTGCGGCTACCCTCTACTGTGGCACTTTTGGTGCAAACTGCATGTGTGCCGGATTATTAAGGCCTGTCTATTTATTCTTTTACTAAGTGGTGCTTAGCTCGAACTGTAATAGGAAGGAACGAAAATATAGGCTTTTAATTTAATCGAAATTGTTTAAATTAACGAACCCAATCTACCTACCTCTATTCTGTGACGCCTCGTGTAGGCGTCACAAAAGACTAACCAATCAGATTGAATTTAGTGTTGCCATATTTAAGAAATATTAATCTACTAATTTCGTGAATCCAATATTCGCAATCAAAATCCAACCGTCACGTATACAGAATTGCCAAATTTAATACTAAATAAATTACAAATCACGACATTACTCTCCATATATTTTATTTTTATGCCATAGTTTGCCACGCAGATAAATCTATACCGTCTTTTTTTTATATACTATTTAGCCAATCATTTGACCGTCACCCGAAATAATAGACTTAAGAAAAACACTGAAGAAGAGTCATTTTGGAGGTACAGTAAACACTCACATTTTCAGCATCATAATAAAAAAATACTTTAAAACCCAAATTAAAATATTTTAGTTCATGTTATACAAAGTCCGTCACAGAAATTTGAAACCGCGCTGCGCAGCACTGCCCGTATAAGGCAGCGCTGGCAGGATCGCCATGCGATGTTGGCATTCGGAGCGACCAAGGAAAGAAACAACTGTCTTGTACGACGAGCGTTTATTGACTAAAAACTACAGCTACAGTATGCAGATATATAGTACTTAAGCCTAACATAACGAGGCGGTGCGTCACACACTACAATACCAAACGCTAGTGAATTTATTACCGTTGACATGACATCATTATTTTATCGTGATTTGAAACTACTTTTTATATTGTCAAGGTTAAATTGAAAAACGGGTCTGCGGGGTTATAAGTTCCTTTTCTTTGGGGCATGTTGTTCTAGCGTATGTGATGATTTTTACTTAGTATTTCGTTTGTTTAAGGATGCGAAAATACAAATTAAAAACAGAAGGAGTAGAACTTCAAAATAATTGTTGTAGAAAGGAGCTAATGTAAATGTAGAAAGTTAAAGACTGTGGCAAGAGAACTCATAATATGACATATGACACGATACAGATTTGTAAAAAGAAAACGGGTGATCCTATTGCGATGGGTATAAACCAAGTGACGAATATATATAATATAATATAATATAAATCCAGAACAAGAAAAAATCATAGCAGATTATCTTCCTAAATGTGATTTTATATACTTTGGTCCCTTGCCAAAAGACGTATAAGAGTTGGTATATGATTGAGCTGTAAAATACAACCTTCATAATATTTCAACTTCATGGCATCGGGACAGAATGGCAGGACCTGACTGGTTTACAGGATTCATGCAAAGGAAAGGAGGATATGCTTTTATTATGTCTCAGTAGACAATATCTCATTCTCATTAGATTTACATGACATAAGATCTAAAGAGGAGAAAATCTTTCTCGATCTGGTCACTTGAAGCCTGATTAAAAGTACTAAGTACAAATTTCTAATTATAGTAATTTAAAGTTAATTATTGACATTTTAAGACAAAATACGTACCTTTTGATGGATAAAGACTATTACTTTTTATTTTCATAGTTCTTTTTGTGTAATAATGCTGATATGATGATTCATTACACAAGATCTCCGTAGATTTACATAACGTTAGATACTAAGGCGAAGAAAAACCTACTTGATTTTTGTTACTAATTAGTTCTTTATATGGTAAAACTTAAAATACGTTAATATTATAATATTTTTAATAATAAACGATAAATACATATATTAACCAACGATTTTCATTTACACAGCCTTGCAGTTTTCCTTTAGAAAATGTGGGAAAATTCCAAGAGAACAACCGACCTCAAGGTCGGAACAAGATACTCCGAGGCGGTGTAAAAAGTGCCTTTCCCATTTTTGACAAAAAAACATCTGTAAAAAGAGAAGTATGTAATTTTCACTATAATTAGTTGTGTAACGCCCCACACCACACAAGCTTAGTATACTCGTACAAATGTGTTTCCGCTACAGACCAAGAGATGGCGCCACTAGGATACTAAAACGCGCTATCGTTATGTTTACGGCAAAATTCAAATGAAATTCGGAAGTCATGTCAAAGAGTATATTATTATAGAGGTGTCACCATTTCATATAATGTTAGCCTAACTGGTACTGATACAATACTTGACAACCAATGGTAGTGCGACTGCCTGCGGCGCAAAGGTTCCGGGTTCGATTCTCGGTGGACTACTCACAAAGTTGATATTATAACTTGGAAGGAATATTAACCTACATTATATTATAAGGACCATATTTTGAAATAAGCTAAACCATTCGCCAAGACTTAGCTGAACGCATAGTATCCATATTAATTATGAACTCTATAAACTGTACTGTCTGTTTGTTTGGTATTCTTCCACTTTCAGTACATGAAAAGAGTTCATCTAAAAATAAGGGCTTAATCAGTTCACAAAACACTTATCTTCATAACATCTCAAATCATATTTACAACTTTTTAGTTTAACGTTATTACAGAAGAAGCAAACTCATTAAACTAAATAAAGCCAACTTATTAGTTCAGGTTTAAAAATGCAAGTGGCCAGTATCATGTTACGCACTTTGCGCGAACATATTTTTGTTTAATTTTTGTCCATCCTGGTATTGTAATTTTTTTTCCGAACTTCTACATTAAAAAACTTTTTTTTGGATATTTCTTTGTCATTTTCGTCATTGCGTGCACTTAAAGCGCAACTCATACTGTTAAATTTCAATTTCAATTTTAAACGTTTATTGCATAAATCAGATATAGATGTAAGTTCAAAATATAAATAGCAAAAACCAATTAGCGACGGCCATCATATATTCGAGTATGATATTATGATATGATAGTATATAGCGGTCGCATTCTCGCACCGTTCATTAGTTTTTGAACAATATGTTGTCGTCACGCTTTTTCCGTGACAAAAAAAACGGCCCAACACCGGTTCAGGCAGCGGCAGCTGTCACTTCACAAACGCGGGAAGAGCTGTGATTGGACGCGTAAAGCGGAGTGAGGAACGTTCCTATTGGTTGACCTACTTCCCCGACTCCGACTCCCGGTGCGCGGCCACTCCGCCGCCGGCGCACGACACCGCACTTTATTCTTGGACAGCTTAGACGCAGCACGTTTACCGTTTCCGTACGTCGCGAAGAAGGAAAGTAGTGTTCCAGTTGGCACTTTAATATATTTGTTTTTATTATCAGAAGTGGTGGCCGAACGTTACGCAAGAAAATGGGACGCAGCCGCAAGCGCAAGTCTGCCCGGAGGAGAAGAGATGCGAGTTCGAGTTCCTCATCTTCGAATCCTCGAGCTCGAGCAGCAGCAGCAGTGCAGATGATCGAAGGGCTAAAAGACGTCGTAGGGACCTCAAAACTGTGAGTCAAAATGTGATATTATCATCAGTGATTCCAGAATTCGACCCTTTAACCGATAACGAAGATATGTGGATTAATGATGTAGAGGCTAACGCCTGGGCGTTCGGTTGATCTGATCAAATGACAAAGTACCAGGCTTTGCAAAAATTGCGCAACACGGCTAAAACGTGGTATGATTCATTGCAAAAGAATCATACCAAGTGGACCGCGTGGCGATGGAAGCACTGGCGTGATGCTTTGTCAGACACGTTCCAAGTAAAACGCAATATGTTTTCTCAATTAAAAGAAATTTTGGACGCAAAACCGTCACTTGGCCAATCGTTGTACGAGTTTTTCTTTGATCAAAAAGGAAAAATTGACCGTTTACGTCTAGGTTTTCGCGAGTGTGACATTATTTCAATTATAGTAGGATCAATCGGTGATGTAAATATTTGCACGGCAGCAGAAGCCGGTAATTTTAGAGTGAGCGAAGACTTAGCTTCATTTTTGCACGGGAAAATTTACACAGTTTCTGAAAAACCCCCCCGCTCAGAAACAATTCAATATAAATTCGAAATCTCAAGATCCCTCTCGATTTATTCAACCAACTTCATCCAATGCTGATGCTAAGACGGGAAATACAAGCAAAGTTGAACCTTCAGTAAGCAACAAAGGGGCTGGCACATTGTCTAGTACTTGCTATCGCTGTGGGTCTGTCGGTCACGTAAGATCCAATTGCGAACTGAAAGACAATGTACGTTGTAATTTCTGTCAACGTCTCGGTCATTTGGAGGAAGCTTGTCGAGCTAAAAATAGACAGGAAAATAAATCTAAGGTTGAGAAGGATGTAGAGGTAAAACTGATTAATATGTCTGGTTACAAAGAAAAGTTTTTCAAAACCGTTAAACTGAATACTTTTGAGTACGAAGCCTTTTTTTAAAAGGTAGTGATTGCTCATTAATAACACGGGACTTGGCAAGACGATTCAATTTACAACCAATAAAATTAAATTCTGCAATTAATTTGGTTGGATTTAATAAAGGGTCTACGGCGCAAGTTACGGAAGCAGTAGCTGTTAAATTGAGTGTCGATACAGTTGAATTAATCGTTACACTGTATATAATAGACGAGCTATCTGGTCGCGAATTATTAATATTTAGGAATTTCACGGAGCATAGAAGTATTATGTACGCGCGGGTTGGAATTAAATATTTTCAAAATTGAAGTTGAATCACTTCATGAATCGTCACGAGAGCACCATGCTTTGTTAAATCAAATGTTTTCAAAATACCCACAGTGTATTTCACCCGATTTAGCGAGCTTAGGAAAAACTACTTGCGTTGAATTAGATATTGAATTAAATTCTAACAAGCCTGTTTGCCAACGACCTTATAGAATGTCTGAATCAGAGCGTGCTATATCTAACGCGAGAAATGTGCGATGAATTATTGCAAAATGAAATAATCTGTCACAGTAATTCTGCTTACGCGAGTCCCGCGTTGCTAGTGAATAAGGCTTCGGGAGCAAAAAGGCTTTGTGTAGACTACCGACAGTTAAACAAAATTACAGTGAAAGAAAAATATCTAATGCCCATAATAGAAGATCTTATGGATCGTCTAAAGGGATGCAAATATTACACCTCTTTAGATTTAAAAAGCGGATACTACCAGATTCCTCTAAATTCTGAATCAATACACAAAACTGCATTCATCACGCCCGACGGACACTTTGAGTTCGTAAGAATGCCCTTTGGTTTGTGCAATGGGCCAGCGGTGTTCCAAAGGCTGATGGATACAGTTTTGGGTAATTCACGTTTCGGACGGATCATTTGTTATATGGATTGCCACCGAGTCATTAGAAGAAAATGTTGCTTGTTTAGAAATGGTCTTGGATATTTTTCAAAAGAATGGTCTCACTATAAACTTAGTGTTCTTTTTTTCAACATGATGTGACGTTTTTAGGGTACGAGGTTTCAGAATCTGGTGTTCGCCCCAGTTCCCGAAAAGTTAAAGCTATCCAAGAATTTCCTACACCAAAAACCATTCACCAATTACGCCAATTTTTAGGATTGATCAATTATTTCAGAAAATGTATACGAAATTGCGCTCTTTTATGTAAACCTCTGACTAATTTGTTAAAAAAAGGAATTTCTTGGCATTGGGGTTAACAGCAGAATCAGGCGGTTTCTAGTTTAAAGAAAGCATTGATTGATAACGCAGTCCTATCAATATTTGATCCAAAATTGCCCACAATTTTGTATGCTGATGCCAACAGAGATGGCATCGGATCTATAGTAGTTCAGGTAACCGAAAAAGGAGCAATTCCCGTTCACTTTTACAGCAGGCAGACTAATACTGAAGAAAAAATTACCATTCTTTCGAATTGGAATTATTAGCAATTGTGGCTGGCCTTCAAAAATTTCGCCATTATTTGCTAGGATTGCAATTCAAAATCAGGACAGACTGTAATGCCGTTAGATATGCTTTGACAAAACAGGCAATAGTACCGAGAATCAGTAGTGGGTGTTGCAAAAGCAAGAATTTACATTTGATATAACTCATAGACCCGGGTCACAGATGCAGCACGTGGACGCATTAAGTCGCAACCCTGTAAAAAATTATAAGGATCCTGAAATCTCTGAAAGTGTAATGTCTATTACCAAGGGTGACTGGTTATTGTCTGTACAATTACAAGACCCGAGTATATGTAGCATCCGCGAAATACTGATGTCAGATGAGGCCGAGTCTAACAAAAAAAAATTCAATGATTATGAGTTATTCGGTTCTACGGTAGACCTTGTCTACCGTAGAACCGAGTATGGTCGTCGGTGGCTAGTACCAAAAAAGTGTATCTGGCAAGTAATTCGCGATAATCACGATGAGGTAGGTCACTTTGCTTTAGACAAAACCGTTGAAAGAATAAGATCAAAGTATTGGTTTCCGCGGTTGAAGAAAACAGTTTCTAAATACATAAAAAAATGTTTAAATTGTATATATTACAAAAATTTACATGGCAAAAAACCCGGTGAATTATTATACCCAATTCCCAAGTATGCGCGACCGTTTCACACTCTTCACCTAGACCACATGGGCCCTTTCGTTAAATCCACACAACAGAACAGTTACGTGTTAGTAGCAGTCGATTCTTTTACAAAGTTTGTATTTATAGCAGCCGTTAAAAACACAAAAAGGAAAGTTGTTATTAATAAGCTTGACAAAATTTTCAAAGTATTCGGAAACCCGAAACGTCTTTTCTGTGATGCTGGTAGCGCGTTGACATCCGCGTTGTTCAAACAATTTTGTAAAGACAGAGATATTAGGGCTCATATAATTGCGACTGGAGTCCCACGCTCTAATGGTCAGGTAGAGCGCTACAAACAAACAATTCTAGAAGCTTTACGTACCATGGGCGCAGATAAGGAAACAAGTGGGACCAAAATGTAACTAGTATTCAGCAGGGTATCAATAGCACAGTAAAAAAAACGACAGCTGCGGTTCCAAGCGAGGTTTTCTTTGGGTACAGAATTCGCATGAACACCGATAGAATCACTGATGATGATAGCGTAGAACATCCAATTGACATCACGTCCTTGAGGTATTCCGTCGACAAGCATATAAAGAAAGACGCAAGCAAACAAAAAGCTACTTTCGATGTGAGACGCAAAGAAGCCCCTAAATTTAAAGTAGGAGATTTAGTTGTAATTAAGATGCTAGTCAATCTAATGAGGGGCAAAGCACTAAACTTCTTCCTCAGTATAAAGGTCCCTTTCAAGTTACAGAGATTTTGGGTCATGATAGATATAAACTTTCTGACATGCGCGGATTGGAGAGGACCTCGAGAAAGTATGAAGGTGTGGCCTGCGTCGAAAACATGAAGCCGTGGATTCAAGTGACTGCGGGTTCCAATTAGGTAACCGGACGTTGTCGATCAATAAGGCGCGTACACGCATTTTTATTACAATATTCAACATTTAATTGAATTATTGAACAAATTATTAAAATTCTCAACATGATAAATAATTCAGATACATTTTGAGAATTAAAAAAAACTATATATATATGTCGGAGAGTATGAAAATGAAGATAGTATTAAGATAACTAATAGATAATAGCGGGAGGGTGTATCTATAGAGATTGCCTGGATAGAGTTACTGTGTGAAGGCAGGGCGCTGTCGGGGCATGGTGCGGACTGCGGGGAGAGTGTGCCTGCGCAGTTATTGTAAAAAATAGTTTTGGGACAGACGAGAAACGGTTCTGGGAAGAGTGAGCGTTGAGACTTGCCTGCGACGGGTCCTCGCAACAGTAAAACTATCTTCCGCACAATATTCAGTAGCCTTAATTATCATATCTAGATAGTAGTGTTTTATACTGAGTTAAAGACATTTACAGACTGTGTATTACTTTATACATCATTTTATGTGAATTTAGTAATAATAAACTCTTGTTAAAGACAGTTAGTGTTTTTACGTTCATCACCAATAGCTTGCATATACCCAGTATGTCTAAAAGAAGAACTAGACAAGCCCACAATGACGAGGAGACGACATCAGAAGTGGGATCCATGCAGGCTGGCAGAAATTCTGAAGATCAATTCTGGAGAGAAATATTTCTGGAACAAAATCGGAATATGTTGCAGCTTATTCAAGCAATCAAATCGCCGGAGGCGCAAAACCTTAGTCTGCCGGAATTCAACCCTGAACAAGACATTGATGCGCGTGCCTGGTGTACCACAGTTGACTTATGTTTATCTGAACATCCGCTGCAAGGAGGAGCTCTTGTGATAGCTCTCAGCAAAGCCCTGCGAGGAAACGCATCATCATGGATTTCGCAGGTATCATATAAAGATATGACATGGGACGGCTTTAAAGAACTCTTTCTGGCAAGATACGACTCCACTGAAACTTTAGCTGCAACTTTGATAAACTTTCAGTACAGCAGCCCAAAAGAAAATGAAAGTCTTGCCACCTACAGCAGTCGCCTCATGTCGACAATTGGCTCACGACTAAAAGATGTTAACACAGATGAATTGATCGTTGCTCTGGTTTTGGCCCACATTGAGAAGTTCGACACTCGTATTAAACGCCTGGCATTTACCACGCCTATTTCTTCGAGAGTGGCTTTGCAGCAAGAGCTCAAAGTATTCACTGCCCTAAAAAGGAAGTCTACGGATGATTCCATCAACTCGCCTGATTACAAACGCCTTAAAGCAAGCACCTGCTTCACTTGCGGCCAGTTAGGGCATAAAGCAAATACTTGCAGTTCTAAAAAGCCTTCAAGAAAAACATCTACTTTAATAATGATGAATGGCAGCTCTACGGAAACAAAGAAAACCATCACATGCTTTCGCTGTGGGACTCCCGGCCATATTTCAAGACAATGCAAGAGTGTTCCGGCTAGCGGTTCGGGTTACGGCAGCGGCGGCGGGTTGGAGCGGTCAACCTTCTCAAGTGGCTCCGGCGTACCTGCTAAGGCCGAGCATCGTCGAGTCAACGCATGCAATGTTGATCCCATCGTTGGAGTTATAAATCAATCTGGCGAACACGAGGACGTGTAAACAGTCAGGGCTGGCCGTGTCGGAGAGTATGAAAATGAAGATAGTATTAAGATAACTAATAGATAATAGCGGGAGGGTGTATCTATAGAGATTGCCTGGATAGAGTTACTGTGTGAAGGCAGGGCGCTGTCGGGGCATGGTGCGGACTGCGGGGAGAGTGTGCCTGCGCAGTTATTGTAAAAAATAGTTTTGGGACAGACGAGAAACGGTTCTGGGAAGAGTGAGCGTTGAGACTTGCCTGCGACGGGTCCTCGCAACAGTAAAACTATCTTCCGCACAATATTCAGTAGCCTTAATTATCATATCTAGATAGTAGTGTTTTATACTGAGTTAAAGACATTTACAGACTGTGTATTACTTTATACATCATTTTATGTGAATTTAGTAATAATAAACTCTTGTTAAAGACAGTTAGTGTTTTTACGTTCATCACCAATAGCTTGCATATACCCAGTATGTCTAAAAGAAGAACTAGACAAGCCCACAATGACGAGGAGACGACATATATTTTTAAAATTGTCTCATGTATGCGCTTCAAACAGA
This sequence comes from Tuta absoluta, assembly GCA_027580185.1. NCBI lineage: Eukaryota > Metazoa > Arthropoda > Insecta > Lepidoptera > Gelechiidae > Tuta > Tuta absoluta. The sequence continues at coordinate 369,987 of JAQAHW010000089.1, read as the reverse complement.
TTGTATGTTTTGTATAAAGCAGAGGTTTTCTGGTGACGAAGGCCTTCTCAAGTGGTGGTGATACACGTCTTGGTTCTGAAACACACAAGTTCAAGTTACATTGGTGATACGGTTTAAACTATGTAGTGATACACAACTAACTGTACTTGGTTCAAGCTACATAGTGATACACGACCTGACTACCAATTAATGATACACAACTAGTGGTTTTATACTGAAGACAAGCCATAACACTTGAAATTAATCTATATACAAAATATACGCAGTTAACATGATTCAGCGGGTAAACAACTGTAAGAAAATTAACCTTTACCTTTTGTTCTCAGCTCCTACATAAGACGCTCGAGGACGAACGCGTCAGCAGGACGGCCGGATGTTGTCGTCACGCTTTTTCCGTGACAAAAAAAACGGCCCAACACCGGTTCAGGCAGCGGCAGCTGTCACTTCACAAACGCGGGAAGAGCTGTGATTGGTCGGCGTAAAGCGGAGCGAGGAACGTTCCTATTGGTTGACCTACTTCCCCGACTCCGACTCCCGGTGCGCGGCCACACCGCCGCCGGCGCACGACACCGCACGTTATTCTTGGACAGCTTAGACGCAGCACGTTTACCGTTTCCGTACGTCGCGAAGAAGGAAAGTAGTGTTCCAGTTGGCTATTTTTATATATTATTTTACGAGTTCTTCTATTCGGCTAATTCTGGTAAAACGTGATAATTTGAAATAAAGTGATCTTTGCTTTAATATATTTGTTTTTATTAAATACAGCTGATTTTTGTACTTGGATTTCAGACTTTCTTAGTGAACGGTCCATCAGAGTAGTCGTTGACGGCTGCTCCTCTGACCTTATAGCCATTGATGCCGGAGTTCCTCAGAGGTCTGTTCTCTCTGCAACTCTTTACCTGCTGCACATCAATGACCTCCTTCGGCATGGTATTGTTGGATACGCAGATGATAGTACCGTTTCAGAAAGATACTTGACAGGTGCAGGGACCAGTGGGGATGAAATACGTTCGTTAAGAAAGGCCATGTTAGAGCGAACAGATCTGACCTTAAGTCTTGTCTCCCAATGGGGCGACGACAATCTGGTCTCATTTAATGCCACCAAAACACAGGCGTGTCTTTTCACCGCAAAAAGGAGTCCTTTCGACTGGACACCTACTTTTTCGGGGAACATCTGTCCCAGTCACTGACAGGCTTGAGCTTCTAGGCATGGAGTTGACATCAAATCTAAACTTCGGCGCGACCATCGAGTACAAGGCTCAGACGGCGGCTAAAAAGCTGGGCGTCCTGAATAGAGTGAAGCGATACTTTACGCCTGGACAGCTTTTAACTCTTTACAAAGCACAAGTCCGATCCTGCATGGAGTATTGCAGTCACCTTTGGGATGGCTCAGCCAAATACCAACTTGCCGCTCTTGACTCGGTGGAACTGTAATGAATACTGCCCTGGCCTCTTGAAAAATACGTTTGGAGTAGCGACATCTAGTAAAGAGCTAAATTCAATATATGAGAATCAATTCAATACGTTCGATCAGATTCGCTAGTAGTTCAGTACAATGTCAATAGATGGCATCAATCTAAAAGGTTCATCAGATTGGCAAGAGATGGCTCTCAAAGTAAAATATAATTTCAAATGTTAAAGGCACAATTTAGGTGTTTATATACGCATTTTATGTCTGAAATAATTTCTTTTATTTATAATTAAATAATTTTCTTTTATTTATAAACTGGTTTAGGCTATGTGTAGTAAAAATAATTTAAATAAATTATGTTTCGAGAATATTCTTATTGCGACAGAAGCGACGCCTGGTGTTGAGTAGCTAAACTAAGATATGTTTACTATTTAGGGATCCGTTTAAGGGTGGAATATAAGAAAACCTTCAAATAATAAGTAAACATTTTAAATTATCTGAGAACAACAGCATTATTGGTCGCAGTGGACTACTGTTGGACTTGGTTTTCTCTTTTGGGGAAAATGTTTACATTATTTTAAAATAATGGGTTAGAAATATATGGGTTACCAGCAAATCTAAGTCACATACAAAAACATCGGTTTCTCACACGAAAAGAGGAAGAAGATAAAGAATACACTACTAAGTCTGTCTGTTCAACATATTCGCCAATCAACTTTAAATATTATATCGTTGAAAATTAGTTGAATGTAAAATAACCCACTAAAATATCAGTGATAAATGGGAAACACTCATACTAGAATAATCTTGATATTAACAAAGTCTGAATTTATTAAAGAAAACTAGATTCTATGATTTTCATAATATCAACTAAGCGTTACAACGATATTTGAAAAACGTATAAATAATTTTATTTTGTACAGAACCCACAATCGAATAAATGTAATATGGATCGAAGATAGAATAGTCGAGATCATTCCAGTTCGCTAGCTCCACCTGGTGTCGAGCGGTTATGCCTCAAATGGAGCTGGATTATTCTAGATTTAGACTATTCGAGAAATTGTATCTGGAGCTTCCGTTTTGAGGGATATATAAGGCCTGGTGTGTGGGTGAAAAGGGAAGTCTGATTTGAATCGGTGAAGTATGCAGATCTAAGAATAATAGTAGTAAAAGTGGAAGAAAAGAGGAGTGCAGTGTGAAAGTCCTGACCCTGAGGTGCTGCTGGATTGAAGATGGATCTTGTCCCGTGGTCGCTGCGCCTCTGCCCTGGAAAGTGGCTGCTGTGTGTTGGAGTGTGCAGATACATGTTTGGAGCTGTGTTCGTGTGTCTTCTGTGGATATCAGCTGACTGCGAGTTGAGTGGATGACCTTGGAGTGCTGTGGGCTGGCCTACTATCTACCTAAACCCAGATAAGTGTAGTTTTCCATCCTAATTCTTATTAGATTAATAGTAAGAAAACATTACAAATTAGGTACACAATTATTGCCAAGCGGTTAGGTTTTGCTAATGATTTATAATATTTAGTAAGGGTTAGGTAGGAAATCCTTTTACTGATTCCATCCTATCTCTGTTTATCTGCCACACCATATAAGTATCAGATTGGACTAGTTATTTCCTAAGTTTTGTCTGTACTTTGTTTCAACAGAAACTATTTATCATGGAAAACCTTTTGTTGCTAAGGCGACTATGGAATTTATTCCTGTGTTCCTGTGTTTTATACATAATTGGAATATGTCCAGCAGTGAAACAACATTATTTATACTTACCAATAATTTGATTTGCTTTGCAAACAAATTACTTTTATCTCAGTATTGAGAATGGCAGTGTCCATCAGTGGATTAAATATCTACTAATAAATAAACCTTTTGTTGCTAAGGCGACTATGGAATTAATTTATATGTTCCTGTGTTTTTACTTAATGGGAATTTATCCAGCAGTGAAACAACATCATTTATACTTACCAATAATTTGATTTGCTTTGCAAACAAATTACTTACATCTCAAATATTGAGAATGGCAGTGTCCATCAGTGGATTAAATATCTACTTATAAATTGTACTTGCTATTTTATAGTAGTACTTTCATCAGATTATATGGTGGGTAGATAATATACTCCCATACTAATATCCTACCCTGTAATGGGTTCAGATGTTTAATTTTATTACATCTACATACTTTGTTCGAGAAACCTATCATGACTGGCAGAATGATGCCAATGTGGATCTGTGAATACAGAATACTTACCTAAAGACAAATGATTGTCATCAGATGTCATGTGACAGCTTCTATCTTCCAGCATCAAACCATACCATATATTTTGCGTTCAATAATTCTGTACCAGCATTATGATCTAAGACCAATTATTTGACCACAGGCGGTTATTATGAGATTCATTTTTGCAATAGCCTTTCTCTACTATGGGATTTGCTGATAGCTTTCCCAAACACTCATCTGGCTCGCGATATGAAGCTCATACTATTAAAGGGTCTAGCATAAACTGCATTCCCTAACTAACCTCCATATGGATCATATTAATTGTAGACAAATGTCTTGTGCAGATTATATCTGAACGTTGGTCTAAGGACCACTACTGAAATATTACCAAAGATACTACTTGGAATCATGTCATTTGACTGATAACCTAACTTATCATACTTACTTTATCAACCAGACACAATGGTGTCAATTCGGCTGGTCATGAGATTGGCTATATTTATACAAATATTAAATATGTTGTTCTATGAACATCTGAATCTATTAGATTCCTAAATACTTCTCCGTGGTGTCTAGTACACACGAAGTGGTCTAAACCTGCACAGCCAGACAACGCCATCTTTTAACGACAAATTGAATTCATTGAATACCATTATAGACACATTAAAACACACACATTGACTGGCGCGCACACACACTAGAATTTAAGACGCGCAGTTTGATGACTAATAATAATTTAAACCTTAATTTCGCTGCTTGCATCACAGCAGTCGTAGCTCAATGGTTAACATAGCGGACTTTGGAAACAGGTAGCTAAGGATCGAGTCGTGGTTGGTCGCAGGTCTAGGTCTGTTTTTTTTATATATAGGTTATACTTACTATTTTTTAATGATTATTTTGCTGTTGCTGATAAATTTTTATACTTATCTGTGTAGTATAGTGTGTGATATCGAATAAATATAGTAGTTTTGAGGATATAAGGTAAAATGAATAAAACTACCATAATATTTATCAGTTAGGTATTTATTTTGGTTTTTAACTATTCAATGATATTGGGTTGGGTTGCATAATGTTTGTTAATGTGCAACAATAAATAGGTATGTCAAAGTGAATAAACATGTTATAAATGAGATAACGAGGTAGCCTCATTCCTGCATTTATTGTAACAATAACATCACTTAACATATTTTTTATTGGTAACACATTAAGCCTAAACTGAACCAGGGGATCAATTCATTTACATTCTTCGTTAGATTGTGTAAACAAAGTTAAATAATTATGCAGAATAATTAGGTATTAAGTGACAGGTTAACTTGGTATTTTGATTGTTTGAGAGCTTGAACAGTTTCAGAAATTAACTAAGCAGTAAGTATCGAATAAAATAAATCTTCTGCAAAATTCCCAACCCAATATATTAATATCTACCTATTTAAATATTTCAATTTAATAATAAAATTTTAATTTAAACGGCTTGGCATGCTAGCTACCATGTTCGAACACATTGGTTTACCACGCATGGACTCCCAGGTGAACATGGCTAAGTCGCGTAAATTTTTCTTGGTCCTGACTTCAGATGGGTCCCAGTTAAGGACCATTTGACCCCATAAATTTTCTATGGGATTTAAATCCGGACTCTTTGACGGCCAGTTAATAACAGTCACGTCGTGCTGGGTTCGCAACCAATCCTGGACGATACGGGCTTTATGCACAGAGCAATTATCATGCATAAAATAAATGTACTGATTTGGGTAAGCAATACGCACTGTAGGCATCATTACGTCCTGCAATATTTCCACATAACTCTCGCTAATGAACCTTCCTTCTATTTCAACTAGTTTTCTAGGTCCCATAGAAGACACCACAGTCCCACTTATTCTATTTGGGAGAATGTGAATTGGTCTGTAACGCTTGCCTCTCCAGCAGCGCCATAAAATCTTGCGTCCAATCTGTATCCGATTTAAAAGCTTTTTCATCAGTGAATATTACTACATTATTCTCCCAATCAAAGTTTCTATAAATATATGCAAATCGGACTCGTGCTTGTTGATGAGCAGCTGACAGCAAATTTTTTGAGCTGGCCGATAACAACTTATACCAGCTGCGTGTAAATGGGTCCTTACAGTTTGTAATGTCACTCCGAACTCCGTTGCTGTTGAGCGAGTTGACAAAAATGGGGTATTAGCATGCTTGGCAACTATCCCTCGGTGACGCGCTGATGCATCCGTGAACATCACGGCCTTACGACCTTTCCGGGCAGGCAGGATGTCACCGGTATCGGCGTAACGTAACCCACAGCGTAACAGTTCTTTTCTGTAAGAAAAATACCTAGTCAATCTACAAGTATTTAATGTAGGTAAATGCCAATAATAATAAATAGGAAACTAAGTAAGTAAATATAATAAGCAATCTAATACCTATTTAAACACTTTAAATAATGAACGTATGGCAGGTAGTATGTAGTAGGTATCTTTATCTAGAAACTTAATGTTTGGATAATATGAACGACCTGACCTGAAGCATTTGCGCTAATTTTGTAAAATAAAAATATTTAACTTACATTTAATTGAAGACGTCGAGAAATTTCATAATACTAAGATTATCTTCATATAGCACTATGATCTTTGCTCTAAGCACTGTATGTAGACAAAGGAGCATACTATAGGTAGACATAATTACGATAAAACGATAGCAAACAACAACACAAAGAAACATCGAAAGCTAACGGTTAGATACGTAGGCAGTAGTCGATACAGATCAGATGACTGTGCTTATTACTTACCGTCTAATAGTTATAATGATTATGTGCAATACCCACAAACATCATTCATTCAAAATAACAAATGGGCCGTTAACTAAAAATTATCTTACATATAAAAAACAAAAACATAAAACAATACACATGGGGGGCGGGATCGACCCAGTGTCCTACCATAATTTTAACTCGCTCTAAATCCAGACGCATACTATCTCGGCTATGCCAGCTGTGACGAATGCATCGAATTTTTAAACCACTTAACTACTTACCTATGACGTCCTACCGACCCTTGCTATAATTTGTAAAGTGCGAATATGATGTATGCGGCTGCGCATGATATGCGTGCGCGTAAAACAGGTTCTCTGAGTTCTGCCGGCTCAGAGGTATTTGATTTTTATTATAGATGGCGTTATTCGTAGTTTTAGTTAGACCTGTGCAGCCTATTCATTTGCGCACTGTACATCACAGCACCTGTCTGTTGGTGCGATCTGTTCAACCCAGGGTGTCAAAACCCACTATCCAGTTCAGGGAGAACCGAATTAACACAGAATTCAGTTGTGATGTCTGCTCTTTTGGTCGGGTTTGCACAATTGATAGTTGTGCAAGGACGACTAGGGGAAAATGGATATCAATTCTGAATATCTGTAAGGGGTGAGGGTTCTACTTCTCAGGGGCGGAGAGGGGGCCCCGTGAGGCTCATATACCTTTCCCGATCCTGTCCAACCTTTACTCATGTCAAGAAATCCATGTACTTTCTTAAAGAACTGTTTGGGTTACTTATTTTCTATATTAAACACAACGTAATGGGTCCTACCAACTATCTAGACAATCATGCTAATAATTTACATCACGAGCCATTTATTTATATTGTTTTGGGACATTATTTGAGGTCTGATACTCCTTCAGGTGTTAGAACTTGAACAAGCCCCATCATCCATTCGATAAATCATAGCCGACTTAATGGGGTTCGTTACAGAACGCAGGGCCAAGAGGCTCATAGGCGACATAAAACTGGTGGACACCAAGCTACATAGCCTGGCACATCGCCGCAAGGTTGCCTGCTTGTCGGTTTTTTATAGATTGTACTTCGGAGAGTGTGCTCAAGAGCTTCACGACCTTGTTCCACCAGCTCCCTTCTACCATCGGACATCCAGATGCACCGCCGGATACCATCCGTACCTGGTAGCCATTCCACCATTTCGGACTAAGCGCTTCCAGTCATCATTTATAATGCGCACTGCTAAATAGTGGAACTCACTACCTGCGTCTGTGTTTCCAAACGCATACAACCCTAATCTCCTAAGAGTGAACGGGCTTCTTCTGGGTGAGCTCGCTCCATCTTAGACTCTGTCTCTGTCCTATGACCTAGACTAGAGTCAAGAGCAAACCCATCATTAAAAAAAAAAATTGTTGACCATCAGACATACTCAGAGCCGCATGCCTTAAAATTTTCAAACACCTTTAACAATCTTTTTCCTTTAATCACCGACACCAGTTGAATTGCTTCATAGTTAAAAATTATCATACATTTTGGTGATATCTATTAAAGTAACTAAGAAAATTTTAAAATCGAAGGTGCTTCTCATTGTTTTTTTGACAAGGGTTTTTAATCCATTCCTATCTGGATAATTCTGCAATTTTTGGTCTTGAAATTGGTATTTTTAGAAAAGGGATTTATAGCCCTATACAATGTTTGGTATATTTCGGTGTTACCAACGAACCAGGGTGACCACAACCTTTAATATAATGATACCCTCGACCTTCCCGAAATGATAAGTACCTACCTGGAATAGTACATTACGTCACAGGCCGAGTAAAAAGCAATTTCTGGTCGAGTGGCCTTCTAAAGTAAACGAGACCAGAAATTGTTATTTCGGCCGTGGATTGTACAATACTTTTCTCTTATTTGCATGGAAATAACAATAATAATACAGTAATTTTAGAAAATAATTAATTTTCCATTGAATAAATTCTTCGTATGCCTTTTCATACCTCTGCCTCGACTTTGCTGGTAAAAGGTTCTCTGATAATAGTTTTGCTTCTTCAGCTATATCTGGCGGCGTAGAGTTAAATTCATCTTCCGATGAACTCATTTTTCCTTGTTTACTTTTCACTCAATTACACAGAAGAAAAGCCAAAATTTTCGTGACTTAGCGCCAAACCAAATTGGCGCCAAAACAACCTCGCACCGTCGCACCTCGCATGCGCGCGCCCAAGCGCGTTCCATTTTAGTAGAATTTAAAAAATGGAACGCGCGCGGTATAAGTGTTCCTGAACATGGTATTGTGTACCATAAAACACCTAAACACGAAAGTGTGAAGTTAAAGAACCTTTTTTTTCCGGCCTAGTCCGGCAATTTCTATTACAGTCCTCTGCGCCTTGACTACATAAATTAGCCCATTGACGTAAGTAAAAGTAAGTAAAAACTCTTTATTACACACAAATACAGGATAATTAAAAAACAGAAAATCTTAATCTAAAGTGCGCAAAGGCGGTCTTATCGCTGAAAGCGATCTCTTCCAGACAACCTTTGGATAGAGGAAACTGGTAAAGAAAACAGAGCAGTGCATTAATAGCTATTTAACAGCAGCAACTATTGAATTATATAATTAAAATTAAAGCTATACATACATAATATAAATATAATAATTCTTACATACTATTGTTTATATATATTAAATATAAAAATAAATAAATACACGTATTCTTTTTTTAAAGTAATGAAGCCATTTCCGAGCAAATTGGAGAAATAGTACATTGTTGTCGAGGTATGGAAAATAAGACTTTGCTGGACGAGTATAGTTTGAAGTCCGAGCCGCAGGCGAGGACTTCAATTATACAAGTCAAGCAAAGTCATTTTCCCCGAGGCTTACATAGTGCTTTTCTCAAAAAAAGGCTAAGAAATGAAAGTTTTTACTTCTTATAAAAGTTAGCTAGCGACCACAACACAACGAAACAAATAAAAATTTACAATTTTCCCACCAATTGTAATTTTTTAAAATAAATTCGCCTGTAAGGCACAGCATTACGTAATATTCAGCCATACTAAATGTTTAGTTCTTTCTTTTCTTTTTTAATTCTGGACAGGCAAGGGTCTTCAAATCATACAGCCTCGTCTTTAGTTACCTGTTTCATACAAAATTACGTTCCGTTTCTATGAGAGTCATCGAGATAATTTTGAAATCAAATTATGTGGGTTTAGCGTATAACGAATTTATCTTAATGGACACCAGCAAAAGATTTCCATACAACTTTGCTGGCGTGATCTGAGACGTGACAAACAATGTGAAACTTCGCGGTTTCTTTTTTGGAAAGAAATGAACACATTTCCTAGCATGTTTGAGAAAATTAATTTTAACATTAGTATTGGCATTTTGTTCAGTGACACTCTAGGACTTTCCAGCTAGGTATAAGTCTAGAATCTTTCAACCCAGTGTTACCCTAGCATGAACATCTTGACCCAGTGCCACTCTAGAACCTTTTTACCCCATAACACTAAAAACCTTCCGAATCAATTGATCCCACTCTTGAACTGAAATCTGTGAAAAATCTTTTCCTACATAAATAATACTTTTGTATACTAGGTACGCAAGTTGCAAGAGATATGGGCGTGATATGTGTATGTATGTATGTACGTAAGTACACTTACATAGTTATTATACTTGCTTTCTTATAATTTGTCCTAAAACTGTGGTTGGTGGTGACCGTATGCGCAGCGCTCCATATATACAATTAAAAATTCCGCCGCGGTTAAAAAACTGCTTTTGTGCCGCCGTGCCGCCGTCTAGTGTTGCATATAAATCGAACCTTACTACTTCATACTAATCTGCACTAACAACCACGTCATCCTATTATATTAAAAATAGTATAAAAATATTTTTAATACCTACGTCTAATCGGTTCATATTTGCGTTTCGTTCGATGTATCAATCAACGTAGTATTGACATTGGCAAAATTATCCATAGCGGATAGAATGCCGTTGTTGTAGATAGTTGATATATTTTACTGCTAAATTCTAGCTACAAAAATTTTTCACGGTCAAAATATCGAACAAATGTACAGTGTGTCGCGTCTGCATCATATTCCGTTTATCTATGATCAATTCCTCGTCAGTTTTGACAGCAGAGGAAACACATCAAAACAAAAACCTTTTGTTCCCAAGGAAAGCAGCCGGAAGCAGTAAGTGTTTTGCTAAATTTCTTAATAACTAAGTCGTTTCGTCAAAAAATAACCACCCGGGCGGGTTCAACGTGAAATTGCCATTAATAATCATACTAAGATCAATACAGTTCGATTAGCACTGGCGGAGGAAATCTCTTACGCCACGCTTCATCACTGAAAAATAGGGGTAACTTCAAATTTTAATTTCTCCGTAATTAAATATAAAATGAGATTTTGCGCTGCCCTGGCTTATTCCTCATATCTTGAAGATTAAAAAACAAAATTTTGTTGACAGTGATGTGCCTTAGATTATGTATAAAATGCATTCTCGTAGCTCGTATTCACCTCACTTCACGGAATGACGCCCGTTAAGAATTGGATTTCTGTTGATCTCCCGCGCCCCGTACACACCCGCACTCGCCTGCCTTAAACTGGCGCAGCAACATACGGCCCGAGGTCCCGTTCACCCTGGCATCAGGCAACGGTTCATCGCAGACTCCACAGGAGAACTAACTGGCTTGCGAGACTGCGGCCACTTGCGCGGCGAATTCTTGTGACGGACAACATTGAAAGTTCTGAAGAAGAAGTAGAGGAAGAAGAAGAAGCCGATACAGAAACTGAAATGGCGAATGTATCTATGTCACACGAACAACTACAACTGCTGGTTAAATCGCTTACTTCAGCCGCGGTCCAGACTGTAACGACGGCAAATAGCGGTACTACTCCAACGGCTTCCTTCGCAAGCGCAACCTTTCATTATGACAGAGAAAGGGATCATACACACGTAGAAGAATTTTTGTCATCTGTATAACTTTTTAAGCACTCGCGATCACTTTAACTCATTTAAATTATTAGACCGGGTCTATCCCGATAGTATTTAGGTAAATATAAGTAATTTACCTGTGTCCCGACGTTTCAGCACAGTTTCATGTATTGTGGTCGCGGGTTGACTGACGTCCCATCGAGTTGTCATCTAGGCGGCGGGTGACAAGATGTTCTGCTACCCACATTTGTCTTTATAATTTTAATATTATTGATTGTTTGTAAACATTGCATAAGGCTGCCGGCACACAACACTCACAGTATCCGACGATTGTTCCGATGATAAATCGCGCGGTTTCAACTTATCAATGACTGGACTCCATGCGGATGACAATTTAAACCCGTCCTCCCGGTTGAAATTATTAGGGTTCTTCTTAATTTCAATAGCCTCGCGAACGATCTTTGGGTAATAGTGGCGTTCCACAGAAAGGATTTTCGGGGCATGAAGTTCAATCCAATGATTCGGACCGGATGATAGAAGGTGTTCTGCTATTGCCGATTTATGCATCTGTCGGTTTTTTACAGCTGCGATATGTTCTTTGACCCGTTCGCTGATAGTTCGCTTCGTTTGGCCAATATAAGATTTACCGCAGCTGCATTGTACTTTATACACTCCTGCATTCTGAAATGGAATGACATCCTTCGGCATTGCGTAAACAGTGTGATACTTTCGACACTGGACTGAAAACAGTCTTTATTGAATTTTTACTCAACACCGTCCCAATCTTATCTGTTACTCCTTTCACATAGGGTAAATACGCTGGCTGTCTGTTCACCTCCGGATGTTTTTCTTTCCTAGTTTTCATGCGACGCTGAGCTCCTAAGTAGCCATTTTGAACCAACACTTTTTGTACATGGTTTAACTAGTCGTTTCGATGTCATCGATGTTCTGTCATCTGCTTCTGTATTCAAAAGCGTAAACAAAATTTCAAACGCCATTGCAATCCAGAGTTTGCTACTGGTACTACGCAGTGAAGCAGCTACGTGGTGGCTTGGAGTGAAGGAAGGCATTACTGTTTGGACAGAATTTGAAACCCGTCTGCACCATGCTTTTGCACCAAAGCCTTCAGGATTCCAAGTACTTCAAGATCACTTTCACCAACTCCATCCTGACGATATGCTTACCGAAGTGTTTGTAGCCAAGAGACGCGCCCTTCTTAATCAGCTTCCTAAACCGGGATTAAGTACAGAGGAACTACAACTCAATGCCGTTTAAGGGCAGCTCAGCTTGAGAATCAGAGATAAGATTCTTCGAAGTTCAGTTTTGACATTTGACGAGCTGTTGAATGCGGCCAGAAATGTGGAGCAGCTATTGAGAGAAAAAGGAGCTGCTGCACCCAATGCTGCTCCGATAAAAAAACAAGCCCAAGAGACAGCGTTGTGAGTACTGTCGCAGAATCGGCCACAGCGGCGAGGTGTGTGGAAAGAGATTGCGGGATGTTGGTACTCATAAAGAAGTTCCCCCACCAAAGAAAAGCAAAGCGGTTCAGTACCCATCACCATCCCAGCCCATGTTTTCTTGCTATGGATGTGGTGGGGATACCGTCGTTTTGCATATTGTTGAAGTTCCTTATATAATTTGGCATATCTCGGTTTGCATAAAATTCTTTGTCATACTATTTGTTCTGCATAATAATTATATGTCACACTGCATTGAAAGTCATACTTTTATTTTGACCCATTATATTTTATAATAGTTTTAAGTCGCATATTTGTTATTTTTCATAATGTTTTTCTTCATAATAGGTTATGGTGCGGCGGGGGTGGCCCTTGGGCCACCCTTAAGCCACGAACATGTTTTAAAAATAATGCCAACGAATAATATGCCTAGTTATTTTTACGTTTATGAATATTATGCCTAGTTATCTCTATGCTTATGGACATTATGACTTAGTAATTTATGCTACAAGGGTTATGCGTGTTGTTTTTATGACTTTGAATAATTATGACTATATGACATATGCGTAATACAAATATGACTTCAAATTTTATGCAAACCGACCCCAAACCGATGTGGTGCTCCCGGGGTGACGCGCAGTAAATGCCCAAAATGCACAGCGGGAAGGCCCAGTAAAAATGAACGCGTTGAATTCTGTTCAATAAGCGCGACGGTCGACGCTCGCCCAAGGCCGGTAGTTAGCATAGGCATAATGAACTTATCAGGAATTGAATATCTTGACACTTGTGCAAAAACCAACATTGCTTCATACCAACTCTACAAATGCCTGCTGCGTAGAAATTGCAAATTTCAAAAACAAAACTCAACCGTCACCATGGCAGATGGTCTTCAGAAGAGACAGATAATCCTGACGACGGAAATTTCAGTCAAGATATGCGACCGTGTTGTACCAACAACTTTTGTGATACTCCTAGAAAGAAGGGATAACAAAACCCTCCTAGGGGTTGGTTTTATTGACGATGCCAATATAAACATCAACGTACCCCAGCGTGCCTGGAATTTCGTAGACAAACCGAATTTCTACTACGATCTCATATTCGAAAATGAAATTGATGTCACGAACGCTTTATTTGAGGGTACCAACTGCTCTGCGGTAAGCATGAAGGATACAGGTGTCTCCAGAGTCGTCCACTCCAAATCTGCTGGTAAACCTAAAATTGTTCTCCCAAAGCCAAAACGTAGTCGGCGAGTATTTGATGTATATGAACCAGACCAAATAGATTTTATGTACGCTGATGCTCAGCGGACCATAGAAGAAACGGAAGTACAGCTTTCTCCAAGATCCCAGTCCTTATTCTCCCACTATTCTATTAAGAAGGAATTAGATCAAATGCTATAAGTAGGAATTGTCATGCCGTCTACTTCACCTTGATCAGCTCCAGTCGTTATGGTTGATTTTTGCAGGCTGAATTCTATAACGAAACCTGATGCCAAGGTTAGATGACCTGTTACGTGACGCAAAGCCAACACCGTACATGACAACACTTGATCTGCGCGCAGGTTATTGGCAAATGAAGGTCCGTGATGAAGATCAGGATAAGACTACTTTCATTACACCATTCGGCGTATACAAGTTCACCCGAATGCCATTCGGTCTTCGCAACGCGCCTGCAACTTTTCAGCGGCTCATCGATCGAGTGAAGGTCTTAGTAAGAGATGTTAAGATGTTGGCTTACCTGGACGACCTGATAGTAATGTCACCGACGTTCGAGCAGCATCTCAGTGCCCTCGACAAAGTACTGAGAACCCTGAAAGAAAACAATCTGACAATCAACCTTGCAAAGTGCAATTTCTGCTGTGCTTCTGTGAAGTATTTGGGACATCTCATCACTTCCGATGGTTTGAAAATGGATCCTGCTATGGCTATCACAGAACTGCCACGACCCAGAAACCTGAAGCATCTGCTATCGTTCATCCAGACATGTTCATGGTACCGTCGTTTCATACAAAACTTCTCGCAAATCATTGAACCACTTACCCGATTGACCAAAAAGAACGTGATGTTTGAATGGAAGGAAGAGCAAGAGAAAGCCTTCAACAAATTAAAGAAGTGATTGACAACAGCACCTGTATTGGCTCAAGCGGATGAAACAAAGACATACGTTATAAAGACTTATGCCAGCAGCTATGCCATTTGGGCAATTCTAGTGCAGGGGGAGTCTGCAGATGAGCAACCTATAGAATACGCAAGTCGTCTGTTGAATCCAGCTGAGAAAAACTACAGCACGACCGAGCGAGAGGAGCTTGCTGTAGTGTGGGCCTAGAATAAGTTTCGAGGATATAAAGAAGGAGTCCCAGTGACAGTCATAACCAATCACCAAGCTCTGAGGTGGTTGTTATCAATCAAAAGCCAAACCGGTAGATTGGCCCGATGGGCATTACTGATTCAAGCCTTTAACATCACCATTAAATATGCGCCCGGAAAGACTAATGTGGTGGCAGACGCTCTTTCACGGCCGAGTTGCGATAAAAATGATAAAGGTGAATGTGGCGTATGCAGTGCAGTCGTTGATTTACCTTCTAAAAATCCGGCTGAAATCCTTAACAAGCAACGAAAAGACACCCACATCACAAGAGTTATGACAGCTCTAGAAGAAGAGGGCGGAGAAAATGCAATTTACTGGAGTGCGAAAGGCTACATCATGAATAACGGAGTCTTGTACAAATATGTCCCAGCTAGAGATGGAGAAAATGCTCAGCTGTTAGTACCTGAGCATGAGTGGAAGAATGTGCTATCAGCATACCACGATAAAGATTTAGCGGGTCATTACGGAGCAGAAAAGACTTACCAGAGAATAGCTAAGAGATGTTACTGGGAAGGCATGAGGAAGTTCGTAGAATCTTACGTCAGAAACTGCCTTCCATGCCAGCGCTATAAAGCAACAAACCTGAAACCAGCAAGACTTTTGATTTATGCGGACCTTTACCTACTACAGCCACAAACAAAAACTGGATCCTGATTGTGGAAGACTTAGCCACTGGTTGGGTTGAACTTTTTGCCTTGGAAGTGGCTAATGCCGAGACATGCGCAACCACCTTGATCAACGAAGTTTTCCTACGTTATAGCTTACAAAGACGGATACATAGCGACAATGGTCCTCAGTTTGTGAGCGCTGTTATGCAACAGATGACATATAATGTTTGGGAATGAAGCATACGTTTACGCCAGTTTACCACCCTGCTGCAAATCCTGTCGAGCGCAAGAACAGGGATATGAAAACGCAGTAAGCGATTTTTGTAAAGGATGATCAGAGGACTTGGTCAGAAAAGCTACCTTGCATCCGCTTTGCAATGAATACAGCTACTAGTTCTGTGACTGGGCAAACTCCTGCGTATCTTACGTTTGCTCGTGAGCTTCGTACACCAGATGACGTAGAACACGATTTGAAGAAGGTGGTTCTCTCTGAAAACTTCGTACCTGAGATCATCCCAAAACTCTTGTTACTCGCTGAAACTTTAAAGGAGTAAAAGACGGCAGAGAAGAAGCCAGAAAAGAAACGGCTGACAAATCACGCAGACCTGATTCAGGATATCAAACAGGTGATTTGGTTCTTGTCGACGTACGGTCGGATTCATAAGTGGAGTCATAGTTAGACCACTTGACAGATTGCAATACGGGTTATTATCCTCTGTACTTACTTTACTAACTTACGCACACACGTAAGATTATCGACTGTAAGTAGAAAAGTCCACCTTAAGGTGTAGCATTAAAACTTAAACAGATTACCACCTATAAGCGACATCTATGTAATCTTTGAAATAATTACTCGGTGATAGCCTATTCGCCACCACATCACCACAAAGTATACATCACACTGGTTTGTCTAAAACCGTATAATAGTTATCCTTATTCGTTCACTTGTAGTAAAGCAATAGATAACATATCTTTATTTCGTCGTATTGATCACAAGCTACCGTAGCTTAGCGGTAATAGTTCTTACCTACTAATCAGAACGGAACCGGGTTCCCATCCGATCTCTGTATGCTGAATAATGTTTTTTTAAATGTTTTTACCATATTTTCTCCAGTAATAATTATTTTATATAATATTGTTCTATATATTATACCTATAAATGTTTATTGTAAATTATGTATCAAAATATTATATCTAAAAACATAAACCTATAATATTGTAATAAAACAAAAAGTAAGGTAAGAAATTATTTTATTGGTAGGTATGGTATCACTTTATGTAAATAACATAATGACATGAATGAGAACTTTTGGTAACCATAAGATACGAGTATGTAAAACTACATAAAATACTTGCTGTCGTAATACTTAGTTAATAGTTTTGTTTGAATGATAAAACACAATATTATGTAAAATGATATTAAGTGTTCATTAGCTGAAACATCGATAGGTAATTATTTATAAGATCATAGGAATGATCCAAATCTTGGATTGAATCTTTCAATAAAGTTATTTAAGTAATAATTTCGTTAGTAATTATTTTATTGTTCTATGTTTAACGATGATGCACTTTCCTCGGAAGTAAAAGTAATTGTAATAATAATAAATCAGTTATTTGCCTACATCTCAAGGTTTAAGCTTAAGTACTCGTTTTCGTAATGAAAAGATATTGAAGCAAGGCCTTAAGATAACTGACTAATAATTATCAATCTTATATAAATATAAATCGATGTTTTAGCATAATTTAATTGCTAATGTAATGCTCCACAAATACCTACTGCAATAGTAGGCGGGTAAGCAGGTAAACAGAGGTTGAGTGAGCAACGATTTATCAGGCCCGCTTCACCATACATTGCTGATTATTTTGTGTATATTCATATATTATAATGAAATACACAAGATAATCAGCAATGTATGCTTGATCGGGTCTGATTGGAATCTTAAGTAAAAATCGCCGCTTACATAATTAGTATTTGGTGTTACCTCCGCTGTTTTCAACAACACTTAATAAACACTTAATAGACTCGATCAAATAAGTGCATATATCTGTTCCTCTGGTACTCTCCCACACTCCCAGGCAGTGAGGCTCTAAAGGTTCTGTAGTTCTTTCATTGCGCATGTCCCACCTTTGCACCATTAAACCCCATAAATTCTCTATGGGATTTAAGTCCGGAGATTTTGCTGGCCAACGAATAACTTGGATATCTGGGTGCTGGCTAAACCAATTATACACCACCGCAGCTCGATGCACTGGACAATTTATCCTGGACAAATGCAAAACGAGGAACTTCACTAGCAGGATAAACAGTTAAACATTTCGCACCGTCTCGTCGGTAGCATGCTTTCCTGTAGCATATCAACATAATTAGCGGCAGTTGCACGCCCTCTTTCTTGTGCTACTAATTTGCCTGGACCAGCGGCAGAACCATTTTCTTCATATTGTTACACCATCATCCTCCGCTGTGAATCATTAATAAGACGAGTCGAGTTTTTACGCTACCTTCCTCTTCAAAACGTGTAACCCAACGTTTAACAGTCTTCCACTAAAACAAAGTAGCATTATTAATAAAAAAGTTTATACTAAACGGTTCACAGCTACCAACATACTATGAGTCAAAGTTTTTAATATTTAAAATACAATTGTAATGAAATAAAACTATACTTACGGCCAGACCAGTCTGATTAGCAATTTGAGTTAAATTAAATCCAATATCATGCAGCGCCACAGATAATTGCAGCGCAACAATACGCTGCTTATCCTGCAAACTGATAATAGTATGCATTTCGAAGAAATAAACACTGAAGTTTAATAAATAAACTTAGGTTAAAAAAAATCACTTAGCACACGCACTATCTCGCAAACGATCTAGCAACAACTAAAATGTAATTCAAAATTTACTAAATTTTGCTTCATTTGATAAAATAAAAACTAGAACGAAGAAATCGGGATTCGATCCATTGTCTCCACAATAACGGTCAAGAATTTGCTTGACCGCGCTACTGACCACGCTACCGAAGCTAATGATTCATGTAGTGAAATAGTCAATACTACTCAGCCTATTATACAATGGTAGTTCGTCAAATAATAGTATGTTATACGTCATTTGTGTCATTGTGTGAGTGTCGCCGCGGGTGCGAGCGACTTGTTTTCTGAGGTTTGTGTTAACTATGACTCCACTTTAGAACGCGACCGTACATGCAATTAAGTTGTAAGTTGCCGACGTACAGAAACGATACCGAAGTACTGGAACCCCAACAGCCAATAAGAAAGAGAGGACGGCCCAAGAAGACGCAAAACAAGCCACCTACAGCCCCTACAAGAGGTCGAGGTCGACCTAAGAAAATTTAAGCCTGCCATTCTGTTCTACTTGTCAAGGCCATGTCGTGAACAGAGGGGAAGATTGTTACGCCCCACACCGCACAAGCTTAGTATACCCGTACAAATGTGTTTCCGCTACAGACCAAGAGATGGCGCCACTAGGATACTAAAACGCGCTATCGTTATGTTCACGGCAAAATTATAAGTGATCTGATAGATTTTGCTATTGCATCCCGGGCTTTGTTTATAAGCTGTCCACATCTACGACTCCTCGGCGAGTCGTCAAGATCGTGGCAACCTTCCTAGATAATAGCGCTTCCAGGTGGCAGTGGAAGACGCCCTCTCCCAAGTCCGAAGGATCACTGCTGGAGTCCCCCAGGGTAGCTGTCTGTCTCCGGTATGCTACGCCAGGTACAGTGCGCAAATGAATAGGCTGCACAGGTCTAACTAAAACTACGAATAACGCCATCTATAATAAAAATCAAATACCTCTGAGCCGGCAGAACTCAGAGAACCTGTTTTACGCGCACGCATATCATGCGCAGCCGCATACATCATATTCGCACTTTACAAATTATAGCAAGGGTCGGTAGGACGTCATAGGTAAGTAGTTAAGTGGTTTAAAAATTCGATGCACTCGTCACAGCTGGCATAGCCGAGATAGCATGCGTCTGGATTTAGAGCGAGTTAAAATTATGGGAGGACACTGGGTCGATCCCGCCCCCCATGTGTATTGTTTTATGTTTTTGTTTTTTATATGTAAGATAATTTTTAGTTAACGGCCCATTTGTTATTTTGAATGAATGATGTTTGTGGGTATTGCCAAGTATTGCACATAATCATTATAACTATTAGACGGTAAGTAATAAGCACAGTCATCTGATCTGTATCGACTACTGCCTACGTATCTAACCGTTAGCTTTCGATGTTTCTTTGTGTTGTTGTTTGCTATCGTTTTATCGTAATTATGTCTACCTATAGTATGCTCCTTTGTCTACATACAGTGCTTAGAGCAAAGATCATAGTGCTATATGAAGATAATCTTAGTATTATGAAATTTCTCGACGTCTTCAATTAAATGTAAGTTAAATATTTTTATTTTACAAAATTAGCGCAAATGCTTCAGGTCAGGTCGTTCATATTATCCAAACATTAAGTTTCTAGATAAAGATACCTACTACATACTACCTGCCATACGTTCATTATTTAAAATGTTTATATAGGTATTAGATTGCTTATTATATTTACTTACTTAGTTTCCTATTTATTATTATTGGCATTTACCTACATTAAATACTTGTAGATTGACTAGGTATTTTTCTTACAGAAAAGAACTGTTACGCTGTGGGTTACGTTACGCCGATACCGGTGACATCCTGCCTGCCCGGAAAGGTCGTAAGGCCGTGATGTTCACGGATGCATCAGCGCGTCACCGAGGGATAGTTGCCAAGCATGCTAATACCCCATTCTTGTCAACTCGCTCAACAGCAACGGAGTTCGGAGTGACATTACAAACTGTAAGGACCCATTTACACGCAGCTGGTATAAGTTGTTATCAGCCAGCTCAAAAAATTTGCTGTCAGCTGCTCATCAACAAGCACGAGTCCGATTTGCATATATTTATAGAAACTTTGATTGGGAGAATAATGTAGTAATATTCACTGATGAAAAAGCTTTTAAATCGGATACAGATTGGACGCAAGATTTTATGGCGCTGGAGAGGCAAGCGTTACAGACCAATTCACATTCTCCCAAATAGAATGAGTGGGACTGTGGTGTCTTCTATGGGACCTAGAAAAGTAGTTGAAATAGAAGGAAGGTTCATTAGCGAGAGTTATGTGGAAATATTGCAGGACGTAATGATGCCTACAGTGCGTATTGCTTACCCAAATCAGCATATTTATTTTGTGCATGATAATTGCTCTGTGCATAAAGCCCGTATCGTCCAGGATTGGTTGCGAACCCAGCACGACGTGACTGTTATTAACTGGCCGTCAAAGAGTCCGGATTTAAATCCCATAGAAAATTTATGGGGTCAAATGGTCCTTAACTGGGACCCATCTGAAGTCAGGACCAAGAAAAATTTACGCGACTTAGCCATGTTCACCTGGGAGTCCATGCGTGGTAAACCAATGTGTTCGAACATGGTAGCTAGCATGCCAAGCCGTTTAAATTAAAATTAAATTATTATTAAATTGAAATATTTAAATAGGTAGATATTAATATATTGGGTTGGGAATTTTGCAGAAGATTTATTTTATTCGATACTTACTGCTTAGTTAATTTCTGAAACTGTTCAAGCTCTCAAACAATCAAAATACCAAGTTAACCTGTCACTTAATACCTAATTATTCTGCATAATTATTTAACTTTGTTTGCACAATCTAACGAAGAATGTAAATGAATTGATCCCCTGGTTCAGTTTAGGCTTAATGTGTTACCAATAAAAAATATGTTAAGTGATGTTATTGTTACAATAAATGCAGGAATGAGGCTACCTCGTTATCTCATTTATAACATGTTTATTCACTTTGACATACCTATTTATTGTTGCACATTAACAAACATTATGCAACCCAACCCAATATCATTGAATAGTTAAAAACCAAAATAAATACCTAACTGATAAATATTATGGTAGTTTTATTCATTTTACCTTATATCCTCAAAACTACTATATTTATTCGATATCACACACTATACTACACAGATAAGTATAAAAAATTATCAGCAACAGCAAAATAATTCATTAAAAAATAGTAAGTATAACCTATATAAGAAAAGCAGGCCTAGACCTGCGACCAACCACGACTCGATCCTTAGATACCTGTTTCCAAAGTCCGCTATGTTAACCATTGAACTACGACTGCTGTGATGCAAGCAGCGAAATTAAGGTTTAAATTATTATTAGTCATCAAACTGCGCGTCTTAAATTCTAGTGTGTGTGCGCGCCAGTCAATGTGTGTGTTTTAATGTGTCTATAATGGTATTCAATGAATTCAATTTGTCGTTAAAAGATGGCGTTGTCTGGCTGTGCAGGTTTAGACCACTTCGTGTGTACACGGATGATATCCCGGTTGAGGGCGGCACTAAGCTGGCGCTCTATGCCAATGACGCTGCATTTTTCTCCGTGTCCCTCAACACGAGGCACGCGGCCAGGAAAATGCAGATAGCTTTGGACGCCCTCCCAGCCTGGCTGGCAAAATGGAGATTGACGGTCAACGTGGGGAAGACCCAAACGATCATCGTGGGGCGTGGTCGAAGAGATCCCCTGAAGCTGAAGCTCCATGGACAGGAGATCGGGTGGTCCGCACAGGCTAAATACCTAGGCGTGACCATAGACCGAAACCTGTCCATGGTCCAGCACGTGAAGAATGTGATCGGGCAAGCGGGGGCTGCCACTGCTTTGTTCCGACCCATTCTGCGCTCGAGACTCCCGTTGCGCATGAAACTAGGCGTGTACAAGGCGTACATCAGGACTCGCCTGACGTACGCCGCTCCGGCATGGTACGCGTTGGTCTCTGAGACCAACCGCCAAAGACTGCGGGCCCAGCAGTCCAAGGCGTTGCGAGCCATCGCCGACGCGCCGAGATTCGTCCGCAACGAAGTCATTCGGAGGGACCTGAAAGTCGAGACCTTGGATGAGTTCGTCTCCAAGCTCTCGACCGGGATGTTCGCGCGCGCTGACCGGTCAGATTTCGATCACCTTCGAAATCTGGCCCCGTACCACGCGCGCCCCCCAGATTGGAAACCGTATCCTCGCGAGCTCGCTGTGGTGGAGGAGCTCGCGGAGGATACTTACATACCGGACTGACCTTGGTCGCCGGCTGGTGGTGCGCTGTCACCTTGATAGCGCTCACCAGTCGGCGGCCCCCACTAGACTGACCCCGTCCCAACTTTGACTCTTGCCGGCTGAGTGGGTCCGTTCCGGGCCAAGCTCGCCGGCCAAACCGGAGGTAACATTTCGCCGCCAGGCTGGAAGGCACTCACTGGGCCTCCCTAAACAGGGTCCCACCCGGTGGGTGACTCGCCGGCGGTGCACCGGATAAGACTGCGGCCGGTTCTGTCCGGCCGCGCTTCGACCGCAATTTGACTTTTCGGGCCGTGGCGAAGTGTTCCCACACTCACCACGGCCCCCAACCCCGTGACCCGCCGTGGCGGCGGCAGAAACTACGCCCAGAAGGCTCTGCAATTTTTCAATGTTTTGGAAATTTCTCGCCACATAAACAAGTAATCAAAAAACTGAACGACAAAAACTAGTAATTTACAAGACGTATCGTATTCGCAAAAAATAATGTGTTCTTAAGATTGCTATACAAAACGCAAAAAAGTGTGAAAATAGACTAAACTTTGAAAAATAAATCTATCGAGCAAACCTCTCTAATCGTGTGCTGCGACAAAAATCTAGATATGAATATGAAAAATCATTATACATAAAAATAAAGTGAATACGATAGTATTCACCAACAAAATTGCGTGCATCCAAAAATACCCATTTTTCTCACGGCCTGCCCTTAAAGACGATAGTGTTGTGTTGGATAGTGCACGGTTTTCCGGATCTCCTAACATAGTAATACCGTTCAGTTCATAGTAAACTTTATTGTTAAATTTATGATAGAACGGAACGAACGAATAAACACTCCTTATCAAGAATTGGATTTCTGTTGATCTCCCGCGCCCTGCACACACTCGCACTCGCCTGCCTTACAGTTGGCTTATCTGAAACTAGAATCTTTACTCATTTAAATTGTATTTTTATTTATTTAGTTCATACGAGATGTCATTCTAATACAACATTTAAGGGTTGTTTCAAAATCGGAACGATGAACCCCGCTCTCCCCTATTTTTCGCATTTTTTTGAATTTCACATCGTAAACCTCGTCCGCACTCTGTTTCCATAGACGATGGAACTCAGCTTTAGTTTGAATACCACGGATATTTTTTTTACAGCAGTAAACAGGATAAACACAATGAAAATACGATTTCCATTTTTTTTGCAGTATGCAGCAGTCAAATATGCGATATAAACATTTCTATAAAAATTCCAAATATTCATGTATTTAAAGTAACGTAATGGGTCCTAATAACTATCTAGACGATTTATGCTATTAATTTACATCACGAGCCATTTATTTATATTATTTTGGGACATTGTTTGAGGTGTGATACTCCTATAAGTGTTAAATGAAAAATGAAAATGAAATAAGAACTTGAACAGTCACCATCTTCATTGATATCACCCCAGTCTCATAGAGGGGGGTTCGTAACAACCACATACCACTGATCCCCTGGGCGAAGGTCAGCTCGGACATATTTCAGACCGGAAATAAATACTTTTTGATATTGGTAGACTATTATTCAAATTTTATAGAAGTAAGTCCATTAAAAGTATTGGCTCGAAATAAGTAATAGCTGTTATGAAAGACCAATTTGCTAGGCATGGAATAATACCGAAGGAACTTGTCAGTGATAATAGGCCGGCATAAAATGCATCCAAAGAGTTTTCAAGATTTGCTAAGTTGTGGGGTTTCGACCACACTACAACTTCATTAAACTATCTAACGGTCAAAGTGAAATAAGCGTGCATACTATTAAAAACATTTTAGTGAAGTCGGTCGCAGCAGGGACAGATTTTTATCTGGGTTTAAATTTCAGAACAAATCCTCGGGACAGTATAGGTGCACCATCCTAATTGTTGATGGGGCGCAGGCTTAATACGAGACTACCATCTCTCGACAGTAAACTTATGCCTTATATTGATAAACATAACACAGATTATCAAAATACTATGCTGAAACAAAACAAGGCTAAGATATAGCATGACGTACATGCTAAATCGTTACCGGTTCTGAACCCAGGTGACCCGGTCATAAAGCTGGATAGCAATGGTAGAAAATACGCAACGGTGCAGTCGCGTGCAGAGCAACCGCGCTCATATTTCGTCGCTAATAGCAAAAGACGAATAGGTGCAACAGACGGCATCTGCAGAAAATACCTACTTCTACTCCACCAAAACCGAGTGATACGTCTAAGCCTTTGCAATCTTAGGACAGTCTCGAGGCTAGTAAGGACGAATGGCTGGACAGCACATAGAAGCCCGAACCATCTGCAACCACTGGCACTGTCACAAGATCACCTTCATCTCCACCAAGTTCGGACCGTGAACCGAGAGCTGCGGTTGCCAAGGCGCGTCAACTATTTAAAACATTGTTTACGCATAAACAATAGTGACCATACTAGGTATATTACATAACGTAATGCTCGCAATCTAAATACAAACTATTATCTAGTAGGTATTATATAAAGATATTAAGGTACCTAGGTTATAATATTTTCTTGAGTTTGCACAACTATTACTCATAACAATAAAACAATTTTAAACGGATTTAAGTTATGTTTATTTTAGGTTTTACGATTCCTACGTTTCCAACAGCAATTAAATTATGGTTAGTTTTGACGTACAATCGCTTTTCACTGAAATTCCAGTTTAAAATTGTATCGAAGTAGTAAAAAAAATCCGGGAAAATAACTTAGCAATAGAATGTGCAGAATTTTTAGAATGGTGCCTAACATCTGGTAACCTTTTTTGGAATGATGGGCTCTTAAGTATCCCCCTTGATGGCTGCCATATTTATGGAGGACTTTAAGGATCGAGCCCTAAGGCACGCTCCGGCTGTGCCGAAGATGTATTAGAGTTACGTAGGGAGGAAGTACTTGGATCTGGGTGGGTCCTCATTTTTTGTTGCCATTCGCAGTCGAGACGATGGGCCCTTGGGGCCCGAATGCAAAGGCTTTTTTGAAAGACGTCTCCGCTCGCCTCATTGAGGTAACTGGTGACCCAAGAGCAGGCAGCAATTTTGCACAGCGAGTTGGTTTGGCTGTGCAACGAGGCAATGCTGCTAGTATCTTGGGCACTTTGTCTCGATGCGGTGTGTTGGAGGAAGCATTCTATTTACAAGTAAGGATTAATTAAATTTAATTTTGTAAATATTTAATAAATAAAATAAAATAAATATAAATAAAAAAAAAATTATTTCAGACCTGACGATCCATAAAAATTACAAAATTAGAGCAGAGTAAAAAATTTTGTAGGTAACAATAATTGTTACCTACAAAATTATTATTAATGAAAAGTATTAGTCAACACACTTAACGTTAAGTTATTCCAGTGTCTTACAGTGCGACCCTCGCAAACCCTTTCCCCTATAACAGACAGGGCACTGTTGTTGCTGCCGCGAACCCTCTGCAACGCTGCGGCACACCTCTTGCGAAGCGTAGCAATAAAGCCATCCACATTAGCATCCGCAAACATGCCAGAAGCGCTGCAAAAGCGCGGCAGCCTCAGCAGCGTCCTGAATGCATTGCTATATTGTACATTCAAAGTCTTGAGAGATTTATATTTAAGAGATTTAAATAAAATTTGTAAGGTTTAATAAAAAACAAAAATAGAATTAAATGATTTAGTGGCAAGTTTAATGATATATTGATAATCAGAAATGTATCGGATTTTCTCAGAAATATCTAGCAGTGTTTAACCCACAAGTATTGAAAACCCTTGTCTTCCTTTGTTTTCTTGGCTTTGGTAAGTAGTGTTTTGAAGTGGGGAGTCAGGTGATTATTTACATAGATATTTTCCTTGCCTGCGAGACCCAGGGTGAATGGTTACATCTTCATTGAGGATCTTGCCGCTGCTATGAAGTCCTCTTTTACATATCTGCTATTGAAACATACTATTATTGATTTCGTAAGCTGGAGATCGCGTGTTGGCACTCTCGTGACAAAGTTGATTTGTGATTTTTGAATAGGATACTGGATATGCTTTCCTTAACAACTCAAACAACACAACAAACATCGTAACAAATCTATCGCACTCTTAATTAAATAACGACCTAATCCAAAAACACAAATTTTTGGTTATCGATGAAAAACGTTTGTTGAATACACAGAATAATTTTAAATGGCTGTAGAATTAAAAGTAAAAGGCAAACGATGAAACTTGAACCACCTCACTAATTCTAAGAATATGTTCTTTTAAATGCATTAAAATTTACAAAAATATTCACATCCATTAATTAAAAAAAGTTTATTATTTTTAACCCTTTAGAATTGCGTCATTATTTCATTAAAAATCTGAAAGAAATATTGAACTAAGTTAAAATCGGTCTTTGCTTTACCAAATCAAACATGAAGATCTCCGACTCATTTTAAATTGAGTCACTATTTTACTAAAAATCTAAAAGAATAAACAATTTATTTAAAAATAAGTCTATAACTTAAACATGCGACTCAAATTCATATCGCGATATAGCGACTAGCAAATGGTCAACAGAACACAGTCCTATTAAAATGAAACTATTAACATAATTTTTTCTTCTGTCATTCATATGGGACATCAGGTCGACAAATGACCCAATAAACCCTTTGATTAAACGTATTTGAACGTAACTTAAATGCGCCGCGGTCGCTATAAATGGTGCGGTGGCTGTTCTCATTGCAACGGAGACGGCTTCTACAAGAAAAATTAAGTGAAAATGAGAAAATTAAACTAAAAGATATTTGTACGCTAGTGTGGTTTGGTCGGCAGCACTTCTACCCGATGTTACTTATTAGTTGCTAGCGTTCAGATGCTCTCTTCTATTCTGATTTCCACTTTCCTCACGCTGCTGTCTGCTTCGTGATACGTAGTGATGGCTCGTCCTCGTGGCCAGGTGTCAGGTGTTTTATAGAAGAGTGTTGTTCACGATCTGCACGATGTTGTTGACTTTTATTGCGGCTTGATGTGGGGCTCCATCAATCCATATTAATATTGAGTATTTGGGTGAAATATACATCGGCAAGGCACTGCGACGTTCTTTATGTGTTTTTCTCGATGAGGTTATGATTATCAAAGGGACGACAAGCGAGTTGTGTACGAGGACACTCAGTAGTACCGAAGTGATAGTGCGTAATGACTTTGGCTTGTTTAGGTTGATGGAGTTGTGCGTTAGAGGTTTGCTGTTGACCATAAACTTCTTTTCACTTATCAGAGTGTGGAGTACTTCCTTTTGAAAGTGAACGCCCGGTAGTGAGCTGCACAAGACTGTCTTAACACTCCTAGGCTTTTCCAGGCCCTGACATTAAGAGGCTGTGAAACACAAGCTATTATTTTGATCGTAGCTGTCTTCTGTATTATACTGTCGATATCTCGGTGGAGTTCTTTGGCGGTTTCTTGTAGTTCGGTGGATATTGGACCAACTCTTTTCCATGTGATGGAGCGCCAGGCCTAGTGAGCGATGCGGCGATCCCAAAAAATACACGGCATGCGTGCTGAGCCACATGAATAGCGTGACGATAAGGGACTCAAAATAGACTTATATGAAAGTGTGTAATGACGTTGCTCCAGACGAGGGGGTGGGTGGTATACTGTGGCAAACTGCGGTGGAGACGTCTTACTTATTTTGCAAGAAAAGTAGCGGTGAAGCGTGAAACGCGTCGTCAGTCACAGGCATAGCCACAGATTACAATAATAATTAACAAACTCAGCGTTCGCTTATATCACTGATGTTCGTGTCGAGGTTCGCGTGATGAAGCTGTCGGTGTAACACCCGCTTGAATAGGGGTGCCACACGATTGCCGTCGATGACTGTGGTCGCCTATTCTTCTAGAGCTAGTTCTATGGTAGATGCATCATTCAGTTTCGTTTTTCAATTTCAATCAATTCGATGACCTCGTCGATCCTAAATGGCAAGTAGGCGAAGTCGGGCTTCTATAAACGGAAACGAATACTACTTCTTGTATTTCTTGTGTCTTATTAGTTCGCTGATGGGCCGGGCCTACCATTATAGACAAATGACAATGCTGGTTTTGAAAAAGTTTTCGATTGACTGTAGAACGTGGTAAACTCTGGCCTTGGAAAATCGATCAGGATCGAATTGAGGAGTGCTTTGCTGAGTGAGAAATAGGTTACGTCCTTTCTCGCCCGTGTTTGGCTCAGGATGTTTCAGGTGCGGGCTTCTCGGTGGGCTTTGAATTTAGTTGGTATCTGTCGTTTTGTGATATTCCCAATACTCCGTGCGAAACGTATGGATCTCAACAACCTGCACCGTCTTTTAACAAGGTGAGCACAGTGTGACTATCTGTCTTACGGAGAACGGCTTGCGGCATACTCTTTGATGACGGTGGCAGCCATGTTACTTCGCACGATAATGGCGTCATGACAAGCGACGTGCTGATTTGGCCGTCTAGTCGACGAAAACGTGTTCTTAGTAGGAGATTTATTGTGTAACTGTAGTGAAGGTGGCACGCACCTTCATGTCGCATGCTAATTTTTTCAAGTTTCCCTACCCATTCAGTCTGCAATGTGACATGATTTTAATCCATCTGCTACTCCTGTTAGTACTCACTAATTTGACTTGTGATGTGATGGACGAGGTAAATTTGAGTGGTTTAAGAGATAAATGGCGGTATTCAGAGCTTTTCTTTGTAGAACGTTACACTTCGAAAACGATAGACGTGTGAGGTAGTGACTCAAGGCGAGCTCTACGGTATGCGGCTGGAGATGAGACCGAGTTAGTACACATTTAGCCTTGGTTTTATCGTCGAGTTTGACGGCAGCAATCGAGGTGCCGATGATTCCAACTATGGTTCAATATGATTTTCTTTCAGTCGGAGGATTAAATTAATGTACTAAAAATATAGAAAATCCGTTGAATTTTTTTTTTTTTTTTTTTATTAATGATGGGTTTGCTCTTGACTCTAGTCTAGGTCATAGGACAGAGTGTCTAATTCCAAGCTAAACTCGCGCAGTGGAAGCGATTTACACAGATAAATTTCGAGCAAAATACCAGGAGTTCAACTGGAGGCAGACAATGGCTGCGTTACGCAGCGCTAAATAACATACGCTGCACAATATATCAGCGCATACTATGAATCAAACGTGAACCTAAATCTATTTAACCTAATTAACTAAGTTGAGTGAAATTGGCAAATGATGTGTTCCAACCTTTACATAACTCGAGTCGGTAGTAAATACCGTCTGCCGATCTGGCGTTACGTCACACGTATTAGCACTAGATTCTAAGTAAGTACCTCCAAATTATATCACCCCACGAATTCCGCAATTCATACTAAGGAGTCACAATGATATGGTACAACAAATATGACTAAAGGGAACACACCATTAACACGAAGAAAACAGTTTTATACTAAGACAACTAGGTTTACCACTTACAGTCAACGTGCCGGTCCAAATGCATAAAATACCCAACGGAGAAAGGAAGTTCAGGGAATGGATCAAATAGGAATTCCGTTGGTACTTACAGGGCTGGGTGGAAAAGATATCGACACCCAGCATTCCACTACAGCCTTGGCGCGTTATTCACTTCAAACCACTCACAGCTTCTGTTCGTATTTCACTTTGATATTAGTCATTACGCGTGACCCAACACGAATTAGGGCCGTACAAAACGCGAGCCGATATGGCCACTTGATGCCTATTCAACGCGACGCTCACGTGGAAGACGTCGAGACATCCAACAATCACTAAGCCTGGTATTCTAGTATAACCCACGAGAACCGCAATAATACGATGTATCAACACGCGCGATCTCAAATTGAATCGTCCATTACACGCGGCATCACAAAACGCGTGGCGGGAAATCCGTACAAAACACAATACGTTCTCGTCCGAACGGTTTTGAGTGACTGAATGCGGTGCAGAAATCACCGCTTGGCGCCGTCAGGCGGTCTGCGCGCACGTCGCCAGTCTCGCCCTGCGAGTGAGAAAGGGACAACACACGCCCAGAGCGACGCGTGCGATCGAGCACCGCGCCGCATTCATAGACCGTCATTAATACCTAACTTACCCTAGCATAACAACGCTAAATATTAAACATTCACCCGCCCTAGGCCGAATCCCTTAGGCCTATTCACTACTGGGGAGACGAGATAGCGTTGCTATTGCTCGCTTAAGAACTGAATCCCCTACCTGAACTGTCGCGACTCGAGGAGTGCCATCACTACCTGGGAACAAGTTGAGAATGCGCCCTCTGCGCCATCGCAGTGGCGGCAGGTTGGCATCCTTAACCAGAACGAGATCTCCGAGTTCAGTTCTGTCCGTCCACTTAAGGCGTTGCTGCAGAATGTGCAAATACTCAAGCGACCATCGCTTCCAAAAATTCTGAGACATTTGCTGCAGCAACTCATAACGCGTCAAACGATTGCTACTGACCTCTGTGTAGGGGTACTCTGGCAAGGCGTTAAGTGGTCGGCCAATTAAGAAATGCCCTGGTGTCAGGGCCTCCAGATCATTTGGATCTGAGCTAAGCGGACACAAAGGACGTGAATTGAGAACGGCCTCAATTTTACAAAACACGGTCGCTAGCTCCTCAAAGGTTAATATCGTTAAACCTATAACGCGCATCAAATGCGTCTTAGCGGACTTTACAACCGCTTCAAATATACCACCCCAGTGGGGGCATCCTGGTGGATCGAACACCCAGTTAATGCCCTGACGGGAGAGGCTCGTGCCGATAGCTTCCTCGTTTTCCGATAAAAACGTTATAATTTCTTTCATACATCGATCAGCGCCCTTAAAGTTGGTACCACAGTCCGACCTGATCAGCGCTGGTCGCCCTCTTCGCGACACAAATCTATCTAAAGCTGCTAAGAAAGCCTCCGTAGTGAGGTCGGCCACGAGTTCCAAGTGGACGGCCTTGGTTGCTAGGCACACAAACACGCACAAATACGCCTTGATTGACTTCGCGTTGCGAAGGCGTGATGCCTTTACCATAAAAGGCCCCGCAAAGTCCGTTCCCACACCCGCAAACGTCCAGGCTTCCGTCACCCGGTCCGGTGGGAGGTCTCCCATCTGAGGTTGCATTGTGGCTGCCTTCAACCGATAGCAAGGCAAGCACCGAAACACAATGCTCCGTACCATACGTCGTCCAGACAAGATCCAAAACTCGCGCTGCAGAATAGCCAAAAGTGCATTGCAGCCCGCATGCGAGTTTTTCTGGTGACGATCCCTAACTATAAGTTCTACCAAAGGTCCCTTCTTTGGGAGTAACAGCGGATGCCGTGCTGAAAAGGGCAGGTTAGCGTTCCGAAGTCTACCTCCAACTCGAAGCATTCCATGCTCGTCCACGAACGGGTTGAGGCGCACAAGACCTCCCTTCAGCTTTCCACGGCCATCCCTGAGCAGCCTGACCTCTTCCTCAAAATGTTCCGCCTGGACGACCCTAACCAATAAACTTAGAGCCGCATTCCGCTCCGCAGGCGAGAGGACAGGTGCCAAGTTCCGTTCTGCTTGAGGTTTTCTACAGTTGTTCACGAACCGTTTGATCCAACCTGTCACCCCTAGAAGTTTGTCGAGGGAGCTGTATCGTTCCAGCAAGAAAGCCGCACTAGGCTTAGGTACGATCTGCCCTACGTTCACTCGCAAACCTCGATCAGGTGGCCCAAGCGGCGACCCGCACTCATTGTATGGCCATCTCTCAGGTGACTCAGTCAGCCACTGAGGTCCCCACCACAGTGAGTGACCTACCAAATCAGGGGCCCTACATCCCCGTGAGGCGCAGTCCGCTGGGTTCTGTTCTCCCGGTACGTGTCTCCATACCAACGGAGTTTCCGATCCTTTAATCTGTGACACCCGATTTGCCACGAAAACCTCAAGAGTATGTACCGACGTCTGTAACCAGCACAGAACTATCCTACTGTCGGTCCATGCGTACACCGTTTCATCCAAATTGATGGTACCGCGTAGATTACTAGCGACATAATGTAGCAAGCGCGTGAGAAGCGCTGCTCCCGCCAATTCCAACTTTGGAATGGTCCATCTTGTCCTAACCGGAGCCACCTTACTCTTGGCCATAACTAGACGCACGTCTACAGTTCCCGTTGAACTGACTGTCCGCAAATAGACAGCTGCCGCGTACCCTCGCTCCGAGGCATCACAAAACCCATGTAGGGTAGCCTTACATCCCACCGATGGGAGCAACTTGCGAGGTATGGCGATGCGTACGATCCCTGGTAAGGTGGTCACAAACTTGGTCCAATCATTCAACAGCTCTCCGGAGAGCTGGTCGTCCCAACCCAAGTTTGCTATCCACAACCTTTGCAAGAAGCACTTCGCCATGAACGTCACCGGTGCGATCCACCCGTTAGGATCGAAAGTTCTGGCGATCGTCGATAATACCGAACGCTTCGTCCAAGTCTTCTGCAAAAGGTCTGGCTCGATCTGATACGTAAAGACATCATGCGTTGGCCTATATTGCACCCCTAGGATGCTCAACGTATTTGGATTGTCCGGGTTCTCGAAAAGGTGCGGGTCCTGCTGGAACTCACCTGGCAACCCGGCCAGGAGCTCTGGACAGCTGGACAGCCATTTCCGCAACTCATAACCTCCTGATTCCATGATCGCGATCAGCTCGTCTCGTAGTAGCAGTGCTTGTTGCACGCTATCTGCACCCGTGCAGATGTCATCCACGTAGACGTCGCGATCCAGTACTGCTGCGGCTCGAGGGAATCTTACCCTTTCCTGTGCGGCCAACTCTCGCAGCGTGCGTACTGCCAAAAACGGACTTGGCTTCAGACCATACGTTACCGTGTTAAGCTCATAAGTGACCATCGGCTCGTCAGGGCTCTCACGCCACAAAATCAGCTGGTACCGACGGTCATCCGGGTGTATAATTGTTTGGCGAAACATCATTTTGACGTCTGCGACGAACGCTACTTGGTGCAACCGAAAATCTGTGAGGATGTCCACAATGTCCCAGTTCAACTTGGGACCCGCGTGCAGACACTGGTTCACAGACACACCATTCGATGTAGGAGCAGAACCGTCAAACACTACCCGTATCTTCGCCTCCGGTGACTTCAAAACAGCCAGGTGTGGTATGTAGTAATGCTCGACACACCTCCAATCTATGCTGGACACCGACATGTGGCCTAACTCTAGGTACTCCCTCATGAATTCGATATACTTCTGCCGAAGTGCTGCATCTCGCTTCATCTTTCTCTCCATAGCCAGTAGTCTCCGTTCCGCGAACTACCTAAGGAGGGGCGGTTTGGGAGAAATGGCAGCCTGGTAACAAACCTACCTGACGAACTTCGTGCAGTGTTGTACTGATAGAACAGCTCGCACTCGTCATCCTCTGGCTTCCGTCTATCCGCTGTGGGTGGCTCCTCAGACTCCCAAAACCTCTGCAGCACCTCCGACAACACACTACCATAGAGTACCGTATCGCCCTCTGGTAGGTCCTGAGGTCTCCAAACTGGGCCAAAAATAACATACCCCCCTGTGGTATCAACGGCCACTAAACCAGTTTGCTGAAGTACCCGTTTTCTGCCACACCAGAATCTTCCGAGGACGTCTGACCCGAGGAGAACGTCCACCGTACCAGGAGTATCAAATTCAGGATCAGCTAACTCTAAGCCTGTGGTTAACCCTCGTACCGTTGACGGTAACCGAACCTGAGGAAGTTTCCCTACCACTTCATCCAGCACCACTGCTGAGGCATGATAGCTGACCCCTGTACCTGTATTACCTAATGTGAACTCGAAGTTCACCTGACCCCGAACGTCAGGCACATCTACACCTCCAATACCTACAGCCCCATCCGTTGTGGGCCTTATATTTACGCGTAGCCTACTCACCAGCTTACTAGACACAATACAACCCTGAGCCCCTGTATCTAACAAGGCTCTTACCTGTATGCTGCGGCCACCGTATCCCCATACCCAAATCATTGCCGTAGGCAACAATACCGTAATTGGCCGGGGGGCCGAAGCTGGCGTGTAGGCGGCGATTACCTAGCAGGAATCTAAGCGCGGAGTGTCCGCGTCCTGCGGGGGGGTCCCCTCTCTCCGTACACCTTCGAGTGGGTCCCACTCCTGCTGATAGGGACCTCTGGTCCTGTACGCCATGGCTGGCAGCCTATAGTAACCCTGCGGCAGGCGCGCGTACCGTGGATGCGCCTGTAGCCGCGGGTGCTCAGCCAAGGGGAGAGGCATGCGTGGGTCATGAGACCTCACCATGTTGTTCAGTCCCGCCGAGTACTGCATGTACTGGCCCTGGTATTGGCACCCGCCCGTAGCATCACGTATCTGTGATGGGTGCCCCTGACCTTGGACCTGTGACCACCTACCCTGTCCCGGCACCTGCTGCCGAGGTGGTGACTGTCTCGCGCGTGGTGAAGGGGGCATCACCTGCTGATGTCCCTGGCCTCGTCCCTGAAACCCTGGTGGAAGAGGACTCCTCCTTGGAGGGGGTGGGGAGCGTTGCTCCCGTCTAGGTAGGGCAGACTCCGTCCGCTGACCCGCGTCAGCTCTGCCTCCGTAATCTCCGCTGCGGTTCATGCATAGGAGCTGATGGTGGGCACCCTGGCAGTACCTGCAGTTGGTGCTTGATGGGCACTCTCGCACCTGATGCGGCCCCATACACCTAAAGCACCAACGCCGTTGCTGCACCACACCACGACGTTTCTGCACCCGCTGTGCAGCGAACTCCTCACACGCAGTCACCTGATGCCCCGCCTCTCTG
Organism: Tuta absoluta; assembly: GCA_027580185.1. Lineage (NCBI taxonomy): Eukaryota > Metazoa > Arthropoda > Insecta > Lepidoptera > Gelechiidae > Tuta > Tuta absoluta. The sequence continues at coordinate 334,412 of JAQAHW010000089.1, read as the reverse complement.
CAGTAGGCACACATCGTTTCCAAATTAGCGACGTTGTATCGCCTGGGTGGCCTACTCTTACCGTCTCGCGCCTGTGCACCCGGCCGTTCCGGGCGGCGAGCGGCCGCAGACTCCGCGTGAGGCGACTCTCCAAATTGGGCATCTACACGCCTGCACTCGGCCTCGAGGAAGGACTTGAGCTCCTCGAAGGTCGGGAGGTAATCAGATGTCTTACCTCCGTGTGACTGTTCAAAACGAGCGGCCATGTCGCTCGGCAGGCGGCGCAACAACGTGTGGACCAGGATATAATCATAGCCTGACACCGGCATCCCCTGTCTCTCAAGAGCGTTCACTGCAACGCAGACAGGGTTGAGGACCTTGGCCCTGAGGTCCGTCCCTCGTGTGATGGTCGGCACGGTGAGCCACTGTTCCAGGAGTTGGTCAATCATGAGACGTTTGTTGCTGTATCTCTCGATCAGCAAACCGCGAGCCGTCTCGTAACTTGCATCATCGACTGGTAGATGCTTTACCAGCTCATGGGGCTCACCTTGCAGCTTGGCCATCAATTGTGCCATTTTATATGCCGGCTGCAAGTCAGTGCGGTTATGAATCACACTGTCAAACAGATCCTGGAATCGGGTCCAATCCGTGTAGTCCCCGTGGAAGACCGGAATCGCCACAGCCGGCAGGGGCACTTGCACCCCCGGTCCCCGCGGACCATGGGGTGGGTCCGGCTCCCCAGCTCTACGCCTGGTGATCACAGCAGCCGCCTGCTGGATCTCCTGACCCATCTCCATGCACTGGGTCACATTCGTCCGGACCGTAAGTTTGACCTCCTCATCAGGCGTCCCATCAAATAACTCCTCGCATCCAGTGAGGCAATCCAACACCTCCGCGACCCGTTCGTCAATCCGTTGCGCACAAGCGATGAGTGCGTCCTCTCGGTCCCCGCGACCGACCATCGCCTGCTTAGTCGCGAACCAAATTAGGTGCGTTCTAATTTTTGCCTGAAGCTGTGTAATTGTGGGAGCCATGGTACCAACTCAAAGTAACACCGAACCTTACAATAAAAAAATAATAATAGACAATCGGCCCTGATCCTACCGTTCCTACCGTTAGGATATCCGCACAGGGTAAACACAACGATAATAACAAGCAATTCACTAATTGATTGGCCCTGATCCTACCGATAGGATATTCTACACAGGGCACACACACTACAATCACAATAAATATATATATATATATTTTTTTTATGTAGGTAGATTAAAAATCTTATACTAAAATAATCTTAAATCTAGTGGTTTTCTGAACCACGCTCTGCTACCAAAAATTGTCTAATTCCAAGCTAAACTCGCGCAGTGGAAGCGATTTACACAGGTAAATTTCGAGCAAAATACCAGGAGTTCAACTGGAGGCAGACAATGGCTGCGTTACGCAGCGCTAAATAACATACGCTGCACAATATATCAGCGCATACTATGAATCAAACGTGAACCTAAATCTATTTAACCTAATTAACTAAGTTGAGTGAAATTGGCAAATGATGTGTTCCAACCTTTACATAACTCGAGTCGGTAGTAAATACCGTCTGCCGATCTGGCGTTACGTCACACGTATTAGCACTAGATTCTAAGTAAATACCTCCAAATTATATCACCTTACGAATTCCGCAATTCATACTAAGGAGTCACAATGATATGGTACAACAAATATGACTAAAGGGAACACACCATTAACACGAAGAAAACAGTTTTATACTAAGACAACTAGGTTTACCACTTACAGTCAACGTGCCGGTCCAAATGCATAAAATACCCAACGGAGAAAGGAAGTTCAGGGAATGGATCAAATGGGGAATTCCGTGGGTACTTACAGGGCTGGGTGGAAAAGATATCGACACCCAGCATTCCACTACAGCCTTGGCGCGTTATTCACTTCAAACCACTCACAGCTTCTGTTCGTATTTCACTTTGATATTAGTCATTACGCGTGACCCAACACGAATTAGGGCCGTACAAAACGCGAGCCGATATGGCCACTTGATGCCTATTCAACGCGACGCTCACGTGGAAGACGTCGAGACATCCAACAATCACTAAGCCTGGTATTCTAGTATAACCCAGGAGAACCGCAATAATACGATGCATCAACACGCGCGATCTCAAATTGAATCGTCCATTACACGCGGCATCACAAAACGCGTGGCGGGAAATCCGTACAAAACACAATACGTTCTCGTCCGAACGGTTTTGAGTGACTGAATGCGGTGCAGAAATCACCGCTTGGCGCCGTCAGGCGGTCTGCGCGCACGTCGCCAGTCTCGCCCTGCGAGTGAGAAAGGGACAACACACGCCCAGAGCGACGCGTGCGATCGAGCACCGCGCCGCATTCATAGACCGTCATTAATACCTAACTTACCCTAGCATAACAACGCTAAATATTAAACACAGAGACAGAGTCTAAGATGGAGCGAGCTCACCCAGAAGAAGCCTGTTAAGGCACTGGCACTCCCACACACTGACGGAACGCAGCAAGCTACTTGGCGCCAGACTTCGGTGGGATGGTGGTCGCGAGCCAGGCGGCCCCTTACGGAGCCTTCCACCGCTTGGTGGGATCGTTCAGCCGGACTTATCCACAGGCAAGCTTGTGTTGCCGTTGCCCGGGGTGGACCGCTAGGAGGTAGATCCCATACCACCCCAAAAGAAGTAAGCCGTAAGAAGAACGTTGAACTTCTCTTGAACGTTTTACTTTCAAGAGAAGTAAAACGTTAAACCTATTTGTAAATAGCGTTCGGTACAAAACCTCAAGATTAAGATAAAAGTAAATACGTTAAATCATGTTATGATATCAGTCGAATACAGGTCAAATTTGAAATAATACCGAAGTCATTTCATTATTTTTGTTAAAATAAAGACTCAACTAAAAATGTTACCAGAAATTTTCATCATTAGAAATACAACAAAGACCTAATTTTAGTTAAGTCGTATAAATAACAAAATTTTCAAAACGATACAGTCTTATCTCCAAATGGGTCTGTGAGCTTTTCCAACATTTTCGTAAAATACAGACCTAATTTAAAATGAGTCAAGCAAACATCGCAGTTATTTTGTACAACAAAGACCAAACACTAAATCGGTCATTCTTTTATAAAAACTTTTCAATTACACTCGCCTCAACTTTTGATAAAACAACGGCTCATTTCTAAATCAGTCGTCTTTTCACAAAAACGTTGCATGCAGCCGCAGACGCAAGACTAAATCGGTCATTATTTGACTGAAGAGATAGGAATTCGGAGCGGGAAAGATAAAGACTTATCTTTTTTGAACCTTATTATGTAAGAGATAGGGTTGTATTTTAAAGTCTATGTTGTGGGCCCTGCTCTAATAAGTCAGTTTTTCACAAAAACTCATTTTGGCCAAATTTTGATTTAAGTCGTTATTTTACTAAGAGTGCACTATTGTTGCAATTACGATGTTAAAAAGGTTTTCATTCGTTGATGGCTTAATACCCTTTATCTCTTTGTTGCTCATCCGAGATCACTGTTCCCTCTCGTTCATGTCATTTTAAATTTTATCCAGTCTTATTTGTTATGCGTTTACTCAGTTCACCTTATAATGTGTGGTACCTGGATTACGGAACTTTCAGGGGAAGCGCGGATATAGTTCTTTCGGATCTTGAAAATTTAATCCACCGCTTTGCAGAAATTGGTCTGGAACTTAATTTTGATAAATGCGAGATGTACATTCAGGATTTGGTTTCCGGCCCGGAGAGAACGGATATTATTACAAGGTTTAATGCCCTTGCTCCCGAAATTCAAGTACTGGCTAAGGATGCCCTATTTTTGTTGGGAGCGCCTTTACTGGACGAGTCAGTCCCGCGTTACGTGGACTCGCAGCTTGAGAAATTCAGGAAATCCTCGGACCTTTTTTTGATATTAATGCGCACATGGCATATTTTATACTAAAATGTTGCCTTTTTATGCCTAAATACACGTACGTACTGAGATGCTCCAATTTATGGAAGTTTGAGGACCATCTTGCGAAAATTGATGTTGTTGTGCGGGACACCTTGGTGAGGGTGCTTAATTGCACCATTGATGATCGCGCATGGGTGCTGGCTTCAGTGCCGGTGCGGTTTGGTGGAATCGGCGTAAGAAATTCGACTGTTCTTGCTTTTCCTGCCTTTTTGTCTTCTGTTCATGCCTCTTCCTCTTTGTGCGGAACTATCTTAGGCCCTTTATTGGGTTCCACGGAGGTTTGTGGTGTGTCAGAGGGCATAAGGGTTTGGCGTTCCAAAGCTCCTGACGATTTGCCTAAACATCTAGATTCGTAGCGGCAGTGAAATGAGCCCATTTGCAAGGCGCTTCAGCAAAATCTGACCAGTTCTTTTATTGACGCTGAAGACCGGTCTCGACTTTTAGCTTTGGCTGAAAGAGAATCCGGGTACTGGTTGCAGGCCTTGCCATCTCCAAACATAGGATGTTTGCTTGACAACTGCACTTTTTTCTAATGTGTTGGCCTGAGATTGGGTGCTTAGATAAATAGGCCACACCAGTGTGTCTGTGGTATATCTGTTTCAGAGCATGGGCTTCATGGTTTATCTTGCGTGAGGAGTGCTAACCAAATTGCGCGACATGCTTTTCTAAATTTATTTTATTTTATTTGCTTTATTCAGGGATAACAACAGCAGTATTCCTTATGATAATTGCAGTTTTTAAACTCAAATAGCCAATTAAAGTTTAGCAGGTTGTTCTTAGGCAGTGGTACAGGATGGATACTGCTAATAATATAATTGAAGAATATAAAATAATGAATGGATGGAATGGAATAATTTATTGTAAAATAATGCCAAATTATATGTACGAAAATAGGTTCTGAATTAGCTATTTACAAAACGAGTGGTTACTTAGCGAAATCTACACACACGCATGAATAATAATGCGCGCACACATAATGCAAATTCCGCGGCACGCGGGAGGCAACTGCGCGGTCGCGACACCGAGTGTATAAATATAGGCTGCGCCGTCCGCGCTTCCTTTGGTCGGTGCAGCTCCGTCGGTCACGCCGCGCCATGATACGAAGATGAAGATGAAGATGATGCTAACGGATGATGATCTTCGAGTGGAGTGGAGTGCTGATTGTGGATCGCCCTGTTTTGTGATGGTGCTCGCATGCTGTGCACTGGTGCTCCAGAACAGCTCTTTTCAGAGCTCCATCATAAGTTTCATGTGATACGTCTGTTTTCAGCTGCGCCCATAGTGGACAGCTACAAGTTTCATAACTGTGCGTCTCATCTGCCGTTTCCTCATGGAGTGGCAACAAGTTTCAGTGAAACTATTACGTCTTGTAGTGAAGTGCTTGTGCTTGTCTATAAGTAGCTGTAGATATGTAGTTGCAGATGCTTATGCTTGATATGTAAGTAGCTGTAGATATGAAGTTGTAGATGCTTGATAGTGCGCAGTAGGTATGTGCGTAGGTATAGCTAATCAATCGCCGCTTCGCCGCTTGCTTCTAAGCCTGTCTAGTCGCTTGATAGATGTGACGTCACACGCGCAGGTTCCTAATTTGCATGTAGAACTTTGCGCTTGATTAGGAAGATACTCGCGTATGCAGTCGATGAATGTTGTAGGTGACGTAGGTAGCTACAAAAGTTATCCACGTGGTTATAACATAACATACTTCAAGATTACAAGCATCGCATAAACAAAGTAGTTATGAATCTATCAGTAATTTGAATCAGAGGACGAGACAGTAAGCAACTGTTTGCAAGGCAAAGTTTTTCATTTCTATCTAAATAATACATCACTACATAGTATAAAATAAAGTCACTTCCCTTTTGGTGTCTCCTTATATCTTCAGAATTACCCAACAGATTTTGATGCGGTTTTTTTTTATTCGATAGAGTAACTTGAGAGGAAGGTTTATAAGTATAATTTATTCCGGGAAATTGTCACGACACGGGTAGCCCAACTGGTACTAATTTTTGACCCCCTTTTGACACCTTTAAGGATTAAAATTTCAAAAATGCTGAAACACGTATTTAATTATTTTAAGTTATGAGTCTAATCAGAAATTTTGTAACAGATCACATTTAATCAGTTTCAGTTAGTCAGTCACATTCAGTTCCCCGTCCGCAGCGATCGCGATAAGACGTTGCACTCGATCAGTATACAAGTAAAATCTATCTACCGACATTTACGAGAAAATAATAAAAATGGTGAAATGTGCAAAGTGCTCGAAAGTGGTCGGCGAAAAAAGTCCAGGAGTTCAATGTAACAAGTGCTCAAAGTAGTTTCATGGCACTTGCTCATCCCTAACTACGGAACAGCTGACGGCGCTTTCGACGACGGAATCCGTTGATTGGAAGTGCCGCGCGTGCGCCGGTGGCGTGAAACCTAAACGCATATCGGTTATTCTTCCCGATCCAGAACCAGAGGAGGAGGAATCAGAAGCCAAAATGGTTATCCAGGTAGCCCTCAGCGCGAAAGATCGAGAAAGTAGAGTTCGGGATTTGCGATCCATTGTTCGTGAAATAATACGATCGGAGCTTCAAACCACCCTCGAGTTTTACTCAAAAAAAAATCGATGATTATGAAGAAAGAATAAAAGAATACGTTTTACAGCTAAAATTACTAGAAAACCAGTGTAAGGAAGTCAAGAATACATGTAAAAATCTCAGCCTTAAAAATGACGTACTAGAACAAAAAATGAGCCAAATAGAACAATCTCGAACCTCAAACGACATAGAGATCTGCTGTAACGATCGTCAGCCTGTGCGGACCATCGTACACACAAATATAATTCTATTATTGATATTTATATGTTTACTATCAACTCAATTTCTTTGAAACTATTTTGAATAAAGTAAAATCATCATATCCAACGCAGTTATAATGCAAATCGATTTTATTCCATAATTGTTTTTTACACTAAGCCATTATTTAGCTATTTTTTAGATAAATCACTTGCATTCGATTTAAATGCGAACCTGAAAGCGATACAATTGTTTTGATATTTGTGGCAACGGAACGTTCATTACTCTTTTCTAATTGGTCAACTTTATGAAATGAAGTGAGATTCATTCATGCTATTCATTGATAAACATGTTACGTTACGTTTTACGCAGTGAGAATTTAAATACTGATTTCGGTAAGCTCGGGTGGCACCCTCTGTCGGCTTAGGTTTGTAGTTTCGCTGAGACGGGATGTCAATCGAAGGGACATGGATGTCGTCATTGTGTCAACTGTGGCACCATCTACCGGGTCGTAATAATAGTTCTGGGTGTTAGGGAAATGTCAGGGAAACGGATGTTAATGTTGAATTGTCAGCTGTTGGCAGAATGCATGGGATAGTTTCTACCGTCGTTTACAGTTGGTAGTATTGCTTGATGATATCCAATGAGATTGATTTTTAAACGGAAGTGGAGTATGTACTACAAGTTTTTGCTATACAATTTATTAAAGAAATTCATAAATAGTCTCAATACTGGAGGGTTTACAGATATATATGTCGTTAAGTTTTATGAACAAAAATAATTAAAATAAATATTAAGTATTTTGGAAATAAGTAAATTTAACGTAGTAGTTGTGTAAACAACCGAAGTGGGGACTAGTGGGTAAACAAAGGGAAATGGTCGTATATAAGCCCTTGGTCCCTTCATTCGCTCTCTTAGTTCAGACTTAGTTTACTTTTATGGTGGATCTCTTGGAAGTGAGATTGAAGAGGCGCGGCGAAGCTGAAACCATCTGGAGGGCGATTCGCGAGTTTTTAAATTTCGGTGCCTTTTAAATTTTATTTTACTGTGTCTATTTTTCTAGTGAATTTCTCGTGGTTAGCGTTTTTATTTTATACTCTGAAAGTTTGGTATTTAATTGAGATACGGGCTAAAAACCGCGTGGGAGTACTTTGTTTAAATTAAACACGTGTTCCTTTAGAGTGTAAAAGGGGGGTTCTTTTTTATTGAATATAAAAAAAATGTGGAAGATTTCTCGTGGCTAGTGGTTTTTTTTCATACTTTGAAAGGTCAGTGTTTAATGGAATCACGGGTAGAAACCACATGGGAATTTTCCAGATTCAACACGTGTATTTTTCTAGAATGTGGAGTCGGGGCGTTGTTTTTATGCTTTTAAGTCACATTATTTTATGAGGATGCGTGTATTTTAAACCCTACGTATTTGAGATTATTTTGCATTTTACCTTTCGATAATTTTGCTGTGCTGCTTTAATTAAGTTTGCATTTCCGATTTTATTTCCGTTACGGATTTATTTGCGGTTTTCATTTTGCCTATTTTTTATTGACATTTTGATTTCATTTGCGTTACGATTTTTATTTGGGTGTTTTTATTTTGCCAATTTATTATTTTATTTACTGGCATTTCAGATTTTATTTGCGTTACGGTTTTTATTTGCAGTTTTTTACTCGCGGGTATTTTCATTTTTATTTGATTTTGAACATGTGCCTTTTAAATATATTATACTTTTGTTTAGTGCCTTTTATTTTTGCTTCTGATTTACTATGTTTTGTGTTCTTTTCTATTTTATTTGTGCCTATGTTTTGTTATTTTATGTGAAATTTCAGGTTCCACTTACTTTAGTAGGTATGCTTAGAGCTAGGGTGATAGGCATTTTAGGGCTCGGTCCGTACGTAGGGATTCTCAAAACAACTTATATTTGACCGCGAATGTTTCGTTGTACCCGCGTAGTGCATTACACGTTTAAGAGATTATAGTTTGTAGTAGGAATGTTGTTCTTCAGTGACGAGTTTTCCTATTATAAGGTATTTTTATCCCTACGTTCCTTTGCGAGGATAAAGATTAGATACATAATTTAGTTTCCTCGAGCGAGCGAATGTGAGCGAGAAGCGACCCAATGGTTGATCTAGGTACCTATATCTCCTCGACACCGACTCCCGCGCCGCGAGCGAAGTGCACCCGACACCCGCTGCGCGTCACCGCATTTTGCTTGACTTTTCACGTCTTACACCTAAGGGTTTCTCTTTATGCACACTGGGCTCGGGAATAATTTGTACGTGAGTTTGTATGTAGGCAGGAATATTCTCCTTTCATTTTATTATGAATTGTTTCATAATTTACGCTTGTTAACCCTTGTAGTTGTATATTTCGTGACATTGTCCAGCAGTGATATGTGTAATTTACTGTGGGTTGTATAGGATCAATATTTAATGACTTTGCATATCTAAGTATATTTTGTTTAGACCAAAACGTTTTATACTGCACTCGCAACTCTGTCCTTTTGTTTCATTCGTTTTGCCTTAAACACTTATTGGTTTTATTCCACTGTAGGTACTCTTTTGAAACACATGCGTATCTGTTCGTCATACTTCTTAATTTAGCCGTGTTATAGCCGTGGAAGCTTAGTAGTTAATGTATTTGCAACGCGCGAAACAACTAGGGTTCGATTCCCACACGATATGTTTGCATGGTAAACTAGTTTAATAGGTAGGAAGAAAGTCTTCTTAAATTAGTTGCATTTTAGCCACGGTGGCTCTGTGGTTAATACCTTCTAGCAATGGGGTTCGATTCCCATACACATCGGACGCAATTACAGGCGGCGCGCGGGGCGCCTAATATACCTACGAGTTGTTTTGTAGAAATACGTATGAAGCTAGACCGTAGGTAGTTAGTCAGTTATCAGAGGCGTGGCGTGGTACTATCGGCAAAATGTCTACCTGTCTGTATAAAGTGTAGACTTTATATTGTTTTTGTTCATGGGTACTTTTGTGGTGTAATTCCGGCTTGGAATGGCACCGCCCCGTATCTTTCCTTTGGGAGTCGTGGGAGGTGACTTGAGGGTGTGTCGAATGTTTATGTCGGACGTGGCGTGAATATCCAGTTTTGAGGCCGATTACGCTCTGCCTGCCCCGCGGTGGATTGTAGGCGTGATATGTGTATGTATGTATGTATATACTTTCGGCGTCACGTCTATATTTCCTTGGGAGTGTTTGTCGGACGTGGCGTGAATGTCCGGGTTTTGCGGCCGTTTGCGCTCTGCCTACCCCGCAAGGGAATTGTTGGCTTGAAGTGTATATGTATGTACTTTCAGCGTCAGGTCTACCTGCCTGTATTAAGGGTCGAGTTATATTAGTTTTATATATAGGTACTTTCAGCGTCATATTTATCTGTATGTATGAAGGGTCTACTTATATCGGTTTTATTTTACGTATCGGCGATATAATATTTCGTAGGTTGCTTATATGGGGGGTCGATTTGTACTGGTTTTTCATACAGTAGTTAGAAGTGGGTTGATCCCTTGAATGAATGGCTAGCGTGCTTCGGGTAGTACGTACGTACGGTTTTACGAAGATTTATTTGTGTAATAGAATACGGTCTATCTATGAGTGTAATAATATGTCAGTTTTGTATTTAGCCGATTTCAAGCTAGTAAGTGCAGAAGCGGTCTTATTTCTTATTCTTAACTGCGTTTTGAATTATATTTTTATTACTATTGGTCATAATTGTAGGTTGCAATACAAAGGCTAGGGAAGGTAAACTGTTTCCCAGGTATGTATGTATTAACTTTATTGTACCACAAGTATTAGAGGATAGGATTCGTGTTTCAGAGTGCACGTCCGTTTGTGTTTACCTTGGGAGAAAACGGTAGGTACATGTTTGAGTAAGCTAAGTAATTCCAATTTAGTTTCCATATAGGTAGATGTGCGTTTGCAGTGTGATACGGTTTCAGGTCGTTTGACAGACGCATCCGTGGGCGTACCGTGGCAGTATTTGAACTCGCAACTTCCTTTTGTCTGACGGTCGCATGCGTTACGTTGCGTTGGAAAAACGAGGTGCGTTGGGTTATTCATCAACTCGGTCGATTCGGTTTCGTACTTACGTGATAGTTCTTAGCGGTTTCCGTAAGTACGTGTTATTCGTGATGCTGGGAGTTGTTGGGACGTTCGTGGACTCGGTGTACCACCCGATATTTAGATACGATGGTGCTCTTTAGTATTGGTGAGAAAGATGTGTTGACCCTTCAAGGGAATACGGCGTTTTAATGGGTTTTTATGTACGGGTATCTGTTAGACAGGGAATGTTAGTAGATTCAACTGTCAGGAACTAAATGCATCTACTGGTTAGTATATATTCTTTGCTAAATTAGTTCTTTGTCACAATTTTCTTTACTTAGCTTTAATCGAGGCATTATCGAGTGCCTGAAAGAAGTTGATGAGCAATAGTTTATCTTGTAGAAAGTAAACGCAATTATTTTTAACTACTTGAAGTATTTGTTATGTTAGGAAGTTTTGACAATGGTTTATGATTAGACAGCTAGTTTAAATGGGTATTTTACACTTTGAATAAATATTTTTATTTCATATAAAGCTTTAAAGGGGGATGTTTATACTTGGGTTTTATTAGGTACTTGCTTACAAGGAAATGAATCAGATATGATTTGAATTCTTTGAGTACTTACCTTATGGATTACTATTCTAGCATATAGATTTGAGTCTTAAGGGCGAGCGACTATATACATTACTTTATAATTTCAAATTACTTTATTTTGTTTGATAGGACTTTGGCGTATTATAGTGTGGTTGTTTTTCAACCATTCAAGCATTTTAATTTAATTAATAAGTTGATGGACTTTGGGAAAATCTTGAAGATAGAAACATTTAGAATTAGCTTTCAATTCAATTTTAGATATTCGGGAAAGATTACGTTGTGCATATCCTATTACACTTGCAAATTGCTAAATAACTTTTAAATACAAAGGGTTTTTTATAGATTTTATATTAAACTTAATTTCGTAAATTTTATAACATAGCCGAGGTGTACTTGGGGTTCTTGTTCACTTGCGGGCAATTTATAAATATTTTGAATAATAACGATCTTAGCATTTACTTTGAAATTAATAATTTTACACTTGGTTGCTGTTTAGACTGGGGTGTTTCAAGCCTGGTGCTTTATTTGAATTAAAATATTTTAGAAACTTTTGTAATGTTGAATTGCATTTGCTAAAACTTAGTTGCGTTTTCGTTGCCATTTATACTTACGTTCTACCTAGTTTTAAATTGAAGTTTATCTTAATAAATATTTTCTTAATTATACATTTTTATTGTATGCTCTAAAATTAAGCAACACTTTTAAAATAATAGTATTACTAAATTAAACAACGCGTTTTGTTGTTCCATGGTAAAGTCTTGTATATTTTTAAATAAATTAATAAATGTCGGTTTGCATTAAGTTTTATGGTTTTAAAAATAAATTCATTTTTGCATTTGATATTTATTATCAACCTTTTAGCTCTGAGTTCACATGTACTTCAAATTAAAATTAAAATAATACCAAAGACGTATTATCTTTGTCGATTCTAGTAAGTTAATTAAAAGACGATTACTTACTTGAATGTGATGTTGAAGTTAATCATACTTAGGCCAAGCAGGTCAGTGCCTCGATAGATATCCCTATACTAAGATGGAATGGGTTACTATCATCAAGTTGGTTAAAGTCACCATTACTTAATTAAAGTTACTATGGTTAAAGAATTACCAAGTTATTTGACAGTTGAATAAAGACTGGAAGGTTGTAAATAAATACCTATTAACTCAAATTTATTGATAAACTGCTGCTGTGGGAAATGATGACTCAGTAGTAAGCTTTTTCCAAATTCTAAATTTTATGCATAAATCAGTGCACTAGACTTTTGGCTTTTGATTATTAAATTCAGGTGAGGCCGAGTAAGAGTTTCGAGGGAAAAATTAAGGAGGTTGGAAACTCTCGCATCCCTTTAGGGATGCGATATTTTGTACGAGCATTTTACCCACATAAGTAGTAGACTTAAACTCATAGTTGAATATAATCGTCAAGACTTAACCATGAAGCATTTAAACTGGTCTTTACTTATTTATTAGTATTTACTATATATTTATAAGTATTTCGATATATTTTACTTTACTACAATTCCTTTTACACTTAAATTCAAACTGTTTACTCTTACCCTGAATCGTCTATTAAGGCTCAAACCTTTTTGCGTACTCTTACCATTTTATCTTTACTCTTTTTAGCTTAAGTATTTTTGAAGCTGTTTAATGCTATCTTTTTGATCATATACTTATTGACATATAAGTAATTTTATAAAATGAACTTTATTACAGACGGCTCTAATTTGAATTAATTCTGTGGATTCTTATGTTACTTCATTTTAGTTAAACATCACTTACCTTTTACATTCTGATTAAAATTTCCTAATTTATTTATTTTCTTATACGTCATCTTTCTGTCATTTGTTTTACTTTTGGTTTACAGTCTCTTTAAGAAACTTTAATTGCGGGGTCTTTCTGACAATGTAGGAGTTAGTTACGCTAGTCTATACCATTCCTTATCATCAAAGAATTTAGGGTTGCTTTTCACGGATCACAACGAAGGGACAACTAGACGATCACCTGGCCATTTCACTAACCTTAGTGAATTCAATTCCGTTAACCAGTTTAAGTTTAAGTTAGGAATTTATTTATTTAGTTTGAGTTTAGCAATGTAGGATTTTTCAAAAAAAAAATAGGTAGGCAGGGCGACGTTACACTGCGGCGTCACTGAAATAGATCATCAAGATGTGTCTGCTATAGCTCAGAAAGTAGGCCAACTTCTCAACGAAAAACCGGAGGATATAGTCAGTGCACATAGGAAACCAAAATAACCGGTGCGCTCGGGCTCAGTGCAAGAGGAGTGCGCCAAGGTCAACGCGCTGATAATAGTTACCCTTCGGCCAGGATGCCGTGAAAAGTGAGTAACTTCCGCAAAAACATGTAAATTAGTTACTCATGATCTAGGACTCGACAGTGACGCCGAAGTCTACTTGCGTGAGTCGCTCACGCCTACCACGTCATACCTACTATGGAAGGCAAAAAATCGGATTTAAAAAAATCGCAGCTATGTGAGTATATTTGGTGTAAAAATGGTGTTATAATGGCTCGCAAGAACGAAGGCGACAAGAAGATTTTCTACATCCGGTCAGTCAAGGACATTGAAAGAATTGCCAAGGAACTGTAAGCGAAAAATTGGTATGTCGCACTAATTTAATTGCCTACTCTTATCTTCACTCTATAAAGGTCACATAGTCATATTTACTACCGTTCATCAATAGACGTTGATGATACAAATATTCTAGAAACCAGCCATGACTCATGGAACGATTTTACATACGATATTACACCTACTCACAACAAACTACTACTTCAACACGTAAACATTAGTTCAATGATCAAAAACTTCGCTGAACGAGAACTATTAGTTTCTTTAAGCGCTGCAATCATACACATTGTTGTTATTACCGAGGCGAACCTAGTCATTTTTCGGGGAGCGTTATATTGTTTTTTAAAAACTAGTTTAAAATTAAAGAGAGCTTAATTAGGTACGTCCAGCCGATTCGGAGGCTGAACATTTATTGAATCAAAATGCATGTTAAATCTTAGACCTAAGCTTAAAGTGCTAACGTGGCGTCTGAGCGCCAACACATCGACTGGCTCCACCAGCTTTACCACCCAGGACGCTATGCAGGTGGACTTCCTGAAATGCAGCGTCGGCTGCCTGCAAGTACATGAGTATGTACTTGCGAAATGATGCCTAACCTTCAGGCTCTAACTTGTATGACATGAGGATGTCCATGATGCATAACTCCTCCCTCACCAAGAGCGAAATTATCAGGGGAATCTGAAGTATCCTGATGATTTCGCCAATGACTGAAAATCATTGACTTATACCTAAATAGAATAAACGAAATAAGAACTATAACTAATAGAACGTAGAGAACTATGGTAGCTAAACTAACACTTTGTACGCGTAACACACTTTTACTCACACTTTCCGAATTTCCACTGTACTGTCCATTTTTCAGGATATACGACAAATGCTTCACATCGTCCAAGTTCACGCCTTTCAGGTTTACCACGCCGTTGCCGACGTCTTCAGTGTTAATTGCTCGTAGCTCTGGGAGGGTCACGACAAGAGTGACTCTATACTGTAAATTCGCTGAAGAAAACCGGAAGTTGCTCAGTCTCGTAGCTACGATGTAGAAAACGCAGCTTTCATCAATAGTTACGACGTAGGTGCCTTCTAGCGGTTCTCTACTTATATCCTCGCTACACTTTTTCGTGAGTACTACGACGTTCTTGCTGAAAAGTATCCAACTCACAAGGCCGATCCTTTGCAGCTTGAAATCTTCTATGCTCACGACGTGAGGTGTGCAGAGTGTGAGGTTCGCCTGGAACCTGATCAATTGCTCCACGCAAGTTTGCCCTGGATATGGGATGAGGTGGTCTTCTGTACAAAAGTACTGGTTAATAGAGACTTCTCTACAAGCGCTAGCGAGTGGCAAGAATTTTGGACCTTTCGCCAAAAGGTAAGGGTACTTAGGAATGATTAAGGTTGTTCTGTTTTCTATTAAAATAGGTAAAGGGTACAACTTGTAGTAAGTGTACGTCACATTGTCTGTAAGTGGTATTTCCATTCAATATGTTATTTGGTTTCCCTTTACATAAGCCTTAACTACCATCGTTCTTTCTATCTTAACTAAATTATTCTTAGAAACAGGGTACATTAAACTATGAGTACCTAAAATTAAATCTAAAATTAACATGAGTTCAGTAGAGTTTACAATGGACTGATGTAGTACTGATACCTTACTGAAAGCTAAGGCTGTTTCAGTTTCACTGAGAGTTAATTAGATTGACTGAAAGTTGGTTATGAACATACTGTACATGCCTAATATATAGGTTGAGTAAATTGAGTTTTTTTCTTTAGTTGCAATATTTTTTACTATTATTTCAATTCGTTTCAGACGTTCATCTAAGATTAGAGTATTTTCATGTAAGGTTTCAGTGCTATTTATTAAGCTATCCAACATTGTAGAGACTATGGTCATTTTCTTTTCAACGTGGTTTTGTTTGCCTTGTAGCTGTGAAATTAATTGATCGTAACGTAATGCATCATCGTGGTCAAGGTTACCGGTGATTAATTTTATTATAGAGCCTACAGGATTCAGTAAGCCTCGTTTGGATCTCGATTTTGGAACAAGTTGCTGGAATTTCTCTATAGCATTAAACATTAGTAACTCTACTTGATCTCGAACACTTCTAAATTCATGTTCAAAGGGTTTATTAATATCTACTTATCTACTAAAATTAATATAAGTATCAATATTAAAATTAAGATCGTTTTCGATGCCAGTCAAATCTAATACCTTAACTATAACCCATCTATCTTCCTGTTTGAATGCTTGTCCTTGCTTCACTGGAAGGATGCCAGGGTTTTTCTTAATCTTTTGGAGCTGAAGACCCAGGGACGTCTTCGTCACTAGAGCCAGGATGGCCAGGTAACACCTGCGGAGGACGTTTGATGTTTTTAATCGGGGCTTTAGTTTCTCTAGTGCCTACCATGAGAGGGACGACATTTCGTTTCGCTTTTCCTTTTACTTTTGCTTTGTGATATCTCGGCTTTGCTTTACTTTTTCTCTTATTTACGTCCTTAACGAATACCGTGTCTCCGTCAGATAAATTTAAACCTGTCTCTCCACCTTTCTTTTCTCTAATATTTTCTTTATTTTGTTGCATCTTGTGGGAAATAAATGTATACAAGAACTTGGTGCGTTTAGCGTGATCTTTCACTAAACTTTGTGTGTACGCTTGATTGACATTTGCGTTATAGATTGTGGTAGAGTCAGTGTGACCAAACACTACCTCGAAAGGGGTTAATCCTGTAACGGAGTGAATCGTGAGATTGTAGACCATAATAGAATATGACATAATAGAGGCCGCGTCGGTACACTTTTCATCATATTTAGCCAAGCGATAAACTTCGATAATGGTAGAGTGAAACCTCTAGACTATACCTGTTGAGTTAGGGTTGTTAGGGGTGGTTATGTGCAGCTCTACCTTATGAAAAGCTAGCATTTCTTTGAGTAGTTCATTAGTGAACTCTGCTCCGGGGTCACAGCTGATTTTTCAAGGGGTACCGTAAAAAGAGAAGTATTTCACAAGGGCGCGAACTACTTCAGGAGAAGATCGATTTGAGATCTCTATTGCCTGTCCAAGTTTGCTGAAAGCATCTACCAGTGTTAAGTAATATTTGCCATCTATAGTAAAAAGGTCTATGAAGATTTCATGGAAAGGGGCATCTTGTGTCTGGGTTAACTGTAACATGGATTTGATGGGTTTCCTATCGTACTTCATTTTGCGACAAAGGTCACAGTCATTGAGAACTGCAGAGACAGTTTCTTGCATGTTATTCCAAAAGTAAGTACGTCGGATCCTTACCATGGTTTCCTTTATTCCACGGTGGCACGTTTTGCCTTCATGAAGTTTTCTGATAATAGCCTCTTGTTCTTTTTCATCTTCCACATAAATCACTCGCTCAGTACATTCAAAGAACTCTACCGTTCTGCTTTTAAACAGATTGATTACTTTAGCAAAATCTCTATGTAAGTTTTCCGTTTCGAAATAGATGAAGTATTTTCCTTCATTTTTGACATATTCCAGAAGGAATTTTTTGATTAAATCTTCATTATTTTCAGGGATAAATATTTCTAATACCTTTTGCTTTGGTCTTGATAGATTTTTTACTTGAGTTGAATTTTTAAACCATGAGTACACAATGATTTGGTTCGGTTTCGTATCTATTGCTTCTCTAAGGATAGGGATGCAGTGAGATTCTAGTTCATCACCAGAGTGAGCCGTTTGGGTTCTACTACTGGATACAGAAGGTACTGGGTATGTGTCCTCATTTTCAAACAGTAATGTTTCGGGTGCATTGGGTGTCGATTCGCTGTGGATGCTGATTACGGAGTTTGTGTCACTTACGTTAACTACTAATGATTTTTGATCAAGGTCAGAATCTGCGTCAAGGTTATTTACAGGGATGCGCGATAAAGCATCTGCGTTGGTGTTCTGCTTGCCATTTTTGTAAATAATTTTAAAATTAAATTCTTGAAGTCGTAAGCGCCATCTTGTAAGCTTTGAGTTAGGCTCATTGGGAGAATCAAGCCATGCAAGTGGTCTATGGTCTGTATATATGTAGAATTGTCGACCGTAGAGATAAGGTCGGAAATGCCGAACAGCCCAAATTATGGCTAGAAGTTCTCGCTCTATAGTGCTGGAACGGGTCTCTGTGTCACTGAGTGTTCTACTAGCGTAAGCTACGGGTTTGTCTGATCCAACTGGACCTTGGGACAATACGGCGCCAATCGCTACCGCTGAAGCAACGGTTTTCAATATAAATAAATGGCTTTTCAAAGTCTGGATACTGCAAAAGAGGCGCAGTAGTTAAAAGTTCTTTGCATTTTTCGAAAGCGTTGATATACTTCTGGTCAATGTCAATTTTGTTGCGTTTTTTTTAAACATGAAGTCAGGGGTTGAGTCACTTTAGCAAAGTCTTTGATGAATCGTCGGTAATAGCCAACTAGGCCAAGAAAGTTTTTGATTTTGGTAGTCGTTTTAGGTAGCGGGACATTATGAACGGCTTTGATTTTATCGTCGTTAGGTTTTAGTCCATCTTTTGTAATAGTATGTCCGAGATAGAGAATCTCTTTTCGCAAAAACTCTGACATATCAAGTTGCACTTTGAGATTAGTCTCTCGTAGTCGGTCAAAAACGGTTCGTAGTTTTTGTACGTGTTCTTGGAGACTTGACGAAAAGATAATTATGTCGTCTAAGTACACGAGGCAATGGATGCCTTGCAGGCCGCGGAGGATACTATCCATCGCGCGCTGGAAGGTTTCCGGTGCAGTTTTGAGTCCGAAGGGCATTCGCAAAAACTCGTAATGCCCAAACTGCGTGCTGAAGGCTGTCTTGGGTGTATCATCAGGATTAACTTCTTTCTGATGATAGCCGCTGGCCAAGTCCAAAGTTGTAAAGTATGTACTCTTGCCTAATTTGTCAAATAAGTCTGTGATGTTCGGTAGGGGGTACTTGTCGTCTATGGTAATGTCGTTCAAATGTCTAAAGTCGATTACCATTCTAAATTTCTGAGTACCAGAGGCATCTACCTTTTTAGGGACTAAGTGGACGGGTGAGCTCCACGGGGAATGGGATTCTTGAATGACATTATCTTGCAACAACTTATCTACCTGTCGCTTTACTTCTTCGGCTTGAGCCGATGCTTGTCTGTAAGGCTTTGTGTAGATCGGATCATCGTTTTTAGTTCTGATAAAGTGCTTGATATGGTTGGTAAAAGAGAGTGGAATCCGCTCACAATAGAAAATATCTTTGTACTCTTTGCATAAATTTGAAATTGTCATTCGCTCCTCCTCATTCATGTGATCGAGTCTTAACCACTGTAAATTTTTGGTTAATAACTGATCCACGTCTAGGTCATTCTGATCATGCATAGCATTCACTTCGCATGCATTCTGTTTGTAAGGTGTAATCTCAAATGGCTTGTGAATTTGTAGTTCCAAGCCCTCATTTAGAGTGTTTTGTATAATAGTGGTAGCGTATCCATTGGTACACGTAACTATAGCAGAAGGCATACGTACGCCGTTTTCAAATTCTACGTAATTTAGAATACCATCACCTTTGTACATGTTAGTAGGAATTTTAACTCTAGTTTCAGATCGAGCTTGAAGATTGAGTGTGTAGTTCTCACGATTGATGAAAATTGGTATGGACACATCATCGGTGTGCAGCATTGTTCTTTTCAGGTCTATGATAGCACGAAGTCTTAGAAGCAGGTCATCGCCTAATAAACCATCATAGTTGGAGTCAACGTTATAAACGTAGAACTTTTGAGACAAAGCGCTTCGAAAAGAAGAGGGTAAGGGTATCACTATAACCTCGTTGTGACGGCTTCTACCGTGTGTACTAACCACTTCAAAAGGTTCATGGGTAATGTATTCCGCAAAGAATTAATAGGCTAATTCAGGGTGGATGAAGCTTCGCATGCTGCCAGTGTCGATCAAGAAGTTACCGTCAAGTTCAGGCAGATGTACATAAGGTAAGCGTAAAAGTCTATCTTTGTCGCAATGAATTTCTATCACTTGGGTTGCTTGCCCTTGGGGACAAGGGTAAAATTTTCGGATTTCTGAGCAGGAAGCTCAGGGTCTTGGGTCTCGTACGGAATTTCTAATTCCAACGGAGTCTCATCTAAATAAGAATTTTCATCGTAAAAATTTTCATTGCACTCGTCATAGTAGTATGGTTCGTATGACTCATAATCATTTAATTCCAGTTCATGAAGACGAAAAGGTTCCGCGCGGTATTGACGTTGAGGCGCGGTACGCATAGATACATCGCTAGCGTATGTTACGTTACGATTATTGTTACTATGTTGTTGCTGTTGCATGCCAAACTGCTAAGGTCGCATTGCCGGCTGAGGCTGAAGGCCATTAGATCTGTAACCGAACTGCATTTGGTTAGGTGGCCGGTTTGCATTAAAATTCGGGGGCCTGTAGCCAAAAGAATTTTGTTGAGGGTTAAATTTAAATCCAAATCCAGGATTTCGATTCTGGTTTTGGTTAAAATTGGGCCTGTAACCAAATGGTTGGCTTTGATGATTTTGGAAATTAAACTTTGGCTGATTTTGAACTTGGAAGGCTGGTTGCCTAGCAAAGTTCTGTTGTATGACAGCATTACTAGTGCTGGGCTGAGGCTGCAAATGTTTATGAGTAGAGGTGGAAGGTAAGGTCATTTATGCATGTGATACTGATCTAAAAAGTTAACTTCTTCCAAAACAACTCGTAAAGCTTCTTCTAATGTATCTGGTTGGTGTAGGCGAGCTAAACGCACCATTTTTTCGGGCAAATTATACAGAAAAACGTTAAGCGCTGTATGGTTATATATAGTAATTTTACTCTGTCTAAGATTATCGTCCTCGATCAAGTTAAGTTTTGAAAACAAGTTAGAACGCACTGATTGAATACGCTTGCAAAAATCACCATAACTTTCATCTTGACGTATTTTTAAAGTTTCTAACTCAATAGATATGCACTCCTCAGAACGCGGATCTCCAAAATGTTGAACAAGCCAAGGCCAAGGCCTTGACCTCGGGCCATGTGTTCAGGTCCTCTCGTTCACTGATAAGAGCGGACGCCTCGCCGGTCAGACGGTTAGTAACTGCTCTGAATACGTATTGATCTTGTAATACATTGCCGCGAAAACGTTCAATGATATATTCACTCTGATGTATATATAAGTTTAGTTGTCGCCTATCGCCACTGAACTGGGGAATAAGCTTTAGCATTTCACCGGGGATAACAGTTAGATCCTCCATTTTTTAGATTCGAAGGTTTGTATAAGTTGTAAAAATAAAATAAGGTAAAATCTTAATTAATGTCTATAAAGTTTGATACATAACACACGTAATTGAAATATAATTATCTTTTACTTGCGCAGAAGTCGGGTAATATGCGCTATCACTACAATTCGCGTGGGTGAGGCACGCTGTACGCTTATCGCAAGAACACTGTAGAGTTTGATACAGAGTCTTTATACATAGTGGGTCTTAAAATAAATTTTAATTAACTAAAGATCTTCATAGATTTTGATACGAAGTCTTATTTTAAAGAAACCAAATAACGTAACCGTATTAAATTGGGCAAGGTTTGATCCCACGATAATAGGTACAACAGATAGGGGAAGGAAGGCGAAAAAGTCTCACTCACCAGCCAGTCACTTTCATGTTGCTCTCTCCCTGTAGACAAATTTATTTGGTTCGACGGATAATTCTTCACTGCACGCACTGTCATTGTTCGCTAGTTCGCACCACTCTTAAAACTTATAGACGTATTATAGTCCACGAATAGAGATTGATACTCGCTCTACACACTATACAGTTTTTAGCACAAAAATCACTTTCCGGAACTGTCCGTTTTTGGATTACGCGAACGCAAGACTAGGCAGGCAGCTTTACTTTAAATTATCCGTACGGCTGCGCCAGTCATTTTTCGGGGAGCGTTATATTGTTTTTTAAAAACTAGTTTAAAATTAAAGAGAGCTTAATTAGGTACGTCCAGCCGATTCGGAGGCTGAACATTTATTGAATCAAAATGCATGTTAAATCTTAGACCTAAGCTTAAAGTGCTAACGTGGCGTCTGAGCGCCAACACATCGACTGGCTCCACCAGCTTTACCACCCAGGACGCTATGCAGGTGGACTTCCTGAAATGCAGCGTCGGCTGCCTGCAAGTACATGAGTATACATACATATATCACGACTATAGTGCCTTGCGGGGTAGGCAGAGCATAAATGGCCGTGAAAAACGGTAATTTACGCCACGTCTGACAAAAGTTCGAGGGTCAATCAGATAACTGTGATCACTATAGTGACAGGTTGTCAGCCCATCGCCTAAAATTGCAATACACACCCTCGAGTCCCTTAGTCGCTTCTTACGACACCCACGGGCAAGAAATGGGGTGATGCTATTCTTAGCCGGCATCACACGGGATATATTTATGAGTATGTACTTGCGAAATGATGCCTAACCTTCAGGCTCTAACCTGTATGACATGAGGATGTCCATGATGCATAACTACCTATCAGACATTACGAGCTGTTTATTTAATCTCGAAGATTATACTATACCGCGTGTTACAGAATAACAAGTAAAGCCGAGAGGATGTAAAAGGGACCCTTGTAAAGAGTCTATTGACAAAAAATTTAAGCCGTAGTGTCGATTTTGAAAATTACGAAAATTATATTTTTATATCAAATTACTCGAAAAATTTATCGTTGCATCGCAGCACTACTTTGACAGTTAAAAGTTCAACTGAAGTTGCCAACGCGGCGCAGCGAGATTCGATATACATTGCTTGTAATTTCATGGGTGTTATCATTTTAATGAACTGAAGATAACCAGAAATGTATGCCAAATCGATATTCGTTGGAGTGGAAGTGTAGTACTGACCTATACTAGTGCTGTTATTATTTCATCGACTGATGAAAATAAAGAATATTATTATTTTTGCGTTATTTTGTAACAGCTTGTATACACGGAGCTACGAAATAAACGAGCCGGAGGAGGCATCATCGTCTACGCTCATAAAACGGTATCGTTCATTCAAAAAACTATCAAGACTGTGAACTGCGAGTGTTTGTGCGAAACAGTTGAATGTGATTCTGGTTATTTATTTAATTTGTGTGCGGTCTATCGGCCACCGGACCTGAACAAACAAAATTTTATTATTGAATTGGTGTGCGCCTTATCATATTTCCCGATTAATAGTTACTGTGTATTCGTTGGAAATATAAACTTAAACCTGCTAACCAATAAACAACATGAAAAAAAATTATTAGCACCTACTTAGATTCCCTGTATAATTTAGGCTTGGAAAGTTGCGTGTCTCATTACACTAGAATTGAGACGACCACAAAAGGCACATCCAAATTTTGTGTTGATCATTTGTTTTTCCGCGATGCGTACCAATTCAACATTAGTCATTCGGTACAGTCAGCTGTTGTGTGCAAGAAACTAGCTGATCACTACACTATCGGTCTCGCACTAATAAGTAGTGACAAAATGAACATACTTAAAACCGTTAGCAAATAGACAACGCAAAAGTTAAGGAAGAGTTAAGTAAGATTGACTGGAGTCCTGCACTCAGCACTGACGACCCTAACCTCCCTACCATTAAAGCGTACATGAAAGTCCTCCCTACCATTAAAGCGTACATGAAAGAAGCGTCCCGTCGCTTCTTCGATAATGCTCCCCATCATAAAAACCCCTTGATAGTTGCCGCGTCCAACTACTTCCCCCATCCAACCTCGCGTTTTAAACACCGTCCGAGACACATCCTTACGGAAGAAGATGATGAAATCACAGTAGCCACTGCTGCAGCCATTGCGAGTAGATCACACTCCACAAGCTCTTCAAGCAACCGACGCCCCCGCCGGCGGGGGCGCGGAGGTCCCTCATTTGCTCCCCACTTTGGGAACTACCGGCACGTGCCGGGTAGATTCAGTCCAATACGTTCTCCCCAGAACAACTCGTAAGCCCAATCGCGCCCCAAGGGCGCGATTGAGCTGGTTGTTTGAACAACCACAAGCTTTTCCGGGTGAGCTCCTGCTCCCCACCATACAGTCAGGTGTAGATTGAAAGCCCCGGGGCTAAAAATCGTAGGGTCCAAAAAAAAAAAAAAAAAAAACTGACGACCCTAATTATGTAACAGAATTTATAACAGATAAGTTTCAGTTTGTTTATGAAAAATACACGGTTATTATGTCCCTATGGGACTTGTTAAGTAAAACCACACTTGTTGCTCTTGTAAATAATAATTATTTATTAGGAAAATGACAAAGTTTATATACTAGGTTTTCTAAGTCTGGAATGTCGATATTACATGGGTGTGACGTAGGTTGACATTTAGATCAATAGAAGTTATTTCTAGTAATATGATATCTTCAAGGCTTAGGGCATTCAACTAGTTCAAGGTTCCACATGTAGATCGTTCATTAACCTGTCACAATTATAAATGTACCATAGCTACACCTCACCATCCCCTTTTAAAAAATAAAATATTTTTCTTTATTACAAAGATAAATATTTTGGTTTCTCAAACTACTCATAGTCTACTGATTAGATAACATCGTTGTTATAGAAGTACTAATTACATTCCATGTTCTTATTCTAAACTTACACATGTTTACATTTGTTCCTACATACATACATAAATCACGCCTATATCCCTTACGGGGTAGGCAGAGAGTTAACGACCGTAAAACGGATATTAACACCACGTCTGACAAAAGTTTGAGGGTCAATCAGATAACTGTGTATTACTATAGTGACAGGTTGTCAGCCCATCGCCTAAAATTGCAATACACATCTAACCCTCGAGTCCCGTAGTCACTTCTTACGACACCCATAGGTAAGACATGGGGTGATGCTATTCTAGGCCGGCATCACACGGCATTTACTCCTATGCCTACTTGATTACATGTTTACTTATTGTATTATGATGCGTTTGTTTTCACTGGATACTTGATATGTATTTGTGGATTCCCTTTTTTGAATTATGGTATGCCACCTTGTGCATTATTGGTATCTGATTTTGTTATTTATTTCCTGATTTCTTGCCACTTGTTTTTGAAGTGTCGCTGGAAACAGTATTCTTCCTAATCTTGCTCTTCCACAAGAAATATAAACATATTCCAGTCAAGAGCCATGATGTCACCACTGGAAATTCTGAGCTTTGTCCAGGAGAAGAGTGTCTTCTTCTCGTTCCGGCACAATGTCTAATTGTTTTACTGCCGAATCATCTACCAGGGCGACAGAACAATCTATCGTTCCTGCTTCGATGCGCCGGTGGTAAATCACTACCTGAGTCCCGAAGTGGTGTGTCAAACCCTGGATACGACCCTGATGATATTCGAGGAGATATTTTTAATTATATGCGTTATGTGTTTATTTCCCTACCCTTAAATGATAAAATGAAAGTATATTTTTTTATATTGTTTTCACAGTTAAAATAAATTGAAATTAAAATAATTGACACTTAATTAATACACATTTTCTCAATAAAAAATTACACAAATTTAATAATTAATAGTATGGTTTTGTCTTATTTTTATGGACAATATTTTCCTTATTTTTCACTAATATTTTTACATTGACACCCATTTCATCGATTACCTCAAATGGACCTAGATATACTGGGTCTAATTTTTCTCGATCTTCCTTTTTAACAAGAAGCAAATCTCCTTTTTTGTAGTTTACATGATTGCAATTCTTATCGTTACTTATTTTTCTGTTTACTTTTGTCTTCATTAAATTATTTCGAGCGTCTTCTTGCGACTTTTGAATTCTATATTTCATTTCAAATAGGTAATCGTTGAAATTATATAGTGGGTCTATGTTTTTACTAAGATTACTTGGTAAACACAATTTTCCAAATACAAGCTCATATGGTGTATATTTCGTAGCTTTATGCATAGTAGTGTTAAACGAAAAACACCAATACTGTAACCAATGGCTCCACTTATGGGCTTCATTATCAGTTTGTATTCTTAAATAAGCTCCTAAATTTTTGCGTGAATTTTCTAAAACTCCTAAACTTTCATGGTGGTACGCCGTTGATTGTATTTGTTTTACTCCTAAAATCTTACAAATATCTCGCATTGTTGATGATATAAATTAGCTTCCTCTGTCAGTGGCTATTTCATGAGGAATTCCGTACCGCAGAATAAAATTATCAACTAAAGTGCGCGCGACCGTCTCGGATTCCTTATTATGTAATGGGTACGCTTCTACACGTACTTCGTGAGTTCGCACTGTAGCGTTAGAATATAGCAATATCCATTGCTGTCTTTCGTTAAGGGACCAACTAAATCCAGGAAAAGTTTATCGAACGCTGACGTTGCAGTACTGGTTATACACATCGGTTCTTTCACCATTTTATTAGTATATTTTTGTTTTTGACATTGATTACAATTTTTAACATATAGATTCACGTCTTCATTTATACCTGACCAGTAATAATATCGTTTTATGTTATTTATCATTCTTTGTATCCCTGCATGGCCGCTCGTTGGTAAAATATGAAAATCATTTAGAATAACGCGTCTGTCGTCTTTATCATTTATTTTTTCTACTCCCCTTATAACACAAATGCGTGGCCCGGACCACATATCATCGTTATGTATACCTTGAGTTAACTATTTTACAAAATATTTATTATTTTCATTACGAATTATGCATAATACCTTTACGTTCAATGTACTGCAAAATGTACCCAATTCTCTCACGAAGAAAGCTCGTTTCATCCATGATATAGAGGCTGGGTTTACAGTTATTAACGACAAACTGGGAGTGTACGACAATATATTATTACTACTGGATACATAGTCATACATTTTTAAACATCGATCAAAGTCATTTTTTTCTATACTCAATTCTATGGAATGAGTAGGTTTCTTAAGAATTTCTACAACTTTTGGTTGCGCGGTCTAATCGTCTGTAGATATTTTTTTAGGTAAATCCTTGGTATTTCCTCCTTGCTCCATTTTTCTCCTTTGTGCTCTAGTCAAAACTAACATAACCTTCTCTTGCATACTCTTTAACTTTTCACTTGTAATTTCAATCCTAGACAATGCGTCTGCAGCTACATTGTCTTGTCCTTTCAAATATTCTACCGTAAAATCATACTCCTCAAGGCATTATCTAAATTTAGTTAATCGACTTGAATGATTATTCATATTAAATAAATATACTAAAGGTCTATGGTCTGTAATAATTCTAAAACGTCGACCATATATGTAGGGCCTGAAATCCTTAACTGCCCAAACTATTGCAAGTTTCTATAGTTGGATAATTCCTTTCTGCCGAGTTCAGTGTACAACTCGCGTATGCTATTGGTAATTTATTACTGTTTGACAAAATACTTCTAATTGCCAGACCTGATGCGTCTGTGTGAATTTGAAATTCATTGCTTTCTGCAAATTCGGGGTACTGTTACAAGGGCGGAGAACTCATTTTCTCCTTTAATATTTCAAAAGCATCTGTACATTCCTCAGTTCATTCAAATTTGTCATTCTTTCTAGCAAGATTATTTAAAGGATACGCTATTTTTGCAAAATTTGGGATACATTTTCGATAATAGTTAGCAAAAGCTACAAACCTTTTAACTTGATCTGCATTTACTGGTACTGGATATTTTTTTATAAAATAAAATAAAATAAATAAATCAATGAACTTTTATTTCAAAATCAGCACAAGTTTTTACACTGAAATCCGCCAAACTATACAATAGTTTGTAGGCAGAAATATAACTCCCCATTTTAGGTAGGTACTGTTGTTAATTAATTACAAATAGGTTATCCAATTATCTATTATTGATTTACAGGGTAATTACTATAAATTACCTATGTATATATGACAAGGATTACAAGATTTTTAAAATTTTTGGTTACAATTCCATTAAACTGTTATTAAATTTATTTAGAAGATAACATTTGACTTTTCTTTTGAACGTTTGTTTGGTATTACATTGTTTGATATCCAGCGGTAAGTCATTATAAATTTTTGGTACAAGATATGGACGGGCTCTTTGGCCATAATAGTTTACAACTTTAGGTACAATTAGTATCTCATTCTCCACCTTCCTATGCAAGCGTGGATGACTCACGCGTATCTTAAACTCGTTACTACCTAACTGCTCAACGGCCATTGACATCGTAAACTTCTCATGGATAGGTAATATTTTGCAAACGTGAAATAACAGGTCATAATTAATTTTACACTGCTCTTTAGTTTTGCTATCTGCCAATGTTTTCATGAATCTTATTTGCAACGATTTTAATTTATCCAAGTACGTACGAAACGTTCTACCGTATGTACCAAGTCCAAAAGAGATTATCGAGTCCGTTAAAGCGTAGTATACTGTATACAATGTTGCTCGGTCAATGAAAAACTTAAGCTGGTGGAACTTTACAAGAACTGCTCGTAACTTTTCACACATTATCTCAATATGTTTACTCCACGAGAAACTCGAATCGACAGTTAGCCCGAGGTACTGGTACTCCTTCACCAGCTCAACCTCCCCACAGCGGCATTGCGCGTGAGTTAAGGCATTGTGCAAACAGCTGTAGTCGTGACCCTTGATAACGGGCCGCCTGCTAATGGTTTTATTGTACGGCGAGTGTATATGCATACACTTTGTCTAAGATAAGTTAATTATGATACCGTTATCATGAGCCCAACTTATTATGTTGTTAAGATCCTGTTGTATACGGTCTTCAATTATGTCAATATTTTTATCAGAGTACACTAAGCATGTATCATCTGCATACATGTATATTCTGCAGTTTTTTATAACATTACACATAACAGAATATAACATGACACAACAGTCTGCAGTGATCGGTTAGTTAGGTACGATTCTAACCATTTATTTACTGGGCCTCTAATACCACATTCTGCCATGGCAGACAGCAGCTGGTGGTGGTTCAACGTATCAAAAGCTTTTTTGAAGTCTATGTAGACCACTACCACCTGCTGCCGACCATTAAGACTGTTGTTTACGTCATCTGAAAATTCCGCGAGTGAGGTGGCCGTGCTGCGGCCCCGTCGGAACCCATGCTGTACATTACTTAGTATAGAATTTCTTTCAAGAAACGCACTGATCTGCCCTACTACGAACTTCTCGACAATTTTATTTATGACAGATAAAATTGCTATCGGGCGATAATTTGTATAATCTAAGTGCGATCCTTGTTTAAATATGGGTCTTATCAGGGCCGTTTTAAGATCCTTTGGGTAAGCTGCCTGTTTCGATACATAAGTTTATAAACAACGCAATGACTGGACCTATTTTCTGCTTAATATATTTGATGTCCCGCACTCGTATTTTATCTAGCCCCGGCGACTTATCGCGGCTCAAGGCGTTATTTATTTTAATGACATCTAATGCAGATGCCTTTTTAAACCTCATCGAAAGTGGGGCACTATGCACATAATCATCCCTGTTTAAAAACTTATGATCACACACATGCTTAATATCCGTTATCTCTTTAGTAAACGTAGTGGAGAATTTATTACGTATGTTAATTAACGAGTCCTTTTTACCTAAGTATTTCAATATCAAGTCATCTAAACTAAGTTTTCCTCTACCTGTCCAGCTATTTATTTTAGACCAGATTTTTTTCATATCTTTTTAACAGTTTATTATCTCATTTTGCCTATATTTATTTTTAGCACTGTTGATACATTTATTTACCTTATTTCTATACGTTGTATATTGCAAACGTTTGATCATATCATTTGGTTTATTTTTCCACTGACGAACATTTTTATAATTTATCATTACTTTTAACCTAGCATCTATCCATGGTTTCGGTGTTCGTTTTTTGAATACCTTTCGTTGAGAAGTAGTTTTTTTATACACATTTTTGAAAATCGATAATAACTGTTCATAAAGTAATAATGGGCATTTACATACCAAAAGTTCCTGCCACGCGTACTCATCCAAAAGTTGTTCCACTATCCTATCACTAATTACCGTCTCGCGGGAGGTATTTTTACACTTGTTGTCGCCACTAGTTGCACTTTTTTCAAACCGCACTCCTATCAAGTAATGATCGGAAATTTTGCACTGCAATACACACGATATAACGTATGGCGCTGCCGGTACTCGAACCCAGGCATGATCCAGGCACGAGCGCACTACCCTGCCTGTAACTATAACTGTAACTTTACTAGGGTCGGGTTTTATTCCTTCTGAAGTTACGACATGTCCCAAATACAATTTTTCCTTTTTAAGAAAATTACATTTTAAGGGATTAAGTTTGAAGTTATTCCCTCAATCGCATAAAGACATCAATAAGGTTTTTATTGTGAGATGCTAATGATCTACCCATCACAATGACGTCGTCAAGGTAAACAATACATTAGTCAAAGTTAAGACCAGACATAGCGATCGTCATAGCTCTACTAAAAGCAATTGGGCTTGTTTTAAGATCCATAGGCAATATGAATTCAATATTTCTGTGATATTTGGCAAAGGAAACTTATCATGTTGTATTTGTTCATTTAATTTTCCATAGTCAATAACTACTCGCCATGTTTTTTTCCACTTGAATCCGTTTTCTTTGGTACTAATAATAAAGGACTTGACCATTCTGAATGCGATTCGTCAATAATATCGTTATCTAGCATTTCTTTAAGTTGTCTATTTATTTCAGTTTTTTGCGTTTGTGGTAATCGATAAACTTGTTATACACGGGAGTAACATTTGGCTTTAGGTGTATTGTTTGCTCATACAAATTTGTAGTATTTAGCTTATCGCCTGGTAGGTGAAAAATATCTGCAAATTTTGCACAAATGTTTGAATTTGACGTTTCTTCTTCTTCATTCAAATCATCTAACTTTAAAACAGAAAATAAAGTTTTAAATCTCTTGGCATTATTTTTACTCTTTTCAAAAGAAAAACAATCGTATTCGTCTAATGACCTTATTTCTGGTGTAAAACAATTAAAAACTTCATCATTTTCACGTGCATTCATCACCTTACAAACAAGCTTTCCATTTATACTTCTAGATATGGAGTTGGCTGTAAATACTCCTTCGCTTATCTCATTTGAAACAATAACACAGTCGCTGATAATGTGAGTTGGAATTCTAATTATAGATTCAGTCCTAGCTGGTAAGTTCACGAACGAATGATAGGTATTAGATCCTCCTGTGTATAACTGTATAGGTACTGATATTCTTTCATCATTTATCTTTAAAGCCATAGTATTATTTTCGTAATCTAATAGGCACTTATACCTAGTTATGAAATCTTGCCCGAGTATACCGTCAACATCTAAAGGTCACTCTGGAAAAATATGAAAGTTGTGCTTAAATAAAAGTGTATTATTACTAGTACTGTACAACTCTACTTGTGTATATCCATCTGATGTAACCTTGCCCCCAATACCATTTATGATGGTCGTCTTTGGATAAACAAACTCGCCGGTTGCTAAGGCTGTATAGCGTTTCATTGCGCTTAATGATGCACCTGTATATATTAACCATGTTAGCAACTTTCCTTGTACACTAAATTCTACTGAGTTCATGTTGTCGTAGGATAGGATATACTGTTGTGAATTGTTATGTTTAGTCCCGAAAAAACTGCTGACGTGACGATTTGATGCATCGTTCACATCATTGGCCTCTTGTTGTATATTCACCGTGTGATTACGCTGGCCATATTTATTGTTTTTATAATAGTGTTGGTTACGGTTATACCCGAAACTACCCCTTCCTCTATAATTATTTCTATAATTTCCTGAAGGGAACCTACTACTGGCTCTGGGAACTGAATTTACGCGGAAGATTGGCCTATAGTTCCTAGCACCACGCGAAGCGCGTTCGTGACGCGCAGCGAATACTTGCGCGGGTGGGTTAGAGGGAGACATAGCTATTTCTTCGTCTTTCGCTCCTTGTATCGCGTCCTTGAGTGACGTGTAGTTTCGCGCCGATACTACTGTACTTAATCTTTCATTTCGTAGCCCATCAGCGAACTTATGGATAGCTTGCTTTTCATTTATAGGCTTTAATATTTTGTATGCCTCTGCATTGCCATTGGCTTGCATAATGGTTAAGTTGTCAAATATTTCCTCTAATTCCTTACTAAACTGTTCTAAACTACGGCTTGTCTGACGCGCGGTTTGTAAGCGTTTCTGAAGTGCGGTGTCGGATTTCTTTGTTATCAAATGCGTTTTCTTATCATCAATCATGTTTTTCATAGATACATATGTGTCTGACATCCTTAACTTAGCACCGTGAGATAAACGTGTCTTTAGAACAAAATTCATTAAAGTGGAATGTTCGTCATCTTTTATCATTGTTGAATATAGATCTATCGCGTCGATCAATTGTAATGTAACACTTTCCGAGTTATCTATAACTGGTAACTGGTATGATAGTATTTTACTATATGCCTGTTCTATTTTAGGTATGAATTTTTGAATAATGTTACAATCTGACACAGAAATTTCTGCTTTTTCGACCTTCTCACTATACTCTTCTATGAAGCTTTGATACTCTTCATATATTTCTTTTGCTAATTCCAATTTTTCTAGACCTAATCTTTCTTTTCTTCTATCTGGACCAAGTTTCTTTAAATATTCTTTTAAATAAAAGATTTGATCATAAAATTCCTCTACATTTGTCATTAGTATTTGAGTGAGTTTTTGGTATTAGATCATAGAAAAGGCAAAAATTTTAGACACACAAAAATTAAATCATATCAAATTAAATAAAATCTTGGAGGAAAAGTCACTGGACACTTACATAGTTCACTGATATCTTCACTTTCTGCACGTAGTTAGTTAAACAGATACTCGCCGCTGCCGCATAGCTACCGCTGTAGCTTGTCTTTCTATCTTCTTAGTAAGACATTTGTTAACTTTTTTCCACACCATGTACGAGAAGACGATCGATACCATGATCACAACTGCTACTTGAAGATATGACAATACGTTGTCTTTTTGTGAAGTCGTATGTGATGTACTCGCACCATTATCTTGGCCGTTTTGGGCAATTATAACCTCCTCTTCGAATAAAAACTGTCTCGGTCGCCATATTATGTCCCTATGGGGCTTGATAAGTAAAACCACACTTGTTGCTCTTGTAAATAATAATGATTTATTAGGAAAATAGCAAAGCTTATATACTAGATTTTCTAAGTCTGGAATGTCGATATTACATGGGTGTGACGTAGGTTGACATTTAGATCAATAGAAGTTATTTCTAGTAATATGATATCTTCAAGGCTTAGGGCATTCAACTAGTTCAAGGTTCCACATGTAGATCGTTCATTAACCTGTTACAATTATAAATATACCATAGCTTCACCTCACGGTAACAAGTAGAATAAATACTAGTAAAAGGCAGCAATGTGAATGGATCAGCAAAAGATTAGTAGAAATGAGCAATAGAAAGAAAAAATTGCTGGATATTCATCTTAAAGATACTAGCAACGCTAAAAATGAACTAATATATAAAAGATATAGAAATAAAACTTATAGATTGATCAATAAAGCCAAAAACAAAAATATAAAAAAGAAATTTGTGATGTTTTTAAAGATAAAAAGAAAATGTGGAGTCTAATCTATAAACAAACTGGTAAATTAGTAAAGGCAATAGACGATATCTTGATAAGAACATTTAAAATGAAAGCAGATAGATTGTCAAAAAAATTTGCTTACGATTTTGACTCAAATGTGAAAAACATATTATGTACGGTCGGATTCATAAGTGAAGTCATAGTTAGACCACGTGACAGATTGCAATACGGGTTATTATCCTCTGTACTCACTTTACTAACTCACGCACACACGTAAGATTATCGACTGAAGTAGAAAAGTCCACCTTAATGCGTAGCATTTAAACTTAACAGATTACCACCTAGAAGCGACATCTATGTAATCTTTGAAATAATTACTCGGTGATAGCCTGTTGCCACCACATTACCACAAAGTAAACATCACACTGGTTATCCTTATTCGTTGACTTGTAGTAAAGCAATAGATTACTTATCTTTATTTCGTCACTATGATCCCAAGTAACCTATTTTAGAATGACATGTACAAATTTATCAATGAACTTATTTAATTATCAACGAATTTATTATTTTAATTTTACTATTGTTTTGCTAATATTTAACTTATTTTAATCATAATTATTATTATAATTAAGGTATTTGTAAGTGAATCTCGTACTTACTGATGATGATGTAGTTTTGGACAGTTGAATCTTAATCTTATGTACCTACCTATGTAATTAATGAATAATATAAATGTCGCATGTATGCATGCCACAACTTGCAATGCCCTTATAGGGTACATGTACCTATCTGCTATGTATTTTTTTTGTAACTTTAAGCTTGTACATGAAAGCATGAATAAATTGAATTGAATTGAATAACCGTAGCTTAGCGGTAATAGTTTTTACCTTCTAATCAGAACGGAACCGGGTTCCCATCCCGTCTCTGTATGTCGAATAGTGATTTTTTAAATGTTTTTACCATATTTTCTCCAGTAATAATTATTTTATATAATATTTTTCAATATATTCATATATGTATTATATGTATAAATGTTTATTGTAAATTATGTATCAAAACATTTTATCTAAAAACACAAACCTATATTGTAATAAAACAAAAAGTAAGGTAAGAAATTATTTTATTGGTAGGTATTACTTTATATAAATAACATAATAACATGAATGACAACTTTTGGTAACCATAAGATAAGTAAAACTATATAAAATACTTGCTGTCGTAATACGTAGTTAATAGTT
Organism: Tuta absoluta; assembly: GCA_027580185.1. Lineage (NCBI taxonomy): Eukaryota > Metazoa > Arthropoda > Insecta > Lepidoptera > Gelechiidae > Tuta > Tuta absoluta. Next base: position 299,709 of record JAQAHW010000089.1, on the reverse strand, counting down.
TTGTTTGAATGGTAAAACACAATACTATTATGTAAAATGATATTAAGTCTTCCTTAGCTGAAACATCGATAATTATTTATAAGATCATAGGAATGATCTAAATCTTGGATTGAATCTTTCAAGAATGTTATTTAAGTTATAACTTCGTTAGTAATAATTTTTTTGTTCTGTGTTTAACGATGCTGCACTTGCCTCGGAAGTAAAAGTAATTGTAATAAGAAAATCAGTTATTTGCCCACGCTAGCCTTTAGATAACTGACTAATAATGATCAATCTTATATAAATATATATCGATGTTTAAGCATGTTTTAATTGCTAATGTAATGCTCCACAAATAACTACTGCAATAGTAGGCGGGTAAGCAGATAAACTGAGGTTGAGTGACTACAGCAACGATTTATCGGGCCCGCTTCGGCATACATTGCTGATTATTTTGTGTATATTCATATATTATAATGAAATACACAAGATAATCAGCAATGTATGCTAGATCGGGTCTGATTGAAATCTTAAGAAAAATCGCCGCCTACATAATTACCTCCTGCGCTGTTTTTAATAACACTTAATAAACACTTAATAGACTCGAGCAAATTAGTGCATATATCTGTTCCTCTGGTACTCTCCCACACTCCCATGCAGTGAGCCTTTAAAGTCTCTGTAGTTCTTTCATTGCGCATGTCCCAACTTTGCACCATTAAACCCCATAAATTCTGTATGGGATTTAAGTCCGGAGATTTTGCTGGCCAACGAATAACTTGGATATCTGGGTGTTGGCTAAACCAATTATTCACCACGGCAGCTCGATGCACTGGACAATTATCCTGGACAAATGCAAAACGAGGAACTTCACTAGCAGGATAAACAGTTAAACAGTTCGCACCCTCGCCTCGGTAGCATGTTTTCCTGTAGCTTATCAACATAATTAGCGGCAGTTGCACGCCCAGTTTCTTGTGCTACTAATTTTCCTGGACCAGCGGCAGAACCATTTTCTTCATATTGTTACACCATCATCCTCCGCTGTGAATCATTAATAAGACGAGTCGAGTTTTTACGCTACCTCCCTCTTCAAAACGTGGAACCCAACGTTTAACAGTCTTCCACTAAAACAAAGTAGCATTATTAATATAAAAAGTTTATAATGATCGGTTTACAGCTACCAACAACCTATAAGTCAAAGTTTTTAATACTTAAAATACTATTGTAATGAAATAAAACTATACTTACGGCCAGACCAGTCTAATTAGCAATTTGATTTAAATTATATCCAATATCATGCAGCGCAACAATACGCTGCCTATCCTGCAAACTGATTAGCAGGTATGAATTTCGAAGAAATAACACTGAAGTTTAATAAATAAACTTATGCTAAAAAAAACACTTAGCACACGCACTATCTCGCAAACGATCTAGCAACAATTAAAATCAAATTCAAAACTTACAAAATTTTGCTTCATTTGATAAAATAAAAACTAAAACGATGATATCGGGATTCGAACCATTGTCTCCACTATTACGGCTAAGAATTTACTTGACCGCGCTACCAACCAAGCTACCGAAGTTAATGATTCATGCAGTGAAATAGTCAATACTACTCAGCCTATTATACAATGGTAGTTCGTCAATAATAGTATGTTATACGTCATTTGTGTCATTGTGTGTGTCGCCGCGGGTGCGAGCGACTTGTTTTCTGAGGTTTGTGTTAACTATGACTCCACTTTTGAACGCGACCGTACATGTGATGTCCCGCTGTTGGGTGAAAAATCTTATATAAACACGCCTGAAATAACACTGAAACTAAATAAAATCAATGATCAAACAGTCCTCAAAATCCTCAGACAAATAGATGAAAACAAAAGTCCAGGTTTTGATAAAATACGAGCTAAAGACATAAAATGTATCATTTTAAGTATTAGTCCGGGTCTATCGCGATAGTATTTAGGTAAATATTATTAATTTACCTGTGTCCCGACGTTTCAACACAGTTTCATGTATTGTGGTCGCGGATTGACTGACAATACATGAAACTGTGTTGAAACGTCGGGACACATAATATTTACCTAAATACTATCGCGATAGACCCGATTTAATACTTAAAATGAGTGAAAGTAATCGCGAGTGCTTAAAAAGTTATATAAAATGTATCGCTGATAACATTGTTCCCATACTAACCCATCTTATTAACACATGTATAAATTCGTGAACTTACCCGGACTCACTTAAAGTTGGCCTAGTAAGACCTATCCATAAAAAGGGTAGCTATTTAGACACTAACAATTATCGACCAATAAAAATTCTTTCGTGTCTAGATAAAATCGTAGAGAAATACTATGGACGGGCAATAAACGATTTTTTATCCAGCAACGACATCATACACGAAAAACAGTTTGGTTTCCAAAAACATAAAAGTACTTCTCAACTGCTATCACAGTTAAATGATGAAATAAATGACTACTTTAACAATAAAAACAATGTTATATTAATAATGATAGACTTTAGCAAAGCATTCGATACTTTAAATTATAATACTTTGTACAAAAAACTTCAGCAGATTGGCATACAGGGCCCTGTGCTGAGTTGGTTTAAAAACTATCACACCAATAGATATAATATGGTTAGTATAAATAAGGAATACAGTGACCCGATGCCAACCCTAAACGGGACGGCACAAGGTTCAATTATGGGACCGACTGAGTAGTTATTATACGTCAATGACATGTGTAATATATTCCAGCACTGCTCTGTATATCAATTTGCTGACGATACTTGTCTTATCGCAGCAATCAAAAACATTGAAATAGCTCAAAGGATGATCCAAACTGATTTTGACCAGCTGTGTAAATGGGCACATGACGTCGGTCTATCTCTTAACTACCAGAAGACAAGAGTACTGCATAGATAATGCTATCCTACATTGAATAAAGTTATTTCATTTTCATTTTTATTTTCCTTTGCTTCTGCTACTTTAGCTACATATTGGTAAATTTGTGTTTGGTTTGCCTGTCATATGGCTCAATAAAATTAGTAAAATCATAATTTGTCTATTTAAATTTAAGACTACCTTCCTTAATAATTTGCAAATCAGATAAACGGATTAATAATTAAAAATTCTGATAGTTTAATAATAATTATTTAAACATATTCAAAGCTTTATTTATACAATGCAATAACGCTTAAACTGCTCTATTAGCTATTTTACTTTTTAATTTAACATCAGAAGTGGGATGGAATCCTTTTAGCTTTTTATTTTTTTGCTAAAATATATTTTCTTTATTAGGTTTGCCATAATGGATGCCAAACAACTAAAGGGGTTGCTAACTGCCATCCGTGATGCAGTTTCGTCCAACCAGCGTCACGAATACATCGCGTTGCCGATCTTCGATCCTGAGAAGAATGACAGCGGTGCTGCATCGTGGTGTGATAGCATCGAGAAGATCAGCGAGGAGTTGAGCTGGAGCAGTCTTCAAAAGACGGCAAAATCCGGTAAGGCCTTACGAGGCTCTGCTTTAACTTGGTTCGAGTCTTGGGAGCCTGAAGATGGCCGCTCTTGGGAAAACTTTCGCAAAGATATTGTTGCTCTATACCCTCCAAAGAAAAACCTAAGCGAAAAACTGACCAATGCCGTGTTGTATTCCTCTGAATCTGCAGATTCTTATACTGAGTATGCTAGGGAGAAATTGAAATTGTTACGCAGCACTAAAATTGCTTTTACGGAGAATCAATTAATCGAGATTGTTTGCGGTGGTATTCGCGAAACTCATGTCAAAATGGCGAGCTATAATAGTTCTGTGACAACAACAACCGATCTTATTGCGTTATTTTCAACTCACGCGAAACAATCACGAAAGAGACCTTTTGATTATTCTGATAACCACAATCGTTTACGTTCTAGACATTCTCTGGGACTTAGTGAGTCTGAGCGTTTTAAAAGTAGAATATATGAACAAAAGAGAACTTGCTATGCATGTGGCGAAACAGGGCATGTCAAGGCGCAGTGTAATAAATCCAGGTCTTTGTTTGGACAAGCATTCTCATCAGTTACTCAGGGTAAACCTCAAAATCATTTTGAAAACAAAAATAATCAACCAAATATTGGCAGTAGCAATATTCAAAAGAAAGTTTGCTCTTTTTTCAAAAAGATTGGCCATGATTCTAATGCTTGTTTTCATAAACAAAGATTGGATCGTAATGCATCTTCAAATAGTGTCAATGCGGTTTCAAAAAATGGTAGTTTATGACTGACTAAAGTTAAGATAAATGATTTGGAAGTAGATTCTTTAATAGATTCTGGTACTCCTTGTAGTATATTATTAAAGAATCTTTAGCACAGCGCCTTAACAGCCATTTTTCCCCTTGCTCGGAGTATCTTTCTGGAATAGGTGGTGGTACTTTACATGCTTTTGCAACAGTTACGCTTCCAATCAAAGTCGATGAAAATATTTATAGTGAGCTAGAGCTATATGTTGTCCCTGATAAAAAAAATCATTAAGATTGTTTAATAGGACGAAATGCCGTCCAGACTCCTAACCTGGCTATGCTTACTGACTCCAAAAGCAGTAAAATAATTCACACTAGTCCTCCTGAACAGTTGAATGTATTAAAACATTCTTCTTCCTCCCAATCAACAATCCCATTGAATTCACAAGACTTGTCTACTCTGATATCTCATTTAGATAACACACTGCAATCCAAAATCAGGGACGTCTTCGACAAACACCCTTCGGTTATATCTTCTCCAACTAATGTAGGCTCTGTGTCAACGGGAGAGTTAAAATTGCGCCTTAAAAATTACCATGATGTTCATTATCGGCCCTACCGTTTGGCTCCCGTTGAAAGAGAAAAAGTTAAAAATATTGTCCAAGATTTATTGGATAAAAATATAATCCGTGTCCAAGATTTATTGGATAAAAATATAATTCGCAATATGCCAGTCCAATTTTGTTGGCAAAGAAAAAATATGGCGGCGATCGTTTATGCGTTGATTATAGAGCCCTAAATAAAATTATCGAGAAAGATAGATATCCTTTACCCCTGATTGAAGACCAGATAGTTAAACTAGGAAAGGCTATATATTTTATCTCTATAGATATGAAAAATGGCTTTCATCAAATATCCGTGTCTCCCGAATCCATTAAGTATACAGCCTTTGTTACGCCCGACGGGCACTACGAGTATTTGAAAATGCCATTTGGTATATGTAACAGACCCTCAGTTTTTCAAAGAGCTATTGCAAAAGCCATTCAACATCTTGATTTTATACAAGTATATGTTGATGACTTACTATTAGCATTTTCATCTATTCCTGAAGGGCTTGAATATTTGGACTTGACACTTGACGCTCTCACTAAGTCTGGGTTTACCATCAACCTCAAAAAATGTAAGTTGTTTGTGTCTAGCACTGAATATCTTGGAAGACACATATCTAACAGTAGTGTCAGACCTAGCGAATCAAAAGTTTCTGCACTAATTAAGTCTCCAGTACCGACTAATGTCAAACAAGTCCGTCAATTTATGGGGCTTGCAAGTTATTTTAGGAAATTCATCCCTAATTTTGCCTCTCGTACGGCTGTTATTTCTAAATTAAACAATCTTAACCAAAAATGGGAATGGGGTCCAGAACAAGATATGGCTCGTCAGTATGTGATTGACCATTTAACTTCTCAACCTGCACTTACTATATTCGATCCTGCACTGCCTACCGAGCTTCACACTGATGCCAGTGCAATTGGCTACGGTTAAATTCTTATGCAGAAAAATAATGGGATCAATAGAGTAGTTGCCTACTACAGTAAGAGAACTACTTCATCTGAGTCCAGATACCATTCTCATGATTGAAACCCTTTCTATATATAATGCCTTAAAGCATTTTTGTGTGTATTTATTGGGCATCAATTTCAAAATTTTGACCGATTGCAATGCTATTAAATCCACCATGAGTAAGAAGGATCTTACTCGCTTACTCCAAGAGTTGCTCGTTGGTGGAATTATGTGCAAGATTTTAACTTCGAGATTATATATAAAAAAGCAAAATATATGAGTCACGTAGATTTTCTAAGCCGTAACCCTGAAACATCTTCTAACGCAGTAGTTGAAGACTGTCTTGAACAAACACTAATGGTTCATGTATTGCCTACTCATTCGTCTTGGCTAGAAGCAGCTCAGTCAAAATCTAACGAAACTCAATCTTTAATTGAAAAGGTACAAGCAGATGAATTAGATGGAAATCAATATATTTATCGTTACAATTTGTTGCATTACAAAGGCAGTTCCGATACGAAACCCAAATTATTTGTCCCTAATGTACTAAAGGTAGTAGACTGAGTATATTACGCTTATTTCACGACGGGAACTGTCATGTAGGTAATGATAAGACTCTTCAAAAAATAGTAGAATGTTTTTGGTTTCCAGGAATAGCTCGATTTGTAAAAAAATACATATCACACTGTCTTGTCTGCACTGAGTTCAAATCTCACACTGGTCCTAAGCAAGGCTTGTTACATCCCTTGAATAAAATTGCTATCTCATTTCAAATCCTGCATTTAGATTGTACTGGTCCTTTTATACAATCACCTGATGAGTACAAATACATCTTAATAGTAATAGACGGTTTCACCAAATTTTGTATGCTTAAACCTCTTAAGACTATGACCGGTCAGGAATGAGTAGGAAGCGTCCATGATACAGTCTTATTATTTGGTACACCGTCATTAATTGTCAGTGATGTGGGTTTACACGACTTACTTGTTGTATAGTTTGTAGAGAGTTTTAAACCCACATCATGAGTGATACTTGTTCGTTTAGTAATAAAATTAATTGTCAGTGATCGTAGAACAATTTTTAGCTCTAGTCAAATACAGTCCTTGCTTGCCGAGTTGCAAATCAAGCACCATATGATATCAACCGGAACACCCCGAAGTAATGGTCAAGTTGAACGTTACGTCACAACTATTACAAACATGTTGAGTACAGAGTGTAAAGAAACGTCAGATTGGCCGAACGTACTTTGGAAGGTTCAACAATCTTTAAATACAACCGTTCAAAAATCGACCGGATTTTCACCGCTTAGATTACTTATTAGACGTGATGCTAACATACCACCTATTCAGGCTCGATTGGATGATATCCCGGTATTAAACGAAACGGAAATAATTGATGCACGATACGAAAGAGAGTTAGCTCAAACTAGGCTTAAGGAAATTGCTGATAAATTTAAGAATCGTTTTGATTTGACTCGTAGAGACCATATTACTTATCAAATAGGCGATATTGTTTACGTAAATCAAGATCACAGAAGACACGACAAACTTAAACCTCAATTCAAAGGTCCTTATGAAATTCAAAATATTCTACATAATGACAAATTTTCCCTAAAAGTTAGAGGTAATTTAAGAAATGTAATTATTGCTAAAGAAAAGCTTCGACCAGGAGATTGGATAGATAAGCAAATAAATATGGAAGTTGAACTTGTAAATAGTGACGAGGATGACCTTATAACTAGCAATTAATAATTATTATTTTTATTAATATTGTATATCCATGGACAAATGATGACCCCATTCTCTTATCATGATTTATTATTTCTTGCTTATAAAGTACGTCCTCCAAAAGTCAAGAGTAAAGTAATTTTCCAACGTAATTTCCGTAACATGGACCTGGAACGTTTGAGAGAAGATGCTGAGAGCATAGATTGGTCGCCGGTGTTCGCAGCTGATGGCATTGATGCCAAGGTTTCTGCTTTCAATTTAATATTAATCGACCTGCTCGATACTCATGCGCCAGTTAGGCCCGTTCGTGTTAAGCATGCTCTTGCTCCCTGGCTGGCTCCAGTTATTAAGAGAGTTATGGCGAAAAAGGACAGAGCAAAGCGTAAATTGAAAAAGGATTCGTGCGACTCTAATTTGGCTGATTATAAGAAATTGCGTAACATGTGCAACAGATTGTGTAGGAATGCCAAGCGTCGCTATATTCACTCTAAATTAGAAGATCTTTCTCAGGCTCTGACCTGGAGATTTTTAAAGTCAATAGGCATGGGCAAGGCCATGGATACTGTCAATGGTACCATGGATCTTGACTCTTGACTCAACCACAAAAACATCTTCCCTTTCTTATCTTTCTAGTCTTGACCCGCCTGACTACACACAATTCACATTTAAATCTATCACTGAGGACGATGTTAAGAAAAGTATCCTTTCCATTTCCACGAAGGCAGTTGGTAGTGATGACTTAAGTCTGGATATGCTGCTTCCCATTTACGCTTATTATCTCTCACATAATAAATTTTTCACTAATAGCTAATGTTTTTCCTTCTCTGTGGAAGAAGGCCTTCGTTATTCCTCTCCCTAAAACTTCTGATCCAACTTCCCTTTCCCAATATCGTCCCATTTCTATCCTTCCTGTACTTTCAAAGGTTCTCGAAAGTGTTGTTCACAAACAACTATACTCCTTTCTTATTTCCAACAACCTACTTTGTCCTTTCCAATCCGGTTTCCGTCCCTCTCATAGCACGGTTAGTGCGTTGCTGAATGTCACAGAGGATATTCGCCATGCAATGGATAACACTAAACTTACTGTTATGACTCTGCTTGACTTCAGCAACGCATTTAATTCGGTTGACTTTGATATCCTTCTTGGGTCCCTCCACTCTCTTAACATTGCTCCCTCGGTGATAGACTGGTTTTGGTCTTATCTACATGGTCGCCGGCAGTGTGTGAAGACTGACAATTTAACATCGGACTGGTCGGATCTTACTGCTGGTGTTCCCCAAGGCGGCGTTCTCTCTCCATTGCTTTTTTCTATTTTTATCAATAATATTTCTCGAGTAATCTCTTCTCCCTTCCATCTATATGCAGATGACTTGCAAATTTACAGGCATTTTTCTCTTCCTGAAGTATCCGAGGCTGTTGATTCTATCAATACAGATCTTTCTGCTATACAGACGTGGGCTCAGAATTTTGGTTTATTAGTAAATCCCACTAAGTCACAAGCCATGATCATTGGCAGCAGTAGACTTAAAAGTAAGCTTATTGTTGCTAATAATCACATTTATTATGATGGTGTTTGTATTCCATACACGGATAAAGCGAAAAATCTTGGGATTATCTTTGACTCTCACTTATCCTGGACATCCCAGGTTAACGAGGTTAGCAGGCGCATGCATTATTCTTTTCATTCTCTCAAACGTCTCCAGTACTTCCTTCCCTTTCAGACTAAAGTAATGCTTGCTCAAGCACTCCTCCTCCCTACTCTTGACTATGCTGATGTGTGTTACTTGGATGTGACAGAGGAGCTGCTGAATAAACTTGAGCGCCTGCAAAATCTTGCAATTCGGTTTATTTTCGGACTTCGCAAATATGATCACGTATCTGAATTCCGCGCTCAATTAAAATGGCTCCCTATCCGCCTTCGTCGTGATGTGCACATCCTGTCTGTCCTCTACAAGATTCTCAATGGTCCATCCACACCCGAGTATCTCCGCTCCCGCTTTCACTTTTTACCTCCGGATTCCCGGCCTAGGTACACTAGTACAATAGGGGGTCGTTTTAGAGGTGGACCAAGAACACGCAGAGGTCAATCAAGAGGACGTTTCAGAACGAGAGCAGGACGAAGTCAAACTGCGAGATCATCTATAACGCCTGTGGCTGTCAACAATGGTTGGACCGGTACCTTTTCTCCTTTAGAAAAACAATACAATACAATACAATATTCTTTATTTGTACAAAACACACAAAACAAACAGATACAAAAAATGAAAAACGATCGGTACAATTTAGGCGGCCTTATTGCTGAGGTAGCAATTTCTACCAGGCAACCTTTGGGTGAAAAAAGGAAGAGTATGTATGTTTAAGCGGGATAGTGCATAGGTACATCTACATATACTAATAAACAATTTTACATACTAATGCATATAAGTACATTATTTAAGTTTAATAAGCTAATATATACTAATATGATAAACTAATATATAATGATATGGAAGAGGATAATAAGAAAAACAATCAGTGAAAAAAGAAAAGAAATTAAATGAAAAATATGACAGCTGTACATAAAAAACATACATAAAACATAACTAGTAGCTAGAAATATAGGTATCCATACATGCTTACTTAATATTAAGAGACGTAAGAAAATGGTTTTTTATTTTCTCCTTAAAACAGGCCAGTGACGGTGACCGTTGAATATTCTGGGGCAAAGAATTCCACAGCTTGATAGCTCGCACTGTGAAAGACTTTGCATAAAGGTCGGTCTTGTGGGAAGAAAGGTTGAGCTTAAGGGAATCGCTGGCACGCAGATTGCGAGGTAGTGTCGAGGAGTGGAAGATAAAACGCTCTTTGAGGTAAGGAGGAGTATGAGGAAGGGAAAGGACAGAGTAAAGAAGGGAGAGAATATGGCAGTCCCTCCTAAGAGATATGGGTAACCATTTAAGCTGGGACCTATAAAATGATACATGGTCAAACTTACGCAGACCAAAAATAAATCTTATGCAAAGATTTTGCAGACGATCCAATTTGTTGACTAGCTGGACTATTAGGTCTGGATAACACATGTCAGCATAATCCAGAATCGGTAAAAGAAGCGTGTGTGCCAAGGAGATTTTAGTTTTAGTTGGCAACAGATTTTTAAGACGCTTAAGCGAGCTGTACGCACCAAACACTTTCCGGCTGACTTCAGAGATATGGTATTTCCATGAGAAACAGTCATCAAAGATAACCCCAAGGTTCTTAACTTTGCGGCTAAAAGGTATTATGGTACCGTCAAAAGTAATCGGAGGAAGCAAATAATGGTCAACACGTGATATGCTCCAATTGCTGCCAATGATGATGGTCTGGGTTTTTGCTGGATTCACCATCAAGCCATATGAGCGACTCCAGTCAGCAATGTTTTCAAGATCTCTGTTTGTAACCGCGATTGCGCCTGGAAGGCCAGAGAGTGGTGCTTGTGTGTAGATTTGGAGATCGTCTGCATACAAATGATAGGAAGAAGCAAGTGGAAGAGTAATAGAATTGATGAAGATCGAAAACAGGAGAGGAGACAGGACACCACCCTGCGGTACGCCGGCAGATGTGTCGCACCACGCAGAAAAGGTATCTTCAATGCGGATGCGCTGCCGGCGCCCAAACAGGTAACTATGAAACCAGTCAATCACCGCCGGAGGTATGTTATGGGAACGCAGAATAGATAATAGAATATCGAAATCCACCGTATTAAAGGCGTTACTAAAATCGAGCAGCGTAAGCACTGTCAGTTTCTGGTTCTCCATCCCAAGTCGTATGTCGTCAGTGATGTTAACTTAAGCAGTAGTCGTGCTGTGACCGGGGCGGAAACCGGACTGACAGGAGTTTAAAAGGTTGTTCGTGGCAAGGAAAGAAGTAAGTTGTTGGTGAACTAGCCTTTCGAGGACTTTGGACAGGAAAGGTAAGATAGAGATAGGACGGTAATCAGAAGGAGACGCAGGCTTTGCCTTTTTAGGTAGAGGAGTAATTTGAGCTTTCTTCCATGCGGTTGGGAACACACCAGAGGATAAGGAGTTATTAATGATAGTGGCGATGACTGGGGAAAGGATATCAAGGAGAGGAACAATCATAGCACGACTAACGTTGTCAGTCCCAACGGCATTCGAAGAGACGGCGATTCTTTATAACATCGCCAGCGGTGACTGCGTGAAAAGCAAAAGCTGGAAAAGTAGGAGCTGGCAGTGAAGAAAGATGATTTAAGGTACAAAGTTTAATTTTGTCATCAATATTAGAAGAAGAAGAGAAATCACTATTTAAAGAGTTAATATCAACATTACTTGCAGATACATGAGTACGAGACTTGCCAACCCCTAGTTTGTTTAGGAAAGGCCAGACTTTGGCTGGGTCTCCATTCTCAACAGATTGATGGATATGGCGTCGCTGTATATCCCGTATCTTCGTATTGCAGCGATTCCTTATCTGGCGAAATTTTTCCCGGTTTTTGTCCGATGAGTCCAGCTTGTACTTGGTCTTTGCACGCGTCTTTTGAACCATGTAGTTACGCATTTCATCGTTTAACCAAGGAGCCGGGAGGTGCTTGACACGCACTGGACGAACGGGGGCATGGCAATCGTACAAGTCAGTGAGATTTGAATTTAGAAATGCCACTTGGTCATCGACAGAGTAGAGTTTTTCTACTTGTGACCAATCTATTTTGTCTGCATCCTCACGCAATTTATCTACGTTAATTCCAGAAAAATTTCTAAGTAGCAGCGTTCTAGCCTTGATTTTCGGTGGTCGAATGCGATATGAAAGGTAAAGTAAATCATGGTAAGAGAATTCATCTGCTGTAAGTTGACCATGCTTAACGATGTGATCGCAAAAGGACACCATGATGAGATCTAAAAGAGAGGGGGTACAATTTGGGAAATGATGTGTAGATGTTATGGAAGGGATATGCAAATTAGACGAATGTACTACTGAAAGCAGTTTTTTTGCTTTATGATCATTTTTTAAAAGACAGGTATTAAAATCACCTAAAATTATGGTATGGCTAAAAGAAGAAGAGAAATCTTGAAGTAATTGCTCAAAGGAATCGTAGTAGTCATTTTCTGAAGAAGGATTATAGTAAACACCTAAAAGAATTTTGGAGTGTGAAAAAGTAAGATCTAGAAATAGGTGCTCAGCCGTTCCCAAAGGAGGCGGTTGAGGGGACTTGTGAATGACAGTGAAGGGTATATGAGAGCGGATATAAATAGCAACCCCACCACCTCTCGAAGAACCACCACGGTCATTACGGATGTCTAATTCCAAGCTAAACTCCCGCAGTGGAAGCGATTTACACAGGTAAATTTCTAGTAAAATACCAGGAGTTCAACTGGAGGCAGACAATGGCCGCGTTACGCAGCGCTAAATAGCATACGCTGCACAATATAGCAGCGCATACTATGAATTAAACGTGAACCTAAATCTATTTAACTTAATTAACTAAGTTGAGTGAAATTGGCAAATGATGTGTTCTGACCTTTACATAACTCAAGTCGGTAGTAAATACCGTCTGCCGATCTGGCGTTACGTCACACGTATTAGCACTAGATTATAAGTAAGTACCCCCAAATTATATCACCCCACGAATTCCGCAATTCGTACTAAGGAGTCACAATGATATGGTACAACAAATATGACTAAAGGGAACACACCATTAACACGAATAAACAGGTTTACACTTACAGTCAACGTGCCGGTCCAAATGCATAAAATACCCAACGGAGAAAGGAAGTTCAGGGAATGGATCAAATCGGGATTCCGTGGGTACTTACAGGGCTGGGTGGAAAAGATATCGACACCCAGCATTCCACTACAGCCTTGGCGCGTTATTCACGTCAAACCACTCACAGCTTCTGTTCGTATTCCACTTTGATATTAGTCATTACGCGTGACCCAACCCGAATTTGGGCCGTACAAACGCGGGCCAAAATGGCCACCTGATGCCTATTCAACGCGACGCTCACGTGGAAGACGTCGAGACATCCAACAATCACTAAGCCTGGCATTCCAGTACAACCCAGGAGAACCGCAATAATACGATGCATCAACACGCGCGATCTCAAATTGAATCGTCCATTACACGCGGCATCACAAAACGCGTGGCGGGAAATCCGCACAATACGATACGTTCTCGTCCGAACGGTTTTGAGTGACTGCCAGTGCGGTGCAGAAATCACCGCGTGGCGCCGTCAGGCGGTCTGCGCGCACGTCGCCAGTCTCGCCCTGCGAGCGAGAAAGGGACAACATATGCCCAGAGCGATGCGTGCGAAATCGCGGCGCATACATAGACCGTCATTAATACCTAACCCACCCCAGCATAGCAACGCTAAATTAAACATTCACCCGCCCTAGGCCGAATCCCTTAGGCCTATTCACTACTGGGGAGACGAGATAGCGTTGCTATTGCTCGCTTAAGAACTGAATCCCCTACCTGAACTGTCGCGACTCGAGGAGTGCCATCACTACCTGGGAACAAGTTGAGAATGCGCCCTCTGCGCCATCGCAGTGGCGGCAGGTTAGCATCCTTAACCAGAACGAGATCTCCGATGCGAGGGGGTTCAGTTCTGTCCGTCCACTTAAGGCGTTGCTGCAGAATGTGCAAATACTCAAGCGACCATCGCTTCCAAAAATTCTGAGACATTTGCTGCAGCAACTCATAACGCGTCAAACGATTGCTACTGACCTCTGTGTAGGGGTATTCTGGCAAGGCGTTAAGTGGTCGGCCAATTAAGAAATGCCCTGGTGTCAGGGCCTCCAGATCATTTGGATCTGAGCTAAGCGGACACAAAGGACGTGAATTGAGAACGGCCTCAATTTTACAAAACACGGTCGCTAGCTCCTCAAAGGTTAATATCGTTAAACCTATAACGCGCATCAAATGCGTCTTAGCGGACTTTACAACCGCTTCGAATATACCACCCCAGTGGGGGCATCCTGGTGGATCGAACACCCAGTTAATGCCCTGACAGGAGAGGCTCGTGCCGATAGCTTCCTCGTTTTCCGATAAAAACGTTATAATTTCTTTCATACATCGATCAGCGCCCTTAAAGTTGGTACCACAGTCCGACCTGATCAGCGCTGGTCGCCCTCTTCGCGACACAAATCTATCTAAAGCTGCTAAGAAAGCCTCCGTAGTGAGGTCGGCCACGAGTTCCAAGTGGACGGCCTTGGTTGCTAGGCACACAAACACGCACAAATACGCCTTGATTGACTTCGCGTTGCGAAGGCGTGATGCCTTTACCATAAAAGGCCCCGCAAAGTCCGTTCCCACACCCGCAAACGTCCAGGCTTCCGTCACCCGGTCCGGTGGGAGGTCTCCCATCTGAGGTTGCATTGTGGCTGCCTTCAACCGATAGCAAGGCAAGCACCGAAACACAATGCTCCGTACCGTACGTCGTCCAGACAAGATCCAAAACTCGCGCTGCAGAATAGGCAAAAGTGCATTGCAGCCCGCATGCGAGTTTTTCTGGTGACGATCCCTAACTATAAGTTCTACCAAAGGTCCCTTCTTTGGGAGTAACAGCGGATGCCGTGCTGAAAAGGGCAGGTTAGCGTTCCGAAGTCTACCTCCAACCCGGAGCATTCCATGCTCGTCCACGAACGGGTTGAGGCGTACAAGACCTCCCTTCAGCTTTCCACGGCCATCCCTGAGCAGCCTGGCCTCTTCCTCAAAATGTTCCGCCTGGACGACCCTAACCAATAAACTTAGAGCCGCATTCCGCTCCGCAGGCGAGAGGACAGGTGCCAAGTTCCGTTCTGCTTGAGGTTTTCTACAGTTGTTCACGAACCGTTTGATCCAACCTGTCACCCCTAGAAGTTTGTCGAGGGAGCTGTATCGTTCCAGCAAGAAAGCCGCACTAGGCTTAGGTACGATCTGCCCTACGTTCACTCGCAAACCTCGATCAGGTGGCCTAAGCGGCGACCCGCACTCATTGTATGGCCATCTCTCAGGTGACTCAGTCAGCCACTGAGGTCCCCACCACAGTGAGTGACCTACCAAATCAGGGGCCCTACATCCCCGTGAGGCGCAGTCCGCTGGGTTCTGTTCTCCCGGTACGTGTCTCCATACCAACGGAGTTTCCGATCCTTTAATCTGTGACACCCGATTTGCCACGAAAACCTCAAGAGTATGTACCGACGTCTGTAACCAGCACAGAACTATCCTACTGTCGGTCCATGCGTACACCGTTTCATCCAAATTGATGGTACCGCGTAGATTACTAGCGACATGATGTAGCAAGCGCGTGAGAAGCGCTGCTCCCGCCAATTCCAACTTTGGAATGGTCCATCTTGTCCTAACCGGAGCCACCTTACTCTTGGCCATAACTAGACGCACGTCTACAGTTCCCGTTGAACTGACTGTCCGCAAATAGACAGCTGCCGCGTACCCTCGCTCCGAGGCATCACAAAACCCATGTAGGGTAGCCTTACATCCCACCGATGGGAGCAACTTGCGAGGTATGGCGATGCGTACGATCCCTGGTAAGGTGGTCACAAACTTGGTCCAATCATTCAACAGCTCTCCGGAGAGCTGGTCGTCCCAACCCAAGTTTGCTATCCACAACCTTTGCAAGAAGCACTTCGCCATGAACGTCACCGGTGCGATCCACCCGTTAGGATCGAAAGTTCTGGCGATCGTCGATAATACCGAACGCTTCGTCCAAGTCTTCTGCAAAAGGTCTGGCTCGATCTGATACGTAAAGACATCATGCGTTGGCCTATATTGCACCCCTAGGATGCTCAACGTATTTGGATTGTCCGGGTTCTCGAAAAGGTGCGGGTCCTGCTGGAACTCACCTGGCAACCCGGCCAGGAGCTCTGGACAGCTGGACAGCCATTTCCGCAACTCATAACCTCCTGATTCCATGATCGCGATCAGCTCGTCTCGTAGTAGCAGTGCTTGTTGCACGCTATCTGCACCCGTGCAGATGTCATCCACGTAGACGTCGCGATCCAGTACTGCTGCGGCTCGAGGGAATCTTACCCTTTCCTGTGCGGCCAACTCTCGCAGCGTGCGTACTGCCAAAAACGGACTTGGCTTCAGACCATACGTTACCGTGTTAAGCTCATAAGTGACCATCGGCTCGTCAGGGCTCTCACGCCACAAAATCAGCTGGTACCGACGGTCATCCGGGTGTATAATTGTTTGGCGAAACATCATTTTGACGTCTGCGACGAACGCTACTTGGTGCAACCGAAAATCTGTGAGGATGTCCACAATGTCCCGGTTCAACTTGGGACCCGCGTGCAGACACTGGTTCACAGACACACCATTCGATGTAGGAGCAGAACCGTCAAACACTACCCGTATCTTCGCCTCCGGTGACTTCAAAACAGCCAGGTGTGGTATATAGTAATGCTCGACACACCTCCAATCTATGCTGGACACCGACATGTGGCCTAACTCTAGGTACTCCCTCATGAATTCGATATACTTCTGCCGAAGTGCTGCATCTCGCTTCATCTTTCTCTCCATAGCCAGTAGTCTCCGTTCCGCGATCTGTCGCGAACTACCTAAGGAGGGGCGGTTTGGGAGAAATGGCAGCCTGGTAACAAACCTACCTGACGAACTTCGTGCAGTGTTGTACTGATAGAACAGCTCGCACTCGTCATCCTCTGGCTTCCGTCTATCCGCTGTGGGTGGCTCCTCAGACTCCCAAAACCTCTGCAGCACCTCCGACAACACACTACCATAGAGAACCGTATCGCCCTCTGGTAGGTCCTGAGGTCTCCAAACTGGGCCAAAAATAACATACCCCCCTGTGGTATCAACGGCCACTAAACAAGTTTGCTGAAGTACCCGTTTTCTGCCACACCAGAATCTCCCGAGGACGTCTGACCCGAGGAGAACGTCCACCGTACCAGGAGTATCAAAGTCAGGATCAGCTAGCTCTAAGCCTGTGGTTAACCCTCGTACCGTTGACGGTAACCGAACCTGAGGAAGTTTCCCTACCACTTCATCCAGCACCACTGCTGAGGCATGATAGCTGACCCCTGTACCTGTATTACCTAATGTGAACTCGAAACTCACCTGACCCCGAACGTCAGGCACATCTACACCTCCAATACCTACAGCCCCATCCGTTGTGGGCCTTATATTTAAGCGTAGCCTACTCACCAGCTTACTAGACACAATACAACCCTGAGCCCCTGTATCTAACAAGGCTCTTACCTGTATGCTGCGGCCACCGTATCCCCATACCCAAATCATTGCCGTAGGCAACAATACCGTAATTGGCCGGGGGGCCGAAGCTGGCGTGTAGGCGGCGATTACCTAGCAGGAACCTAAGCGCGGAGTGTCCGCGTCCTGCGGGTGGGTCCCCTCTCTCCGTACACCTTCGAGTGGGTCCCACTCCTGCTGATAGGGACCTCTGGTCCTGTACGCCATGGCTGGCAGCCTATAGTAACCCTGCGGCAGGCGCGCGTACCGTGGATGCGCCTGTAGCCGCGGGTGCTCAGCCAAGGGGAGAGGCATGCGTGGGTCATGAGACCTCACCATGTTGTTCAGTCCCGCCGAGTACTGCATGTACTGGCCCTGGTATTGGCACCCGCCCGTAGTATCACGTACTTGTGATGGGTGCCCCTGACCTTGGACCTGTGACCACCTACCCTGTTCCGGCACCTGCTGCCGAGGTGGTGACTGTCTCGCGCGTGGTGAAGGGGGCATCACCTGCTGATGTCCCTGGCCTCGTCCCTGAAACCCTGGTGGAAGAGGACTCCTCCTTGGAGGGGGTGGGGAGCGTTGCTCCCGTCTAGGTAGGGCAGACTCCGTCCGCTGACCCGCGTCAGCTCTGCCTCCGTAATCTCCGCTGCGGTTCATGCATAGGAGCTGATGGTGGGCACCCTGGCAGTACCTGCAGTTGGTGCTTGATGGGCACTCTCGCACCTGATGCGGCCCCATACACCTAAAGCACCAACGCCGTTGCTGCACCACACCACGACGTTTCTGCACCCGCTGTGCAGCGAACTCCTCACACGCAGTCACTTGATGCCCCGCCTCTCTGCAGTAGGCACACCTCGATTCCAAATTAGCGACATTGTATCGCCTGGGTGGCCTACTCTTACCGTCTCGCGCCTGTGCACCCGGCCGTTCCGGGCGGCGAGCGGCCGCAGACTCCGCGTGAGGCGACTCTCCAAATTGGGCATCTACCCGCCTGCACTCGGCCTCGAGGAAGGACTTGAGCTCCTCGAAGGTCGGGAGGTAATCAGATGTCTTACCTCCGTGTGACTGTTCAAAACGAGCGGCCATGTCGCTCGGCAGGCGGCGCAACAACGTGTGGACCAGGATATAATCATAGCCTGACACCGGCATCCCCTGTCTCTCAAGAGCGTTCACTGCAACGCAGACAGGGTTGAGGACCTTGGCCCTGAGGTCCGTCCCTCGTGTGATGGTCGGCACGGTGAGCCACTGTTCCAGGAGTTGGTCAATCATGAGACGTTTGTTGCTGTATCTCTCGATCAGCAAACCGCGAGCCGTCTCGTAACTTGCATCATCGACTGGTAGATGCTTTACCAGCTCATGGGGCTCACCTTGCAGCTTGGCCATCAATTGTGCCATTTTATATGCCGGCTGCAAGTCAGTGCGGTTATGAATCACACTGTCAAACAGATCCTGGAATCGGGTCCAATCCGTGTAGTCCCCGTGGAAGACCGGAATCGCCACAGCCGGCAGGGGCACTTGCACCCCCGGTCCCCGCGGACCATGGGGTGGGTCCGGCTCCCCAGCTCTACGCCTGGTGATCACAGCAGCCGCCTGCTGGATCTCCTGCCCCATCTCCATGCACTGGGTCACATTCGTCCGGACCGTAAGTTTGACCTCCTCATCAGGCGTCCCATCAAATAACTCCTCGCATCCAGTGAGGCAATCCAACACCTCCGCGACCCGTTCGTCAATCCGTTGCGCACAAGCGATGAGTGCGTCCTCTCGGTCCCCGCGACCGACCATCGCCTGCTTAGTCGCGAACCAAATTAGGTGCGTTCTAATTTTTGCCTGAAGCTGTGTAATTGTGGGAGCCATGGTACCAACCCAAAGTAACACCGAACCTTACAATAATAGACAATCGGCCCTGATCCTACCGTTAGGATATCCGCACAGGGTAAACACAACGATAATAACGCAATTCACTAATTGATTGGCCCTGATCCTACCGATAGGATATTCTACACAGGGCACACTCTACAATCACAATAAATATATATTTTTTTTTATGTAGGTAGATTAAAAAATCTTATACTAAAATAATCTTAAATCTAGTGGTTTTCTGAACCACGCTCTGCTACCAAAAATTGTCTAATTCCAAGCTAAACTCCCGCAGTGGAAGCGATTTACACAGGTAAATTTCTAGTAAAATACCAGGAGTTCAACTGGAGGCAGACAATGGCCGCGTTACGCAGCGCTAAATAGCATACGCTGCACAATATAGCAGCGCATACTATGAATTAAACGTGAACCTAAATCTATTTAACTTAATTAACTAAGTTGAGTGAAATTGGCAAATGATGTGTTCTGACCTTTACATAACTCAAGTCGGTAGTAAATACCGTCTGCCGATCTGGCGTTACGTCACACGTATTAGCACTAGATTATAAGTAAGTACCCCCAAATTATATCACCCCACGAATTCCGCAATTCGTACTAAGGAGTCACAATGATATGGTACAACAAATATGACTAAAGGGAACACACCATTAACACGAATAAACAGGTTTACACTTACAGTCAACGTGCCGGTCCAAATGCATAAAATACCCAACGGAGAAAGGAAGTTCAGGGAATGGATCAAATCGGGATTCCGTGGGTACTTACAGGGCTGGGTGGAAAAGATATCGACACCCAGCATTCCACTACAGCCTTGGCGCGTTATTCACGTCAAACCACTCACAGCTTCTGTTCGTATTCCACTTTGATATTAGTCATTACGCGTGACCCAACCCGAATTTGGGCCGTACAAACGCGGGCCAAAATGGCCACCTGATGCCTATTCAACGCGACGCTCACGTGGAAGACGTCGAGACATCCAACAATCACTAAGCCTGGCATTCCAGTACAACCCAGGAGAACCGCAATAATACGATGCATCAACACGCGCGATCTCAAATTGAATCGTCCATTACACGCGGCATCACAAAACGCGTGGCGGGAAATCCGCACAATACGATACGTTCTCGTCCGAACGGTTTTGAGTGACTGCCAGTGCGGTGCAGAAATCACCGCGTGGCGCCGTCAGGCGGTCTGCGCGCACGTCGCCAGTCTCGCCCTGCGAGCGAGAAAGGGACAACATATGCCCAGAGCGATGCGTGCGAAATCGCGGCGCATACATAGACCGTCATTAATACCTAACCCACCCCAGCATAGCAACGCTAAATTAAACAACGGACAAGAGTGAAACCAGGGATAGAGAAGGAGGTCGATGAAAGTGAAGGATTAAGCCACGTTTCAGACACTAGAATTGCATGGATATACTTATTGTCAAAAGATGCAAGCATATCCATGTAGTGTGCTGGGATGCTCTGCGCATTTATGTGAACAACATTGAATTTTTTGCGTCAATCTGGGAAAGTGGTGTCAAGAGCTTCACTTAAAGTAGGAGGAAGACTATGAAAGCTGTCTTTAGAGTTGCTAGAAGAGCAGGAGCTAAAAATATCTGATAGATCATTTTTACATTAACATATATCCATGTGCAATAAATACAATAACTATAAATAAATTAAATATAAAATTTGTATAAAAACTAATTAATAATTTCTGAAAATAAATACTACATAAACATTCATACCCGCCGGGAGCCGTATCAAATTCTAAGTAACAGGAAAAGATAAAAAAAAACGTGTATGAAAAATACCGTGTGCCGTGTGTTGCCGGCTGAGAATAGCATCACCCCATATCTTGCCCGTGGGAGTCGTAAGAGGCGACTTAGGGACTTGAGGGTGTGTATTGCAATTTTAGGCGATGGGCTGACAACCTGTCACTATAGCGATACACAATTTTCCAAATAACCCTCAAATATTTGTCAGACGTGGCGTAAATGTCCGTTTTATGCGGCTGTTTACGCTCTGCCTACCCCGCAAGGGATTATAGGCGTGATATATGTATGTATGTATGTATGAAAAATATAAGTTATCTGTGCACGTAATTAGTTAGCGCAACACATGGCGCAACAACACTGAGTGATAGGCGTACTTGTGACATAAGAACAGACGTTCATTAAAAAAAATATATATACAAAGATACAGGTATTACAAAATTTTTGACGGAAAATCACAGAATAAAATACGATTTTACCTTCTAAACAATAAAAAACACAACGGAAAATGATGTGAAAAATTCGCCTGTTGAAATCATGTATAAATTATGCTGCAGTACCACAAACAGATATAACATAACACACGGTAAGTGCTTTTAGATTAAAACAGTAAAATAAATAGTAGGTACTGCACCTTGAAATGAACTAACTAAACTTGAAATCATTTTTTTCCAGCTCCTTGTCTCACACGCTTTGGTACGTCACCTGGTGTCTTTTTCGTGTCCGCCGCTGGATCATCTTGGGGCTCACCGGCAAACTTCTTCAGATACAATTTTTTTTAAAACCAATTTTTCAGCCAAGATACGTGCTTTTTAACTGTGAGACTTGGTCAGATGATGAATTTTTCAAGCAATACATTATTAATAGTGATGACATTTTGAATCAAATGTTGGACGCTACTAATCGGACATATTTTTTCATAAAAGGAAAAGAATTGAAGATGACTTTGAAAGAGTTAAAAACATTCATTGGAATACTTCTGATCATGGGTTGCATCAATTTTCCAAAGATCAGAATGTATTGGTCAAAACAGTACGGAGTTCAAATTATTAAAGATGCTATGACTCGAAGCCGTTTCTTCTCCATTCGGGCAAATTTGAAGGTCGTCTACGACCCTGAAGTTACTCCACAAGATAAAACCAACAGGATTTGGAAAGTGGCTCCACTTTTCAATGCCATATTACGTGGTTGTCATAGTCAACCAAGAGAAGATAACATCAGTATTGACGAGATGATAATCCCTTTTAGTGGTCAATGTAGAATTCGTCAATACTGTCCCAGAAACCAAACCCTGTGGGGATTAAAGTCTTTGTGTTAGCAAACCCAAATGGACTTGTTTGTGACATGGTTGTTTACCAAGGTGATACGACCTTTCAAGATCTCAAAGCTTAGGGATTTACTTTGGGTGAATCAGCTATCCTAAAACATTGTGAAACTCTGGTGCCTGTCCATCACATTTACTTTGATCGGTACTTTACAACGATAAAGTTGACTGAAACATTGCTGAAAAAAGGATTTCATGGAACAGGAACCATTCAAAGAAACAGAATACCCAAGGACTGCGAATTTTCACCTGAATAAGAATTTAAAAAGAAATCAAGAGGCACGTCCGAGACTCTGTCTCCACTTGATGGGACAATTGCCGTTACACGCTGGCTAGATAACAAGCCTATATTGATCGCGTCTACATATCACGCTGCTTCTACTCCAGATTATTGTCGACGATGGTCAAAACGCAACAAAAGGTACGAAATCGTCAGTCGTCCAGAAGCAATCAGGAATTACAATCGATTTATGGGTGGTGTAGACATGGCAGACAGAATGTTGTCAGTATGTCTCACACGAGCACGCACAAAGAAGTGTACTGTGCGTTTTATAACGCACATGATCAATTTAGCAGTTTGCAATGCTTGGTTTCAGTTCAAAGATCGTGAGAAGCAGAACAATGTCTCTGCGTCAAAAATAGACCTAGACTAGAGTCAAGAGCAAACCCATCATTAATAATTAAAAAAAAACCCAATTAAGGACATTCAGACTGACGCTTGGCGAATAGATGATTGCACAAAACGTTTTGTCCTCAGACTCAGAATCTGGTAACAAAGACGGATATTTACAACCGAAACATAAAAAGCGAAGAGTTGAAGTCAAACCTGTGTCTGCTGAAAGTTTTCGTTATCACAAAGCAGAGCATTTAGTTGCTTATTCAGCTAAACAAAACAGATGCAGATGGAATTGCACAAAGTTAACCACTGCATACTGCATCAAATGCAATATATATCTGTGCAGTACAAGAAAACGCAATTGTTTCCTCGAATTTCACACACCAAATATTTGACTGTTATTTTATTAACGAACTTTATTTGACTGATTAATTATGTTCCTATTATAATAATAAGTATAAAAACGAAGCTAATCTGCTGACTGTGATTATATAAAAAGTATTAGATACAAAGTACTGACTTGGTCTGTATAAAGAAAATAAGCTAATCCGCTGATTGTGATTCACATTTCTAAAAAAATATATATTAATAAATCTTCTTGTAATTTAACAAAGACGTTTTTTATGAAACGTGGACAATGATAATTCAATTTACCTGATTAGGATAATGTCTTAAATATATTACACTTATTACACTAGGGAGAAAGACCCGATGTTTACTATATATTACATTCAGAAAATCAAAATGAAGATAAATGGATTTTTTAAAATATTTTTTGGGTTAATATAATTATATTTAATAACGAATTCATAAGTTTTTAATTAAATTGATAACGAAAAATATCCTGGGCCCAAAGAGGATAGATTACATATGTTGTGTCGTGTTGTGTTAGCTTGGTCTTCACTTGCGACACGTGATGGAGCTCAACACTTAAGGGCACATAACTGCTGTTGTAACACTGTAAGCTTGGTCTTCATGTACGGCAGGTGATGGAGCTACAGGTAGTTATACTGGTCGTTTGTTTTGTAATAGCTTGGTCTTCACTTAGAACATGTGATGGAGCTAGATACAGAATTCGCTGCTGTAGTAATACTGTAAGCTTGGTCGTCACGCCCAGCAGGTGTTGGAGCTACAGGTAGTAATGCTTAAGTTTATGTATTTTAATATACAGGGTTATTTTTTAGTCAGTGCGCAAACTTATACCATGATATCAGAATCGTTAAAAGGACATTTTAGGCAAATAAAAAAATATGTTTTATTTTTATTATTTTTTTATTTTTGTCTGCTTCATAAAAAATTAATCATGGACACACTACTTTTCAATCGGGGGTGCGTAAAAATGGCAACAGCGCTCGCGCACCGCACCCTTTAGTCAGTTTCAGACTTTCATTCAGTTCTCGCTTTGATTCCGTCGCGGGCGGGCGCGCACCTGCGTGACACTACTTTTCCCGCCGATCCCGAACTGATTTCGCGATGTCGAATTTTACGTTTCGCGAGTTTTACGAAATGGTGCTTTCGTACTTTTTAAGTGGGGAAAATACCCGAGCAGCCCAATGAATGTACGCGGACGAAAGTTTACCTCGACTGCGTAATGCTGGCGTTGTGGACCCTCGTGTACCGAACCCAAGAACATTCCTCAACGTTATGCAGCAGCTGTTGGATCACGGGCAGTTTACGGTAAGTAACTGTTAATTAAACGACTATTGTACTTAGCTATCTACTGCCTACCTAGTGTTCTAGGTAAACTTTTCATTTTGACGGTCCTTAGCCCGTAAAAGTATGAAGGGAAAATTGGAATCATCTTTTAAAGGCTCAGCTACACAAGACCGGCGCGCGATAGCCGCGTTCCGGCCATACGATTTTTTTTATGAATGCCCGATCAAATCACACCCTGTTATTTTTGTGTGAGTAGACCGTTTTTAATCTTTATTCCTAAATAACCACTCAAGGTTAGTTCACACTGACAAAGAAGCAACATTTTAGTGGCCTAATCAACTTTGACTGTCATACTTTACTGAATTTTTCGCTCCACTCTCATAAGCGCACAAAATTGCCGTTTACTTTACTTTAAATGCAGTTGTACTTTAAGGATAATTCGGTTAAAATCATCGCAGGGCAGGCACGCGCAATACGAGCTACCTCATATCATCAGTGTACATAAAGCTTTCTAGCAGTGCAGATGAATTTCCCGCCACGCCGTGCCGGTGGCGGCGGCGCGGCGCGGGCGGCCGGCGCCGGCGTCAGATTTCTTCTAAAAATTTAATCGTTGGCGCCACTATGTCTGGCGCTGTAAGACGCGGTGACTAATCGCGACGTTGTCAAACCATCACAACCTCTGTTGTATGCAGGTTGTGTAGGCTTTTTAGGTACTATCAGCAACGGCTCCAGTTGCCATTAAAGTCTTTACTGGTTATTTTTAAGGAATATTAGAAAAACCTTTAAATGTTGATCTTTAAAAATGGGTATCAATCTTTTCTGGTTATTCTTGTTAACTGTAAGAAAAACCATTCTTAAGTTGATCACGTATGGATGGTTACTCGAGGTGCTGTACAATCCCGAGTTACCGTTATGGATTAAACATTTACATGTCTTGCTTATGCCTAGTAGTAGCTGCTAATTCTTAACCAAACTGGGAAAAATCCAACTACGTGATTAACAAAATAATCTTGTCTCTCCGCATAAACTAGAAACAGGGACCATCAAATCAAAATACCAACTTTCAAACCACTACACCACGGAGGCAGTTTAAGTGTAGGTACTTGTGAGATAGGTACTTAGTTGTTGTAGGTATCACCCGCACGCATCCCGGTACCAATAGCGGTCATTAACCTGGACTGGTCATTGACCTGTGCTGTAGGTAGAAGCTAGAACACAGTCAGCTGATAGGTATAACTGGGCCGCGCGCGACGTTGCCGATATGGATAAAATTCAAGTTTTAAATTATTAATTATGAGTTCTTAAAAATATAAAAGTTGTTACGTTGACAAAGACGACATTAAGTGGGCTGATGCGCTAAAAGGGCCCCACGCGTACACCAGAAGGGCTATAAGGGGTACTTAAAAAGTGGTGGTAGGCAGTCCACTTTCTGTCGTCAACCGATACACACGTGTGTAAAGTTACAGCTAAATTGGAATGAATAAAAGTGATTTTGATTGACTTGTTCAGAAAGTAGACATGTAGTCTTATATCTAAAGAGATCAAAACTTAAATCTAAATAACACACCTTTGGTGTTCTTGGCATCGCAATAAATTACACATCCTAAGATGGCCTACGAACCTATATCATTATGACAAATAATCATCTTTGCTGATTGGAAATAAACATATTTTTGTTACTGACCTTACATGTTTGTTTCTATTTCGAGTCATTACTTCGAATGCTCTTACTATTGTATCCGCATTTAGACAAATTAAGTATGTCTCATTTCATACAAGTTCATTAAAACCATTGTATCCGCATTTAGACAAATTAAGTATGCTAAGGGTCACTGGTAGACTGCAAAATGCTGCAATTCCGTATTCGCAAAAACATCCCATTATTCTTCCAAAAGATTCACGCATTACGGATATGGTCATTCAGGGTGAGCATAGAAGATTGATGCATGCTGGTCAGAAATTATTGTTATCAGTATTAAATGAAAAATATTGGTTAATCAATGGTCCTAGACTTGTAAAGAAAATAACAAACAAGTGTATAACCTAAGGCTAAAAAAAGAAACACAAAATCAGTTAATGGGTAATCTACCAGAGGAAAGGGTAGTTCCAACAACAGCTGGCTGCTTTGAGCGTGTAGGTATTGACTATGCCGGTCCGCTAGAAATAAAACAGTCCAAGTTAAGACGGGCTGTCATCACAAAAGGTTATATTTGTATTTTTGTGTGTTTCACGATCAAAAGCAGTTCACATAGAGCTTGCCTCGGATAGCGACTGCGCGCGTGTCGCCCGCAGGTCTAACCAACATTTTTATGTGAATTACTGTAGGTAAAAATACTCTTTGCGCCTTTACTTGACACCACCGTTGGTAATAACCAACATTGGATAATTATGAACGTTGAAGTAAAAGTTGTCTAAATAATAAAATCACACTTGAAAACGGCAGGTAAACCTTGACCAAGCGACAATCGGTTTCATTTTTCGGCAGGAAAAAATTTACTAAGCGACAGTCAGTCGTATTTTTAGGCAGGTAATATATGCTGAAGTAAATAAATAAAAAAAATAAAAAATAGGCAATTTTAACCAAACGCCATATTGACAAAAATAACGAATAAGTAAAAATTACCTAAGTTATAAAAAAATAAAACCTTTTGTGAAGAAAAAATTTAGTAAGCTCCTAACACTTAATTGCCAGATCCTGGAAAAAATGACTAAATACAAAAATATTCTACGAACAGAAAGGAAAAAGTTATCCACATACAAATTTCCCATAACGTAATTACTCAACCACCAAATTTTCAAAAAAGGGTCAAAAATTGTGTCGGTTAGTTAAAAAAAATTGTTGAAATTCGCAAATCATCAAATATCTAAGCGCCAAAAATGTCGTCGTAGAGAGACGTGAGTAGGACCAAACGACGCAAAAAAATCAGGCGATTTCAACAATGTATATAACTCAATATGGCCAAAAATGTCGCTTAGATAATTTTGCCTTTCAAGCGTCGATGTATTCCCAGTTACCCAATGCTCGAGGTGTTGGAAACTGGGACACACAGCTAGAAGGTGTTCCTCAAAAAATATTGTGTGCCCAAAGTGTAGCGGGGAGCATGAGAACTGCACAGTCAAAGTTTTTAAATGTGTTAATTGTTCTCAAAATCACATGGCTCTGGAAAGACGTAAGTGCCCAGTTTTTCTAAAGGAGAAAACTATAAGAGAACTTATGTCGGAGTACAGATGTACATATAGAGTGGCTCTTCTTATGTACGTGAAACCTGAAAGCCCGCTGATACAGAATAAACCAACGAAACCTGAGTGCTGTAGCCCAACCCAACAAAATAACCCTGAATACCCACTTCAAGCCAGTCTTCACGTGTGCCGCTAAGACCGCTATGACAAAACCCGAAAAAGGAAACCAAAGGGAAAAATAAAAAAGCCCAAATAACGCGCAAGGAACGAAACTGAAAAGGATGGTGGATAAGAACAAAAAGGAAGAAGACTGGTGGTCAATAGGTGCTGCGTCGGAAACAGAACATTTGGATGGTCAGTGAGTAAAACAGGGATGGTAAGCGACAAGAACGGAAGATCACGTTTTGGGAGTTGTTAGCAAGGTTGTACGAGGTTGTCTTCATTAGAAAAATAAATTTCCAAGAAAAAATAGGACAAGTGATTAAGTTATGTGTGGAGTGGGTAGTTTTAGTCGTGGTGGATAATGTGTCAGAGTGGCCGCTCTTAGAGGCGATTATAGATTTTATGTATGGGTAGTTGCCGTCAGAATGTTAATAAGGTAAATATAGCACAATGGAGTGCGCAGATAATAGCTTTTGAGAATTTTCTGATTTAAAATAAAATTCATATTGCAGTCTTAAGTGAAACATGGCTTGAGCCTGATAGTATATTTAAAATTAGTTATTATGATATATACCGGTGTGACCGTAATGATGGTTACGATGGTGTAGCTTTAGTAGTGCATAAAACCATCCAATCACATATTGGTACAGTAGTTAACAACGTTTTGGGTATAGAGATATTGCAAGTTAAAATTTTAAATTGTGATTTTATTCAAAATTTATTTTCCGTTTATTGTCGACCGTCTGCAAGTACTTCTTTGCAAGATTGGAATAATTTATTTTCAATTACAAACAAAAAGTCTTTGATCTTGGGAGATTTGAATGGGCATCATACAAATTGGTCATGCAAATACGATAGTAGGGGTTTACAAATATTTAATGCACTTACAGACAATTCTTTTGTATCGTTATGATGTCAAACCTACTCGTCTTAGGTTAGCAAACGGCGTGCTGCAGCAAACAGCACCGGATTTGTCATTAGTCTTATCGGACGTAGCTTTAAAAATCCTAATGTTTTATTGGAATGTTACCAATGAAACATTAGGAAGTGATCATAGAATAATAGTAAATTGAAAAGAAATTTCAAACAGGCAGACTGGAAATCTTACTCCGCTTTATTGAATTATATGTTTTGTAACTTTCCAAAGATCGACGATTTACAGTTAGCGTACTATACATTTGAGGATTATTTAAATATAGCTGCCGATTTACACATACCATGCTATAGGATAAATCCAAATCCCATAAATAAGTTTGTTTCAAAACCACATTGGACCCCAATCACGAATTATGCCGATAGGAGGTTCAAAATATGAATATAAATTAAAAAGTTTAGGTGCTTTGTGTAGCCAGTTTATACAAGACAGATACGGAAATTCGTACAAAAATTTTACTGATGGTTCAAAAGATAATCTGGGTGTGGGCGCAGCATTTTATGATAACCAGAATCACAACTTCGTCAGAATTAGGATAACATCAAACATTTCCATAATGCGGGCAGAACTAATGACCATCGCGGAAGCTTTGTCGTATGTTGGTGATATTTTACGTGAGGAAGTTGTGATTTTGTCAGATTCTAGGAGTGCTCTTCAACATGTTGCTCGGTGCGCTTCGACAGTTCGAGGCCTCCCGATAGCATATAATATAATGCAGTCCATCTTTAATCTGGCTTCTCAAAATAAAAAGGTGGTATTGCAGTGGATTCCATCTCACACTGATATACCAGGGAATGAAAATGTAGATGCAATAGCAAAAAATGCGATCACAGAAGGAGAGGATATGTTCTTCTTACCGTATTATACTGAAGTTCTTGGTTTTGTTAAAGATATTTGTGCAGTTAAGTGGAAAGAGCATTTCGATGAAAGATCTGTGAGTAAAGGGATATGGTATAGAACTATCCAACCTGGTCTGTCGCGTGGTCCCTGGTTTGCCGGTACGAACTTATCGAGGGATATCATTGTTTTGGCACATAGACTTCGATCCGGGCATATTCCACTCAACAGCTTTGGTTTTCTCCTGAGGAAAGTCAACTCGCCAAAATGCACAGAATGTGACCTCATGGAGGATGTCTACCATGTATGTATCACCTATTGGTGGAGAGTGTGCGTATTGGAGCCGAATGGTGCGAACTGTTTCAAAAATTTTCTGACTTAGGCCCTTATAATGTTGGTGTTTTTAATAGCATTCTGGCTTCACCTACTTCGGATGAAGCAAGAATACTTTATAAAATGGTTTTTAAGTGTCTGAATAGGCGATTTTAATTAAAGTTAGAACGATAAAGGTGGCGTGGTCACTGTGTGACAAAACCCTTCTTTTAAATGCAATTAAGATTAAAAAATATATATATCTTCTCTTCACAAGTTCCGTGTATACCTTGTGGGTATTCAATTTAAGATAATTACTGATTGTAACTCTTTACGAGCGATTTTCCAGAAGAGAGATATGTTGCCGCGGGTGGCTAGATAGTGGGAGCAAATGCAGGAGTATGACTTTGATATTGAGTACAGAGCAGGCGCTTCCATGGCTCATGTTGACGCACTCAGTCGCAACCCTATTACACAAGACCCTGGTGCTGTTCTGGAAGTCCAAAATGTTGGTGAAGAAAGTTGGCTTCTAACTGTACAAAACGCTGATTCCGAAATTCAAAGAATTATTAAGATTTTAAATGATCCGGACCTACATGATGTTGTGGAAATCAAAAACAATTATAAACTAAAGGGAGATAGGCTGTATAGGGTAACATCCAATGGGGTTAAGTGGGTTGTGCCCAAAGGAATCCGATGGCAGGTAGTTTCAATTAAATCACGACAATATTGGGCACTTTTCTGTTGACAAAAAGTTATGTCATCTTACTGGTTTCCTAAAATGCAAAAGTTTATAACCAAATATGTAAACTCTTGTCTGGAATGTACTTATTCCAAAGCCTCAGAAGGCAAGAAACCGGGATTTTTACATCCCATCGAAAAAGTTGATGTGCCGTTCGATACCATACATATCAATCATGTTGGCCCCTTTGTGCGTAGTAGTAGAGGCAACATGCATATACTAGCAGTCATTGACGCTTATACAAAATATATATATTTAAAACCAGTCAATAACACCAAATCATCAACGAACATAAAAGTGTTCAAGGAATATTTTTCTATATTTGGCGTACCGCGAAGGCTGGTTTCCGACAGGGGAACTTCTTTCACAAACACTACGTTCAAAAAATTTGTGGAGGACAAAAACATCAAACATGTGCATAACGCCGTAGCGACACCCAGGGCTAATGGACAGGTAGAGCGATATAATAAAATAATTATTGATGTGTTAACTGCCAAATCCGTTGGTGCACCTGAAAATAAGATGGGACGTTCAGTGGGGTATCAACAATACTTTCAATAAAGGTATTTACTGCACTCCTTCTGAAGCTTTGTTTGGTCTTAGACCATCAGGTGTCAGTGAGAGCAGAATTTTGTCTGAACTGGCCAGTGACGCTAGTCCTGGGAACACACTTGTCTTAGACAGAACTGAAATATGGGAGAAAATTAACAGTCATATTGCTGTGAGCCAACAGAAACAAAAAGAAGCTTTTGACAGACATCGTTTCAATCCCGTGAATTATCAGGTGGGGGATTTAGTTAGGGTAGAGAGACAGGAAACGGCTACTGGTCTCAGTAAGAATCTTGTTCCAAAATTTCAGGGTCCGTACAAGATTACAGCTATATTCGACCATGACCATTTTCTCGTGGAAGATACACCACTCACTCGAAAAGGGGGTAGGAAATTTACAACTGTTGTTGCTATGGATAAAATCAAACCCTGGTTAAGTTTTAGGAGACCGCATGATCATGATTTTGACGTTTCCGGTGAATCTTCAAATGAATAGGTATTTTTATTATTAAATGTGTATGTATAGGAATTCCCGTGTGATGCCGGCTTAGAATAGCATTACCCCATTTCTTGCCCGTGGGTGTCGTAAGAAGCGACTAAGGGACTCGAGGGTGTGTATTGCAATTTTATCTTTCAAAGCATAATTAGTCACCTTGGTCTGATGACTCTGCGAGTTGACCAGTTTGTATAAATCAGTTAATTGGTTTTTAGCGCCTTTGAAATTACTCGCGTTATCACAAAATACATCATGCGGGAAACCTCGCCGCGAAGTAAAGCGTCTGAAACAGGCCAGGAATGATGCGGTCGTTATTGCAGGCAGTGGAATTGACACTTTCAACCCTGATCACTATATGGCTTACGAAAGTATACTTGATTGTTGTAAGTTAGTGTATGAAGAAGGATATAGAACGATAGATGAAAGGTATAAAACGTGCACGTATGCACAGAAAAATATATGTGAATGGAAGTAAGGAGTAAAATAAAAAGTGTTCAGATCCTTTAGATACGTTGATGTGAGCGAGCCTCGTCAAATGATAACTGTTGGAGGTTGTGTGATCCTTAAACCTGACTCTTATTGAAGAAGTGGTACATAGCCGAGAGCTATTGTTTAGAGTGGTATATATTGTGGGTTAGAGCCTTCCATTCAACCATGGTGTGCCCGAGTGTCCTCAGTGGGATAAGTTGGCGTCCTGCGAAACTTAAATCGTGGCCCCTGTTAATAAAATGTAATGCGCAATAAATAAATAATACAAATATATAATGTAAAGTATAAAATAAATTGTATGTCGACAATATAAAAAAAATAATTAGTACCACTCAATAATATATTCAATAATATGGATCCAACGCAAAAAGATGCATAAGTAAAATAATGTTTATAATAAAAAAATAATTGTAAATACTGAAAAAGTATTAGTAGCGCAATGACAATTAAGGGTACCTACCTCTATATTTTGAAATTGTACATGATAGGTATACTATGATAAGAGATAATAAATTCATATTCTACGAATAAATATGATTATGATGAATATGATTATGACACGTCAATTGGATTATGCTAAAAGGCCATACAATAATGATATAGGATTGTTCAATATGGATTAACAATTGATAACTATGAAAGTTATTAATGTCTATGCTTTATAATAAGCAGAAAGAGTAATATTTATATTTAGTTTTAGTGTTAAATTTGCATTTTGAAGAATTTTCACTAGCTATTTTCTTACTTGAGTAAAACAACAGTAAATGTTCTAAAATTTAAAATATGGAAATAGACAGTAAAAAGTAAATATAATTTTAAATATATTTAGAAAATAAGAGACTCGAGAACGTATAATCCATAATACGTATAATCCAATCCAATCGATTAGTAATTATGTTTAACAAATAAAGAATTTAAATTATAATTTGAATTTGAATTATTATACCAACAAGAAATACCCGACGAGGACCAAACTTCTGAATTCCTTACGTGAAGCTGGTTTATTTCATGGTGGCAAGACTTCACTATCACAAATTTAAAACGAATTGGGGTTTCAATATCAAAAAGTCAACCAGAGAAAAAAAGTGTTCATGGAGCGAACCGACATAATTTTATTAAGAAACAGTTTTCTTATTCTTAGATGAAACGTGGCTGAATGCCAACCACACCGTATCCAGCACATGGACAGATAACACAGCGCAATCAACATCAAAAGGCTCAACGGGAAAAGGGGGTCGCAGTATTATATGCCATGCCGGATTTGCGAGCGTAGGGTTTTAAAGAAGGTAGTCTGATTGCATTTGCGACAAAAAAAACTACCATGAAGAAATGGACGCAGACAGATTTGAAGAATGGTTGCGTGGACTACTCATCAGCGTAGAAGAGCCTCTGTAGTTTTAATGAACAATGCACCTTACCACTCGAGGTAAATTGACAGAGCACCAATCCAAAATAATAAAAAAGCCGATTTTATTAACTGGCTCCAGCCACACCGAAAAAAATCCGACCAAATCATGCTGAAAGCAGAATTAGTGAGGCTGGTGAAACTTTTCAAGCCAGCACGGTTAAAATACGAAATGGCATGAGAGTACGGCCATCGTGTGGTTCGACTACAGCTATACCATTGCCAATACAATGCCATCGAATTTATTTGCTATCTAGTTATCTATGTACGGTCTCAGTCGGTTATTTTGTTATTGAAAAGTAGACAAATAACTGAATTAATTTTGTCCCCAGCAATATTTTTTCTTTAAATAAGTAAGTTTTTAGTAGAAAGAAACTACTTTTGTTACATTGTATTTGTATTGATTGTAAATTAAAAAAATTGTCATGACATGATGTGTTGCAGACATGCATTCAGCTACGAATTTAAATCGATGTTATTCGAATAGGTATATTTTTTTACATTATTGACTGTATTTTTGTATTGTTATCGGATATGTAGGTCCTTACAACACTGAACCGCCATTTAACACGGGAAAGATGTTGGAGCTTTTGACAGAAGCTTGTTCAAAAGTAACCAAAGATGACTGGGCCAACGTGGTGAAACACACTTAAAACAATATTGACGACGACTTTGACAGAGACGTGCGCATTGATAATTGTATAGACAATGAAATAGACGCAGTGGCCTCTGAGCTACTTAAGGCTGGTAGAAAAACCTGGCCTGGAGGAGCTGAAAAGGCTATTCAACTCTGTTATAGCCAATGGAAAACCCCCGAAGGCGTGGAGCAGAGGTGTTGTGGCATTGCTTTTCAAAAAAGTAGATAATACGCTCTTCAAAAACTATAGGCCGATCACACTTCTGAGCCACGTCTATAAGCTGTTCTCGAGAGTCATTACGAATCATTTGGCATTAAGATTCGACGCCTTCCAGCCACCAGAATAGGCCGGGTTCCGTAAAGGCTTTCTCACCGTGGACCACATCCATACCGTACGGCAGGTTATACAGACGTCAGAAGAGAATAACCAACCGCTGTGTAAGGCCTTTGTGGACTACGAAAAAGCCTTCGACTCCATCGAATTCTGAGCTGTTTTGGACTCCTTGCAGCGGTGCCAAGTAGATTGGCGATATGTGGAGGTGCTAAGAAGCCTATATCAAATGGCAACGATGTCCGTCCAAGTACAAAACCACAAAACAGGATCCATCAAACTACTCCGAGTTGAGAGACAAGGTGACGTTATATCCCCGAAACTCTTCACCAATTCGCTGGAGGATATTTTTAAGACTTTGCAGTGGGATGGACTAGGCATCAACGTCAACGACGAATATCTCTAACATCTCCGGTTTGCCGACGATATAGTCATAATGGCTGAATAGCTGCAGGATCTGCAAAATATGCTGGCCAGTCTCAACGTCGCCTCGAGACGTGTTGGACTCGGGATGAACTTGGACAAGACAAAAGTCATGTTCAATCAACACATCATCTCCGAGCAGGTCTCCGTCGAAGGTATAGCCCTTGAAGTTGTCCAGAAGTATGTGTACCTTAGGAAAACTTTCCAGCTGGGTAGAGACAACCTTAAGGCTGAAATCACCAGATGAGTGCAGCTAGGCTGGGCAGCATTTGGGAAGTTGCGTCATATTTTGGAATGCCTCAAGACCTGCCAGTTATGACCTATGGAGCCGAGACGTGGAACCTGACAGTAAAACTGGCCCACTGGTTACATGTCACTTAAAGAGCTATGGAACGGTCTATGCTCGGTATTTCTACCTCTATAATGGATAAAATCCGGAATGAGACTATCCGCAAAAATACCAAAGTAACGGACATAGTCTGGAAGTGTAGCAAACTGAAGTGGCAGTGGGCTGGGCACATGTGTCGTAGAACCGACGGGCGGTAGAGTAAACGGGTTCTCGAGTGGAGGCCGCGCCTCGGCAAGCGTAGTGTTGGACGACCTCCGGCCAGATGGACCGATGACTTTAAAAAGGAGGCTGGTAGCGACTGGATGGCGAAAACGGGAGATCGTGCCCTATGGCGTACGCTGGGGGAGGCCTACGTCCAGCAGTGGACTGCAATAGGCTTATGTATGTATGTATGTAGACAATGAAATTATTATCAGATTGTTTGAAGACAGCACGAGCAGTGACAGCGAAGAACCTTTGTCTTCATCGCCGGAAGAAGAGTGATACTACGTATGTAAACGTAAATGCTACGTACATTTAGTGCTTATGTACATCACAATTTTCCCTAAAGGGGGTCACAATTGTCAAATACGACCTATTCGGGTGGCGGCAGTACTTTAGTGACTTTGAAACTAACTTTAATGTTTGCGCGATGGGCTGACAACCTGTCACTATAGTGATATACAGTTTATCTGATGAACCTCAAACATTTGTCAGACGACGTGGCGTAAATGACCGTTTTTACGGCCGTGTATGCTCTGCCTACCCCGCAAGGGATTATAAGCGTGATGTATGTATGTATGTATAGGAATAGTTATATCATATTTATATTTGTTGCCTTATTACCTATGTCTATTTATATTTGTTGCCTTATTACCTATGTTATTATCTATGTCTTAACCGCCGATGTGGCGCAGTGATAGTGCGACTGCCTGCGACGCAAAGGTTCCGGGTTCGATTCTCGGCGGGACACTCATGAAGTTGATATTTATCACTTTGTGAATTTGTTCCCGGTCTGGTTAGGACATTGCAGGCTGAACCACCTGATTGTCCGAAAAGAGAGATGGTTCCGTGCTTCGGAGGGCACGTTAAGCCGTCGGTCCCGGTTGCTGTCTATGATTACTTAGACGGCGGTCGTTACACAACCATGTCAGAGGCCTACTACTAGTAGTCGGCGGTTGAAAAACTCTGACACCAGGGTTCATCGGGTCGTTGACGATTCTGTGTCCCACACGAAAAGAGAGAGAGAGAAGAGAGAGAGACCTATGTCTAAGTTTAGTCATTGTGTTTTAATACTTTTTTTGGACAAGACTGTTGACAAGGACAGTTCTGTTTTGTAAGGGACAACCCTGGTCCTGCCTATTTTTGTGAAGGACATCCCTGGTCCTAATATTATTTGTACGGACAACCCAGGTCCTGGCTATTTTTGTAAAGGTCATCCCTGGTCTTACTATTATTTGTAAGGGAAATCCCTGGTCCTGACTATTTTTGTAAAGGACATCCCTGGTTCTGATATTATTATGATTTGTATGGGACAACCCTGGTCCTGACTGATATTGCTAAGGACATCTCAGGTCCTAATATTATTATTTTGATTTGTAAGAGTATACCTCTAAAACCTGGTCCTGATCACAAGTATTTATAATGGAGAACCCTGCTCATTGTTTTTATTATTATTTTTAACAATTAGTATATTTATTAATTTATGTAAATGGAAGAATCTCAAAAGCGACTAGTTATTGTACGAATCGTACGATAAAATTCGAATGGCCGACTGTTATCATTACTAAATTTAATGTTATTTCTTTCATAATAATTTTATTATTTAGTATTTATTATGTGAAGAATTATTGTAATTTTAAGGATGTTACCGCCACCTAGGGGACGCTCCTCTACGCCGTGAGGGTCAGCGCGAAGATGTGGTCCTCCAGCATTATGGGGGTTGTGCGGCGGGTTAACAGCCCTCTCATGTAAAAAAAGTATTGTTGAAACCGATAAGAGAGAAAAACCGATCTGATCCTAAAAACGACTCACGGCGCGATATTATGGATATCCGTTTAGCCTCATGGAACGTGCATTCTCTTTATAGACCCGGTGCTTTATACCAAGTAAACAAAGAGCTGCAGTGGTACAATGTAGGAATAGCAGGACTCCAAAAAGTGAGGTGGCCCGGGAAGGGAGAATGTAATGTAGATAATAATGCATTACTTTTCTATAGTGGTGGTGATACTGGAATCACGTATATGGCACTGGGTTTATGGTCTTAAGAAAGTATATTGGTAATGTGATAAGATTCGATGCCATCTCTGACAGACTTTGTGTACTTCGCATTAAAGGTAAATTCACCAATATATCAATTATTAATGCCTACGCTCTAACTGAGGGGGCCGATGAAAGTAATAAAGATAACTTCTATGAACAACTAGAATCCACTTATGACCAATTACCAAGCTTCGATACTAAGATTGTGATAGGTGACTTTAATGCGCAAGTGGGACGAGAAGACGCATTTATACCAACAATTGGGAGACATAGCAAACATGAAAGATCTAATGATAACGGCGTGAGGCTCATCAGCTTTGCAAGGTCTAAAGCTATGGTTATAAAAAGCACCAAGTACCCCCACAAAGAGATCTATAAAGGTACCTGGAAGTCACCAGATGGCAGAACTATAAACCAAATAGACCATGCGCTCATAGATGACCGACATAAAAGCACAATCCAAGATGTACGTACCTTTAGAAGTGCTGATTGTGACAGTGATCACTATCTACTAGGCATAAAAATTAGGGCAAGAATAAAAGTTGATAGACCGCAATTTTGTAAAATAGAGGAGCCCATAGATGTTGATAACCTTAAAGACAAAGATTACAGGAAAAAATTTGAACTAGAAATAAGAAATAGATTTGAAGAACTAGTAGTAGATGACAGTATAGATAAGAATTGGGAATGCGTCAAAAACACAGTTAAAACAGCAGCAATAAAAACACTTGGCAGAAGGAAGAGGAAAAGGAAAAAGAAATGGTGGAATCAGGATTGTGAAAACATCGTAGAAGAGAGAAGAAAACTCAAGATTCTTTCTGAACAAGATGAGAGGTGGAATGATAAATATAGGGAAGTTGAGATAGAGGCTAAGAAAATCATTAAAAGAGCCAAAAGAAATCACCTTGAGAATATGGTCTGGGAGAAGGAGATGCTCATAAAAGCAACTGAATCCAGAAAGTTTTATCGGGAAGTAAGATCATGCAAAAGAGGCTATCAACCCACCACTCAAACACTTGAAGACCACGATGGCAATCTTATTACGGCTAAAGACGAAATCAGGAATCAATGGCGCAACTTCTTTCGAGAACTGCTCAACTGTCCTCCACCTGAAGTAGCTGTATCCCGCTTGTCCGAAGACATCATAGACGATGCTGACTCACCGTCCTTTGAAGAGGTCAGACAAGCTATTATGAGGCTCAAAAACAACAAAGCCTCGGAGATAGATGGATTACCATCCGAAGTGTGGAAGTACGGCGGTGGCACAGTTCAATCCAGACTGTATGAGCTGCTACTTAAAATCTGGGAAGAAGAACAACAGCCAGCAGAGTGG
Source organism: Tuta absoluta (assembly GCA_027580185.1). Classification (NCBI taxonomy): domain Eukaryota; kingdom Metazoa; phylum Arthropoda; class Insecta; order Lepidoptera; family Gelechiidae; genus Tuta; species Tuta absoluta. Next base: position 260,395 of record JAQAHW010000089.1, on the reverse strand, counting down.
AATATTGGCGTCATATGTCCTATCCACAAAAAGGGATCGAAAAAGAAGTGCTCAAACTATCGTGGAATCGCTTTACTACCTACAGCGTACAAAGTACTGTCTTATGTACTGTTCAAGAGACTGGAGCCATACGCAGAAAATATCATTAGTGATTACCAGTGTGGTTTTAGACCAAACCGCAGTACTATTGACCAGATCTTCCTCCTTAAACAGCTAATGGAAAAGAGTTGGGAATACGCCCAGAGCATCCATATACTGTTCGTAGATTTTGCCAAAGCTTACGACAGTATAGACCGAAGTGCGCTGTTGACAATACTGAGGAACTTTAATATTCCCAAAAAGCTGGTGGACATGATTCAGGTAGCCACAGGGATTAGCAGGATGAGAATTTGAGTAGAAGGGGATTTGACGGATGAATTTTCCGTTGTCACGGGTCTCAAGCAAGGGGACGCTTTGTCGCCAATGCTCTTCAACTTTGTGCTGGAATATGTTCTTAGAAAAGTGATGTCACTAGATGTTGGAGTGCAATTAAATGGCAGACATAAAGTAATAGGCTACGCTGACGACCTAGCGCTACTGGGAGAAAAACACAAGGACGTACAAAAATCCGCCACAGTCCTGGAAATGGAGGCACTGAAAGTCGGCCTAAGGATCAACCACGAAAAAACTGAATATCTTCATATGAGACGTTTCAAAATTCCTCGTCCAACTCGTCAAACTTTAACTGTTGGAGATAATCACTACAATGGAGTGGCTAAATTTAAATACTTGGGCTGTACAATCACAGAAACCAATACTCGGGACGAAGAGATCGATATCCGCATCCAAAACGCCCTGCGTTGTAGCGCTGCTCTGCATAAGGTGTTAGTGTCCAAGCTTCTCAGCAGAAACACCAAGAAACGTATTTATAAGACCGTCATTAGGCCAATTCTTATGAACGGATGTGATGCTTGGACGCTGACGCTTAAAGAGGAAAGTAAACTCCTGGTGGCCGAAAGAAAGATCCTTCGCAAAATCTTTGGTCGAAGACAAAGGCTGGATGGAACTTGGAGACTCCTGAAAAACGCCGAAGTGGAAGAGCTGTTAGCCGACGCAAACATCATTGGAGAGACCAAAGCCCATAGATTTCGCTGGCTTAGACACCTAGAGAGAATGGGTGAAGATCGGGGAGTCAAAAAAGCGTTCAAATGTCTACCGACTGGCCGAAGACCGGTCGGGCGCCCCCGGTACCGGTGGTATGATGTGGTGGAAGCGGATCTTCGCGAGCTTCTGGCAAGCGATTGGCGAGAAACCACACACGACCGAGACAAGTGGCGGAATCTCGTATCGGAGGCCAAGACTCACTTTGGGTCGTTGAGCCGGCGAAGTAGTAGTAGTAGTAGCAGTATATTGTAAGATAATCAAAAAAGAATATTTCAAACTATAATAATAAAATTGTGATCCTGATTTATCTCCAGTGATTGTGAATCGATATTTTGTAAAAAAATAAATAAATTGTGCACTGTCATTGGTCAGCCAATCAGGACAGCTGTCGGCTGATCAATCATAGTGTTCAGTGACAATATACACTCACAGGCACAGTTAATCGGCCACCACCCTCGAATGGTATATCTCGTGGTGATTAGAAATAACGCTGTCCGTAATATGTTGTAAATCCAATCTACTCCAGAACGTATACCTGTAGAAGAAGTAATTTACAACGTTGAGGAATGTATCTTCAAAAATAAACTACCCAAGGAGGATTCTGAAGCGATTCGCTAGGACATTTCCAGTGTTCTGAGGCGAAGCAACTTACCAAAGAAGAATCTTACCAGGCAAGAACTTGATGCGTTGAAAAACTTACGCAAAAATGAAGATCTGACCGTCCTCCGTGCAGACAAAGGAAACGCCACTGTCGTGATGGACACGTCTGATTATAACCTCAAAATGTCTTTGTTATTGCCGGATGAAAACACCTATAAAAAAGTAAATAGAGATCCCACCAATTCTATTTTAAAGAAAACAACCGAATTAATAACTAAACATAAAGACACGCTAGAATTAGATGTGAAACATTATTACCAACCTGTGGAAAACCGCCAAAAATATATATATATATGGTCTACCTAAAATCTACAAAACTGATGTTCCACTTCGTCCTATAGTGAGCCAGATTGACACACTAACTTACAAGCTGGCCAAGCACCTAGCTAATGTACTATACGTAAGTAGGAATTGTAAAATCCAAAATAAACACAACTTAAATCCGTTTAAAATTGTTTAATTGTGATGAGTAATAGTTGTGCATACTCAAGAAAATATTATAATGAGTTCTTTATTGATTTTGACATATTTTATGAATCGGCAAATAGTTACACCACAAAGGTTCGTAAAGTACTAAGGTCTAATGTTGAGGCCTAGGCAAAACTAGTTTGGCCTGAAATTGGGTTTGGCCGGTAACATATCCACATATTTATGTCTCAGCAAGAAACGTTTATGGTCTTAGTGTTAATCTATATAAGCCTACCTATGTGTTATTTTTTGTAAACGCTAATGTAGCGTGTATTCTCCAATAAATAAAATAAAAAAATATGATTTACTTTGCGGTGATGGCGTTTGGGGGCGCGATCAAAGAAACGCGTGTAGTCTGTAATGTGTCATTTATTAGACTGTCTTACATTCTAATGAAGGAGGCGAGTAGGTACACTATTCCTCCCCCGTGGAAAAAAATAATGATAATTATTATCTGTTTTATCTTGCTTAATATCTTACTTCTAATTGTCGTTATTAATTTTTTATATTAATTATTGTATAAGTAGCTTCCAAAATCTAGTATAAACAAAGAAATTTTAAATATTGTAAAGGCATAGTATTTAAAATCAACAAAAAAAAAATTAATTTTACACAAACACATATTTAGAAATGAATCATTATCTAAATTCTTGACATATTTTATTACATCTTTAATTTTGAAAACATCCTTAAAATTAAAATGAAATTAAAAGGATAAAATTCAAGCCTTTCTCTAATACTTTGATTGTTGTGGTGTCTAAGGTTTGTTTTGAAAGATTTATTACTGCGCGCGAGTGTGACGAATTTCTGAACGAATCTGACTTTGGTTTGTGCTACCGGCATCGATTTTCGCGTTTCGTTTTGAGATTAGTTTATTATATTAGACTGCGGAAGCGGGACATAAGTGGTGGATGGGTAAACTGCGAGGCTGTAAGGTTGGCATTTAAAGGAACAATTATGCCTCCATATATTTATGTGGATCAGCTAAAAATTGCGGTTTAACCATATCGACACTTGAAAGGCAAAATGATCTAAGCGACATCCGACTAACTTTACAGTAGAGCAGTTTAAAGTTTGAAATTTTAGAAAAAAAATCGTGTAAATTCGTGTGATTAAGATAATTGCGCCGTTTTTAGATATATTTTTCATGATTTTTTAAGGTACGTATTGGTAAATGAGTTTATTAAAAATAATGCTTAGTTTGAAAGTTAGTGTCGCTTAGTCAAATTTAACCTAAAAGTAGCGACAGGAAAAATTGACTAACCGACAAGGTTTGGTTAAGAAAGGTAGGGTAAAATTTTAATACACGCTTTTCTAAACAATTTTCTGCCGAGTAAAAATTATCGAACTTAAATTGAGACTGTTTAAAAGTTGAGTCAAAACAACCTAAGTCAATTTATTGGTTAAGAAAGGTAAGGTAAAATTTTAATACATGCTTTTTTAAACAATTTGCTGCCGAGTAAAAATTATCTAACTTAAATTGAGACTGTTTAAAAGTTGAGTCAAAACAACCGTAACTAAATGACAGTGGGCAAAATTGTATGGAACTTGGTCCAAGAACCTCCACTATTGAGACTTATTGGAAATGGAAGAACACACTTATCAGATTATACGAGACAAGTATTACCGAAATCTGCACCGGGATTTTTTTTTTATAGTCACTTGAAGTTACTATAAAAATATTCTTAAAAAATTATTTTAACAGGAGCGTGATTTTATTGATATTGCGTGTCTCTCGAATGTGCCACAATGTAAACTCCATGTAACGACATTCCACATAACGTCAAACTCCCCAAAACATTCAAATAACATGACTTTGGTTTGAAAAAAGTGGTCCAAGACTGTTGAGACTTATTTGAAATGGCAGTACATACTTGTCTGTGACACATTAATATTGATATTGCGTGTTAGTCGAATGTAAAACAGTGTAAATTCCATGTAACGACACTCCACTCCATATAACGTCAAACTCCCCAAAACATTCAAATAACATGACTTTGGTTTGAAAAAAGTTGGCCAAGACCTTCCATTATTGAGACTTATTGGAAGTGGAAGTACATACTTTATAATATTTTTATCGTCACTCTAAGTGACTATAAAAAAAAAAACCGCAGCCGATTTCGATAAAACTTGTCTCGAATAATCTGACAAGTATATACTTCCATTTCCAATTAGTCTCAACAGTGGAGGTTCTTGGACCACTTTTTCAAACCATGTTATGTGAATGTCTTTGTGAGTTTTGTATTATGTAGAGTTTCGTTTCATGGTGTTTGTTTACATTGTATAACATTCGACTGACACCTAATATCAATATTAATGTGTCACAGACAAGTATGTACTTCCACTTCCAATAAGTCTCCACAGTGGAAGGTCTTGGACCACTTTTTTCAAACCAAGTCATGTTATTTGAATGTTTTGGGGAGTTTGACGTTATGTGGAGTGTCGTTACATGGAATTTACATTGTGGCACATTGGAGAGATACGCAATATCAATAAAATCTGTCAAAATAAACAGCATGCTCCAGTTACAATCATTTTTGAACAATATTTTTAAAGTAACTTCAAGTGACTGTAAACAAAGAAACCCGGTGCAGATTTTGGTAATACTTGTCTTGAAAAATCTGATAAGTGTGTTCTCCCATTTCCAATTAGTCTCAACAGTGGAGGTACTTGGACCACTTTTTTCAAACCAAAGTTATGTTATTTTAATGTTTTTGTGAGTTTTGTATTATGTGGAGTATCGTTTCATGGAGTTTACACTGTATTACATTCGACTGACACGTAATATCAATATAAATGTGTCACAGACAAGTATGTACTTCCATTTCCAATAAGTCTCAACAGTGGAGGTTCTTGGACCACTTTTTTCAAACCAAAGCCATGTTATTTGAATGTTTTGGGGAGTTTTATATTATATGGAATATCGTTTTATGGAGCTTACACTGTATTACATTCGACTGACACGTAATCCACACTTATATTATAAATGCGAAAGTAACTCTGTCTGTCTGTCTGTCTGCTACGCTTTCACGGCCAAACCGCTGAACCGATCTTCATGAAACTTGGCACAGAGATTGCTAGCATACCGAGAACGGACATAGGCTACTTTTTATCACCATTCGAGGGTCTGGAGTACAGATGTAAACCACCAGGTGTACCACCAGGAGCCCAGCTAAACTATTAGAGATACAGGCATGGTTCTAAAACAAAAGTTGTTCAGTATGATGGGCCGCTTCTTTTCACAAGCACATTGAGGATCTGGAGTACCTTATGTAGACCACCAGGTGTACCATCAGGAGCCCAGCTAAACTATTAGAGATACAGGCATGATTCTAAAACAAAAGTTGTTCATTATGATAGGCCGCTTCTTTACACAAGGACATTGAGGATCTGGAGTACCTTATGTAGACCACCAGGTGTACCACCAGGAGCCTAGCTAAAATATTAGAGATACAGGCATGGTTCTAAAATAAAAGTTGTTCATTATGATGGGCCGCTTCTTTTCACAAAGACATTGAGGATCTGGAGTACCTTATGTAGACCACCAGGTGTACCATAAGGAGCCCAGCTAAACTATTAGAGATACAGGCATGGTTCTAAAATAAAAGTTGTTTATAATGATGGGCCGCTTCTTTTCACAAAAACATTGAGGATCTGGAGTACCTTATGTAGACCACCAGGTGTACCATCAGGAGCCCAGCTTAACTATTAGAGATACAGGCATGATTCTAAAACAAAAGTTGTTCATTATGATAGGCCGCTTCTTTTCACAAAGACATTGAGGATCTGGAGTACCTTATGTAGACCACCAGGTGTACCATCAGGAGCCCAGCTAAACTATTAGAGATAAAGGCATGGTTCTAAAACAAAAGTTGTTTATAATGATGGGCCGCTTCTTTTCACAAAGACATTGAGGATCTGGAGTACCTTATGTAGACCACCAGGTGTACCATCAGGAGCCCAGCTGAACTATTAGAGATACAGGCATGGTTCTAAAACAAAAGTTGTTTATAATGATGGGCCGCTTCTTTCACAAGGACATTGAGGATCTGGAGTACCTTATGTAGACCACCAGGTGTACCATCAGGAACCCAGCTAAACTATTAGAGATACAGGCATGGTTCTAAAACAAAAGTTGTTCAGTATGATGGACCGCTTCTTTCCACAAGAACATTGAGGATCTGGAGTACCTTATGTAGACCACCAGGTGTACCATCAGGAGCCCACCTAAACAATTAGAGATACAGAAATGGTTCCAAAACGAAAGTTGTTCAGTATGATAGGATAAGTTGTTGTAAATATTGGCAACTTTTTACCGAGGATTTTTTTGTTATCTACTGACTTTTGTATTCAATGGTTATAAATATTGATCTCTCAGGGCAGTACACCGGATAGCAAATTTGGAATTGTCCCTTTAACAACAGAAGCAAGCAAGTCATCCTTAAACAGTAGAGATAAGAACTGTTCTAATATTACTGTCATACTTACTTAAAATATACATATCTTCTTTAGAACCTTTGCCTGAAAAAACAATCTAACGCGGACGCAGTCGCGGGTAAAAGCTAGTATCAATATAAATGTGTCACAGACAAGTATGTTCTTCCATTTCCAATAAGTCTCAACAGTGGAGGTTCTTGGACCACTTATTTTACACCAAAGTCATGTTATTTGAATGTTTTGGGGAGTTTGACGTTATGTGGAGTGTCGTTACATGGAATTTACATTGTGGCACATTGTAAAAAAATAAATAGCACGCTCCAGTTAAAATCATTTTTTAACAATATTTTTATAGTAACTTCAAGTGACCATGAAAAAAAAAACCCGGTGCAGATTTCAGTAATACTTGTCTCGGATAATCTGATAAGTGTGTTCTTCCATTTCCAATTAGTCTCAACAGTAGAGGTTCTTGGACCACTTTTTTCAAACCAATGTTATGTTATTTGAATGTTTTTGCGAGTTTTGTATTATGTGGAGTATCGTTTCATGGAGTTTACACTGTATTACATTCGACTGACACGTAATATCAATATAAATGTGTCACAGACAAGTATGTACTTCCATTTCCAATAAGTCTCAACAGTGGAGGTTCTTGGACCAATTTTTTCAAACCAAAGTCATGTTATTTGAATGTTTTGGGGAGTTTGACGTTATGTGGAGTGTCGTTACATGGAGTTTACATTGTGGCACTTGGAGAGACACGCAATATCAATAAAATCTTTCAAAATAAATGGCTCGCTCCAGTTAAAATCATTTTTGAACAATATTTTTATAGTATCTTCAAGTGACTATAAAAAAAAACCCAGTCTAGATTTCGGTAATACTTGTCTCGGATAATCTGATAAGTGTGTTCTTCTATTTCCAATAAGTCTCAATGGTGGAGGTTCTTGGACCACTTTTGCCCACTGTCCTTTCGTATTTTATTTTGACCGTAAATTTGTCATAAATGATGTTCTCACCTAAAATTGGATTAATTATTTTCTTCAAGAATGTAAATAAAACTGTCTTCAGTTTTAATTATCACTATAAAATCGACACTGAGGCACACAGAAGTAGCATAGCTAGGTATTACATTTTTCTTTGCTTCTTGGTAACCATTTTGTAAAATGTCCAGCAGTGAATTTCAATAGGCTGATCTGATCTGGAATATATTTTATAGCAATATTCATACTATATGCCTATTTTGAAACTTACTATAATCTTAGAACATGTTTTAACCGGGCGCGTTTTTCAAGTCCAATTTACAATTGTCCGAATGATTTATTATCTGCTTTGTTTGCATATGATTCTTTATCTTGAAATTGAATGTTAGCATATTATAGAATGCTGCATAGGCAACACATAATTTTGGTTTCTCTTGGTGTTTTTTACGACTTGGCCACGTACATTTTGGACTCTGTGAACCTTATATTTTGTGAATAACCTTGGCATTAACCCTGGAAACTATTCCTGCTATACATGACGACCTAAGCTTTCTATGCGGATACAGTTATATTGTTCTGTTTCATGGCTTTGGTGACAGTTCGGCATGGCTGACAGTTTACACCATTCTACCAGTCGTGGTAGAGGGAAGACTTTAAATAGCCAAGCGCGCGAGTTGATGTTAAAGTTAAGCGCGTAGCTGCTGCTTTGAGAATAGGCATCAATACAGTTGCCAGCACAACCAAAGAAAATTATGGTGCTTCTGGCATTGAAGAAAATAAATTTAGCAAAGAAAAGGAAAATAACCACACATCCCATCACTGGTATTGATAGCTTTAATGCAATACGACAAGACGTATATATATTGTTTTGTATAGATATATATTGTTTAAAACAACGATTTAAAAAACTTAGTTTACAACTGCTTCCTTTGTTTAGCTAGCACACAGTGAATAAACATTTATAGTTAAATACAATAACATCACTTTGGCGCGCACAGCTATAATAATTTTGTCACACATCTCAGGGTAAAGAAATGTTCCAGAAGGAACCTTACGACCAACCAAAATGAAACTACCGATGTATAAAAACTTATTCATTCATATAATAATGTGCGCTCAAATACAAATAAAAGCTCATTTCTTTGTAAGTATAAACAGAGTATCTCGTGTATTTTTAGTGCATCAAATTATATTTGAGCGTTTGTCTTGGCTTCACTCCGGTTATTTGTAGGGTTCCCTCTGATATTTTTAATACATTTAGGTTAAACAAACTTAATAATGTGGTCTGTAAAATTACAAAAATGCTTCCGGGCAAATCGAATTCTGGCCTGACGATGTCTATTAGACACGGTGATTTTTTTTGCCGGTTAGTATGTTTTGAATCCTTTCGCATGCAAATCTTAGCACGATTTGCACAGATATACCATGTGCAATTGCTGTTTCCTTTGTTGATGCAAATGGATTTGCAGTGTGCTTTGCAATAACATCCCGATGGCGTGCAGACTGAGGAGCGAACATCTTGGGGGCAAAACCAGGCTTAAAACGTTGAACATCTCCAGTGTCACCATGACGCTGAATTCACAATCGTACGGCTTTTCTCTGCAATAAATAAATCCTAAATTAGAAGAATGATCCAACAAAGTTATTTTTCTACCATTTAACATTTATTGAAACCTAATATAATACATTGTAGGTTCCTATTAAAATGAGGATAACACATATATTACAATGACGTAACCCAATATTTTACTTACCGAAATATTTAATTTACGAGCGATTGCACTCATTGACATTTGCTGTTCATGTAACACCACAATTTCAGCCTTCATAAAAACTGATAAATTATTCATTATGATAAAAATTTTTGAAGTTCTGTTAGAATTCAAAAATCACTGTTGTCGCTTCCAAAGAAGACGATCAATAGTAAAGAAGCGAATTCATTCAAGCTTAACTGGTTATTTATAAGTAATTTTTATAGGCTACCTGCAATTTTATACCAGACTCGCGGTATATTCAACCATTTCTGATCTGACTATCTATGACGCGCCGTGTTATTAATAAGCTTGTAGCAACCAGTAAAAAATTTAAACGTTCTACGTAATAAGCATCTAGTCTAGGGGCTTCGCTGTCGGATACAACGCAGCATAGCCACGGTTCGAATCTCGGCCTGCGCCAGAGTGGTAACTGTCATATTTTTATGTTAAAATTTTAGTTCCTAAGTGAATGATTGCGAGTTCGATTATACTTCGTTGGCTTGCGAAAAACTTTCCAGCAAGAAATTTAAACAGGTTAAAGTGACGTATGCAATGCTAGTAGATTCCGGATAACTAGCTCAGTGCTGCCACCAAGTTTAAATATTGGCGAAGAGTTTGATGTAGTGGTATGTGGTTGTAATTTTATAGTTAGTGTCGCTGGTGGTGCCATCTTTGTGTTGAATAGAGAATAAATTCCTTTGATACTTCGCATATGCATGCCTGTTACCTTAAGTGGTATAAGAGACTGTACATAATAAATGTAGCCCTAAAGTGTATCCTCCGCCAATTTTATTGTGCGGGTGGTTTCTAACAGGCACTTCTGGCATCCTTCATATTATTAAGCAATCATATTATTGAGTTCAATATAATTTAGTTTAGTAAAAGGTTCTGAAAAGTCTGAAATGGCTATATCTGTAGTCTAAAATGGTCATCGGGATTTTGTAAAATAAATTCGTCTCTAAGTTTCATATAAACATTGTTAATTGATCGATAAGGTGTCTCTTCATAGTTATGCACGTTAGTAAATAAGAAGAAGTATGATGTGTTGTTGTGCAAAACTCTTTGTACTGTGCACGGTGAGCGCTCGGCGTGGAGCAGTGCCGCGGTGTCACCTATCTGTGATAAGAAAAGATTGAAGACACATACATACATACATACACATATCACGGCTATAATCCCTTGCGGGGTAGGCAGAGCGTAAACAGCCGCAAAAAACGGCCATTTACACCACGTCTGACAAAATGTTTGAGGGTTATTCGGAATATTGTGTATCGCTATAGTGACAGGTTGTCAGCCCATCGCCTAAAATTGCAATACACACCCTCGAGTCCCTTAGTCGCCTCTTACGACTCCCACGGGAAAGATATGGGGTGATGCTATTCTAAGCCGGCATCACACGGCAAATTGAAGACACCTTGTTTATAAAAAACAAATCATACTTCTTCTTATTTACTAAAGTGCATAACTATGAAGAGACAACTTATCGATCTATTTACAATGTTTTAATGAAATTTAGAGATGAATTTATTTAACTAAATCCCAATGACCATTTCAGACTACAGATATAGCCATTTCAGACTTTTCAGAACCTTTTACTAAACTAAATTATACTGAACTCTATAATCTGATTGCTTACACTTTTGATAATACTAACATTAAAATGCATATTTACAAGAACCAAATGATTTATCAACCCCAGCGGAAGTTTCCGAACAGGACACTGCTCAGCTCAGGTCGATGTAAGTGATGAGATGATGAACTGCTTTAGTATTTGAGGTGTCATCTGGTTGCATGTAACTATGCTGTGATGTGCTTTGATGATAGTGCTAAGGTTGTTTGTGCGATGCTTGTTTCAGTTAGAGTGTTTGATTGCAATACTTGCATATAGGTATATAATTATATATATTCGTGCGAAGTGAATGAAAGATTGATAAGAATTAATTTTGCGAGAAGGGTACCCATTGTTTAAAGCGAGAGGATGAATAAAGTTCACAATATTAAAGACAGCTATAATTTAAAAACAAAGGCCAAAACACGTAAACTATGCTTAAAAATTAAAAATTATGTTTAAAATATAGTACAGTGACATAGAACAGGGTGGAACGAAGCTGCGAGCACCCGCCCGCCGCGCGCGCATACAAAACCGGCGCACACGACCGTGGAGAGGCAGTTGAACCGTCCGCCCGCCGGCAGCCACTTGTGCTTAGTACCTGACCCGGCCTCCGCCTGACTTCTGGAGTTTATAAGATAAGTACAGTGATTACTTTACTTTGAGTTATACCGCAGGACGTACGGGATACAGAGTTGTGTCTCAGTGTACCAGGAAGGAATTATAAGAACCCCGAACCGTAACGCACCCTTCTTTAATTATTCTTGGCCACTAATATCCCGAAGTCACCGGACAACCTGTCTAACCCGTGTCCCGGTTTACCGCGCTAGTACCGTGGCGCATGAGGTGTAATCCGACCTCCTGACTCCAGTACCGGCTGCCATAGGCGCTGACCAGGGGTGGGCCAAGCCCAGGACCCCTTCGCGCTAGTATCAAGGCGCATGAGGTGTAACCCGACCTCTCGCTAGAAAGATAGGATTTATCCCTAGTTAACTGGTTTAGTCGCTTGCTTGATCATCATCTGTCACACCGCTTAGCTAATCCGCACGCACCGCCCGCTTATACTTGGCGCCTGACACTCCTGCTAGTAGAGCGGGAGTAACCGGGCTGCCTCCGTTCATCCTGTAGAGCGCTGACCGCTCCCACAGGATACCGTCCGCACACTGCAGAAGTGTGAACCGACCGAGGGGAGATATCTTCCCTACCGCCGCGCCGACGCTAAGCACACTAAAGCTAACCCATTTCATTCCAGACATAGCTATTTACCTAGGGCACTGCTCTATTGCTTTCATCACCGCTTTAACCCGTTTCTCTTTTCCCCAGCTTCGCTGCCGATCGGCCCGGGAGGACCCGCCGTCGTCGTTCCCCGGTCAGGCTGCGGCGAACGGAGCACCGAGCCCGCTGGTCGGCTGCCCCGGTTGCCACGATCACAGTGCAGTGTTGATAGATAAGTCTAAGCTTTAGTTAACTAGTCAACCCTAGGCAGAACTGTGAAATATATATTATTGTGTAAATGTACTTGGTTTCCTTGCTCATCCCGCACACACACACCCTAGCCACTTAATGTCCAATGCCGTCTCAGCGCTTCACGCTGTAGCTAGTCGGGACTGCATTACAGTACTATAAATTAAATTGTATAAAAGGTTGCTTGAGATTGAAGTACTGTTAGTAATATGTCATTTTCATTGGTAGACAATATTTAACGCAGTAATTTTTTTCAATTTTACCCGTCAAAACAAACCATGTTGTTTTGTACGTATAATATAGATAGAGATTTATATCAGCAAAGTCATGCAGTTTAAAGAATTAACTAGTAGACGAACATTTTTAGTATTTTTTAAAAGAGATATGCACAAAAACGTTTATTTGCCAATAAATGTGTTTTTTTTTTTAATACAGATTTCTCTTTTTGTGTGGGACACCGAGTCGTCGAACGACCCGATGAACCCTAGTGTCAGTTTTTCAACTGCCTACTACCACTAGTAGGCCTCTGACATGGTTGTGTTAAGACCGCCGACTAAGTAATCTTAGACAGCAACCGGGACCGACGACGTAACGTGCCTTCCGAAGCACGGAACCATTTATTTTCGGAAAATCAGTTGGTTGTCCTACCCAGACCGGGAACAAATTCACAAAGTGATAAATATCAACTTTGTGAGTGTCCCACCGAGAATCGAACCCGGAACCTTTGCGTCGCAGGCAGTCGTACTACCACTGCGCCACATCGGCCGTCACAGACAGATTGATAACCAGTATCATTATTCATTCAAAGAAAAGTATGTAAATACTTATGCATCCCGCTTCGTTTCGAGCAAAGTTATTTTTGATTATTAACTAGAATACTTTGGGTTATTTTATTGGTAAGGAAGTACATAATGGCAAATGTATTAGATAATATTTTATTTCCTACTAGCTTTTACCCGCGACTTCGTCCGCGTTAGATAGTTTTTTTAGGCAGAAGTTCTAAAATAGGTATGTGTATTCATAGTTAGTGTGACAGTGATATAAGAACAGTTCTTATCTCTACTGTTTAAAGATGACTTGCTTGCTTCTGTTGTTAAAGGGAAAATTCAAAATTTGCTATCCGGCCTAAGAGATACACATACATACATACATAAATCACGCCTATATCCCTTACGGGGTAGGCAGAGCGTTAACGGCCGTAAAACGGATATTAACACCACGTCTGACAAAAGCTTGAGGGTCAATCAGATAACTGTGTATCACTATAGTGACAGGTTGTCAGCCCATCGCCTAAAATTGCAATACACTTCTAACCCTCGAGTCCCTTAGTCGCCTCTTACGACACCCACGGGTAAGAATTGGGGTGATGCTATTCTAGGCCGGCATCACACTGCTTGCTATTCTAGGCCGGCATCACACGGCCTAAGAGATCAATATTAATAACTATTGAATACAAAAGTCAGTAGATAACAGAGTACTTACTCCAGAGGTGCCGATTTGAGCACACTAAAATGGTCAGCATAAGTAGATAGGACAGTTAAAAAGGTAATTTAAGTTACTGTAATAGGTACATTTTTATATACCACATTTTTGTTTCTCTGTCCTCGGTAAAAAGTAGGCAATGTCCTTTCTCAACTTATCCCGATCATACTGAACAACTTTTTTTTTGGAACCATTTCTGTATCTCCAATAATTTAGGTGGGCTCCTGATGGTAGACCTGGTAGTCTACATAAGGTACTCCAGAGCCCCAATGTCCTTGTGAAAAGAAGCGGCCCATCATACTGAACAACTTTTGTTTTGGAACCATGCCTGTATCTCTAATCGTTTAGCTGGGCTCCTTATGGTAGACCTGGTGGTCTACATAAGGTACTCCAGGTCCCCAATGTCCTTGTGAAAAGAAGCGGTTCATCATACTGAAAAACTTTTGTGTTGGAAGCATGCCTGTATCTCTAATGGTTTAGCTGGGCTCCTGATGGTAGACCTGGTGATCTACATAAGGTACTGCAGATCCCCAATGTCCTTGTGAAAAGAAGCGGCCCATCATACTGAACAACTTTTGTTTTGGAACCATGCCTGTATCTCTAATGGTTTAGCTGGGCTCCTTATGGTAGACCTGGTGGTCTACATAAGGTACTCCAGATCCCCAATGTCCTTGTGAAAAGAAGCGGCCCATCATACTGAACAACTTTTGTTTTGGAACCATGCCTGTATCTCTAATAGTTTAGCTGGGCTCCTGGTGGTACACCTGGTGGTCTACATAAGGTACTCCAGAGCCCCAATGTCCTTGTGAAAAGAAGAAGCCCATCACACTAAACAACTTTTGTTTTAGAACCATGCCTGTATCTCTAATGGTTTAGCTGGGCTCCTGATGGTAGACCTGGTGGTCTACATAAGGTACTCCAGATCCGCAATGTCCTTGTGAAAAGAAGCGGCCTATCATACTGAACAACTTTTGTTTTGGAACCATGTCTGTATGTCTAATAGTTTAGCTGGGCTCCTGGTGGTACACCTGGTGGTCTACATCTATACTCCAGACCCTTGAATGGTGATAAAAAGTAGCCTATGTCCGTTCTCGGTATGCTAGCAATCTCTGTGCCAAGTTTCATGAAGATCGGTTCAGCGGCTTGGCCGTGAAAGCGTAGCAGACAGACAGACAGACAGACAGACAGACAGACAGAGTTACTTTCGCATTTATAATATTAGTGTGGAAGTGTGGATGTGTGGTATAAATTTGTTAAGGTAAAGAAGTGCCTAGCCAAGTCAGAGATATGGGAAATGGTTAGATGTGCAAATTAATGGATACATAGAAGAATAACGAGAGAATGGTATTGTTTTCTTGGTGTAATAGAGAGTTTTTCAAAGAGTTAAGAGTTTCACGGATAATGTGGTTAAGTTAAGATGTTTTTATTGGGATGCAATTTTGTAGTTTCCTAGGTGTATTAGATCAATTTTGTCCTGGGGTAGCCAGGTTTCTGAGAAACATAATGCTTGGTATTGCTGATCTTGCAAGAGAGCTTCAAATATATGTTGCTTGCTGTACAGGCTTTGGACATTTTGAAAAAAATATTTTGAATTGCGAACTATGCACGAAAATTTCGGTAAATATTTTCTGTATCTGGATTTTCAGATTTTCTTGGATGGTATACTTGGGTTTCATGTTCAAACCCTTTGTTAGCCGCAATTTCGTCGTCATAGGTATTGTTCGCGTCTTCTTTTCTTCCATTTATAATCAATAATTTATTGTTTTTTATCACTGCATAGTAGCCTTTATTTCTCGCTGCTTGTAATTCTTGCTTTAATTCCCTTTTTTTCTGTAGATCCTGTTTGCTTAAACAGTCTATGACACTTAATCCAGTTCCTCTGAAATACATGGAGTTTAGGAGTATATACTTTTTCATTCTCACACACACACACACACATATCACGCCTATAATCCCTTTCGGGTTAGCCAGAGCATAAACGGCCGCAAAAAACGGATATTTACGCCACGACAAACAAATATTTGAGGGTCATTCGGAAAATTGTGTATCGCCATAGTGACAGGTTGTCAGCCTATCGCCTAAAATTGCAATACATACCCTCGTGGCCCTTAGTCGCCTCTTACGACACCCACGGGAAGGAAATGGGGTGATGCTATTCTAAGCCGGCATCACACGGCAATTTTTCATTCTCTTACTTATTAATTCGATTTTTAGTGGTCTATTATTTCTTTTTTTGCCAATAAATGATAGTTCCTCAATATAGCCAGTAAGGTCTATATTTAATACTCCGTAAAAAATATTTATGATTCTGTTTATTGTTTCTTCCTCGGTTTCCCAACAGTCTTGTTCCAATCCGTGTAATACTATTAGTTTCTCATTATGTTCTTGTTCGCTTGATTGACTGGAATTTGGACCTAATAAATTTTGTAATTTATTTATCTCTGTCTGTAGACTGTTGGTACGTCCAACATCCTGTATCTGTTATGTTGGTTATACTGACTAGCTGTCAGAATTTCACTTCCTTCTTGCCGTTCGTTTTGTACGTTTGATCAAAATATAATAAAACGCGAGTGCTAAAATAATCGTGGTTTCCTTCATTCTCAAAAGACCAAAAAACCTATAAAATACATCGCAGTCCACTAACACGAATTAACATGGTCCATCGAATCATGGAAAGTGATGCAAATCGCGAGTGCAGTATCGACAAATTGTAACAAAGAAAAGACAGTGCTACACTACCCTGCTACGTGTAAAAAACAGAGAAGTCCACATCGTGGTATTGTTGTATGTATTGTTACAATAAGAATACAAGTGCTGTACAGAGAAGAACATTCAGCGTGATTTGGTCAAGCTACATTACAGAATTATTGAGATTTTGCAGTATATGTACCAGTGACGCAATCTCATTTTACATACATTCCAACAAGGCGGCTTACAAAAGCAAAGTGAAACAAAGACGGAATTATGCAGTAAATATTGATATCGTCAACGCATTCCGCAAATTTTATTTTGTTTCAGCTATTTATTTGCAGCTTTATTTTCAAGATTCAATCAATCAATCATTTCATTCAATTGATTGATCAATACCTACATTTCATACAAGAAGCCATATTGCCCACGTCCCTCGTGTACAGTCTGTTTTCGTCGGGCGGAAGTCGCAAGTGTGCAGCAAGCGCTGTGATTGGCCGTAACGAACACGGTGCTCGAACAGGATTGGTTCGCGCTGAAATCGCGGAACATCCATGCTGATGCCATTTGCCAGAATTTCGTATTCGTCTACAACGTCACGTCGTTCCATTCGTGCGAGCAATTTTTTCTCGGCTCCATTTTGAATTTTGTTGTTAACGCATTTCAGTTTTGCAGTAAAATAATACATATTTGTTACATTTATACGTAGATATCAGTTACAGTCAGTTTTGATAAAGATTCATAAGATTGGCATTGGTTTAGCCAAAAATTGTTAAGGTTTTAGTAAAACCTAAAGTGTTTCAGTTTTTCGTCACTTTGTGCAAATTTTGTGTGTGAGATTGGTGTGATACAATACAATCATACAATCACATTCAAAAAAGAAACAAGATGACAGAAGAGGCAGAGATGTTGTCGCTTGTTCGCAAAAGAGGTAATCTTAAAGGTGTTATTACTAAATTGTCATCTACATTTGCTACTAAAACATTATCAAAGTTTGAGCTCGTGCGTGTGCAGGAACGTTTGAGGTTCACGTTTGATAAGTATGAGCATTGTAACTTGGAGATATGCGGCATGAATGAAAGTAAAAACAATTACATGACAACTTGTGCAAAGATAGATGAATTTTTAGCCGAACCCAAACATTCCTGCTCAGCGCCAATGCAAGCAAAGCTGCCTCCCATTTCTATACCTACATTTAATGGTAAATATTCAGATTATAAGGCCTTTATTGGTTTGTTTGATAGTCTAATCCATAATAGCGAGCGTCTGGATAACATTCAAAGGTTTTTCTATTTAAGAAATTATCTACAGGGAGAAGCTTTGGATTTGGTAAAAAATCTATCAATTACTGGTGATAATTATGAAGAGGCAAGGCAAATTCTGAATGATAGGTACAACAATGAATATAAAATTACAAATGAACTTATTGGCTCATTATTAGACATTGTACCAATTACAAAATCAACAGCTCAAAACATAAGACAATTTGTATCAGTCATAAAGCAACAACTGGCTGCACTTAAAAATTTGGGGAAGCCGGTCGATCAGTGGGATGATATTTTATTATCAATTCTTACACGTAAGCTGGACACCTTTTGCAGTAGGGAATTTCAATTAGCTAGAAAAAAGGAACCCAAGGTATCTGATTTGTTGGACTTTCTAGAAACCCGCGCCCTTGCACTGGAAAATGTGGAGAGACCTGTGCCTGCGCAGCCGACTCAGTGGAGCGGTGAACGACCTAAGGTATCTCATGCAGCGGTGAAGACTCCGGCGCCAAACCCCTGCTAAATGTGTAAGTCATCATCTCATAAGCTTTATTTTTGTGCACAGTTTAAACTTCTTTCTGCGGCTGAAAGGCTTAAGTTTGCTGAAGAGCACGGTATTTGCAAAACTTGTCTGAACTGTCATAAAAATAAGTGCAGGTATCACTATTTTAAATGCGAGAAATGTAAAATTAAAGGACATAATACTCTCCTTCATCAATCTGAAACACAGCCTTCTGTGAGTTTGATATCACAAAAGGATGACCCTCATACATTGTTGCCCACTGTTAAGGTAAAGATTTTTGCTAAAGATGGCACTGAAGTACATGTTAAGGCTTTGCTTGATGGGTGCTCACAAGCGTCTTTAATCACCACTGAACTGGTAAACCTGCTTCAGTTGAAACCCAAGGATGTAATTGAAACTATAACAGGTGTAGGTAATACTGCAAGTAATTTATCCAAGTCCGTCAGCATCCAGATTCATTCAGTAACACAAGATTTTAAAATGAATGTTCACTGCAATGTAATGGACGAAATTACTACCATGTTACCACAATTCCCATTCAAAATTGAGGATTTGGAGTTACCACCTAACCTTGTATTAGCTGATGATAAATTTAATGTACCTAGCAAAATACACATTCTATTGGGTGCTAACATTCTTTTCCAGACATTGCTACACAATGATCCTGGATGGCTTCAGACCAGCCTTAACAAGCAACATGTGAACAATGAAGGGCTTCCTCTGTTTCGTGTGATAAATACTCTCTTCGGACATGTAGTCGGCGGCGACTTACTTACTTCTACTACTGATCATCATGCACACTCACCCATAACACTCCACTGCTTAAGAGAAGACAGCACATTGCACACTCTAAATGAAAATTTAAATAACTTTTTTCAAGTAGAAAAGGTACCTGAATATTTTCCAGAGAAGTTAAATGAGTTTGATGCTTGTGAAAAGATTTTTTGTGACACTGTAAAATTAGACACAGAAAACAAGAAGTTTCAGGTAGGGTTGCCTCTAAAGTTGCCACTAGAATCCATTAAAGAGACTCTTGGAGATTCTTTATATTTAGCTTTGAAAAGATTTAATAATTTAGAGCTTAGATTTAAAAAAGATCCCTTTTTATATGAACTTTACAAGGATTTTATACATGATTACATTGAGCAAGGGCATGGAACTTTTGTAGACATAGATAAATATGATCTTGAAAAGGACCCTGTATGCTTTATACCGCATCATCCTGTACTAAAACTTGAAAGAAAAACTACTAAGTGTAGGGTAGTAATGGACTTTTCTATGAAAACTTCAAAAAAGGTCTCAGTGAATGATTTGTTACACAATGGCCCAATATCACAAAAGGAACTTTTTGATATTTTGTTACTATTCAGAGTAGATGAGCACATTTTCTTAACTGATATCAGAAGTATGTTTAGGTGTATAAATTTAGACCCTAAATATAGGCCATTACAGAACATTCTCTGGCGGGATAGCCCTCAACAAAAAATACAATGTATTCAATTAAATACAGTTACTTATGGTATGAAGTCTTCTTCCTACTTAGCTACAAGATGTTTAAAAGAGCTTGCCATCTTATATGGAGAACAGTTTCCTTTGGCTGCTTTTATCATAAATAATTGTACTTATGTCGATGATGCTATTGTGTCACAGAGCTCTCCAGAGTTACTGTTAGAGTCCAAAAAACAGCTGTGTAGTCTTCTTGAGTTAGGAGGTTTTCATTTGCACAAATGGTTTTCTAATGTGACCAAATTATTACAAGAAATTCCTAAATCCAAACAGCATTTTGATTGCTTTGATTTAGAGAAAAACAATTTTTCACTCAAAACATTAGGGTTGAATTTCAATACCTACACAGGATGATTCTTTTGTAATTTCAAGCCCTAAACCAATCGAGGCTACACCATCCACAAAGCGTGAGATTCTAAGTTTTATAAGTAAATTCTATGACCCCTTAGGATTGGCAGGTCCAGTTATAGTAGGCGCGAAAGTTATTATGCAGCAGCTATGGCTGGCCAAGATTGGTTGGGAGGACAGTCCTCAAAGAGAACTATTACATTCATGGAACGAATTTTATAATAGCTTGCTCCAAATGACACCTATATCTATGCCACGGTACATAAACCTGCACAACACAAAATCAGTTCAGATTATTGGTTATTCAGATGCGACACAAAACACTGCATACGGCTGTTGTGTATATTTAAGAGTAATCGATGAGTCAGGTAACATAAAGGTCTCTTTACAATGTTCAAAAAGTCGAGTTAATCCAATCAAACAAGAGTTAACAGTTCCACGTTTGGAGCTCAACGCAGCCGTTTTACTTGCTAAGTTAGTAGTGAGAGTTTATGATACAATTACACTAAAGTTAAAAATCAATGACGTTATTTTACACTCTGATTCTCAAATTGTATTAGCATGGATTAAAACCCCATTAACCAAATTAAATGCGTACGTAGCTAATAGAGTTAGGGTGATTTCTGAGCTTACTGGTAGTTTTACCTGGGCTTACATTAGGACAGGAGAGAACCCCGCCGATTGTCTTAGCAGAGGAGTACTGCCTGATGAACTGGAAAAGCATCCACTGTGGTGGACTGGCCCACAACCTTTGCACAACAGTGAGTATGAACCAGAATTATACAACTCAGTACCCAGCGACTTGCCGGAGACTAAACGTGAACCTGCGGTTCTCAACATTATGGTATGTTCTCAGTCCAGTAGCGATCCTAGCCGAAACGTATCCTTGAAACTTCCTGAGTATTCTAGCATAAACAAGATGCAAAGGGTTCTAGCTTACGTATTACGTTTTTTGCAAAATTTAAGGTCAAAAGATAAGAACAAATTGTGTTATTTGACTACTAAAGAATTAAATAATTCATTGATGTTAATTGTCAAACAAGAGCAACAAAAATATTTTAAAAAAGAGATAAATGTTTTAGAATCTAACAATGTCATTGTAAAAGGTAACTTGAAACCTTTAATGCCGTTTATTGATGACAGCGGTCTGGTTCGTGTGGGGGGCAGATTGCATTTTGCTGCCATTCCATTTTCACAAAAGCACCCGGTAATTCTACCTTCGGAATCGAAAGTTACTGAATTAATAATTAAAAATGAGACTAGCCTAGACTCGTACTGGCGTCAATAAACCAAAAATTTTGGATTGTACAGGGCAAGAGACAAGTAAAAAAGGTTTTACATAAATGCATTACATGCTTCAGACTGAAAGGTGAATCAGCTAAGCAATTGATGGGCATTATTCCCAAAGACAGAGTAAACTTTTGTAACGGGATATTTAAGAAAATTGGTATGGACTTTGCAGGCCCAATCAATTTAAAGGTCGCTAGAATAAGGAAGCCCATAATCACAAAGGGATATATTTGTGTGTTTGTGTGTTTCGTGACAAAGGCTATCCACCTCGAATTGGCCTCAGATTTAAAAACTGAAACCTTTCTTGCTTGTCTTACAAGATTTACTTCACGCAGAGGTATGCCTACAGATATATATTCTGATAATGCTTCTACCTTTAACATCTTTTCATCAATGGTTATCCGCGTCGTCGTACCGGACCGGCCGCATCGTTCAACTGCGGCTTCGGAAATTTTTCAGTCAGGGTCTGCGGCGACTGCTGTTCGGATAACTCTAGATAGTAGAAAAACACGTTAGAACGTTGGGCCTCCCGACCGATTATTACCGCCTCGGCCTGCGGCGGCTGCTCTCACAACAGCGAGAGCGGGACCATTTGTCTAGCGTGCTTTCAGTAACACGGCTCTTGGTTCTTGTCAGATAACCACTATATTGATCTATCAGCCAAAAAATGACCCACAACAACATTTTCATAGCGTTTTAAATAAGGCGAATCCCACAAAATGACCGACTGACAGATGCGTCTGTCGAAACACCTTGGTAAAATCGTTACAGGGTGCCCAGGTATCCGTTTTTTGTATGGGAATTCCAAATTATCTTTCGTGTGACAGACGGATGCGTCAAAGTCAAAAGTACGTCCGTCCACAGGGGGAGTCCTGTGGGTGCAATTAAATAATAATATCGAGGGTGCATTCAAATAACAATATCGAATTCGTAAAATATTTTGGTGAATTAATAATTGTATGCGGTTAAGGAAAATTGCTGGTCAATCATACGTAGTAGTTATTCCGTGAAAAGAGAGGAAAAAAAGCGCGGCAGTCGCACCGCACCCCTATGGTTTGCGCACACGCACATTTGTCACAAAGGCGCCGCCGTGACCTTTAGCCCCGCCCCCGAGAGCGGCTTTTCTCTGTGGTTCGATTAGTCGATCGTAAGCTTTCGCGCGCGTTATTGTTTACTTATTGATTTTCTGTTTTGGTAGTTTTTTGTGTAAATGGCTCGCTCCATACTGATACAATATTAAGTTTTGGTTATGTGTGTGGAAAATGTAGATGGCAATTTAAATCTGGCTCGCTCGCTGTATCGGCAAAGATTTGTTGTTGGTAGATCACCAGCTGAGCAGCGACGACGGCGGTTACCATCGGCTTTCATTGTACTGCAAGCGTTCACCCACAACGTCCTGGGTGACGCCCGAACACTGTTTATTCCAGGTCATTGAACACTTCCAAAATGGTGCGAAAAGTCAGGTTGTATCCCGACCACGACCAACACGGTCCCGTTCGTGCAACGAACACGGTGAACAAATGATTGGACCATTTTTGTAGTGTACCTAATGTTTAGTGTAAAAGTTTTTAAATTAAGTGAAAGGGCTGCGTACAACCAACGTGATCATAACATTCGGTAAGTTCTTAGTTGAATTTTAACTAGGTATCCCCTTGATCTATCAGGTAACCTAAGTAGGTAATGGTTCTTAGTAAGACAAGTTGCTAATGTTTTCTTTTCTTACAATAAGACAAATGTTGAGGAATAACCTGCATTTACGTAGAAAAATCTACTTAACCCTACCTAGGTAGATAAAGGCGGTTCTCCCACTTGTCGTTTGTCGTTTACGGTGCTTGACAGACGCATCCGTAAACGCATCGTAGTCTTATTTGTATAGGAATAAAATCTGATTTCGCAATTTCCTTTCGTCTGACAGACGCAAGCGTTACGGTGCGTTTAAAATACGCAGCGACGGAAGAGACGACAAGTACGCGAACCGCCAAAAGGGTTTGGAAATGTCTCCTGGTAGGTAAAGGAGGTGACATTGTTTACTTTATCAATGGGCGGGGTTAGGAGGTGGCGAAAAAGATCTCCTGGTAAGTGTAATGAACTTAAAATTGTAATAAATAGTGCTGGGACGAAATTATTAAAATTTTATAGAAATTATTAAAATTAATAGGTTTTCATAATTTTCATACATGACACTACGGCTTTATTTTTTTCTGTATACACTCTTTACAGCTGACCCTTCAAGACCCTTTCAGCTTTACTCGTCTTTTTGTAACACTTTTGCAGGGCGCCGGGAGGTTGTTGGAGTCGGATGTTGATGCAGAAAATATGAGATGAGCAGTGTGAGCAGGGCGCCGGGAGGTTGTTCGAGACGGAAGTGGATGCGGCAGGTCATACAATTTATTGTGTGCTATCAAAGTTGTAAGAGCTATGGTAGAACTATCATCAAAACAGTGTAAGCAGTGCATCATCAACAGCAAGAAGCAACAGCAACAGAAATCGTAAGTTTTTATGCAAAGTTCTAGTGAAAGAAAAATTTATCAACATTTTATATTTCTCCATTATTCATTTTGTTTCTCTAGATAATGTGTGTTCTCATAAATATGTACAAAACTGTATTAATCTAATAAAAAAATTGCCTAGTGCATTTTTTTTTATTTCTGTTTTTTAGTTTCTGAAATACCGTAAACGTAGGTTACTTTAACCATAGTATAAACAAGGAAGTACGTTATCTTCATACAAACGCACCGCGCGCGGCTTGTTTGTGTGCGCGATAGTATCTATGCGTCGTCGCACGCACACGCGGACACGTCTCGGGTGGTTTCGCACTGCGCTTCGTCGGGGCCGCTAGTCGACACCGCACGATGAGTCACGCGTCACGCTTACCAGTACCGCGAAACCACAATTTGTAAAATGGTTGATTGTAGCAAAAGAAAGTATTGCTGTGTCTAAATTATTTATCAATTCCTGATTTGTGTCTTCAAATTACCTACTGACTAGGATAGGTACCTAAGTAATTAACTTGTTTTATTATTATAAACTAGCTTTTACCCGCGACTTCGTCCGCGTTAGATAGTTTTTTTAGGCAGAAGTTCTAAAGTAGGTAAGTATGTGTATTCTTTGTAAGTGTGACAGTGATATTAGAACGGTTCTTATCTCTACTGTTTGAAGATGACTTGCTTGCTTCTGTTGTTAAAGGGACAATTTTAAATTTGCTATCCGGCCTGAGAGATCAATATTTATAACCATTGAATACAATAGTCAGTAGATAACAGAGTACTTACTTACTCTAGAGGTGCCGATTTGAGCACACTAAAATGGTCAGCATAAGTAGATAAAAAGGTAATTTTAGTTACTGTAATAAATTTTTATATACCACATTTTTGGTTTTTCTGTCGTCGGTAAAAAGTTGCCAATGTCTCAACTTATTCCCATCATACTGCACAACTTTAGTTTTAGAACCATGCCTGTATCTCTAATAGTTTAGGTGCGCTCCTGATGGTAGACCTGGTGGTCTACATAAGGCACTCCAGATCCTCAATATCCTTGTGAAAAGAAGCTGCCCATCATACTGAACAACTTTTGTTTTGGAACCATTTCTGTATCTCCAATAGTTTAGCTGGGCTCCTGATGGTATACCTGGTGGTCTACATAAGGTACTCCAGAGCCCCAATGTCCTTATGAAAAGAAGCGGCCCATCATACTGAACAACTTTTGTTTGGAACCATTTCTGTATCTCCAATAGTTTAGGTGGGCTCCTGATAGTAGACCTGGTGGTCTACATGAGGTACTCCAGATCCTCAATGTCCTTGTGAAAGAAGCGGCCTATCATACTGAACAACTTTTGTTTTAGAACCATGCCTGTATATGTAATAGTTTAGCTGGGCTCCTGATGGTAAACCTGGTGGTCTACATAAGGTACTCCAGATCCTCAATACTCTTGTGATAAGAAGCGGCCCATCATACTGAACAACTTTTGTTTTGGAACCATGCCTGTATCTCTAATAGTTTAGCTGGGCTCCTGATGGTACATCTGGTGGTCTACATAAGGTACTCCAGAGCCCCAATGTCATTGTGAAAAGAAGCGGCCCATCATACTGAACAAATTTTGTTTTAGAACCATTTCTGTATCTCCAATAGTTTAGGTGGGCTCCTGGTGGTACACCTGGTGGTCTACATAAGGACCTCCAGATCATCAATATCCTTGTGATAAGAAGCGGCCCATCATACTGAACAACTTTTGTTTTATAACCATGCCTGTATCTCTAATAGTTTAGCTGGGCTCCTGATGGTACATCTGGTGGTCTATATAAGGTACTCCAGAGCCCCAATGTCCTTGTAAAAAAGAAGCGGCCCATCATACTGAACAACTTTTGTTTTGGAACCATGCCTGTATCTCTTATAGTTTAGCTGGGCTCCTGGTGGTACATCTGGTGGTCTACATAAGGTATTCCACAGCCCAATGTCCTTGTGAAAAGAAGCTGCCCATCATACTGAACAACTTTTGTTTTGGAACCATGCCTGTGTCTCTAATAGTTTAGCTGGGCCCCTGGTGGTACACCTGGTGGTCTACATAAGGCACTCCAGATCCTCAATATCCTTGTGAAAAGAAGCTGCCCATCATACTGAACAACTTTAGTTTTGGAACCATTTCTGTATCTCCAATAGTTTAGCTGGGCTCCTGATGGTATACCTGGTGGTCTACATACGGTACTCCAGAGCCCCTATGTCATTATGAAAAGAAGCGACCCATCATACTGAACAACTTTTGTTTGGAACCATTTCTGTATCTCCAATAGTTTAGGTGGGCTCCTGATGGTAGACCTGGTGGTCTACATGAGGTACTCCAGATCCTCAATGTCCTTGTGAAAGAAGCGGCCTATCATACTGAACAACTTTTGTTTTAGAACCATGCCTGTATATGTAATAGTTTAGCTGGGCTCCTGATGGTAAACCTGGTGGTCTACATAAGGTACTCCAGATCCTCAATATTCTTGTGAAAAGAAGCGGCCCATCATACTGAACAACTTTTGTTGTGGAACCATGCCTGTATCTCTAATAGTTTAGCTGGGCTTCTGATGGTACACCTGGTGGTCTACATAAGGTACTCCAGAGCCCCAATGTCCTTGTGAAAAGAAGCGGCCTATCATACTGAACAACTTTTGTTTTAGAACCATGCCTGTATCTCTAATAGTTTTGCTGGGCTCCTGGGGGTACACCTGGTGGTCTACATCTATACTCCAGACCCTCGAATGGTGATAAAAAGTAGCCTATGTCCATTCTCGGTATGCTAGCAATCTCTGTGCCAAGTTTCATGAAGATCGGTTCAGCGGTTTGGCCGTGAAAGCGTAGCAGACAGACAGACAGACAGACAGACAGACAGAGTTACTTTCGCATTTATAATATTAGTGTGGATAAATTTCACAATGTTAAACTCGATGATGAGATTTAAAAAAAGAAAAAAAAAAAGTAAAATATCTTTCAACATAGGTATAGACAATAACAATATTTAATGAAAAATTTCATTACGAATTGAGAACCTCCTCCTTTTTATTTTTTAAGTCGGTTAAAAGAAAACGATAGGTAGGTACATACTGACATGAGCTCGCCGCGCTGACGATGCACGACATTCCTTAATCACTCGCGGGGTAAACGGGGTGACAACGGCCTTTAGCAAACCAAAGCTTTGTTGCCACATATGCTGGAACTATAATATATATATCTGGCCGATAAGTAAATGATTTATGATGGGACTACAAAAATAAAAACAATTTTTTAAAAAACAAAAATGAAATAAATATCGTCGAATATGTTTACCAAACCTCTAGTTTTAAAAACGATATTAGGTAGACTTACTTGTGTTCTTACGTGAATTACGTTCCACCCTCGAGCAACACGGTCTTCCGTCTCGCGGAAGGCCGTCGTTGCTCGAAGCGTTCCACACGCTGATTCAGTCTTGTGCGGACTGTTTATATAAAAATAAACTAATTTGAAGAATAATTTTAATTTACAAAATATTACACTTTGCATCTTTCAATATTTAAACACATTTTAACCAAGGATTTATTGTGAAAAAAAACTCTGTCGGTCTACTATAATAAAATGCTTAAGATTTTTTTTTTTGTAGTAGGTACTTTGCAAGTTTATTTTTAAACTTAGTTCATTGATAAACAAACGCCTTGGAATGATTTGATTATTATTTCTATATTAATAATAAAGTGACTGTATAAAACTACAACTTACTATGGGAATGCTGATGTTTATGCTGTATTCATATTTTAATTATTTAGTCTCTGAAACATTTTACAATATTAAAAACGTTTTTATATTATTTTATCTTTCACTTCCTCGTCTCGTTACCTTTCATAAAATAAAATACACACATTTATGTATTCTATAAGTACACATTTTTTGCATCGTATTTATTTTGCATCTAGCATATGTTAGTTGAATTTGATACGAGTATTTTACATACCTATTTCAGAAACTAAAAAACAGAAATTAAAAAAAAATGCACTAGGCAATTTTTTTATTAGATTAATACAGTTTTGTACATATTTATGAGAACACACATTATCTAGAGAAACAAAATGAATAATGGAGAAATATAAAATGTTGATAAATTTTTCTTTCACTAGAACTTTGCATAAAAACTTACGATTTCTGTTGCTGTTGCTTCTTGCTGTTGATGATGCACTGCTTACACTGTTTTGATGATAGTTCTACCATAGCTCTTACAACTTTGATAGCACACAATAAATTGTATGACCTGCCGCATCCACTTCCGTCTCGAACAACCTCCCGGCGCCCTGCTCACACTGCTCATCTCATATTTTCTGCATCAACATCCGACTCCAACAACCTCCCGGCGCCCTGCTACTCTGCTTATCTCAATTTTTACCATCGACATCCGACTCCAACACTCGCCCTGCGCCCTGCTCAGTCATCTCATCTTCATACCGTTTTCGCATCTGACTTAGTCATTTTCTTGACTCCAGCTCAGTGCCTCAGCTGCATCACATCTTCTCATAATTGTAAGTTTTGTATCACATCGTGTTTTACGCCTCTGGTGTCTTCTTCGTATTGTAATTAAGTGAATTTTCCTTAAATGGTTTTAAAATATATATTGATACTTAGTTAGGTCGATATATCAATACAAATTCAGCCATAGTTGAAATAAAATTGGCAAAATATAATGTTCAGTTCACCAAAAAAATTAATTGTCTACATGTTCCCATAGTTGGTTGCGTCACATCACGAGTCACATTGCAGAACTATCTATGTTGTACATTCCAATCACGGCACACTCAGTCCGTAGAAATAAAGTTCCACACGTGGCGAATCGTTTTAAAAATGCACAAATCACTTCAGCTCAGCCAAACAACCAACTACATCAGAAACCACAGCTCAGCACTGCCAGAAGGCAGCGCTGGCAGGGTCGCCATGCGGTGTTGGCTGTTGGGGGAGGATAAAAGAAAAAGACGTGTGTTCAGTCCAAGCGTATATTGCAGACTGTCCCTTAAACATAGTTAGCTTACATGGCTAATAATAGGGAGTGATGCGTCACTACAGTACAAACAGGACATTTTAGGCAATTAAAGACATATATATATATATATATAATATATATATATATATCTGTTTTGTCTGCCTAATAAAAATAAATCATGGTCAAACTACTTTTCAATCGGGGGTGCGTGAAAATGGCAACAGCGCTCGTGCAGCGCACCCTTCAGTCAGTTTCAGTTCTCGCTTTGATTCCATCGCGGGCGGGCGCGCACCTGCGTGACACTACTTTTCCCGCCGATCCTGAACTGATTTCGAGATGTCGAATTTTACGTTTCGCGAGTTTTACGAAATGGTGCGTTCGTACTTTTAAAGGGGGAAAATACCCGAGCAGCCCAATGAATGTACGCGGACGAAAGTTTACCTCGACTGCGTAATGCTGGCGTTGTGGACCCTCGTGTGCCGATCCTAAGAACATTTCTCATTGTTAAGCAGCGGTTGTTAGATCACGAGCAGTTTACGGTAAGTAACTGTTAATTAAATGTCTATTGTACTTAGCTACCTACTGCCGACCTAGTGTTCTGGGTAAATTTTTCATTTTGAATCGAATTTGAATTGGAATCCTCTTTCCAAAGGCCCAGCTACACAAGACCGGCGTGCGATAGCCGCGTTCCGGCCATACGAATTTTTGTATGAATGCCCGATCAAATCACACCCTGTTATTTTTGTGTGAGAAGACCATTTTTAATCTTTATTCCTAAATAACGACTCAAGGTTAGTTCACACTGACGTAGTAGCAAAATTTAAGTGGCCTAATTAACTTTGACTGTCATACTTTACTGAAATTTTTGCTCCACTCTCATTAACGCACAAAATTGCCGTTTACTTTATTATTCAGTTAAAATCATCGAAGAGCAGGCACGCGAAATACGAGCTACCTCATATCATCAGTGTACAAAAAGCTTTATAGCAGTGCAGATGAATTTACTGCCACGACGGCGGCGCAGCGCGGCGCGGGCGGCGGTCGGCCGGCCGGCGCCGGCGTCAGATTTTTCTAAAAGTTTAACCGTTGGCGCCACTATGTCTGGCGCTGTAAGACGCGGTGACTAATCGGGACACTGACAAACCATCACAACCTCTGTTGTATGCAGGTTGCGTAGGCTTTTTAGGTACTATCAGCAACGGTTCCAGTTGCCATTAAAGTCTTTACTGTTTATTCTTAAAGAATGTTAGAAAAACCTTTGAATGTAGATCTTTTAAAATGGGTATCAATTTTAACATTCTTAAGTTGATCACGTAGATGGTTATTCGAGGTGCTGCTGATTGTACAATCCCGAGTAACCGTTATGGATTAAACATTTACATGTCTTAATTATGCTAGTAGTAACTGCTCATTCCTAACCAAACTGTGAAAAATCCAACTACGTGATTAACAAAATAATCTTGTCTTTCCGCATAAACTAGAAACAGGGACTATCAAATCGAGAGACCAACTTTAAAACCACTACACCACGGAGGCAGTTTAAGTGTACTTGTAAGATAGATACTTAGTTGTTGTAGGTATCACCCGCACGCATCCCGGTATCAATAGCGGTCATTAACCTGGACTGGTCATTGACCTGTGCTGTAGGTAGAAACTAGAACACAGTCAGCTGATAGGTATAACTGGGCCGCGCGACGTTGCCATACCGAAAGCCACCTAGTGTACCTAATAGGTTATTCTGCACTTACGTCCGATCCTGGGATAAGTTTAAGTGCGATTATTTCAATTTTTTTGTTCTAAGTCAGGTCTAAAAAGTAAAAACAATACAATACAATACAATATGCTTTGGAACCTTCCATTCTGCCTATTGGCATTGAATCCTGTCACCCATCATACTAGCATCACACTCTCCGGGTAGTAAACAGTTTTGGTCCCTGTCCAAAGCGGTTGAAACTAATTTCTGTCGTCCCACCTTACCTCAAACGCTGAAACCTGATGGATCGCTGGCTCACTTTGCAAGTCAGAAAGTAATTTTTTGCGTCCCTGTTTGCAAGTAACCACCTACTGTACTTTGTTGCGATTCTTCGATGTCGGAGTCACAGTATACACAAAAGAGGTTCGAAGAGTATTGTGTAGTCTAGACGTGAACAAAGCCAGCAGACCTGATGGCATTCCAGCGAGAGTGTTAAGACTATATGCGCCTGAACTGTCTCCTGTGCTGACACGCTTGTTCCGCCTCTCTTTTAACTACTCTGCTCGTAACAGCACACATGTGTCCTTGAAGTACAATACAAATCTATTGTTGCAAAATTCGACCAGAGCGAAGTGGTTAAAGAAAGAACGGTGCCAGAGGCCTGGAAACTTGCTAATGTGCAACCAGTTTCCAAAAAGGGCGACCGTGCTGACCCTGCCTATTTCCGTCCAATTACCATCACCACAGAATAGATAATAGTAGTACCTACAGAAGTGACACTCCTTTGATGTTGAAGAAAGCCGCCGTTTTAATAGCCTACACTTTTTTTTGTAACATCCAAGACACCGTGCGCTATCTAAATTAAACTCAAATGCACGCGCATAAGAGCACAAATCCTTTGCGTTCTCTGACTACCTACACGTGAGCTCAAACGCCAGAGCCGGATTCAGGATATAACTGTAATGCAGTCCCGACTAGCTACAGCGTGAAGCGCTGAGACGGCATTGGACATTAAGTGGCTAGGGTGTGTGTGTGCGGGATGAGCAAGGAAACCAAGTACATTTACACAATCCATACTTAATATTATAAATGCGAAAGTGTGTTTGTTTGTTTGTTTGTTTGTTTGTTTGTCTTTCTTTCACGTTACAACAGAGCGATATCATGCAGTGTTTTTTAGGTGTGCAGTTAGGTGAGAGGCTGGAGAGTGACATAGGCTACTTTTTATCCCGGAAAAACATATTTTTCCCATCGGAAAAGCGATTAATGTTTAGCAATAGAATACACCCATACTACGAACATAGATGAGTATCATGCAGCGATGTAAAGCATTTTTTTTTTGAGAGCAGCTAAATGAAAAGCTGGTGAGTGACATAGGTTATTTTTTATCCCGGAAAAACATATTTTTCCCTTCGGAAAACCGATTAATGTTTAGCAATAGAATACATCCATACTACATACATAAATGAGTATCATGCAGCGATGTAAAGCATTTTTTTTTTGGAAAGCAGTTAGATGAAAAGCTGGTGAGTGTCATAGGTTACTTTTTATCTCGGAAAAACATATTTTTCCCATCGGAAAACTGATTATTGTGTAGCATAGAATACATCCATACCACATAAAAAAGATGTATATACAGGATGTAAGGGACAGCCCTCCGAATACTGATATTCCCATAGTAAATGCAGTGAGCTGATTGTGATTTTGTATGGGATATAGAAAAAAAGAATTTAATCTATGGCAGGTTGTTCAGTTTCATGGTTTGAATACACCCAATCAGTATTCGAAGGGCTGTCACTTACACCCTGTATAGCACTACTATGAGAATGTCTCTTGAATATGAGTTTTGGGATATGAATGTGGCTTTAAGGGTGATGTGGGTATGTACTTGAGATACTTCTTACCACAGTAGTAAAGTTAATTTCTACAGTTAAACATGATTTGAAAGTCCATTTCTATAATAATAACCATTTTTAGCACAGTAAGTTTGCCCTGCGTATACTTGCGAAGACACATAATAAACTTAAATTTTTTGGTACCATAGTCCTGAAAATTGAAGACTAGGCAAAATCATTATACTGCGTATTCATATTATTATAATTCCAATCCAAGAACATCCATCCCCAAGTTAATTTGGTTTGGAGCTAATATAGGTTTTCAAATCCTTGATTACATACCCACTCCTTTCTTTCATGTCTTCTTGGAGCATGTTTGTATGTAATAAAAATTTCAAAATAGCAGGAATATTAAAAAAAAATTAAAGCTATATGACCCATAAACGTAATTTTAATAGAGACGCAGTCACTAAACCGGAAAGTAATGACCTGTGTTGTGTGTGCTGTCGCCCTGTTTAGAATACACAACTAATTAATAAAACTCTATGAGTACGCGGGCGAAGCCGCGGGTAACAGCTAGTAATATATATTTCACAGTTCTGCCTAGGGTTGACTAGTTAACTAAAGCTTAGACTTATCTATCAACACTGCACTGTGATCGTGGCAACCGGGGCAGCCGACCAGCGGGCTCGGTGCTCCGTTCGCCGCAGCCTGACCGGGGAACGACGACGGCGGGTCCTCCCGGGCCGATCGGCAGCGAAGCTGGGGAAAAGAGAAACGGGTTAAAGCGGTGATGAAAGCAATAGAGCAGTGCCCTAGGTAAATAGCTATGTCTGGAATGAAATGGGTTAGCTTTAGTGTGCTTAGCGTCGGCGCGGCGGTAGGGAAGATATCTCCCCTCGGTCGGTTCACACTTCTGCAGTGTGCGGACGGTATCCTGTGGGAGCGGTCAGCGCTCTACAGGATGAACGGAGGCAGCCCGGTTACTCCCGCTCTACTAGCAGGAGTGTCAGGCGCCAAGTATAAGCGGGCGGTGCGTGCGGATTAGCTAAGCGGTGTGACAGATGATGATCAAGCAAGCGACTAAACCAGTTAACTAGGGATAAATCCTATCTTTCTAGCGAGAGGTCGGGTTACACCTCATGCGCCTCGATACTAGCGCGAAGGGGTCCTGGGCTTGGCCCACCCCTGGTCAGCGCCTATGGCAGCCGGTACTGGAGTCAGGAGGTCGGATTACACCTCATGCGCCACGGTACTAGCGCGGTAAACCGGGACACGGGTTAGACAGGTTGTCCGGTGACTTCGGGATATTAGTGGCCAAGAATAATTAAAGAAGGGTGCGTTACGGTTCGGGGTTCTTATAATTCCTTCCTGGTACACTGAGACACAACTCTGTATCCCGTACGTCCTGCGGTATAACTCAAAGTAAAGTAATCACTGTACTTATCTTATAAACTCCAGAAGTCAGGCGGAGGCCGGGTCAGGTACTAAGCACAAGTGGCTGCCGGCGGGCGGACGGTTCAACTGCCTCTCCTCGGCCGTGTGCGCCGGTTTTGTCTGCGCGCGCGGTGGGCGGGTGCTGCGCGCTGGCGTCGAGCGCGCGCAGCTTCGTTTCACCCTGTTCTATGTCACTGTACTGTGACTGTCGTCACATAACTATGAAAAATAAAATCCCAAAATAAAATGGATTCACTCTTTCTATTAAGACATCCGTCCACAGAACACCTAGTCCTATTTTGTCCCATCATCGTAATAAATTGATTGGTTTTAAATTTTGTAAAGAAGCACAGCACAAACAAATTTATTCCACTACCTGCACGACTGTCTCGTTAAAGAACGCGTCACAAGTGAAATGACGTCACCGCATCGATGCATCAAGGGAAATCAAGGGAAAGGCCCGGAAGTACTTTAAAAATATAATTTATTAAGTGAACCCGACAGAGTTACGGCTTATAATATTCAACAAATAATCTTAATCACTAGTTTATATACTAATAAAAACCTACTATTAATGCTGAGGTGTTAAGAGATGCAATGTCTAGTCAGCCGATGACCGGTTGCTTACGAATGAGATATTGGTGGGTGCATCGAACTTAACTCCTCCCTCCCCAAGAGCGAAATTATCCGAAGGAGATGAAGTCGGCTTCGGAGAATTTCGTTTTACAAAATAGCTTAAAAAGAAATATCTATATGAGAGAAAAATAATTACTGAAATTATTATAGCAATATATAAAAATAGAGTCCATAAACTAATGTTGTTATTGATAGTAAATGAATTGTCTTTCCACTTATTGTCACTAACACTGTATTTTACGCAGTTCAAGATTTCTCTGACGTTACTAAAGTCTATTCCACGGAGATCCAACTGCTTGGCATCCTTGTATACCTCTCGCGTGAAATCTGGCATCTGGATTGGTGGTAGAAACGTCTCCATTGATGATCCATTGGTTGCTGCTCCGATAGTAATGTTTCCTATAATAGTTTCACAGTTTGGTCCCGGTGATAATATGTATGTACCACGTAACATCTGCTTCCTTGTTTCATCGCTGCAATTTTCCGTAACAGTGATGTCATCTCTGGAGTAAAGTAGCCAATAGTCATCTGTAAGCTTTAATATCAAAACCTTCTCCATTACTACTGGGTTCTGGTGACATAAAGATAGATTATTCTTTAGTAACATAAGTTGCTCAATACAGGATTCGGTGTGGTAATGTACAATGGAATCTTCTGTACACAGGAACTTCTTGTTATCAATCGCCTGGCAGGAACTTGTTACGGCCCTGTACTTCAATCGATTCACCAGAAGGAAAGGATGTTTTGGGACTATGATATAGGTTTTATTTTGGATAGGATTATATATAGGTATAGGAACAATTTTATAATATAAGTACGTATATTTTTCTATTAAAGGTATTTCTAATATAAAAACTAAAGTAGTGTTATTCATATAAGATTTTAAAATTATATTTCTTTCTAATTTTACTAAGTTATTTAATGTTACAGGGTAAATTAATCTAGCATGTTTTTCTATTGTTTTTAAAATATTCAAAAGTTCTGTTGAGTTAATGGCTGACTGATGTAAAGTATATATTTTGCTGAAAGCCATTGCTGTCTCAATTTCTTGAACTACGCTAAAAATAGTTCGAAAGTTATTTAAAATCTGATTTAAATTATTCATTATTGATATCAACTGTGAAGTATTATACTCCTGTTTAGAAAGCGTGTCAATTTGCGTAGTTTTGTGTCGTAAATGCAACACATTAAAATTAATATCATCTGAAATATTTACTAGTTTATCAAATGCTTTTTGCATTAACGAGATTCTTCGTTCAACCAAATGTTCCTTTGAACCTAAACTACTTATTTCTTTATCATACTTAATTGCGTCTTCATTATCTAAATTCCCTGAAATTACTTTTATTAATGAGCCCAATGGGTTTAGAAGCCCTCTTTTAACTCTTACAGTTGGCAAAATTTGATGCAACCTGTCTTTAGTTAATTCTAAAAATGACTCGATTTGTACTTCTAATCCCAATAGTTCACGACGTGCTTCCGAATTTTTACTTATAATATCTTTTAACCTAAAGTACTCAACTATATTATTACTCAAATGTGTACTTAAATTATTTAAATCTAATGTTTTATACACTCTCCACTCATTACTCTTCACCACTGCTGAACCCATCCTCATTGGAGCTATGCCTGGACTCCGCTCGAGATTCTGAACGTTCAGACTGAGCCCCTGACCTGCTTGGGCCAGCAACAGCATCCACCACGTCCAACACCTGTGGAGGTCGTTTTACATTTCTGAGTGCTACACGAGTATTTCGTTTTTTTAGCTCTACGGGCACTATATTCCTACTTGGTTTATCTATAACTTTCGCTTTCTCATACCTAGGCACTTCCTTAGCCTTCCTGGTCCTAGTCGTTTTCATAAATACTTCATCATTCGGCTTTAGTTCTGGTGGAATTTCACCTCCCTTTTTCTCTCTAACCTTAACCTTATCTTCTTTCAACTTATCTGACACATACTCGTACAGGACTTTAAGACGTTTCCTATGGTCTTGAACTAGTTTTTGTAATAAATTACGTTCCCTGTCTGTATCAAAAACATTTCCTAACTCTGTTTGTCCAAAAGCAATCTCAAATGGGGTGAAGTCGGTTGCAGAATGTATAGTGTTATTGTATCCGATAATGACATAAGTCATAACAGATGCTGCATCCTGATCGGTCTTGGGATACCTAGCCAACCTATACATTTCTATTATGGTACTATGGAATCTCTCTACAACAGCCATTGAACTAGGATTATTAGGTGTACCGATATGAACTTCTACCTTATGCATTGCCAAAAGTTCCTTTAATAACTGGTTGTTAAATTCCGCCCCTGAGTCACAATTAATTTTCTTTGGAAGACCGTACATGCTGAAATATTTAATAAGGGCTCGTACGACTTCTGGTGTGCTTCTATTAGGAATGTCAATAGCTTGTCCTAGTTTACTGAAAGCATCTACTAACGTGACATAGTATTTACCCTCAATAAAAAGTAAATCCATGAAAACTTCCTGAAAAGGGGAATTTTGAGTTTGAGTCAACTGAATCTGAGGTTTGATGGGTTTGCGATCATATTTCATTTTCCTACATTTTTCACAACTATTTATAATGGCTGAAATGGTTTCTTTCATATTGGGCCACCAATAGTGTCTTTTTAGCTTCGTCATGGTTTCCCTAATCCCTCTGTGACAAGTCTTCCCTTCATGATATTTCAATATAACATTCCTTTGGTCTTCTTCTGAATCTGTTAAATTAACTACTCGTTCTGTACATTCCATTAAATTAACACTGCCCTTTTTATATAATTGAGTAACAACCATTGAAAAAATTTTGCGAAAAGAAGGGTCCTCAAAATAGATAAAATACTTGTGTTTAAAATCTACATATTTCTTTAAAAGATCCTTTACGAGTTGTTCATTATTATTTAAAGGCATGTGTACTTCCAGAATTCTTTGTTTGTTATTAGACAAATCTTTAACAGTAGAATGAGGTCTAGACCATGTGTATACCAATATTTGTTTTGGTTTGGTATCAATGGCCTCATTTAGAATAGGAATACCTTCATGTTCCCTATTAGAGATTGAATGGGCGGTAGCACCATCGTCTGAATCTGAAAGATCAACAACTTCCATTTCTTGACCAGAAGACCTTATGTCATTTTCTAGCTCTCTAACAACTTCCCTCACTCGATCATCGTTATCATCTATGTTCACTATCATCGACTCTATATCATCATTAAATGCATTCACTCGAATTCGTGATAATGCGTCAGCGTTAGTATTTTGTGTACCTTTCTTATAACGTGTCTCGTAATCGAATTCCTGTAAACGTAATCTCCATCGGCTTAATTTGGTATTGGGCTCCTTAAGAGAATCTAACCAGGCCAAAGGTTGATGGTCTGTAAATATAGTGAACTTATTGCCATAAAGGTAAGGTCTGAAGTATTTTACAGCCCATACCACAGCTAAAAGCTCTTTCTCTATAGTGCTATATCTGGCTTCAGTATCTGACAAAGTGCGACTGGCATATGCCACAGGTCTATCTGAACCTATCGGACCTTGTGACAAAACGGCTCCCAGGGCAAAATTGGATGCGTCTGTGGTCAGCACAAAAGGCTTCGTGAAGTCTGGATACTGAAGTATAGGAGCATTAGTTAATAGTTTCTTTAAAGTTTCAAAACTGTTTCTATATTCGTCATTAACTACAATTTTCTGTCCTTTTTTTAACCCTAGAGTGGGCGCGCTATGAGCATTTTGCCGCCGTCGGTAGTTTTTGTTCAATATTTTTAGAACTATGCACTTGTCAAGGTCAAGCTTTTGAGTAGCTGCCTCCCTACGCTTCCCCTCCCTGTGTTGTAAAATTCCGCAGGATCAGTGCACTGGCGGCCGCAGGACGAACAAGTTGTCAACAGGGTACGTCGCGAGGCGGCAAATTGCTCACCGCGCGCCTATTTACGTAAGTATTTTTATATCTATTTTGTAATTGTTTTATGTTATATTATTTTACTTTATATGTTTTCCTAGTACACTGTCATATATTTACTGTTGTTAAAATTATTTTTTATATTTTAGGGTATCAAAAACAGAGAAACAAGACGCCAAAATAATATCTTGGTTAGAGGAAAACGATGGTGATTTTGAAGAAGCAGATTTACAGAGTTTGGAAGAGGATATAACAAAAAGTGACAGAGAAAGTGAACACAGTGCTCATATACAGATACGGAACAGTCTGTGGAGAGTTTGGGTGCAAATGTACTATCTATTTCACAAGAAATACGTAATATATCAGTAAACAGATATAACTGAGATAGTAGCTTTGATTGGGCTATTGCTAAATAGAAGAACCAGAAAAGGGCGTAATGTATGCTCAAAATTACTGTGCAATGAACATTGCATGTTTATGTGTGAAGGTTGTTTTGCTCAAACATATTATGTTGATCTTGAAAATATGTAAGATTTGTTATATTTTTAGAATATATATGATTTTTGTTGATTAAGATAATCTTTGTTCCAAAAATACCGTTAATTATTGCCAAAGTTGATTATAAGTCCTATTGCCTTAAATTTAAACTTAACTAAAATATATATTTTATTTTTTCAAAGTTTATGTTTTATTGTAACCTGTTAATGCAAAACATATACAAAAAACACATTATTTTCGAAAAAAACGGACTTTTAGTACGGGCGGCAAAATGCTCTACACGCGCCCACTCACGTTTTACCGAACGACGCGCCCACTCTAGGGTTAAACATTTTGTAAGCGGTCTAGCTATTTTGGCAAAGTCCTTGATAAATTTCCTGTAATACCCAGCCAATCCTAGAAAACTTTTTATTTCTGTTACGGTTTTGGGAACTGGATATTTTAATATGGCATCAATTTTATCAGAGTTAGGCTTCAAACCTTCACTAGTTATGGTGTGGCCAAGGTACAATACTTCTTTACGTAAGAAATGAGATTTGTCAAGTTGTACCTTAAGATTGGTCTCACGAAATCTGTCAAAGACTGCTCTCAATTTCTGAACATGCTCCTGAAGACTTTTTGAAAATATAATGACATCATCTAGATAGACAAGACAATGTAGTCCTTGGAGTCCTCTTAGTACATTATCCATTGTCCTTTGGAATGTGGCAGGAGCCGTTTTTAAACCAAAAGGCATCCTGTTAAATTCATAGTGGCCAAAAGGTGTACTAAATGCAGTTTTAGCTCTATCAAATTTATTTACTTCGATTTGATGGTATCCGCTTGCCAGATCTAAAGTTGTAAAATACATGCTATTCCCTAGCATATCAAAAAGATCATTTATATTTGGCAAAGGATACTTGTCATCAGTAGTAATATCATTTAGACGCCTATAATCCACTACCATTCGCCACTTTTGTTTGCCAGAAGCATCCATCTTCTTTGGCACCAAATGAACCGGAGCACTCCAGGGAGAGTGGGACTCTCTAATGACGTCATCTTTTAACATTTTGTCTACCTGCTTCTTAATTTCCTCAGTTTGAAAAGGAGGCAACCTATAGGCTCTAACATGTACTGGGTCTTCGTGTTTCGTGCGAATTTGGTGTTTTACCTGGTTTGTAAAGGATAATGGGATATCCTCGCAATAAAACACGTCCTTATATTCCCTACAAATGCTTTCTATAGCCTTCCTTCCTTCTAAGTTCATGTGGTCAAATCTCAATTTGTTTAAATTATCTGTAAGTAATTTATCCACATTTTGACTTTCCGTAAAATTTACTCGGCTTTCTACATCCTGTACGTAAGGTTCTACTCTAAAAGGTGCAGTAATTGTCAATGTCTGCCCCTCCTCCGTTAAATTTTGTATAACGGTACTAGCATAACCGTTGCTACAAGTAACCAATGCTGAAGGCATTCTAACCCCTTTTCTGAATTCTACAAAATTCAAAATTCCCTCTCCACACAACAAGTTGACGGGGAGCTTGACCCGCAACTCACTACGAGGAGGCAAATCATACGTCTCTCTCATAGTAACTGGATTAGATACCTTAGGAGGATTATAAATCATCGGTATCTGTGTGGTTTTTGTGTAAAAAGTGTCGGTATCAAAACAAACTTTACCTCTCAATAGTTTCATTAAATCGCAACCTATCAATCCGTCGTACCTATCATCTACATTGTACACATAAAATTTATATTTTGTTTTTGACTTGAATATAGCCGGTAATGTGATAGTGATGACTTCATTATGCCTACTAGAAGCGTGAGTACTAACGACTTCAAAGGGTTCATAATGTTTAAACTGTTTGAAAAAATAATCAGCAACTCTAGGGCTTACAAAACTTCTCGAACTTCCCGTATCTAACATGAATATTGATTGCAACTCTGGTATTTTTATATGAGGCAAATTTAAACGACAACATGTGCAGTTCAAAGTTATTCTCTCCACCCTCCGGGATTCGAGGCTGTTATTGAAAAATTTGCCACCTGTTCATCACCTGAACATTGGCTATTGTGACCGACTCCGTCTGAGTACGACCCTGATGAGGAACCACCTGAGTACGGTCCTGGTATTACTTCGTTATCAAAGGTATTATCATCGGTGTAATTGACTCGCCTCGAACTAGCAGTACGCATTGTTACGTCAGTACTAGTACCGGACATATGACGCGGTTCACTGTCCGTTCTTTGCTGACCATGCGGAATGTTCGCCCTACTTGTTTGTTGCCACTGATTATTGTTTCGCAAGTTAAATGAATTATTTTGTCTAGGGAGATTCCTCAACTGGAAAGAATTATTACGAGAGCCTAGGTTACGGTTATCATTATTAAAGTCAAAATTACGTGGACTGAAATTATTATTTTCTGAAAAAGAATTGTTAGATGTAACAGGTAATGGATACCTTTGCGAATTGTTTTGCCTTGGAAGATTTGTAGAGTTATTTGAACTATTTGGTCTTTGATTCCTTGCATTACTACCGTTCTTAAAACTATTTTTAAAATCGTACACCGTTTGAAAGTTTTGCTCCTCCAAAACTATT
Organism: Tuta absoluta; assembly: GCA_027580185.1. NCBI lineage: Eukaryota > Metazoa > Arthropoda > Insecta > Lepidoptera > Gelechiidae > Tuta > Tuta absoluta. The sequence goes on along the minus strand of JAQAHW010000089.1, from coordinate 218,721 downwards.
TTCAATGCATCTTCCAGGGTTCCCACATTTCGCAAACGCACCAATCGAACTAAATAAGCTGGCAAATTGTATAGAAACACATTGAACGAAGAATTGTCATAAATGGTTCGCTTTGCTTGACGTAAATTAGCATCGTTAATAGTCTCACTCAACTTCGAAAATAATACGCTTCTTAAATGTTGAATTCTATGACAAAAATCTGAATAGCTTTCTCCCCTGTTAATTTTGATTGATTCTAACTCCAAAGCCAGACATTCTTCACTTCTTGGGTCACCGAAATGTTGAGACAATAATGTTTTCAAGTCCTCCCAAGTATCAATTTGCTCTCTCTCCCCGACTAATTTTGCAGCTTCCCCTGCTAATCTACTAGTTATCACATGAAACAAATAGTGATTCTGATTTTCATCCCCTCTAAAACTTTGCAAAATATATTCACATTTTTTTGTAAATAATGGCAATTGTCTAGAATCCCCTTCGAAAACTGGAATAATCTTCACTAGTTCGTTAGGTACTCTGTTAATACCTTCCATTGTAATAATTTTCTATTAAACGAGCGATGAATTCTAAACTGTCAATGTACTCGAAAGAGGAAAAATAAATTTAAAAAAACTACCTATTTTCAACACACAAAGTATTAAACACAGAAATTGATGCGTAATAATACAAAATAAAATGTTATAACGTAGAGATTGATACGAAATAAAAATAATACGTTTAGATGAAAGAAATACGTATTTTATGGGAAAGTAATAAACACAGAAGTTTATGTGTAATATTACATACGATAATTATTTCATAGAAATTGATATGAAATAACACAAATATGTATATAAAATACGTATATCCGACAAGAGGGTTATAAAGGAAAACTGAAAGGATGGTGAAAAGATTTACTCACAGTCCCGCAGCTACTCCCATGTCCTCTCAAAGTGGAATATTGGCCTCTGTCAGTTACTTCCTTCGGGTCTCCTTTTCTTGATAAATTTGTTTGTTTTGCGTAGGTTCTTCTTCTCTATTTAAACGTTGAAACGTACGTTGAAGCGTCTCGCAGAACAGGAACAAAAGTTTGATTGTTTCCCAATATACTACGACGACGGCCCGATAGAGAACCAACAGGCTGCGCCAATCAAGGGAAAGGCCCGGAAGTACTTTAAAAATATAATTTATTAAGTGAACCCGACAGAGTTACGGCTTATAATATTCAACAAATAATCTTAATCACTAGTTTATATACTAATAAAAACCTACTATTAATGCTGAGGTGTTAAGAGATGCAATGTCTAGTCAGCTGATGACCGGTTGCTTACGAATGAGATATTGGTGGGTGCATCGAACTTAACTCGCGCGCTCCACTAGCGAGCGCGATCCGGCTCTGGCCGAGTGTACCGTCGCGGTACACGACGGCGTAGGTACTTAACTCCGTAGGTATAGGCGAATGTCGCAGGCCTGCCATTACCTGCATTCTATGCAAGGTCATGGAGAGGGTACTTAACAGTAAGTTGCTGACCTACCTTGAAGACAATGATCTTCTCAGTGACCGTCAATATGGCTTTCGCCGGGGACGGTCTACTGGTGATCTTCTTGCGTATGTCACGTACTGCTGGGGTGAAGCCATCGAGAAACACGGCGAAGCACAAGCCGTTTCACTCGGTATCTCGTTGGCCTTTGACAGGGTCTAACATGCAAGTCTGTTCAGCAAACTTCCTGCTTATGGCATTCCAGCTGATTTTTGTACTTGGATATCAGACTTCCTTAGTGAACGGTCCATCAGAGTAGTCGTTGACGGCTGCTCCTCAAACTTTATTGCCATTGATGCCAGAGTTTCTCAGGGGTCTATTCTCTCTGCAACTTTTTTCCTGCTGCACATCATTAACCTCTTTCAGCATGGCTGGATACGCAGATGATAGTACCGTCACAGAGATACTTGAGAGGTGCAAAAACAAGTGTATATGAAATACGTTCGTTAAGAAAGGCCATAGCTTAGAGCGAACAGATCTGACCATAAGCCTTGTCTCCCAATGGGGCGACGACAATCTGATCTCATTTAACAACACCAAAATACAGGCGTTTCTTTTCACTGCAAAAAGTAGTCCTTTCGACTGAACACCTACTTTTCGGGGTACAACTGTCCTTGTCACTGACAGGCTTGAAATTGAAATTGAAATTCTTTATTCAATGTAGGATAGTATTATCATATCACTTATTGACGTCATGAACCGTCATTGAAAAAAAAAAGAAATTTGTATCAGTACAGTTTTCTTAGGGATTACTCTCGACTTAAGTCTCCAATGGGGCCCTCATATTACATCTTTGTCGGGAAGATTAAGCTCAGCTGCATATGCGGTACGTAAAATAAGAGAGATCACGGATATTGCAACTGCGCGACTTGTTTACTTTAGTTATTTTCACAGCATTTTGTCCTATGGAATTTTGCTGTGGGGGCGCGCTGCTGATATTGAAACAATTTTTGTTCACCAAAAAAGGGCTATTAGAGCAATTTATAAACTTTGCAGTCGTGATTCCCTTAGGGAACTGTTTAAGGAAATTAATATTATGACTGTACCGTGTCAATATATTTATGAAAATATCATGTATGTGAGAAAAAATATAAATACTGTCACTAGACATTGTGACAGGCATAACCGCAATACAAGGAGTAAAAATAAAATAGATCAACCTAAGCATAAACTCGCTAAAGTTAGGACTTCATTTGAAGGTCTAAGTATAAGATACTATAATAAAATACCGGAAGATATATTGAGTTTATCAGAAAGTAAATTGAAGTCTGTTATCAAGAAAACATTATGTTATAAAGCTTACTACAAGTAAGATGAGTACATTAATGACAAAGAAGCATAGAGCTCTGAAATTCCAGCGCAGCACAAGAAACACGCACTCATTTTTAATAACAAAATAGGGCGTGCGTAGAGTTTACAACTGGCATAATTTTATGAATCTCCATAGATGTAATTTCAATTGTTTAAAGGAAATATTTTATAAGTTGAAACTGGACGGCCGTTGTGGCGCAGTGGTAGTGTGACTGCCTGCGACGCAAAGGTTCCGGGTTCGATTCTCGGTGGGACACTCACAAAGTTGATGTTTATCACTTTGTGAATTTGTTCCCGGTCTGGTTAGGACATTGCAGGGAGAACCACCTGATTGTCCGAAAAGAAATGGTTCCGTGCTTCGGAGGGCACGTTAAGCCGTCGGTCCCGGTTGCTGTCTATGATTACTTAGACGGCGGTCGTTACACAACCATGTCAGAGGCCTACTACTAGTAGTAGGCGGTTGAAAAACACCAGGGTTCATCGGGTCGTTGGACGATTCGGTGTCCCACACGAAAAGAGAGAAGAAGAGTTGAAACTGGTAGATTTATCTACTGCAATTTTTACAAAAAAAAATATGTAGCCATTTTTGGTCTATACATATTTTTTTTACTTCCAGAATTAGCTAGGGTAGCTAAAAGTGTACGATTGTTAATTTAGAGTTGAAGCACTTCTGGGCAGGATTTTTGGGGATTTTTCCTGTTCAGGAGGTCCGATAAATTATACGCATATAAGAAAATTGTGTAATACAAATTTCTTTTTTTATAACAATTTTGTAATGTCCTAAAAAAAATCAAAGTACTGCCACGGGGCTGGCCAGGTTAATCACACGGCATATAACTTTACGCCACCACCATCTGAAAACGATATTTGTTTCAAATTGAAGTCAAGATTTTTAAAGCGTGTAGTTTACATGCGTATAATTAATTGGACCTCCTGAATAGGAAAAATCCCCAAAAACCCTGCCCAGAAGTGCTCCTACTCTAAACTAACAATCGCACTTGCCCCTAAGCTACCCTAGCTAATTCTGGAAGTAAAAAAAATATGTATAGACCAAAAATGGCTACTTTTTTTTTGTTTAAATTGCAGTAGATAAATCTACTAGTTTTAACTTATAAAATATTTACTTTAAACAATTTAAATTACATGCATGGAGATTTATAAAATTATGCCAGTTGTAAACTTCACGCACGCCCCATTTTGGTTTTAAAAATGAGTGCATGTTTCTTGTGCTGCGCTGGAATTTCAGAGCTCTATGCCTCTTTGTCATTAATGTACTCATCTAACTTATAGTAAGCTTTATAACATAATGTTTTCTTTCTTGATAACAGACTTAAATTTACTTTCTGATAAACTCAATATATCCTCTGGTATTTTATTATAGTATCTTATACTTAGACCTTCACATGAAGTCCTAACTTTAGCGAGTTAATGCTTGGGTTGATGTATTTTATTTTAACTCTTTGTATTGCGGTTATGCCTGTCACAATTTCTAGTGACAGTATTTATATTTTTTTTAACATACATGATATTTTCATAAATATATTGACACGGTACAGTCATAATATTAATTTCCTTAAACAGTTCCCTAAGGGAATCACGACTGCAAAGTTTGTAAATTGCTCTAATAGCCCTTTTTTGGTGAACAAAAATTGTTTCAATATCAGCGGCGCGCCCCCACAGCAAAATTCTATAGGACATAATGCTGTGAAAATAACTAAAGTAAACAAGTCGCGCAGTTGCCATATCCGTGATCTCTCTTATTTTACGTACCGCATATGCAGCTGAGCTTAATCTTCCCGACAAAGATGTGATATGAGGGCCCCATTGGAGACTTGAGTCGAGAGTAATCCCTAAGAAAACTGTACTGGTAGTAAACTCAAATTTTTCATTATTAAGAACGACATGATTATTCAAAGAATGTACTACGTTAGGTAAAGTGAAAAATACACATTTAGTTTTTTTCTCGTTAAAACTAAATTATTTGCAGTAAACCAACTATGAATTTGTCCAAGAGTGTTTACTTCATCATAGTTATGTGCATGTCTATCGACCTTAAATATAAGGGATGTGTCATCAGCAAATAGTACAATTTTGGAAAAATTCTCTACCATGTAAGGAAAATTATTTATGTAAATTAGAAATAGAAATGGTCTTAAAATAGAGCCTTGAGGCACACCAATTTTAACACGAGACCCCTTTGATTTTGCGCCGTTTATTTGGACCTTTTGAGTTCTATTATCTAAATATAAATTCAAAAATTTCAGAGCTGCGTTTCGAATACCGTAGTGTTCTAATTTTAGCAATAAAGTTTCATGATCTACGCAATCAAATGCCTTGGAAAGATCACAAAAACACCAATGGCATCTTTTGATTCTTCCCAAGCATTAAATACATGTTTGATTAGAGCAACACTAGCATCTGTGGTGCAACGTCCCTTTGTAAAACCGAATTGCTGGTTGTGTAACAAATTGTTCTTATTTAAATGGGACAGCATTTGATTTAGTATGATCTTTTCAATCACTTTGGTTAGTACTGGCAGAATTGATACAGGCCTATAGTTACTAGGGTCTTGTTTGTCACCAGCTTAAAACAGCAGAACTACCTTGCTATGTTTCATTAAATCAGGAAAAATGCCGTGATCAATACATTCATTAAAGATATCTGCTAAGTATGGTGCTTATATTTCGATTACTGATTGACAAACTTCAACTGACCCATAAATCTTCGGTGCTCTTAACTTTGATATCTTTAAAAGTTTTTAAAATATACTGGGGACTTAAATTTAAATTTAGAATTGCAAACATCTACATTTTGCTGAAGGGTTGCAGGAGATGGTAAATATTATGAATGAGGCTTTGAAAAAGAAAGGAATGAAAGTGAATGTAAGTAAGACGAAAGCAATGGTTTTTGAGAAAGAGGAAAATATGACAGAGTGTAAAATTATGATAGAAGAAGAGAGGGTGGAACAAGTGAAAGAGTTTGTGTATTTGGGCTCCATGTTCACATCAGATGGAAAGTGTGAAAGTGAATCGAAAGAAGGGTGAATGCCGGCAACATGGTGAATGGAGCGTTGCACGCTTTTATGAACAGCCAGAAAGTCTCTGATAAGGCTCGTCTGGCTGTGCATAGAGGGGTGTTAGTTCCGACACTTATGTATGGGAGTGAAAGTTGGGTATGGCAGAAAAAACATAAAAGTAGAATAAATGCAGTACAAATGAGAGCGTTAAGAAGTATGATTGACGTAAAATTGAGTGACAGGATAAGGAATAGCGTGATAAGGGAACGTTGTGGTATAAAGGAAGATATAGTGACTGGTGTAGAAAAGGGTATGCTTAGATGGTTTGGTCATGTAGAGAGGATGAATGAAAGAAGATTAACGAAACAGGTGTATATGGCAAGTGTGGATGGGAACGTCGAAAGGGGAAGACCTCGACGAACGTATCTCGATCAAATCGGGGACGTGCTAAAGAATCGATCGTTTTAATATGGTTTTTGAATGGGAATGTTACACTTTGACCCTTGTGATCTGATTGAAGAGAATTTATAATGCATTTTTGTACCGGGTCACAATCGCTGAATACATTATCAATACATTTGGCAGAAGTAGGCGTCACACGAGTAGGTTCAAAAAATATATTAAATAAATTAAATGATTTAAAAAGACCTAAAAATTTATCACTTAATGCATTGATTTCTAAAATGTCAATGTTAAAGTCACCTGCAACAATAACATGTTTATTAGTTTTTGTGAAAAATTTGAGTACATCTTCCATTATTTCTAGGAATTTAGTAAAATTTTTTGCTATTGGCGGTCTGTATACGCATACTATAACATGACTTTCCAGCTTAACACAAGATCACGCGCCACACTACTTCACGCACAAGATCCGTTGTACCGCGCCCAGATCGATAAGCGTATTGCCGGTCAGAAAGTACCCCTTCGTTCGTTGCCCGACCTCAAGTGGTTAACCAACTGCGGGGACGATTGATATGGGACGATACGATTTTAGATCAGATTTTTTTCCTTTTCCCTTGTAAAGAGGTGATACTTTGACCTTCTTCAACAAGCGCGGATAGGTGCCACTTCTGATACACATGTTGAACAGAGAACACATAACATGTGCTATCGGGGCTATGTTGCACTTTAGGAGGCTTGCCGAGAGCTGATATAGGTCTGTACTTTTTTTGGGGCGATGTTGCAGCGCATAAAACGAATGATTTCATCGGGCGTAAATGGTCGAAGGCGGAGGCTGACGTCGTTTCAAACTTTAAGTAAAAAAGAAGTGGCTGCTGGGGATTTAAATTTACTTATTCAAATTTTAGACTAATTTAAAACACAGTTCCGGGATAAACAGTCCTTAGTAAGCACAATGGCGTCTTTTGACTTAAAAACAGCATTAACTCTGCTGCCAGTAGTTGATAACAGTGAATCCCAATAAGATCAACTTAGAATATAGAATAGAATATAGAATAGAATAAAGAATAGAATATAGAATAGAATATATAATATCTTTATTTGATTAAAACATGGTATTAAAAGGTGGTACAATAAATCATAATTACAGAATTACATGTTTTGCCTCAATTGAATGGGCATGCAAAGCACATAATAGGTTTTTTTTGTTTTTAAATTTGTCACTTTCTAGAAATTCCATAATACTATAAAAATTATGACTACTAATCCATGAATACAATGTTTTCTAAAATGGTTTGTTACACAATAATTTAATGTCTTTTGGAATCCTATTGTATATACGAATAAACATTACAGAACAATTTGTAGAATATTGGTGTATCCTAGGGTTTTGGATATAAACAAGTCTGCGTAGATCCCTTCTATTTCGTGAATTAATACTACCAGCGTCAGAAAACATATGTATGTTATTATTCACAAAAACAGAAACCTCGTATATGTATAATGAGGGCAAAGGCAATATCGAAAGATCTTTAAAAAACGGTTTGCATGATTCCATGGGTAGTATACCACAAATAGCTCTAATGCACTTCTTCTGGGAGTCAAAGACTCTACCAATACAAGAACTACTGCCCCAAAAAATCAATTCATATCTTAAAACCGATTGCACTTACGCATGATATGCAGTAACAGCTGTCTTCTTATTAGTAATATTGCTTAGGCGTTTAAGAGCGTATACAAACCTATTTACTCTGCTGCATATTTCGTCAACCTGATTTGTTCATTTTATTTGTTTATCTAACGTAATACCTAGAAATTTTGCATTTTGTTTTTTCAATTTTTATATCAGTATAAAATATATCAAAACTCAAGTCAACATTTTTGAAATTATTTAATTGCATATATTTAGTTTTTGTGAAATTTATTTTAAGATTATTATTACCAAGCCATGTAACTATTGAAGTAATGGTACTGTTTATCTCACATTGATGTTCTAAAATAGTACCATTTTTCTTATCTGACGTTACTACGACTGATATATCGTCCGCAAACATGACGCACTTATGGTTTACGACATGAGGGATATCATGATGTTGGTTTACACGACTTACTTGTTTTAAATTTGGTAGAGAGTTTTATCTCTCGACGTTTCGACTGCTTACGGCAGCCTTCTTCACGGAGGTCGACAGATCACATACGCCCGCCCGTCAGCTGTGATTGCCGAACACTGCGGGCCGCGGCTTGGAACGTCAGCAAGGTCGCGGCCGCGCACATTAAAAACAAGTAAGTCGTGTAAACCAACATCATGAGTGATACTTGTTCGTTTAATAATAAAATGAGGGATATCGTTCACATAAAGTAGAAAAAATAGTGGGCCGAGAACGCTTCCCTGCGGGACTCCATATTTATTTATTTTAGTTTCCGAGTAATGAGCAGATATTTCACTTTTAGTGTTTATACTATGAATAACCACGGATTGTTTGCGACCATAGAGGTAAGATGCAAACCAATTCAAAGGTATTATTCCAATTGCTTCTAGCTTACATAGTAATGAAGAAAAGACGGGTTAGGATTTTATAAAAACACTCTTAAGAGGCCGTACATGAAATTGCGCTGGGCGAAAGTAGGTAATTAGCATTAGAACGCGTCATCGTGCAGCCGAGCGGCGGCGATATGCAGACCCAGCGGCGGACGGCAGCGTATAGTTCGATCAATCAGTTTTGATCCTATTTATAGTTTTTGTGGCAATTGTATGAAAAAGTTTAAAATTATTGCGTACCTACTAAGATTTTTGGGATTTGTGGAATGTTATCGAAACTAATTAATTACCGACTACTATTCAGGGGTGTGCCCATGTACCAGCATCTTTTTTTCGCTTAACAGCGCCGAATTTATATTTATTGCCTACTAGCTTTTACCCGCGACTTCGTCCGCGTTAGATAGTTTTTTTTGGCAGAAGTTCTAAAGTAGGTACCTATGTGTATTCATAGTAAGTGTGACAGTGATATTAGAACAGTTGTTATCTCTACTGTTTAGAGATAACTTGCTTGCTTCTGTTGTTAAAGGGACAATTCAAGATTTGCTATCCGGCCTGAGAGACCAATATTTATAAAAATTGAATATAAAAGTCAGTAGATAACAGAGTACTTACTCCAGGGGTGCCGATTTGAGAACACTAAAATGGTCAGCATAAGTAGATAAGACAGATAAAAAGGTATTTTAAGTTACTGTAATACATTTTTATATACCACATTTTTTGTTTTTCTGTATTTTGCGAAAACAAAGATTTTGTGGGTTTGACACTCGTGAGTCTGCCCTCACGTGTATGCCCGTTCGGGTAGCCGCACCCTGTCGCGCCCTCCCCCTCCGCCCCGCATCGCCGCCAAAGCGCGCGCGCCGCGCCGCGCCGGATCGGCCGGTGCGCGCGGCCGCCGTCATAAGACCGGGCATTATTTATTTAGTTGCTGTGTATTTTCAATACATATCCATAACGCATGCGTATGTCAGACGAAAGGAAATCGCGAATTTCTATTTTACTCCCTTACACTTACAAAATACGCCGCATCGGACGTCAAATGTGATCCCCGACTTAACGTGTTATGTGGATGATACTTTTCAGTTCAGAACATGGTAACGTATCACCTAAGTAGATATGCCTAATAACAATGAAGGTAGTGCATACGATGCAAACGGCGGCGGCACAGCGGTATTTTTCAGTAATGATAAAAAATCCTCGGTAAAAGTAGGCAATGTCCTTTCTCAACTTATTCCCATCATACTGAACAACTTTTGTTTTGGAACCATTTCTGTATCTCCAATAGTTTAGGTGGGCTCCTGATGGTAGACCTGGTGGTCTACATAAGGTACTCCAGATCCTCAAATGTTCTTGTAAAAAGAAGCGGCCCATCATACTGAACAACTTTTGTTTTAGGACCATGCCTGTATCTCTAATAGTTTAGCTTGGCTCCTGATGGTACACCTGGTGGTCTACATCTATACTCTAGACCCTCGAATGGTGATAATAAATAGCCTATGTCCGTTCTCGGTATGCTAGCAATCTCTGTGCCAAGTTTCATGAAGATCGTTTCAGCGGTTTGGCCGTGAAAGCGTAGCAGACAGACAGACAGACCGAGTTACTTTCCCATTTATAATATTAGTGTGGATAGTGTGGATAGTTAAATCTGTAATGTATCATTATAGTCCATTAAAATGGCCATTTATTTGCAAAATCCTGAAATTTCAAGTTATTTATACTCTAATAGGAAGTAAAATCACAATATCTAGTTCAATTAATTTAATCAATCATAAATTAATACCGCACTGAAAAAAATACTTACAGGATCAAAAAGTATCGGTCGCACTATAATTCCGCCTGTGAAGCGTGATCTACTGTCCTCTACGCGCGCGATCGACACACATTCGTTATTTTGTATGTGTGCGTGAGTGTGACGCAGCAGGATACACGTCCTTCTCCCAAGAGCGCGGCGCGCGGTCTGCCGAAACAGCATTTGCGCTCCCGTATATAATTGATAATTCCGGAGAACTTTAAAATATTCGATAAATTTCATAAAATACATATTTGCAATTTTTTTTATAGCTAATTTGTTAGCATGAATCTATTTTTCAATGTGTAAATTGATTTTTTTAAAAACGTGTTGTATTGTACTAGATATCCGACGCTGTATACGTTTAAAATTTCTTCAAAGTAGGGCCATTTTACTGCAGTTTTTCTTTGAATTTTTGAATTAAATTACTAAAAACTCCTCGGCCAATTTTTAGCACTTTTCAATGTCTTTATTGCTGTATACTTTATAAACCACTCCATATTTTAAAATTCATGTAAACAATAATGGTACGAACGTCACGCATCGAAAACAATTAAAACACGTCTCAGGTTATTAACTATTAAACAAACTGAACAATCAAAATCAATAATTTGTCTGGGCCAATTTTTAGATATTGAATTAATCTTCAATAAAACATATCATAACACATTGTTACTTATTCTGTTTTTTTAAACGAGGTCCTACAGAATTGAAGAAACAAGACAAAATTACTCAAAACTATGTACGGCCTCTTAAGCCAGAGGAACACAAAACATTGGTTGATTTTGTGCTTAGAACTAGGTTATCAAGTAGAGTTAAAGTAAAACTGAGTAAAACGTATGCGAGTGTTGATGGTCTAATAAAAGATAAATAAAGTCGTATACTGCATTTTTAGCGCAGTAACAGCGATGTAGGTAGGGCAACAGAAGTATTACGTCATTCGGTGATGAGATTGAAAAACTGATGACTGACTTAACGTTGGCCCAGGCTGACGGGAAAGAAAAAGTAGAAAAGATCCTAAGTCCACTGAATGAAAAAACAGCGATCAAGCGTTTAGCTGATGGTTTGAATAGTCAGCAAATTGGAACGATTGTTTCGTCGAGGGGTTTATGTTCTCTTAGAGAAGCAATTATGGTAGCGTTAGAGAAGGAGGACGTAGTTTCGAGTCCATCAACAGGTTGTATGAGTTTTGTAGCTGGAGAAAGGCGCTGGCCTCAAAATAATTTTCATCGTAATTAAATCGTCGATAGTAATTATTCGTGGATCAGTGGTAGCGGTAGAGGTACGAAAATGCCTAATAGGCGTTCTGTACCTAGTCAGCAAGGTCGCGGCCGCGCACATTATTCGAACAGAGGTCGTCATCATTGGCCTCACACGTCTGTGACAGACGATTTAATCAGTGTCTGAGGCAAGACTTTTCATGGCTGTATAAGCCAATACGGGAGCGGCATAGTTTACCGCACGCTCTACAAGTCGCACTCTTAATAAAATAACGACCTAATCCAAAAACACTAATTTTTGGGTATTGATGAAAAACGTTTGTTGAAAAAACAGAATAATTTTTAAATGGCTGTAGAATTAAAAGTAAAAGGCAAAGGATAAAACTTGAACCACCTAACTAATCCTAAGAATATGTTCTTTTAAATGCATTAAAATTTACACAAATATTCACATCCATAAATTAAAAAAAGTTAATTATTTGTAACCCTTTAGAATTGCGTCATTATTTCATGAAAAATCTGAAAGAAATATTGACCTAAGTTAAAATCGGTCTTTGCTTTACCAAATCAAACATGAAGATCTCTGACTCATTTTAAATTAAGTCACTATTTTACTAAACAGCTAAAAGAAAATACAATTTATTTAAAAATAAGTCTATAACTTAAACATGTGACTCAAATTCAAATCGCGATATAGCAACTAGCAAATGGTCAACAGAACACAGTCCTATTATAATGAAAATATTAAGATAATTTTTTCTTCTGTCATTGATATGGGACACCGAGTCGACAAATGACCCAATGAACCCTTGGATTAAATCGCACTCTTAATAAAATAACGACCTAATCCAAAAACACAAATTTTTGGGTATTGATGAAAAACGTTTGTTGAAAAAACAGAATAATTTTTAAATGGCTGTAGAATTAAAAGTAAAAGGCAAAGGATAAAACTTGAACCACCTAACTAATCCTAAGAATATGTTCTTTTAAATGCATTAAAATTTACACAAATATTCACATCCATTAATTAAAAAAAGTTAATTATTTGTAACCCTTTAGAATTGCGTCATTATTTCATGAAAAATCTGAAAGAAATGTTGACCTAAGTTAAAATCGGTCTTTGCTTTACAAAATCAAACATAAAGATCTCTGACTTATTTTAAATTAAGTCACTATTTTACTAAAAAGCTAAAAGAAAATACAAATTTATTTAAAAATAAGTTTATAACTTAAACATGTGACTCAAATTCAAATCGCGATATAGCGACTAGCAAATAGTCAACAGAACACAGTCCTATTACGAGTATAATGAAAATATTAAGATAATTTTTCTTTTGTCATTCATATAGGACACCGAGTCGACAAATGACCCAATTAACCCTTTGATTAAACGTATTTACATGTAACTTAAATGCGCCGCGGTCGCTATAAATGGTGTGGTGGCTGTTCTCATTGCAACGGAGACGGCTTCTACAAGAAAAATTAAGTGAAAATTAAACGAAAAGATATTTGTACGCTAGTATGGTTTGGTCGGTAGCACTTCTACCCGATGTTACTTATTAGTTGCTGGCTTTCAGATGCTCTCGTTTATTCTGATGTCCACTTTCCTCACGCTGCTGTCTGCTTCTTGATACGTAGCGATGGCTCGTCCTCGTGGCCAGTTGTCAGGTGTTTTATGGTAGAGTGTTGTCCACGATCTGCACGATGTTGTTGACTTTCATTGCGGCTTGATGTGGGGCTCCATCAATCCATATTAATATTGAGTATTTGGGTGAAATATACATCGGGAAGGCACTGCGACGTTCTTTATGTGTTTTTCTCGATGTGGTCATGATTATCAAAGGGACGACAAGCGAGTCGTGTACGAGGACACTCAGTAGTACCGAAGTGATTGTGCTTTGGCTTGTTTAGATTGATGGAGTTGTGCGTTAGAGGTTTGCTGTTGACCATAAACTTCTTTTCAGTGATCAGAGTGTGGACTACTTCCTTTTAAAAGTGATCGCCCGGTAGTGAGCTGCACAAGACTGTCTTAACACTCACTAGGCTTTTCCAGGCCCTGACATTAAGAGGCTGTGAAACACAAGCTGTTATTTTGATCGCAGCTGTCTTCTGTATTATACTGTCGATAGCTCGGTGGAGTTTTCTGGCGGTTCCTTGTAGTTCGGTGGATATTGGACCAACTTTTTTCCATGTGATGGAGCGCCAGGCCTCGTGAGCGATGCGGCGATCCCAAAAAATACACGGCGTGCGTGCTGAGCCAGATAAATAGCGTGTAGATAAGGGACCCAAAATAGACTTATATAAAAGTGCGTGATGACGTTGCTCCAGACGAGGGGGTGGGTGGTATACTGTGGCAAACTGCGGTGGAGACGTCTTACTTATTTTGCAAGAAAAGTAGCGGTGAAGCGTGAAACGCGTCATCAGTCACAGGCACAGCCACAGATTACAATAATAATTAACAAGCTCAGCGTTCGCTTATATCATTGATGTTCGTGTCGAGGTTCGCGTAATGAAGCTGACGGTGTAACACCCGCTTGAAAAGGGGTGCCACACGATTGCCGTCGATGACTGTGGTCGCCTTTTCTTCTTGAGCTAGTTCTATGGTAGATGCATCATTCAGTTTCGTTTTTAATTTGATGACCCCGTCGATCCTAAAAGGTAAGTAGGCGGAGTTCTTGTGTCTTATTAGTTCGCTGATGGGCCGGGCCTACCATTATAGACTAATGACAATGCTGGTTTTGAAAAAGTTTTCGATTGACTGTAGAACGTGGTAAACTCTGGCCTTGTAAAATCGATCAGGATCGAATTGAGGAGTGTTTTGCTGAGTGAGAAATAGGTTACGTCCTTTCTCGTCCGTGTTTGGCTCAGGATGTTTCAGGTGCGGGCTTCTCGGTGGGCTATGTTGGAATAGCGACTAATGACACTAGCATTACCGATATCGTAAGTCAAATTTGTCGCAAACGTTTCGGGCGTCATCGGTGACTTTGAATTTAGTTGGTATCTGTCGTTTTGTTATATTACCAACATATTGTATTACCAAAATTCCGTGCGAAACGGATGGATCTCAACACCCTGCACCGTCTTTTAACAAGGTGAGCACAGTGTGACTATCTGTCTTACGGAGAACGGCTTGCGGTATGCTCTTTGATGACGGTGGCAGCCATGCTACTTCGCACGATAATGGCGGCATGACAAGCGACGTGCTGATTTGGCCGTCTAGTCGACGAAAACGTGTTCTTAGTAGGAGATTTATTGTGTAACTGTAGGGAAGGTGGCACCTTGGTAGCGTGTCGTGTGCAAATTTTTTCAAGTTTCCCTACCCATTCAGTCCGCAATGTGACAAGATTTTAATCCATCTGTTGCTCCTGTTAGTACTCACTTATTTGGCTTGTGATGTGATGGACGAGGTAAATTTGAGTAGTTTAAGAGATAAATGGCGGTATTCAATGCTTTTTTTTGTAGAACGTTCTGTAGTAAATACTTCAAAGAATAGACGTGTGAGGTACGAGTAGTGATGTAAGGCGAGCTCTACGATATGCGGCTGGAGATGAGATCGAGTTGGTACACATTTAGCCTTGGTTTTATCGTCGAGTTTGACGGCAGCAATCGAGGTGCCGATGATTCCAACTATGGTTCAATATGATTACTTTTCAGTCGGAGGATTAAATTAATATACTAAAAATAAAAAAAAATCGTTGAATTTCAAGAGTAGTAAAACGTTAAACCTATTTTTAAATAGCTTTCGGTACAAAACCTAAGATTAAGATAAAATGCGAAGTGACACACCAAGTTAATACGTTAAATTATGTTATGATATCAGTCGAATACAGGTCAAATTTGAAATAATACCGAAGTCATTTCATTATTTTTGCTAAGACAAAGACTCAACTAAAAATGTTACCAGAAATTTTCATCATTAGAAATACAACAAAGACCTAATTTCAGTTAAGTCATATAAATAACAAAATTTTCAAAACGATACAGTCTTATCTCCAAATGGGTCAGTGAGCTTTTCCAAAATGTTCGTAAAATACAGACCTAATTTAAAATGAGTCAAGCAAACATCGCAGGTTTTTGTAAAACAAAGACCAAACACTAAATCGGTCATTCTTTTATAAAAACTTTTCAATTACACTCGTCTCAACTTTTGATAAAACAACGGCTAATTTCTAAATCAGTCGTTTTTTCACAAAAACGTAGCATGCAGCCGCAGACGCAAGACGAAATCGGTCATTATTTGACTGAAGAGATAGGAGTTCGGGGCGGGAAAGATATAGACTCATCTTATTTTAAACCTTATTGTATACGAGATAAGGTTGTATTTTAAAGTCTATGTTGTGGGCCCTGCTCTAATAAGTCAGTTTTTCACAAAAACTCATTTTGGCCAAATTTTGATTTAAGTCGTTATTTTACTAAGAGTGCGAAATGTATTTACATGTATCTTAAATGCGCCGCGGTCGCTTTAAAATCAGCCACCATTAAATGGTGCGGTGGCTGTTTTCATTGCAACGGAGACGGCTTCTACAAGAAAAATTAAGTGAAAATGAGAAAATTAAACGAAAAGATATTTGTACGCTAGTATGGTTTGGTCGGCAGCACTTCTACCCGGTGTTACTTATTAGTTGCTAGCGTTTAGCTTCAGATGCTCTCTTTTATTCTGATGTCCACTTTCCTCACGCTGCTGTCTGCTTCTTGATACGTAGCGATGGCTCGCCCTCGTGGCCAGTTGTCAGGTGTTTTATGGTAGAGTGTTGTCCACGATCTGCACGATGTTGTTGACTTTCATTGCGGCTTGATGTGGGACTCCATCAATCCATATTAATATTGAGTATTTGGGTGAAATATACAACGGCAAGGCACTGCGACGTTCTTTATGTATTTTTATCGATAAGGTCATGATTATCAAAGGGACGACAAACGAGTCGTGTTCGAGGACACTCAGTAGTACCGAAGTGATTGTGCTTTGGCTTGTTTAGGTTGATGGAGTTGTGCGTTAGAGGTTTGCTGTTGACCATAAACTTCTTTTCAGTGATCAGAGTGTGGAGTACTTCCTTTTAAAAGTGATCGCCCGGTAGTGAGCTGCACAAGACTGTCTTAAAACTCACTAGGCTTTTCCAGGCCCTGACATTAAGAGGCTGTGAAACACAAGCAGTTCTTTGATCGTAGCCGTCTTCTGTATTATACTGTTGATAGCTCGGTGGAGTTCTCTGGCGGTTCCTTGTAGTTCGGTGGATATTGGACCAACTTTTTTCCATGTGATGGAGCGCCAGGCCTCGTGAGCGATGCGGTGATCCCAAAAAATACACGGCGTGCGTATAGATAAATAGCGTGTAGATAAGGGACTCAAAATAGACTTATATGAAAGTGCGAAATGACGTTGCTCCAGACGAGGGGGTGGGTGGTATACTGTGGCAAACTGCGGTGGAGACGTCTTACTTATTTTGCAAGAAAAGTAGCGGCGAAGCGTGAAACGCGTCGTCAGTCATAGGCACAGCCACAGATTACAATAATAATTAACAAGCTCAGCGTTCGCTTATATCATTGATGTTCGTGTCGAGGTTCGCGTGATGAAGCTGACGGTGTAACACCCGCTTGAAAAGGGGTGCCACACGATTGCCATCGATGACTGTGGTCGCCTATCCTTCTAGAGCTAGTTCTATGGTAGATGCATCATTCAGTTTCGTTTTTAATTTGATGACCCCGTCGATCCTAAATGGCAAGTAGGTGGAGTCGGGCTTCTATAAGCGGAAACGAATACTACTTCTTGTGTCTTATTAGTTCGCTGATGGGCCGGGCCTACCATTATAGACAAATGACAATGCTGGTTTTGAAAAAGTTTTCGATTGACTGTAGAACGTGGTAAACTCTGGCCTTGAAAAATCGATCAGGATCGAATTGAGGAGTGTTTTGCTGGGTGAAAAATAGGTTACGTCCTTTCTCGTCCGTGATTGGCTCAGGATGTTTCAGGTGCGGGCTTCTCGGTGAGCTATGTTGGAATAGCGAATAATGACACCTAGCACTACCGATATTGCAAGTCAAATTTGTCGCAAACGTTTCGGGCGTCATCGGTGACTTTGAATTTAGTTGGTATCTGTCGTTTTGTGATATTACCAACATATTGTATTACCAATATTCTGTGCGAAACGTATGGATCTCAACACCCTGCACCGTCTTTTGACAAGGTGATCACAGTGTGACTATCTGTCTCACGGAGAACGGCTTGCGGTATGCTCTTTGATGACGGTGGCAGCCATGCTACTTCGCACGATAATGGCGTCATGACAAGCGACGTGGTGATTTGGCCGTCTAGTCGACGAAAACGTGTTCTTAGTAGGAGATTTATTGTGTAACTGTAGTGAAGGTGGCACCTTGGTAGCGTGTCGTGTGCAAATTTTTTCAAGTTTCCCTACCCATTCAGTCTGCAATGTGACAAGATTTTAATCCATCTGTTGCTCCTGTTAGTAGGTACTCACTTATTTGGCTTGTGATGTGATGGACGACGTAAATTTGAGTGGTTTAAGAGATAAATGGCGGGATTCAATGATTTTCTTTGTAGAACGTTCTGTAGTAAATATTTCAAACAATAGACGTGTGAGGTACGAGTAGTGATTCAAGGCGAGCTCTACGATGTGCGGCTGGAGATGAGATCGAGTTGGTACACATTTAGCCTTGGTTTTATCGTCGAGTTTGATGGCAGCAATCGAGGTGCCGATGATTCCAACGATGGTTCAATATGATTACTTTTCAGTCGGAGGATTAAATTAATGTACTAAAAATATAGAAAATTCGTTGAATTTCAAGAGTAGTAAAACGTTCAACCTATTTTTAAATAGATTTCGGTACAAAACCTCAAGATTAAGATAAAATGCGAAGTGAGACACCAAGTTAATACGTTAAACTATGTTATGATATCAGTCGAATACAGGTCAAATTTGAAATAATACCGAAGTCATTTCATTATTTTTGCTAAGACAAAGACTTAACTAAAAATGTTACCAGAAATTTTCATCATTAGAAATACAACAAAGACCTAATTTCAGTTAAGTCATATAAATAACAAAAATTTCAAAACGATACAGTCTTATCTCCAAATGGGTCAGTAAGCTTTTCCAAAATTTTCGTAAAATACAGACCTAATTAAAAATGAGTCAAGCAAACATCGCAGGTTTTTTGTAAAACAAAGACCAAACACTAAATCGGTCATTCTTTTATAAAAACTTTTCAATTACACTCGCCTCAACTTTTGATAAAACAACGGCTCATTTCTGAATCAGTCGTCTTTTCACAAAAACGTAGCATGCAGCCGCAGACGCAAGACGAAATCGGTCATTATTTGACTGAAGAGATAGGCGTTCGGGGCGGGAAAGATATAGACTCATCTTATTTTGAACCTTATTGTGTAAGAGATAGGGTTGTATTTTAAAGTCTATGTTGTGAGCCCTGCTCTAATAAGTCAGTTTTTCACAAAAACTCATTTTGGCCAAATTTTGATTTAAGTCGTTATTTTACTAAGAGTGCGAAGTAAAGGTGGAATTTGAGACTGGCACATGCATGTTAAGATGACGTTTTTGCTTTTTGTCAGCGAGACCAAAAAACCAGGCATTATCGTGTGTTTTAGGCCCATCAAACGCACGCTTGCGCCATTCGTCCCTATCCTCAGCAAGCTTTTCCCAGCGTTGATGGTTAATGTTAAACGCAGCCATGTCCCGCTTGGCGCAATCTTTGAAACGCAGCATAGGTCTTTCAAGCCCTCTTTTAGCGTTTGCTACAGCGCCAACTAGAATACGCCGTGGTAGACGCGAAGGTTCCATCCGGTGCACATGCCCTAGCCACCGCAATCGTCTTTACTTAAGCAGGGCGTTAGTGACTCTGTCCTGCCAGTTTATATGCAATTGAGTCGACGTTCCTGTTTTGCATACGATGTCCAGGTTTCAGCTCCGTATAAGATTATTCTTAAGACGCAAGTTTGATAAACAATAATCTTGGTTTTTGTGGATAAGTGTTAATTGTTCCATACTCTTGTACTGAGCTTACAGAACATGGTCGCTGCCTTGCCAATTCGCGTATCGATCTCAGCATTGAGCGTGAGATTATTCGACACAGTCGACCCCAGGTAGCAAAACTTATCGACTAAGCTCAAGGGAACACCGGCTAGCATGATGTGTGGTGCATCTGCGCCTTGAACTAGCACTACTGTTTTTTTGGCATAATGGTCATAGAGAACAGAGTACACGCATGGGAAAACTTATCGACAATGACTTGAAGCTCACTTTGAGAATTAGCAACGAACGCTGCATCGTCAGCAAACAGAAGGCTATCGACGAATAAGTCATCGCGGTTTCTTATTCGTCGATATCTTGACGACCGATGTAGCGCAGTGGTAGTGCGACTGCCTGCGACGCAAAGGTTCCGGGTTCGATTCTCGGTGGGACACTCACAAAAGTTGATATTTATCTCTTTGTGAATTTGTTCCCAGTCTGGTTAGGACATTGCAGGCTGAACCAACTGATTGTCCGAAAAAGAAATGGTTCCGTGCTTCGGAGGGCACGTTAAGCCGTCGGTCCCGGTTGCTATCTATGATTACTTAGACGGCGGTCGTAACACAACCATGTCAGAGGCCTACTAGTGGTAGTAGGCGGTTGAAAAACTCTGACACCAGGGTTCATCGGGTCGTTGGATGACTCGGTGTCCCACACGAGAAGAGAGAGATTCGTCGATATACTTCGGTTTCGACTTAAGAAGCGAGATATTGTACAGCTTCCCGTCAGCCCTCGTGTGCAGGTGGATACCCTGTTGGTCATCGCCGAAAGCTACTTTAAAAAGCAATGAAAACAAAATACCAAACAGGGTAGGAGCCAACACGCAGCCTTGGCGTACACCTCTACGCATTTCAAACGGCTCAGATGTATTGCCGTTAAAAACAACAGATCCTTTCATGTTCAAGGATTTAACGAGGCTCAGAAGTTTTGGCGGGCACCCGATGTTTACAAGTGCAGTGTAAAGGCCCTCTCTGCTAACGGTGTCGAAGGCTTTGTTAAGGTCTACGAACGCCACAAACAGAGGTGTTCTCTGCTCTCTACACTTTTCCTGAAGATGGCGAAGTGTAAAGATCATATCTGTTGTGGAACGCTGGGCGCGGAATCCACATTGCAATTCAGGATATACACGATCAGCTAGTTTCTGGAGTCTATAATTTAATATTTAATAAGACTAACCGAGTAAATAATTTACCTACTTTACTTAAAAGGGATATACCACGATAACAGTTACAGTCACCGCGATCACCTTTGCTTTTGTTATAGGTTAACGATGTTAGCATCGCGGATATCTTGTGGTATATATCCCGCATAGGTTACGGCGCTAATGTGTGAGTAGGTCGTCGTTTCTCACAAAAGTGAGTTAAGTATGTGCAGTTATGTGATCGTTTAATCTGCGACTACTATCAGGTCTAATAAATAACAAGCCTGGCTGGTGTAACAGTTATGAAAAACAATACTCCCCGGGTTAAATCCGTTAGTCATTCGAATCAAAATTCAAATCATTGGTTGGTTGACAGCTTTTTTGGTAGGTAAAAAATCCGTGTTGTTCTGATTCACCGAGTCCGGATAGCACTGGTGACTTTCACTGACACTTATTCTACTTAATTAAACACAAATAAACTAATACTATTCATAATTTAGTGCATTTGTATTAAAATATAAGAACAGCTGTTTATGATGTCTGTTCAGGTTGAGGATGCCAGCCTGTCAGCTGAGCTTCTTGTTATGGAGTTGACATAAAATCTAAACTTCGGCGAAACCATCGAGTACAAGGCTCAAACGGCGGCTAAGAAGCTGGGCAATCTGAATAGAGTAAAGCGCTACTTTACGTTTGAACAGTTTTTAACTCTTTACAAAGCACAAGTCCGATCCTGTATGGAGTATTGCAGTCACCTTTGGGATAGCTCAGTCAAGTACCAACTTGCCGCTCTTGACTCGGTGGAATTGAAATTGAAATTCTTTATTCAATGTAGGATAGTATTATCATATCACTTATTGACGTCATGAACCGTCATTGTAAAAAAAAGAAATTTGTATCACACAATTTTCTTTTTTTTATAACAATTTTGTAATATCCTAATAGAAAACCGGCTCGGGCGGGAGAAAAAAATAAAAATCAAAGCACTGCCACGGGGCTGGCCAGGTTAATCACACGGCATGTAACTTTACGCCACCACCATCTGAAAACGATATTTGTTTCAAATTGAAGTCAAGATTTTCAAAGCGTGTAGTTTACATGCGTATAATTAATCGGACCTCCTGAACAGGAAAAACCCACCAAAAAACCTGCCCAGAAGTGCTCCTACTCTAAATTAACAATCTTACTAGCCCCTTAGCTACCCTAGCTAATTCTGTAAGTAAAAAAAAATATGTATGTATAGACCAAAAATGGCTACATTTTTTTTTTTGTAAAAATTGAAGTAGATAAATCTACCAGTTATAACTTATAAAATATTTACTTTAAACAATTGAAATTACATCCATGCAGATTTGTAAAATTATGTCAGTTGTAAACTCCACGCACGCCCCATTTTGGTATTAAAAATGAGTGCGTGTTTCTTGTGCTGCGCTGGAATATGCCTCTTTGTCATTAATGTACTCATCTAACTTATAGTAAGCTTTATAACATAATGTTTTCTTGATAACAGACTTAAATTTACTTTCTGATAAACTCAATATATCTTCCGGTATTTTGTTATAGTATCTTATACTTAGACCTTCAAATGAAGTCCTAACTTTAGCGAGTCTATGCTTAGGTTGATCTTTTTTATTTTTACTCCTTGTATTGCGGTTATGCCTGTCACAATTTCTAGTGAAAGTATTTATATTTTTTCTAACATACATGATATTTTCATAAATATATTGACACGGTACAGTCATAATATTAATTTCCTTAAACAGTTCCCTTAGGGAATCACGACTGCAAAGTTTATAAATTGCTCTAATGGCCCTATTTTGGAGAATAAAAATTGTTTCAATATCAGCGGCGCGCCCCCACAGCAAAATTCCATAGGACATAATGCTATGAAAATAACTAAAGTAAACAAGTCGCGCAGTTGCAATATCCGTGATCTCTCTAATTTTACGTACCGCATATGCAGCTGAGCTTAATCTTCCCGACAAAGATGTGATATGAGGGCCCCATTGGAGACTTGAGTCGAGAGTAATCCCTAAGAAAACTGTACTGGTAGTAAACTCAAATTTTTCATTATTAAGTACGACATGATTATTCAAAGAATGTACTACGTTAGGTAAAGTGAATAATACACATTTAGTTTTTTTCTCATTAAGAACTAAATTATTTGCAGTAAACCAACTATGAATTTGTCCAAGAGTGTTGTTTACTTCGTCATAGTTATGTGCATGTCTATCGACCTTAAATATAAGGGATGTGTCATCAGCAAATAGTACAATCTTGGACAAATTCTCTACCATGTAAGGCAAATCATTTATGTAAATTAGAAATAGAAATGGTCCTGAAATAGAGCCTTGAGGCACACCAATTTTAACACGAGACCCCAGTGATTTGGCGCCGTTTATTTGGACCTTTTGAGTTCTATTATCTAAATATGAATTCAAAAATTTCAGAGCTGCGTTTCGAATA
This sequence comes from Tuta absoluta, assembly GCA_027580185.1. NCBI lineage: Eukaryota > Metazoa > Arthropoda > Insecta > Lepidoptera > Gelechiidae > Tuta > Tuta absoluta. The sequence goes on along the minus strand of JAQAHW010000089.1, from coordinate 195,290 downwards.
CCGTAGTGTTCTAATTTTAGCAATAAAGTTTCATGATCTACGCAATCAAATGCCTTGGAAAGATCACAAAAAACACCAATGGCATCTTTTGATTCTTCCCAAGCATTAAATACATGTTTGATTAGAGCAACACCAGCATCTGTGGTACAACGTCCCTTTGTAAAACCGAATTTCTGGTTGTGTAACAAATTGTTCTGATTAAAATGGGACAGCATTTGATTTAGTATGATCTTCTCAAACACTTTGCTGAGTACTGGCAGAATTGATACAGGCCTATAGTTACTGGGGTCTTGTTTGTCACCAGCTTTAAACAGCGGAACTACCTTGCTATGTTTCATTAAATCAGGAAAAATGCCGTGATCAATACATTCATTGAAGATATCTGCTAAGTATGGTGCTAATATTTCGATTACTGATTGACAAACTTTAACTGACATCCCCCATAAATCTTCGGTGCTCTTTACTTTGATATCTTTAAAAGTTTTTAAAATATACTGGGGACTTACATGAGTAAATTTAAATTCAGAATTGCAAACATCTACATTTTGCTTCAGCAATGAATATGAAATTGTAGGTGAAGATCTTAATGACTCAGTAGTTTTTAGAGGTATATTTGTGAAAAATGTCTCTAACTCCTGCGCTACATCTGAATTTAAACTAATCACTCCTTTGTCGGTTTTAAGTGAAAAGTTATTTTCGCGTGGCTTAGTTTTACCTGTTTCGCTATTAATAACTTTCCAGACAGCTTTTATTTTATTATCTGAAGACTTTATCTTATTACTAATAAAGTTTGCTTTAGCAATTTCACAAGCTATTTTGAAGGTTTTAGAATATTTTTTTACTAGCTCACTAAAACTTACATCGTTTGTCATGTTTTTAAGCTCGTAAAGTTCAAAAAGCCTATCTCTACTAATCCTAAGACCTTTGGTTGCCCAATCACTAAACTTAAATTTCGTATTAATTTCTTTCGTTTCTAAGTTAAAAATGATTTCGAATTCTTTGCTTAACAAATTGAAAACGTCTTCGTATACATGATTTGGGTTTTCAAAATTATAATTATGGACAGGCAATTTCTCGATTAACACATTTTGATATTTTTCCAACCTGCTTGGAAAAATATCAAAATGTGTGGTGGAACGCAGGGCCAGCTCCACTACCTTGTTCTTACGGCTCCCTTCTACCATCGGACTTCCAGATGCATCGCCGGATACCATCCATACCTGGTTGCCATTCCACTAATTCGGACTAAGCGCTTGCGCACTGCTAAAGAGTGGAACTTACTACCTGCGTCTGTGTTTCCAAACGCATACAACCCTAATCTCTTCAAAGTAAGTGTGAACAGGCTTCTTCTGGATGAGCTAGCTCCATTTTAAGTTTCTGTCTCAATCCTATGACCTAGACTAGAGTCAAGAGCAAACCCAACCTTACTAAAAAAACTCTTAATATTGATCGAACTTTACTTGGTTAGTTTGTTTGATCATATATTATTATTTGTCGCCGTGTGCTTCAGATATAATCTATTGTTACCAGGTAGGTATTTAGAGATATTGTGTAGTTTTTACAATACACTATAGTAGTAAAGATTGATTCTTCAATATAAGTTTAATTATATTTAGGTTATAGGTACCATCTAGGTTTTAGTCTAAGATTAATTAATAAGATTTTAATTTGAACATTTTTATGAGTTAACTTCTATAAATACGTCATTTAACACAAATCTAGCGGCTCGGCCAGCGGTTTCACCCGCTGCTGACTGATTTCCCACGGGAAACAGACCTTCTCCCTACACAAATCATACATAAAATCCTTGCTCTTGAATCACTATCGTTTAAAAAAAACTTCATCCAGATCCGTTAAGTGGTTTTGAAGATTTAAGCATACAAACAAACAAACAGACAGGGAAAAACGTGGAAAGCGACTTTACTTTATACTATGTAGTGATAAACCGTCTCGTTTCATTAACGCATTATATGTTTAGAATTACCCAACGGATTTTGATGCGTTTTTTTATTAGACAGAGTAACTTGAGAGGCAGATTTATAAGTATAATTTATTCCGGGAAATTGTCACATTCCCATGAGAAAACGGGTAGCCCACCTGGTAGTAAACTTTTGACACCTTTTAGGATTAAAATTTCAAAAATGCTGAAACATGTGTTTAATTATTTTAAGTCTAATCACTAATTTTGAAGCGGATCACACTTAAGACAACGAACTTTAAATAATTAAACACGTGTTTCAGCATTTTTGAAATTTTAGCCCTTAAATGGGTGAAAAGGGGGTTAAAAGTTAGTATGAAAGTTTTTTATCTTAAATGTGATATTTTTCAAAATTTCTGATTAAACTTATAACTAAAAATAATTAAATACGTGTTTCAGCATTTTTGAAATTTAAATCTTTAAAGGTGTCAAAAGGGGGTCAAAAGTTTACTACCAGTTGGGCTACCCGTTTTTCCATGGAAATGTGTCAATTTCCCGGAAAAAATTATACTTATAAACCTTCCTCTCAAGTAACTCTATCTAATAAAAAAAAATCGTATCAAAATCCGTTGGGTAATTCTAAAGATATAAGGAGACATCAAACGGGAAGCGACTTTATTTTATACTATGTAGTGATATGTGAAAGGTAGGTGCATCACAAACCCCGATTCAGGTAAACGTCCGATTATCTGATAATGAATATCAACTTTATCTTTATAATAAAAAGCAATGTCTAAGGCGTTGAAGTGACAACATTCTCATCAAACGCAACTTTTTAACAGTGAGGATGTTTACACTTCCAAATAAAAGTTTTTTAGGCACCACCAGAAAAATTAAATGTATGTACATTAAATTTGAATACCAACTTCTAAAACACTTTTTGAAAACTTGTTGTAGAGCAACTTCAAGCTAGAGAATTTGAATTGAACTTTGTGCTGTTCATACACACCCTCGAGTCCCGTAGTCGCCTCTTACGACTCCCACGGGAAAAATGTGGGTTGATGCTATTCTAAGCCGGCATCACACGGCATTATATATATAAGTAATATGAAATATTTGCCAATTTCGTAAGTAATTCCTTTAAAAAGAAACTAAATACAAAAATGATTATAATTGGGTCATTTGGTGTTAAAAACAATTTATGGTAGATCTAGATTAAAACCGTGCCACGCATAACTCGCATTGAAACACTTGCAAAATTGGCGGGTAAGGAACGTGTTGCGGTAGCCCAGATGGAAGAAGCGTCGCCACTAGTAATGCGAAAGTCGCAGGTTCAAATCCTGCTCGCGCTTGAAAATTTTGCAAGTTTTCAAAATTTTTATGCCTAACACGGGAAAGATTTTAAAATTTAGTATTTTTTGCCTATGAGCTTCACACTACCAAATTGAAGATACGCATTCAAATTTCCCTATAAATATGACTAAACAGTGTCCCTGTACCGTGTACCTGAATTCCATCGAATAGGTGTAATGTTGTCTCTTTCTTCCTCACCGCAGATGCCTGCATGGTAACATCCAAGCGCATTTCCGGCCTGCTTTCATAACGCTTTTAAGTTTCTCGAAAAAAACTTACTTTGAAATATTTTTTCGCGAAAATCGAATTTACAACAATTTTTTGTTTAAATGCAGTGTTATACTTCGGGTTTATAACTTACTAATTAGTATGTGTCAGTTATTGAAGCCAGGCAAAACTGGTTTTCGGCGGCAGCGGCATCGGATAGCCGCGAAATTTGGTAAAAAGGTGGCAAAGTGTTACTGTGCGTATGTTTTATCGGATATCGCTTATTATCACTTTCACCGAGGAAATCACTGCCAGGCAAGTCTCGGTCGAGCCAAGAGTCATGTAGGTAAGTTTCTTAAAATTATTTCACACGGTAATTGCAACTCATTCTCTCTCGACCTAGTTGATGACTAGAATATTAGCGAGGGTCGGGCCCTTGCGATTATGTTATCTACCCCAGCATGTCTCTAAAGAAAGTTTGAGGTGAAAACATAACCTAAAAAACTTGTGGTCATGGTTGCTCGGAGCGACGTTGTGACTGTCTTTTTCTCCTAAACTTTAGGGGATATAAAGAATCTTAATTAAGTATGTTACTTTATTGTCATCCACATTCGGGTGTGGAAATACTATGTAAAATATACTTTATAAAGTCCTTACACCCTGAACATTCCAAACAGTTCGGGTATTTTGGGACATAACACAGATTGGTATGTAGGTAGTCATAACCTTCTTCAGGAGACTGAAAAACAATAACAATAAAAATAAAGTACCTCAGATATTTTGTAAATTGCTGTATCTTAATATAGAATACCTAAATATGTTTCAACCTATCTAATTCTGTACTTATATTACACTATGTCGTTCACTGAAGCGAACTATAATGTTAGCTCCTTTGTAGATACTCTGGTTTATGTTCATTCATTTAAAATCAGTTCATGATCTTCGGAGAACTATTTCTGGAACAACCTTACTACTGCAAACATTAGTTTTAAAAACAATAGTTATGTGACCTTCAATTAATTGCAAGTGTTTCACTCTTTAGCTGAATTCTATTACAATCCATATTTTTATGTGCAAATACCTGCTAAAATGAAATAATTGATTAGCTTCTTCTTCGTCAGCATGGTTTCACCCACTGTTGGGCATATGCCTCTTCAAAAATTGATTATGGTAGGCAAAAATATTGAAATGAGCTCCTACTCATGTTCATAAAAAAATACCAGAGCATTGACCTCGGGGTCTGATATCACTTTGATATAAATAATAGAAGAGCAATTTTAATCTTTGAACTCGGGGGTTTCGTGCTACAAACTGCTTTATATTTTAGCTCTTTTTTTTAATTCTTAAGCTGGATCTGTAATTAACCAAATAATTGTAATTAATCAAATAGGTACCCGGAATTTGGTGATGTGTGTGTGTGATTGATTATAGAACAATCAAGTACCTTATCTCACTGAATTGTTTAGTCCAAGATCTGACCACTTAATTATGTTCACTGACAATAATAACTGTATAACAAGAATACGTAACTGTATATATAACTGTATATAATCTTTCAGTTATAAAGACAAATGACAGTGGGCAAAATTGTATGGAACTTGGTCCAAGAACCTCCACTATTGAGACTTATTGGAAATGGAAGAACACACTTATCAGATTATCCGAGACAAGTATTACCGAAATCTGCACCGGGATTTTTTTTTATAGTCACTTGAAGTTACTATAAAAATATTCTTAAAAAATGATTTTAACAGGAGCGTGATTTTATTGATATTGCGTGTCTCTCGAATGTGCCACAATGTAAACTCCATGTAACGACATTCCACATAACGTCAAACTCCCCAAAACATTCAAATAACATGACTTTGGTTTGAAAAAAGTGGTCCAAGACTGTTGAGACTTATTTGAAATGGCAGTACATACTTGTCTGTGACACATTAATATTGATATTGCGTGTTAGTCGAATGTAAAACAGTGTAAATTCCATGTAACGACACTCCACTCCATATAACGTCAAACTCCCCAAAACATTCAAATAACATGACTTTGGTTTGAAAAAAGTTGGCCAAGACCTTCCATTATTGAGACTTATTGGAAGTGGAAGTACATACTTTATAATATTTTTATCGTCACTCTAAGTGACTATAAAAAAAAAACCGCAGCCGATTTCGATAAAACTTGTCTCGAATAATCTGACAAGTATATACTTCCATTTCCAATTAGTCTCAACAGTGGAGGTTCTTGGACCACTTTTTCAAACCATGTTATTTGAATGTCTTTGTGAGTTTTGTATTATGTAGAGTATCGTTTCATGGTGTTTGTTTACATTGTATAACATTCGACTGACACCTAATATCAATATTAATGTGTCACAGACAAGTATGTACTTCCACTTCCAATAAGTCTCCACAGTGGAAGGTCTTGGACCACTTTTTTCAAACCAAAGTCATGTTATTTGAATGTTTTGGGGAGTTTGACGTTATGTGGAGTGTCGTTACATGGAATTTACATTGTGGCACATTGGAGAGATACGCAATATCAATAAAATCTGTCAAAATAAACAGCATGCTCCAGTTACAATCATTTTTGAACAATATTTTTAAAGTAACTTCAAGTGACTGTAAACAAAGAAACCCGGTGCAGATTTTGGTAATACTTGTCTTGAAAAATCTGATAAGTGTGTTCTCCCATTTCCAATTAGTCTCAACAGTGGAGGTACTTGGACCACTTTTTTCAAACCAAAGTTATGTTATTTTAATGTTTTTGTGAGTTTTGTATTATGTGGAGTATCGTTTCATGGAGTTTACACTGTATTACATTCGACTGACACGTAATACCAATATAAATGTGTCACAGACAAGTATGTACTTCCATTTCCAATAAGTCTCAACAGTGGAGGTTCTTGGACCACTTTTTTCAAACCAAAGCCATGTTATTTGAATGTTTTGGGGAGTTTTATATTATATGGAATATCGTTTTATGGAGTTTACACTGTATTACATTCGACTGACACGTAATCCACACTTCCACACTTATATTATAAATGCGAAAGTAACTCTGTCTGTCTGTCTGTCTGCTACGCTTTCACGGCCAAACCACTGAACCGATCTTCATGAAACTTGGCACAGAGATTGCTAGCATACCGAGAACGGACATAGGCTACTTTTTATCACCATTCGAGGGTCTGGAGTACAGATGTAAACCACCAGGTGTACCACCAGGAGCCCAGCTAAACTATTAGAGATACAGGCATGGTTCTAAAACAAAAGTTGTTCAGTGTGATGGGCCGCTTCTTTTCACAAGCACATTGAGGATCTGGAGTACCTTATGTAGACCACCAGGTGTACCATCAGGAGCCCAGCTAAACTATTAGAGATACAGGCATGATTCTAAAACAAAAGTTGTTCATTATGATAGGCCGCTTCTTTACACAAGGACATTGAGGATCTGGAGTACCTTATGTAGACCACCAGGTGTACCACCAGGAGCCTAGCTAAAATATTAGAGATACAGGCATGGTTCTAAAACAAAAGTTGTTCATTATGATGGGCCGCTTCTTTTCACAAAGACATTGAGGATCTGGAGTACCTTATGTAGACCACCAGGTGTACCATAAGGAGCCCAGCTAAACTATTAGAGATACAGGCATGGTTCTAAAATAAAAGTTGTTTATAATGATGGGCCGCTTCTTTTCACAAAAACATTGAGGATCTGGAGTACCTTATGTAGACCACCAGGTGTACCATCAGGAGCCCAGCTTAACTATTAGAGATACAGGCATGATTCTAAAACAAAAGTTGTTCATTATGATAGGCCGCTTCTTTTCACAAAGACATTGAGGATCTGGAGTACCTTATGTAGACCACCAGGTGTACCATCAGGAGCCCAGCTAAACTATTAGAGATAAAGGCATGGTTCTAAAACAAAAGTTGTTTATAATGATGGGCCGCTTCTTTTCACAAAGACATTGAGGATCTGGAGTACCTTATGTAGACCACCAGGTGTACCATCAGGAGCCCAGCTGAACTATTAGAGATACAGGCATGGTTCTAAAACAAAAGTTGTTTATAATGATGGGCCGCTTCTTTCACAAGGACATTGAGGATCTGGAGTACCTTATGTAGACCACCAGGTGTACCATCAGGAGCCCAGCTAAACTATTAGAGATACAGGCATGGTTCTAAAACAAAAGTTGTTCAGTATGATGGACCGCTTCTTTCCACAAGAACATTGAGGATCTGGAGTACCTTATGTAGACCACCAGGTGTACCATCAGGAGCCCACCTAAACAATTAGAGATACAGAAATGGTTCCAAAACGAAAGTTGTTCAGTATGATAGGATAAGTTGTTGTAAATATTGGCAACTTTTTACCGAGGATTTTTTTGTTATCTACTGACTTTTGTATTCAATGGTTATAAATATTGATCTCTCAGGGCAGTACACCGGATAGCAAATTTGGAATTGTCCCTTTAACAACAGAAGCAAGCAAGTCATCCTTAAACAGTAGAGATAAGAACTGTTCTAATATTACTGTCATACTTACTTAAAATATACATATCTTCTTTAGAACCTTTGCCTGAAAAAACAATCTAACGCGGACGCAGTCGCGGGTAAAAGCTAGTATCAATATAAATGTGTCACAGACAAGTATGTTCTTCCATTTCCAATAAGTCTCAACAGTGGAGGTTCTTGGACCACTTATTTTACACCAAAGTCATGTTATTTGAATGTTTTGGGGAGTTTGACGTTATGTGGAGTGTCGTTACATGGAATTTACATTGTGGCACATTGTAAAAAAATAAATAGCACGCTCCAGTTAAAATCATTTTTTAACAATATTTTTATAGTAACTTCAAGTGACCATGAAAAAAAAAACCCGGTGCAGATTTCAGTAATACTTGTCTCGGATAATCTGATAAGTGTGTTCTTCCATTTCCAATTAGTCTCAACAGTAGAGGTTCTTGGACCACTTTTTTCAAACCAATGTTATGTTATTTGAATGTTTTTGCGAGTTTTGTATTATGTGGAGTATCGTTTCATGGAGTTTACACTGTATTACATTCGACTGACACGTAATATCAATATAAATGTGTCACAGACAAGTATGTACTTCCATTTCCAATAAGTCTCAACAGTGGAGGTTCTTGGACCAATTTTTTCAAACCAAAGTCATGTTATTTGAATGTTTTGGGGAGTTTGACGTTATGTGGAGTGTCGTTACATGGAGTTTACATTGTGGCACATTGGAGAGACACGCAATATCAATAAAATCTTTCAAAATAAATGGCTCGCTCCAGTTAAAATCATTTTTGAACAATATTTTTATAGTATCTTCAAGTGACTATAAAAAAAACCCAGTCTAGATTTCGGTAATACTTGTCTCGGATAATCTGATAAGTGTGTTCTTCTATTTCCAATAAGTCTCAATGGTGGAGGTTCTTGGACCACTTTTGCCCACTGTCCTTTAGAAAGTAAGATATGTCGGATTGAAGCTTACTATAAGGAATAAAAACCTATTTATTATTTAAAGCTAAAGAAATATAACAGAATAAAATCAAGCTACTACAATACTTTTATTTTAGCTCAAACAACTTATTTTGTAAAAAAAAAATTAAAACCAAATAAAAATCCAATAAATAGAAACATTACAAAAAACTTACTTTAATTTCAGCAAAACACATAAAACTTTGGCATTTAATAAAATTATAATATAACAATGAAAAATAAATAATAAAATGATTATTATCCATATATCAAGGCCAATCCCACCAACTTATGCAAACATGTATTGAATCAGAAAACTTAGGTTTATCATGCCTGAACTAGGTCCTCATTTTGGTGGGACTCACCCTTTACACAGACTTACAAATATCACGCCTTTATCCGGGGAAGGCGGAGCGGTAACGTCCGTCAAATACGGTCGCAATCGCCACGTCTGACTAATATTTCTGCCGTGTGACGCCAAACTCGTGTAACTCTGACTACACGAATTAAGCTTAACAGGTCTTAATCGTCTTTTGGAGTCCAATTTATAAGGGGCATTTGAAAGAAAAAATATTTAGTATGAAATTTTTTTCGGTATTAAGCCGAGCCAAATTCGTGTAACTCCGTGTTTTATAGCATTTATTTCACGCCGCGCGTGTAACTTACTTACACAATTTACGCAAGACAATCGCGAGCGCAATCAGCGCGTGCCGGGTTCGGGTTACTTAAGATACACGGTATAGGCAAAACAAAGCCGCGCGAGCTTATCGGCGGTCCGATTTGTTTTTTACATTAATCAGTTTAAAAATAGATCTCGCACGGTTCACTTCGTCTCCTCATCTATTTTTAGTTTTTATAATTTTAGACATGAGTAGTTTACGAAATAGTGTGCTGAAGCATTTGTCAGAACAAAATAAAGTGCTAGACACAAGCAAACTCAGTGAATTCAATCCAGTGACTATTTATCGTAATGTAAATTCCGATAACAATGAAAACGGATTGAATAATGAAGAAATTCATTTGCAAAATGAGTTAGGTGTGGAACAGCAGGAACAGGACCCTTCCAACTTAGTTCAATTGTCGGATTTGATCGATCGTCCTGAGGATCCTCCAATATCGCCGTTCAGCTGTGCCAGCAAGTTGTTAAGGCTGACACCAATATTATCAAACCTAGAAAATTTATCCAGTCGCGCTGCATCACCCAAGGTTTATGAAGATATTTCATCTAACATCGGGACGATTCCTGAGGATCCTCCAATATCGCCGTTCAGCTGTGCCAGCAAGTTGTTAAGGCTGACACCAATATTATCAAACCTAGAAAATTTATCCAGTCGCGCTGCATCACCCAAGGTTTATGAAGATATTTCATCTAACATCGTACATCGTGAATCTGAACTTCAGGATGTATATATGCCACCAGACAGCATTCCTACAAATTTTCCATGTATTAAAGATCCAATGTACGACTCCTTTACGATTACAGCGCCATATGTAAAAAATTTGGAAGCAGAACCCATTGCTAATGCATTTAAAGATAATAAGAATGACAGTGTTCATTTGTTCGAAAACACTATTTGTACAAAAAACACATCAACGCCGAAACAGAACGAACTAAAATCCTTGTCAGTAGGTGTAAACTCGCAGGCTCTGGAAGAATTGGAAATGGTAGAAGTATATATGATAGTAGAAGAAGAATCAGAAAACTTTGCTAATAATGTCATAGAACATAATTATATGGTCATAGAAGAAGAATCGGACAAATCTTTTGAAAATAGTGTAGAAGAATTGATTCAACATTTGAGCAATGAACAAGAAACACTAAACAAGTCATCCGAAACTCAAAGAAGTAATAAAAAAAAGAAAATTAACCAAGAGTTTCAAAACTATACATATAATTCTGTTTCTGCGCATAAAAACCAATTAATAAAAAAAAACACACCCGGAAATAATGTAGATACAAATGATCAATATTTGACCAGTGGACAAGAATCAACAAACAGTTCACCTGAGTTACTAATAAATAAAAAGAGGAAGAAGAAAAATATTAAAACACGGCAAATAATGAACGATTCATCAAGAACGGATATAACTAAAGAACATTCAAGAAGTAAACAAGATTCAATAGATTCCCATAATAGTTCTGCATCACGTCAGCTGAAAAAGAATAAACAAGTCGAGAAACAAATAAGAAAGAAACAACAAGAAAAGAAAAATATCCTATGTTACCCCCATGTAGTGAACAGTGCATTAAAAATTGTAGTACCAAGTTTACTAAAAAGGAACGAAGGTCTATATGGAAAGATTTTAGAAACTTGGACAAACAAAATCAAAGAAACTTCATATCGCACGTTGAAAGCGTTACCGTCACTATACGAAATATGCATGTTTTTTAGTAAAAGCGCCATCTGTGTTTACACGTTGCAAAGAATATAATGCAAAGACACATATTTTTCTAGCTACATTACAAGTGCCTGGGTTAAGTAGTGTCGGTATGCAGTTTTTACCAATTTGGTACTAAGTAAAATGTAATAGTGACATATTTTGTATAGTGACATGTATGGCATATATTATAGAGTAAACACTGAGAGGAAAATCGTCATATTTTGTTTAGTGTCATTCTGATATTAATTTTCTTTAATAAAGTGTTAAAGAATTACTGAAATAACGTATTTATCCATAAAGTGTCATTTTTACATTTAACTTTTATGAAGAAATGAAATGAAGAGTTAAAATTAAAGCGTCATTTTGAGTATAGTGTCTATATATCTTCACAAATTGATACTAAACATTTAAAACAAAACGTCATTTTCAATTTAATGCCACTTTTCCTTTCATTGTTTAATAACAATTGCAACATACGTTTCAAATTAAAATGATCGTTTACGTTTAGTGTCTTTTTTAATGTCTTACAATTGAAATTTTTCTCTCAAAATCATGTCATGTTAAAAATAGTGACAGTTTAGTCTGAAAATATTTTAACTTATTTTGTATATGATACCGCACAATCCTTTCATTTAATGCTTTAGGGCAGTGTTATTAGAGTAATTTAATGAATTTGACTAGTTTTTTAAAATCAGGAGTATATTTTTATCCATACAGGCTTTTAATCTTTGCAATATTAGAAGTTATGTATCCAACGAATCAATACCAAATAGACAGATTCAAAAAACTAATTTACTTCTATTATTTTGGTTTGATTGGCTATAAATTTAATTAGTATGGTCTTATTTGATTGAATGCCCAAAGTCCTTTAATTTGAAGTAGATTGATAAGGGATCGGTAAGTGATTTTAGACTCTATTTTATAAATTTTTTTTTTTGGGGTGGTATGGGATCTACCTCCTAGCGGGTCACCCCGGGCAACGGCAACACAGGCTTGCCTGTGGATAAGTCCGGCTGAACGATCCCTTTAAGCGGTGGAAGGCTCCGTAAGGGGCCGCCTGGCTCGCGACCACCATCCCACCGAAGTCTGGCGCCAAGTAGCTTGCTGCGTTCCGTCAGTGTGTGGGAGTGCCAGTGCCTTAACAGGCTTCTTCTGGGTGAGCTCGCTCTATCTTAGACTCTGTCTTTGTCCTATGACCCAGACTAGAGTCAAGAGCAAACCCATCATTAATAAAAAAAAAAAAAAAAAATATTTGACGTGAAAGTTTTTTATTTCCATACTAAATAACTTAAATAATAATTGAATTAATTGGTTTTGTAATGATCGTTTTAATTCGTAGAGCAAGTTCATAAACGCATCATACTTAGCTTGTAATTGCCCATAATTCGTTTGAATAGTGTAATATGGTCCAAATTCTCCAGTATACTGTATCACTGGCTACCTAATGTTATATCTATAGTTTAAAGTTTAAGTTTAAAAAGAAAATAGGCAAGGAAAATAAATTAATTTATCTCATTATTTAATCCATCAGTAGTTGAATTAGTAGGAGTGTTAATAGGTATAGGATAATAATTCTTAGAATTCTGTGCATCGGAGCTTAAACCGTTATCCCCCCTGCTTACACAACATACATGTGGTACAAATTGAGGACTAAAGGTGCATATATCAAGAAGATTTTTCGTGATTTCATGATGTTTATTCTAATCTTTGACTATAATGAGTACCATGACATGAATCAACATCTTTAAAACCTTTTTTTAAATTAGTAAACTGTTCTATTTTTATCATTGGTCAGCAAAGGTAGAGAGTCAGCACTGATGTTGGTAACAGTGGCATCGTCCTTGTTTTTCATTAGTACTTAAATTTAAATAAACAGAAGATAAATACCCATAGTAGCGAGACTTTTGGGGTAGATACTGGATCGACAATTATCAATATCACTCTTGCTCTATTTATTTAGCAGTGTACGGCATATATCGTGCAATAAACGTTTACGTTACAATACCTAGATTGTTTCAGATGTCAAAAAGTAAATTTTTAGCACTGTGATTACAGTTGTAATGGCAACGCCAAATTTATTTAAAAAACATGTTTTTGTCAACCGGAGGGAATAATTTATACACAGTCGTTCTGTAATGTAACCATGTAACAGTTCTTTAAAGAGTACCTACTCAACAGTAAAATTTACCTACCTACTACTTGTTTAGAAATTCTCCAATTTATAAGAAGTGAAACATGTATTATTTGAAATCAATTAGCTGAGGTTTTCTTCAGGCAGCTCATGATACTGAAAACGGGGAGGACAAACAAACTATAGGAATAAAAAGTGACATATTTAGGAGGAATGGATATTTTGAAATGCTTAAAATGAATACTTATTATAATCAAAGTTCAAGGGAGAGGGGTTAGTTAGGGTCATTTGTTTCTTGTCTGTAGGTAGTACAGTGGAAAAAGTATAATATTCTTATAATATGCTGGCATTATACGGCAAACTAACTAATAGTTTTTATTATTTGGCTAGGTTTTATATCTATATTAATAAATTTTGTTTTACGATGCTTATGTCACTAAACGAAAAGTATTCTGATTTTAACTGTAATAATGACACTATACAAAAAAATACACGAAAAACATAAATAAATAATTTAAATAAAATCATGCGGGTTTGAATTTATAAGCAGCTTAAAAGAAATATTTTTTTTTATATTTGTCAAAAACAACGAAATCTCAATTTTATTTAATTTTGTAAAAATGTTAAAATTAAATTTTCAAAAATTGACCAGCACTTTTCTCAAAAGCAGGTTTTTTGTATAGTGACGGTAACGGTTTCAACGTGCGAATATCAAGAAACGTCCTAAAACGTCCAAAGCAAATTTCAACCAAAAGAGGTTCTCGGCGTCACAATACCATGCAATGGAAATTAAAAGAGATTCCAGTATGCAAACAATTTTTCCTCAATACATTGGGCTTCAAATATGACCATACTGTATTTACCATTCTAAAAGCCAATTTCAAGTGTGGTATTAAAAATCCTTTAGTGCAACAAACTGCTCCAGAGCAAAGAGGCCGAATCGCATGGAATAAAATATCCGACGAAAGTAAGGATAACATCATAAATTTTATTAATAGATCGCAACCTACTGTATCACATTATAATGTTTCTCATGCGCCAAACCGCAAGTATTTGCCAAGTGGCATTTCTTTCTCAGACATTTACAAAGATTATTTGATATATTGTGCTGACAATAATCTAAAATACTGCAGTTGGTCATATTTTCACAAAATCATAAAGACGATGAACTTGTCTACATCAAATCCGTACCAAGATTTATGCACGGTATGCACAAATCACGCAGAAAACCACCCTCAAAATGATGACAGCGAGAATCAAACTCATTCGTGCGCTGAGTGTAACTGCAAACCATGTGAAGTGTTCGAACAACACAACAGAAATAAGATATTATCGCGTCAATGTTTGTATGAAGATATAAAGAACAAAACTCCTCATACTAAAATTTTCACTGCAGATATGCAAAAGGTTATTTTAATGCCAAAGCTTACGGTGAAGGATTGTTTTTTTTTCCAGAAAGCTAGTCCTAATTAATGAAACTTTTGCAAGCCCTGGAAAGAATGAGCCAGCATATTGTGTTGTATGGCATGAGGGTGAAGGAGGGCGTGGAGCAACTAATGTTGCTTCAGCGTATGTTAACTTTTTTACCAAATATTGTCGTGATTTAAAGTCTGTTATCAATTACGTTGATAACTGTGCAGCACAGAATAAGAACAGAATATTGTTCTCTGCCCTACTGCGGCTCGTTAATTCATCAGCTATAGCATGTTTGGAAAAAATCAAGATAATTTACTTAGAACCTGGCCATACGTTCATGGCAGCAGACACAATTCATGCAAATATTTCAATGAAACTATCGCGAAGCAAAAATATTTACGACAAAGACGACTTCATTGAAAAAATCAAATCGTCCCGAAAAAACACAAACGTGCTAGAGCTAACTCACAAAGATATGATTGTGTTCACAGATGATTTGAAGGTGAAATTTCCTAAAAATTATAATATTTCTTCGTTAAAGGTAGTAGAATTCAGAAGAGGCACAACTTCAATTTTTTTGAAAAAAGCCTATGATGAAGAAAATTTCAGAGAATTCCCCGCTCTAAAACGTTCTGTATCATATTTGGTAAATGATAAGGATAAAAGAGAAGTTCTGGATTTATTAGAACCTCTAGAGCGAGAGACACAGCCAAGAGGAATCAGTTCAGCAAAAAAACAGGATTTATTGAAGCTCTGTGCAAGCATGCCTGCTTCCCGTCGCAAATTTTATGAAGAATTGCCTATTAATAAAGCAGTGCAAGATCTTGATAGAAATATTTATATATAAATAAAAAAATACAAAAAAGCTAAGTATCCTAATCAGCAGGAATGATTAAAAGAAAATTAAGTAATTTAAGTAATTGACAAAACAAGACGTACCTATCTTATGTTCCTAATCAGGTGCTGTGATTTAATTGAACTTTTGTGTAATTCAAAAATAAACGTATTTTAAAACAGTACTGATTTTCTATTTTAATTGTCCTAAATTCTACAATAAAATGATCTCAATCAACATCTTTTCAAAGAGAGAAATAGGAGAGTGAGAGTGAAAGAATCAAGAGACATTCATAAAGCGGCATGAAGAAAGAGACAAGAGATAATCAGGAAGTGGGTGAACGAAGATGCGAGAGGAAATCATGAAGTAGCAAGAAGAAAAAGGCAAGAGGGAAACAGTAGTGCCAAGAGGATAAAAGAGCAGATTAGTTTCCATTATTTTAGACGGAGAAGTAAGCAAGAAAAACAGGCAAGTATGTTCGTTTTACATTTCGAAAGGGTGGAGGGTGATAGAGAAAAGGCAACGAAGAAGTGAAAGAAGGAAATAGTTTTTTTTATCCGTGTTTTAGTTACCAACTTTACCTATACCGTGTAACTTCAGATACTGCCGATACGCAGAAACCAAAAAATTGACCGAAACCTGTCGCGCTGATTGCGTGTAACTTAGATACACGGCAACGCGTAACACGATTTGTATGGGATTCTCAGCTCGGCGAAATTTCAAATGGTCGTTTCTGTTTCTATATTAATTATTAAAAAATAATATTGTATACGACCTTCGAGCTAACGGTAATACGTACATATTTGCCAAAAATATGTATATTTTTCCGCGACATATTATAGCAATTAGAGAGGAAAAACAGATTTTAGCTTCAATCACGTTTTTCTCGAGCATACCTGTTTTAAGTTACACGAGTTAAGCGTCACACGGCAGATTTGAAGGCCGCTTCAGAAAAGTCGTGTATCAGTATAGTGACAGGATGTCGGCCAGTAGCCTAAAATTGTAACATACATGTAACCCTCGAATCCCTTAGTCGTCTTTTACGACACCTACGGAAAAGAAATGGGGTGATGCTATTATTCTAAGTCGGCATCATAGGGCACAAGAAAATATTATGTTATGAAACAAAAACATTTTGTCAGACGAAATTGTATTTAAACTTGCAAGAACAAGAATACTGACAATATTAAAATTGTTAACAAAAACAATAATTAAAATTATTCTCATGCATCATTTACGATATGCATAGGATACATAAGGACAGAAGCCCTTGGCAAAGGCACTAAGGCTAAACAGCCGAAAATTACACTGGCGATAAGTTGCTTAGATGCACGCCTTGCGGAGGGGTTTATGAAATACCGGGTCGTCTCTACAGAGGCCGGTCTCAGAATGACTTTTACTGTCTTTAGCCTCGGGTGCTAACTAGATTATGCCATTCTGTTAACATCTGCAACTTTGTACGCCACTGTATGTACAAGTAGTTACTTACACGTTAAACGGGCGCATGTACTAACTATGATATAGGATCCGGGATCCTTTATCATTTGTTAGCTCTCGGGGAGCTAAAATAATAAAGAATGCTGCATACTAGGTTGACCTAGTATAGAGCACTTATAATATATTTATTTATTTATCTGCGGAGGATCTTAAAATTGTAATACATAAAATTAAATACATGTACATGTTTATTTATTGATCTGCGGAGGATCTAAAAATTTTAATACATAACATCAAATAAAATTAAACACATGTATATGTTTATTTATTGATCTGTGGAAGATCTTAAAAATAGAACCTAATATCAATTTTAAACATGTACGTATACTAGCGCAGAGTACCCATTTATAGATCTGCGGAAGATTTATAAAATATAGTTCAAAATAGTTATATTCATGTTTGTAAACCTTTAATTTGAAGGCAGGTTGGCCTACCACCTCTCAGTAAAGTCTTGTATAGGCTAGCAAATAAGAAGGTAGAGTTTTTTATTATTATTACAATAATACTCACCTAACTGCAAGATTTATGGATGTCGGACATCCAGATAATCGAAGGCTCTCGGAAAGTTTACGTAAATATTGATGTAAAAAAAAACCGGCATTACCCCTCCACCAGAATATGAAATTTATGTTTTTACCCTTTACTTCACATAAAGATACACTCTACTTAATAGACATTAAACAACATTAATAAAATAAAAAATAAAAAAATGAAAAGTGGGGGGGGGGGATAATAATGTTACTAAGCCTAGCCTAAGCAAGCCGGATTTAGCCTGGTCTAGCCTAGCCTCAGCCTACCAATAAAACTTTGAAAAAAAATATGGCAAATATTTTTTCATACTCATTTTGGTGGGGTGTTGAGCCTTATCCATGATAAGTCTGAAAGGGGCTTAGAATATTACCCAAATACATCTGAAAGTGGCGCAAAGCCTTAACCACAATATACTTTGTGATGAAGCCCTGGCTAGCTAACAGCGTGAAGCGCTAAGACTGCATTGACATTAATTAGCGCATTAATCGAAATCGAAATCGAAATCGAATTTAAAATTTAAAATTAGCCTAAAATATGTTCAAAATAACCAAGAGAAAATAAAGTTTTTACTTGCGAAACACAAGTTTAACAAAAATTTCAAAGCATTTTGGAAGGACACGAAGAAGTTTAGTAATAAAATATCGCTGCCAGTTAGTATAGAAAAGGAAAATGACAAAGCGAAAATAGCCAACTTATTTAAAGATAAATTTTGTATGCCTTGGACGGCCAAATGTGATCATGTGGAAGGTGAGGGTCAGGGTGACCCGGAGCCTTTTAATTTTTCAGACGAGGATGTTTGTAATGTTCTAATGAAAATGAAACGAGGAAAGTCTCCGGGTCACGATGGCCTGAGCCTGGAACACCTGCACTACGCAGGAAGGCACATTTGTAAGTTATTGGCTCAGCTGTTCAGCTTATGTATTAAGTTTGGATATTTACCCTCTAGTCTGATCCAAACTGTTGTGGTACCAGTGGTAAAAAATAAAACAGGGGATTTATTTAGTATCAATAATTATAGACCGATTTCTTTGGCCACCGTTGTGGCCAAGATGTTTGAAAGACTGCTGCAAAAGAAACTCACTCCATGCCTTGAGATTGATGACGCGCAGTTCGAGTTTAGACCGGGGCTGTCAACTGAGACGGCTATTTTTTCTTTAAAACAAATAGTCAACACCTACCGTGACAGAAAAACATCGGTTTACGGATGTTTTTTGGATCTTAGCCGTGCATTTGACACCCTCGATCATAATACTCTATGGAACAAGCTACGTCGGGCTCAGGCCCCCAGTGGCGTTGTGGATCTATTAGCTTATTGGTATAAGCATCAGACCAATAATGTGCGCTGGGCCAATATGCTTTCTGATAGTTTTGGTCTGATGTGCGGGGTAAGACACTGTACCAGAGGATTGACCTCACCCGATCTATTTAACATCTATGTAAATGACCAGATCGTGAGACTGAGCAGCACTAATGTAGGGCTCAAAATCGATAATCGATACCTCAATAATTTGAGTTATGCGGATGACATGGTGCTGCTCAGTCAATCGATCAGAGGTTTGCGTAAACTGTTGGAGATATGCGAAGACTATGCTAGCAGTCATGGTCTCGTATATAATTCCAAAAAAACAGAAATAATAATTTTTAGATCTGGTCGTGGCCCCGAAAACATTCCTGTAGTCTCACTTAAAGGTGAACCGATTAAAGTAGTGGAGTCCTTCAAATACCTTGGCCATATTGTGACGTCAACTCTGAAAGATGACAGTGACGTGGAGAGGCAGCGGAGGGGGCTCTCCATAGTTGGTAATATGTTGGCGAGGAGGTTTAGTAAATGTGAAAATGGCGTGAAAGTTTTATTGTTTAAAACTTTCTGTCAGTCACTGTACACATGCCAGTTATGGATAGACTATACTAAAAAGTCTCATGACAGCATTAGAGTACAGTACAATAACTGTTTTAGGTACCTGATGGGTCTAAAAAGATATTGCAGTGCCTCTCGTATGTTCTTTGAGGCCCGCGTTAATTCGTTTAATGCTGTTGTGAGGCATAGGATAGCCTCTTTCCTGAGCTCTTTACGCCACTCTCACAATTCTATTCTAAAAGGATTGTGCGATAGACTATACAGTATCAGTTGCTTTAGGCAGTGGCTACAATTAGTAGTCTGATTGTTTTAGAGCCCAGCTGGTTTTTTATACGATTTATACTATTGTATGTTTTATTATTGTATTTTACTGACTTATTTTTATTTTATGTACTGTATCAATGGATCTTGTGTCTGAAAATAAATTATTATTATTATTATGTTGGTACTCTTTCGCATCTCGGGCCTACAGGGACCCGGTCCTTTGAGGCATGAGTGGGGCCGAAGCCAACAGCACAGAGGCCTTTTTGCACCAAATAATGTGTTGTGATGTGTACATCAAGCGGATACTCGCTCTGTCTGCACTATAGAAGTACACCCAGAGCCAGCACCCGCCTGATGCAAGGACTATTGCAGGTTAGAGTCGGATTACTAGGGCTATGGGGAGGAACTTGCTGGACCGGTTGCTGGGCTATTGACTGAGACAACGGGACGCCTGCCAAATCAAATGTCCCAATCTTGTTAATATCGGCAGACGGTGACTCGCCGCCCGCTAGGTATGCCTCCACTATTGGCGGTACGCGAAGAGCGTGGTGCTGGGACGCAACACTGGCGCGGGCGACTGAAGGGGTGTCGAGAGGTGTACACCGCTTTCTGCGTAGAGGTCCTGGGCAAGGGCCAGAACATACACCAACTCGCGACTTACGCATGTTTCACTTCCACCCCTCAAGTCCGAGCACAGACTCGGACTCTAGTGGCCCACTCTGGCCGGCCAGCTAAGGCAAGCCAGAGGTGAGAGTCCTGGCCTTGGGGTCCAATCCGGCGAGCCGGAGACGGCCAGTCTACACTCTCGGGGGTACTCGGGTCCGTGGGGTCGCTACTCCCCAACAGCTCGTCACAAGCTGCCCTACGGGTATTATTATTATTATTATGTTGGTACTCTTTCGAATCTCGGGCCCACAGGGACCCGGTCCTTTGAGGCATGAGTGGGGCCGAAGCCAACAGCACAGAGGCCTTTTTGCACCAAATAATGTGTTGTGATGTGTACATCAAGCGGATATTCGCTCTGTCTGCACTATACAAGTACACCCAGAGCCAGCACCCGCCTGATGCAAGGACTATTGCAGGTTAGGGTCGGATTACTAGGGCTATGGGGAGGAATTTGCTGGACCGGTTGCTGGGTTATTGATTGAGACAACGGGACGCCTGCCAAATCAAATGTCCCAATCTTGATAATATCGGCAGACGGCGACTCGCCGCCCGCTAGGTGGGCCTCCACTATTGGCGGTACGCGTAGAGCGCGGTGCCGGGACGCAACACTAGCGCGGGCGACTGAAGGGGTGTCGAGAGGTGTACACCGCTTTCTGCGCAGAGGTCCTGGGCAAGGGCCAGAACATACACCAACTCGCGACTTACGCATGTTTCACTTCCACCCCTCGAGTCCGGGCACAGGCTCGAACTCTAGCGGCCCCACTCTGGCCGGCCAACTAAGGCAAGCCAGAGGTGAGAGTCCTGGCCTTGGGGTCCACTCCGGCGAGCCGGAGACGGCCAGTCTACACTCTCGGGGGTACTCGGGTCCGTGGGGTCGCTACTCCCCAACAGCTCGTCACAAGCTGCCCTACGGGTAGCTAAGGGTGTAGAGAGGTGTGCTGCACTTTCAAGTTCTGGGATTTTTCCCGTCAGCATTACTCGCGGCTTTATGCCTTTAACACTTCCACCCTTCGAGTTGTGAAACTCTTGCGACTCCACTCTGCCCGGCCGGTCAAGGCAAGACAGAGGCGGGCTCCCGACTCAGGGGTAACCCAGAAGTACTTCGGGTCCGTGGTGGCGCTACTCACCAACAGCTTGCCAGAGCTGCCCTGCGGGGTTATTATTATTATTATTATTATTATCAACCCGCGCACTGCGCATTCACGGACTACACTAGGTAGATGCCGATTTCTACAGAACTACAGCTACGAAATAATCTCTGGTACGGTCAACAAAACAAAACACAAAAACAAGAAGAATTCCTCATCCGAATCCATATTCTCTACACCTAGCTCTAGGTACTTGGCCCTCTGGCATTTTACGAATTCTATCGTGTGCGTATTATATATTTGTATAGCCGTTTTGAATTTAAAGCTTTTAACGTGTATCTATCCCCGTCTAAGACTTCCACGATTTGGAACGGTCCCTTAAATTTTGCGTCCAACTTGGTTTGATTTCGCTCTTTGTTCTGTATGAGCACGAAATCACCGACAGCGAACTTACTCAGCTTGGCCTTGGTCTGGTCAAAACGGTCTTTGTTATAGATTGCAGACTGTTCAATCCCTACCGCTGCCTTTTCGCGTACGTCCGAAATGTCTACCGTCCCATCCTCGTCACATGTCATGAGATCACGCTACCTTCCCAATCATTAACTCTAATGGACTTGCGTTAACAATACGATTAGTCGTGCAGTTTAGAGCCAGCTGAACGTCACCTAACGCGTCCTGCCAAGATCTCTCGTGACTTTCTTCAACCGCGGTTAACATTGACTTTAAAGTACTCATCACGCGCTCCACCTGACCGTTAGCGCGTAATGAACCGGTCGCAATCAGATGAAGGTTGATATTTTTGCTATCACAAAACTCCCTGAATTCTCGACTCGCGAAACAACGTCCCTGGTCCGTGATTATTTATACCGGTGAACCAAATATAGCTACGCTCTTTTTAACAGCCTTGATGCTGCTTTTCGTGTCTATATTCATAGTGTGGTGTAAAAGGACATATTTTGTAAAAGCGTCGATGAGTACAAACACGTACTCCTTGTTATCGCTTTTTCCGCTGAGTTTCCCTGTCGCATCTATGTGAACGGTGTGCCAGGGCACTGATGTTTTAGGAATAGGGTGCAACTCAGCCTGTACTTTGCCTGACCGCGATCTCGCTACTTTACAGGTAACGCAGTTGTCTACGAACTTACGGACATAGTGTGCCATACCCTCGAACCAATAATAATCATAAAGCTTCTCCAATGTTTTATCCCAACACAGGTGTACAATGGAGTCATGGACGTTGTTAACAATCAACCACCGTAAAGCTCTGGGTACGATGGGCAAGCATTTAATTCGTCCGTTTCGCTGGATTTTGCGATATAGCAAGCCCGATCTTAGCTCGTACGTTTTCGCGACGTCTTCGCTCATTTGACCGTCATTTAATTCTGTAATGAGCTTACGTATTTCCTCATCACGTTGCTGCTCAGCCATAAGCCAAGTATTCGAAAGTTTGGCAATATAACAATCTTTGGCTTTTCGCGGCATGGTAAGGGGTTTCGTGACAAGAAATCTACGTGGCCCATTTTTTTACCGGGTTTGTACACGACGACAAAATCAAACGCCTGCAAATATGCCCATCATTGTTGGACTCGTGGCGTTAGGTCAATTTTGTCTCGTGATAACTTTAGAGAATTGCAGTCGGTCGGATATCACAGTAAATTTCCTAACATGCAAGTATGACCGGAAATGTTTCACCCCGTTAACCACCGCGAGAGTTTCCAGCTCATAAGAGTGGTACTTTGATTCAGCGGGAGTGGTACGTTTACTGTAGTAACCTACATCATGCTTCTTATTATCGACTACCTGAACTAATATCGAACCATAGCCGTCCTTACTAGCATCGCAATGAAGCTCCGCGGGGTAACGTGGTTCAAATATCATCAGCACGGGTTCACTGGTTAGGATTTGCACAATTTTCTGCCTTATTTCCTCATGGCATGGCTTCCACACAAACGAGCATTTACCAGAGGTTAATTTGTACAGTGGTGCCATAAGTTGAGAAAAGTTCGGCACGAATTTGCGAAAATAGGTGGCCAAACCAATGAACTGTCGCAGCTGAGTCTGTGTTTCAGGTGGGGGTAAAGTGGACAATGTTTCGATTTTGCGTTTGTTCGGCCTAATTTTACCTGCTTCGACCTGATACCCGAGGAACTCGACGCGTTTCTTTAAAAAAGAGCATTTTTTTATGTTGAGGGAAAATCCAGCTTTTGTCAAAGTTTCAAGCACGATACCTAACCTTTTAATACCCTGTTCCTCGGTCTCCGATACTATAATGACGTCATCAACGTAAACGATAACAAAATTCATTGGCTAAACTACCTTGTGCATTTTTTATCGCACGCTGAAACACGGAGATAGCATTTCGCAACCCAAAAGGCATCGTAACAAACTCAAACTGTCCCTCCGGTGTCCTTACGGCACTCTGTCCGGATGACGACCCTACAAAAGACACCGACTACCATCGCGCGATACGCGTTGCCGCAGCATGTGCTCCATCAGGTGACGACTCCAGACTGCCGAATCTCAAGATGCTCGAGACCATCATTAAGGAGCTCCCAAACACTGCACCAGGTATGGATGGAATATCAGCCCGAATAGTCAAGCACGCGTGGAAGGTTAGCAGCAGTGAGATGCTGCTCATGTACACGCGTTGCTTGCAGGAAGGCGTTTTCTCAGACGTATGGATGACCGGCCAACTAGTTGTTCTGCCCAAAAGAAACGGTAAAGCCCCCTCTGATCCCAAGGCCTACAGACCGATTACTTTACTCTCGGTAATGGGTAAGATCTTGGAGCGCGTAACAATCTCTTGCGCATCCTTCCTTTTCCGCGGAATCTCAGACCGCCAGCATGGGTTCACACCCGGGAGGTCAACGTCTACCGCCCTAAGGGCTATCAATGACTTCATAGACAATTCCGCGGAAAAGTACGTACAGCTGGTGTTTTTGGACATCTCGGGCGCCTTTGACAACACCTGGTGGCCTATGATTCTAGAGAAAAAGTCAAGCAGCACGGCTGCCCACCCAACCCAACATCTACCGTCTGCTGGTGAGTTACTTCTCCAGCAGGCGGGTAGGACTTTTTGCAGGAGACCAGGCGTCGTAGAAGGTGTCCACGATGGGTTGCCCACAGGGATCAGTCTTGGGGCCGACACTGTGGAACGTCCTGCTCGACGACATCCTCAGGTTGCCAACGCCAGATGGCGTCAGTATGGTCGCATACGCTGATGACGTTACGGTCATGATCGAAGCCTCGTCGCGCGCCGCGATAGAGTCCAAAGGTACGCTTTCCCTCATCTCTGAATGGGGTGCCCGAAATCGTTTGGGGTTCTCGCCTGCAAAATCCCAAACCATGACCATCAAGGGCAAGTTGCAGAGACCTCCGATAATCCGCATGGACGGGGCTTCGATCAAGAACGTAGCCGAGACAAAATTGCTAGGCGTGTTCGTCGATGCTTCGAGGTCCTACTTCCCGCATGCTCGCTCCATCGGCGAACGCGCGTCAAATTGCTTTGGCAAGATGGCGCGTGTCTCGGCATCCACGTGGGGCGTCAGGTACCGGGCCTTACGGACTCTGTACACTGGCACCTACGTCGCCACGCTGACCTACGCTGCGGGAGTATGGTGCCGTAGAGCTTCACTGGTGATCACCAGCAACAACCTGCTACGGACACAGAGACCGTCGTTGATACTGTTGACCAAGGCCCACAGATCGGTGAGCACCGCAGCCTTACCCATGCTTGCTACTGTATTTTCAGCTGACCTTGAGGTCCTCAGACAAGGGCGAATCGAGCAGGAGGGACGTAGCATGCCCGAGAAGGAGCGCAAGCAGCTCAAGGCTCGATCATGGCGCGATGCGATGACCGAGTGGCAGACACGTTGGGAGACCGGAGAGAAAGAACGGGAGCTTTTCTCGTCTTCCCAGACGTCCATATCAGGTGCAGCAGTCGTTGGATAGAGCCGGACTACGTCATGTCACAGATGCTGATAGGACACGGATGTTTTCGTGCTCGTCTCAGTGATATGAAGCTGTCGCAAACAGCTGAATGTGGCTGTGGCGAGCCGCGGGAGACGCGGGATCATGTCCTCTAGGAGAGTCCTTTGTACGGTGAGGAGCGAAGGGAGATGTTGCAGTCGCTGAAACCTTAAAACGTTGGACCGATGTACCACGACGCTCTAGTTACATACATACATACATACATACATATATCACGCCTATAATCCCTTGCGGGGTAGGCAGAGCGTAAACAGCCGCATAAAACGGACATTTACGCCACGTCTGACAAATATTTGAGGGTTATTTGGAAAATTGTGTATCGCTATAGTGACAGGTTGTCAGCCCATCGCCTAAAATTGCAATACACACCCTCAAGTCCCTAAGTCGCCTCTTACGACTCCCACGGGCAAGATATGGGGTGATGCTATTCTCAGCCGGCAACACACGGCACGCTCTAGTTAGCTGCCGGGAAAACTTTCAATTGTTCAAAACCTTTGCGCACAAGTGCCATAACAAGCGAAAGGACGTTTGAACATAGTCAGTTAAGTTGTCAGCTAGCTGGGCGTTGAAGTCGGATGTAAATGTGCCGTTTACCACAACGGTGGCACTGGCGATTCGCTGGATAATAGAGACTCTATAGGGATTTAAAAATTTACGGGGAGACTTGCGTCTTTGCGCGTCTCCCCTTGTTTCGGTCCGTTATGCTGAAAGGCGGGAAGGACCATGGGTGGTGGTGGGTTTGTCCCTCCGCTCCGGTGTGATAAACGCAGTGCGCTCGATAGATTCCTTGCTCACTGGTATTTAATGAAACCCACTAGCGCAATCTAATTTTGTAAATAAATTTTGGTCAGAAATCAGCGGTAGAGGATATCTATCGGGCACTGTGTTTTTATTTAGCTCCCTGTAATCAATACAGAATCTATGGTCACCAACGGGTTTGTTTACAAGTAACGCAGGGCTAGCGAACGGAGACTGACTCGGCCTAATTATCCCGGCGCCTAACAATTCGTCAACCTTTTCACGTATTATCCGACGCTCTTTGGGCGAGGCGCGATAAGGTCGTCTTTGCACTGTACGGTTTGGGTCGATAAGGCGTATGTCTAATTTACCTGTGGTTACGCGGGTAGTAGGAAAACCAGTTATAAAAAAATCGGAATACTTTTCAAGCACTGATAAGAGAGGTTGCCTACGTTCGGGTGATATGTCCGTGTTTACATTCCGGAAATCTATTTTTAGAACATTCCGGTGCTCAGTGACGCAAACATTTGATTTGGGACGTTTTATGAGTGAAACTTGTGTGTTTTTAACGCTCAAAAGGACATCAAAACCGCGTTTAAGGATTTCGCGACTGATCAAGATATCACTGTTTAGGTATTCACCAGGCACAATATGAAATAAGATTTCTATAGGGTGATTACTGATAACGACTTGGAAAGAAACTTGTTGCGTACTAAACACTTTCCCGTTACCTAGTCCTATTAGCGATACGACATCATTTACGCGTTTCCCACTGAATTTCTTTGCAATGGTTTCCTTAATTAGAGAACACTCTGCACCCGAATCTAAGTGAAAATGAAATTGCTGACCTGCATAATTTAGGGTTCCATTATGGGGACTCAACGTTGGACAGGCCGATGTGGTACTCTGCCTGCGGCGCCGAACTGGTGGAGGCTGCGGCGGCCTTTGGGCAGCGGCTGGCGATGTGTCCGGCCACACCGCACCGGAAGCAGACCATGGCTCCCCCTGCTGGTTGCGGCTTCTGCTGCTGAGGCGACTTATGCGGCATTTGCGGCTGGTTGGCTCGTGATGGTCTAGGGCTCGGGGTACCAGGCTTCTTAATTATGCGTCCTCTTAGGTGGCATTCTGTCTGCCGGTGTCCAACTCTCCCGCAAGAGTAGCATTTAAGGGGAGGTGGAGTCGTCATCTTTGGTCGTTTCATAGTATCGACGTCATTTTCTTGCGGTGGCGCCTTACGTTTTAAGTAGGCAAAGGCTTGAAGCTCTTTTTGCAGTTCGCTGCGAGTAGTGATCTCGGTTGTGAATGCAAGGCGTTGTATACGAGGATCCAACTAAGCTAAATGGGTAAGCACGAAGGAAACTGCAATCTGCTCGGTCTTGACATTTTTCCAGTGGTTCATTAGAGATGATGGCATAGGCTGCGTAGGTTTCGCCATCCATGGGCTTGCCAGTGTTGAGGTTAATCAATTTTGCGGATGTCGTCTCAGTGGGGACAAACCTGGCAGTGAATAGCTCCTTAAACTGTAGCCATGTCATTCCGGGATAGGTTATCTACGCGAGCCACGTGGGTGCAGCTCCCTTCAACGCTTTGCTGATGGATATCAGGAGTTGGCTGCCTTCAAGTGGGTTGTCTGCTAGGCACATGTCGGCTGTGGCGCACCATGCTTGCGCGTTGGAGCTTGCTTGCTTGTCTGGGTCGAATTCGGGTAGCGCCACGTGCTTGCTAGCGCGCAAATCAGCTCACGCATCTGGTTGTTCTGCATCTTCAGCATCTTTCTCCATTGGTCGTCGTGGCGATTTTTGTTGCCATTTTTATTTGCTCGATTTGATCGCACTTCTGATGACGGATCAGAAGAAAGGTTTTCCTCGTGATCAGACATACTTCAGGGCGTATTTAGGGTGATTGAGCAAAGAAAATGCAATCCTCGGAGTAACGTGGTTTTTATTACAGGAAAATCACAACTTAATAATTTCAGAATTGAATAATGAAACTGAAAAGCTCAAACGAAACGGAGGACAGTTCCTTGACTGAACAGGGCGGCGGCTCCTCCAAAAGTGCCTTGCGCTTCGCCGTCAGTCGAGACTCTGCCGTAGCGCCGGAAGTAGTGGTGATAGTCCAAGCGAACTAAAAAATTTCATTGCTGCCAATATGACAGCTCGATGCGCTCCAACTTCCTGCGCTGCGGTTCGTTTGGCCATCCGTACTCATGACCGTCTCCAACAAATATTTTCGTCGTAACGGCCGAAAATCAGATAGTAGGCTAGCAGCTATAATTAATTTTAACATTAAAGTCAGGACTTGATGCACGCAAAGTACCAAAACCAAGGA
The DNA here is from genome assembly GCA_027580185.1 of Tuta absoluta. Lineage (NCBI taxonomy): Eukaryota > Metazoa > Arthropoda > Insecta > Lepidoptera > Gelechiidae > Tuta > Tuta absoluta. Next base: position 166,602 of record JAQAHW010000089.1, on the reverse strand, counting down.
ACGATGAAAGGTCATTTGAGCCTTGCGCTACGCCCGATCGCTCAAACAACACTAACTCGGAATCTCTCTGTTCCCAAAAATGCCTTTAGCCAAACCACTTGACACAATATGTCTACTACATGCTTCAACCGACGCCAACGCATAGGTACTCAATTAATGCTCTTTCCATAAAATACATCAAAAAGTGCACTTAACTTCATTCCTCAGGTTTAATACCTCACGCTCGGAGATATATATATATATATATATACCCATGTACATAAATACATCTTAAATAGCGTTACTGGCATTAAAATACACTTGCAAAATTGGCGGGCAGGAAATGGGCTGCGGTGGCCCGGATGGAAGAGGCGTCGCCACTGGTAATGCGAAAGTCGCAGGTTCAAATCCTGCCCGCGCTTAAAAATTTTGCAAGTTTTCAAAAAATTGTATACCTAACACGGGAAGTGTTTTAAAATTTGGTACTCAATTTATCGCTGGTTTTCATCGCTTGGACTGCATTCGATCTGTAAAGATAGAATTAGTCGCCGGCTATTAGTTGCAAAACTAACCCGGTAGATGGAGCCATGCCAAGCGTTACTGGCATTAAAATACACTTGCAAAATTGGCGGGCAGGAAATGGGCTGCGGTGGCCCGGATGGAAGAGGCGTCGCCACTGGTAATGCGAAAGTCGCAGGTTCAAATCCTGCCCGCGCTTGAAAATTTTGCAAGTTTTCAAAAAATTTAATACCTAACACGGGAAGTGTTTTAAAATTTGGTACTCAACATCTTAAATATATTAACGTATACAAATAGAAAGATAATAAAGATAAAGATGAATAGTAAAGGAATAGCTGTAAAAGTCGGAGAGATGGATCGGTTTTGACAGAAGCGTTCGAAAATGGGAGGGTTAGAGCTTGGCAAGGGGACGAGAGAATTTAAAGCGTTCTTTGAGATAAGAAGGAGAAGAAGGGTTGTATGTATACATGTATATGTTGTATGTATACAACCCTTCTTCTATAATGTTGTATCATTGTAAAAGCAAGAAAGAACGTGAGCATCGAGTTGATGCCGGATCGAAAGCCACTTGAGTTGAGAGCGAAACTGTGAGAAATGGTCGTATTTACGTAAGCTGAAAAATGAATCCTATGCAGAGGTTTTGGAGACGCTCAAGTTTGCTCAATAACTCCTCAGTGGCATCCAAGTAGAATGTGTCGGCGTAGTCTAACAGGGGAAAAAGAAGTTTCTGAGCAAGAGTGACCTTAGTCTTTATTGGCAAGAAGTCTTGAAGGCGTTTAAGCGAATGAAAAGAGAAAAATACTTTACTACTGACAGCGTTGACCTGCGCAGTCTAACTGAGTTTGGAATCCAGCAAAATACCCAGATTTCTTGCAGTTTTTGTGTAAGCTATAGACGTGCCGTTATAAATAACGGGTGGGATACTACCTCTAGGATGGTCTACTTGCCTACACATATAAGATCGTATATTTTATAATTCTACTTCAAGGATAAAGAGAACTTCATATAACCGCAGACTGCATCCATTGTAGGTTGCCAAGTTTATTCTATTTTGGTAGCCGTAGTGCGTAGCCCAGGAATGTTTAACACCCTTTGCCATACTATGACTCGTGCCGCTACCGTGGCCCGGGGTAGTTGGTTGGCTAGGAATGATGGACTATTTCCTACTTAACACTCATCATGGGTGGTTGGACAACGACAACACTTGAGGTGCTAGTTGGTGCAAACCTCCCTTAATCGCCTCTTACTATACCCACACGCAGAACTGGCGTGGTGCAACTCTGCTTTGGCGGCATCACCCGGTATTAGGCGTACTCATTTTATAATTATTATTTAACCATGCTTAAGACATAACATGCTTATGAAAAAGAAATATTTTGACTTGCCAATGTGACGCGTACAAAAGTTTATCACGCAATGGCAATTAGTTCTGATCGCCGCCAACAAGTTTATAAAAGCTCTGCTTTGCCTAAATAATGTAACTTTATTTACCACAGCTCGTCGCAACGCGTACGGTTTTGCCTATCTAATGTATTTAGAGTTATAGTAGATACGCAAAGCTACTCCATACAAAAATTGAGTAACATTAGATTTATTTTTTGGTTTTATTATAAAAACGAATTATATTTCTTATAAATATGAACTCGTACCTATACAGGATTATTGTTTAGTCATTGCGCAAACTTATACCATGATATCAGAATTGCTAATAGAACATTTTAGGCGAATAAAAAATATGTTTTTTTTATTGTTTTTTTATTTTTGTCTGCCTCATAAAAAAATAATCGTAGAAAATTATAAAAAATATCATCATAGAAAATTGGGTTTCGTTGTCGCTCACAACCTTCTGAGGGATCCCAAAACGAGAAAAAATATTTTTTAAGACCGCAACAACAGAGGCACTTTGTAAATGCGGTAATAATGCAATCTCAAAAAATTTGGAGTAATAGTCAACAACCAATAGGTAAACAGCACCTATTGGTTGTTGACTATTACTCCAACCATTAAATTTAAATATATCCGTGGCCAACACCTGCCAGGGCAGTTCTGGTACGGGATGCGGCACTAGCGGCTGGCGCGGGTTGGAGGCGCGGTGTCGCTGACACGTGCCACAGCGCAGCACCACGCGTTTGATGGCGGCGCCCATGCCCGGCCACCACATCACATCCCGCGCACGTCGCTGGCACTTGTCCACGCCCAGGTGACCCTCGTGTATACGTCGCAGCATCTCTTCACGCATCGACGACGACTTGGTAATTCCTGAATAAAATCCCTTCTACTGCATGTAATTCATCGTGAACCTTCCAATATTCTCTTACATCTTCACTAGTTTCCCTTTTGTTGGCTGGCCATCCATTAAAATAATAGTGATACACTTTATTTAATACCTCATCCTTCTCAGTTTCATTTTTAATCTGGTCTATCATATGTGGAGTTGCTTCGACATTTTGTATAAGCATTTTGACATGCACCGTGACGTCATCATCGAGCTCACGGTCAGCAAGCCCGGCCGGCTCCACAGTAGCGCGAGACAATGTGTCTGCAATAAATAATAATCTTCCACGTTTGTATTGCAACCTAACATAGTAATTCTGTAGCCTCAACATTAAATGCTGAAGGCGTGCTGGTGTCTCACACAGCTGTTTTTTAAAAATGGCTTATGATCGCTTTCCACAATGACCTCATGATGACCGTAAATATATTGGTGGAATCGCGTACACCCGAAAACCACTGCAAGCAATTCTTTTTCGATTTGTGCCCAGCGCATTTCAGTAGGTGTAAGCGTGCGCGCAGCATACGCCACGGGCCGCCCGTCCTGCATCAGGCAGGCGCCCAAACCTCGTGAGCTCGGTCTACAGAAACCGTAACTGGTTCATCTGGCGAGTAAAATTTCAGTACCGGCGCACTACTATCATTCTTTTTAAGCTCTGGAAAGCGTTATCGTGTACTTGATGCCAATCAAACTTCACTTTTTTGCTCATTAATTCTCTGAGTGGTGCTGCTACTTTAGCATATCGAGGTATAAATCGAGCTAAGTAATTTGTTACACCAAGGAACCTCTCCAGCTCTTTCTTGTCATTTGGCATTGGCATTTTCATTATTGCTTTCACTCTTTCTTCATCTGGCCTCATCCGGGTCTCTACTAAACTGGTGACCTAGAAAGGTAATCTCTTCAACCCCAAATTGACATTTGTCTTTATTCAGCTTGACCCCATTCTCTTTAGCTCTGCGCAAAACCTCCTGCAGCCTATCATCATGCTCCTTCTTGGTTCTTTCCCAACTTAATAGATCATCGATTTAAACTTCTACTTCCTCGGATTTAAATATTTTATACATTTCATTATGGAAAATTTCTGGTGCGCAATTAATACCAAAAGGTAAGCGTAAAAACTTGTATCAAAAATGTACAAAGCTTAGAACTTTCTTCTGTTAGTTTCACCATCCAAAATCAATTTTTTGCTTCGCATTTAGAAAAAACCCAGCATTAGATAAATTACTCGAACCTTCAAGCGTCGGTAACTGAAAATGGCTCCGCTTAACAACCCGATTTAAATTTCTAGGGTCCAAACATACACGCAAGCTCTTATTAGGCTTTTCTACTACCACCTAATCAGTAGGCCCATCTTCTTTTCAAATTATTTCCAGTTTTTCCATGTTTTCCAACTCTTTCTTTAATCTAGGTCGTAATTGAAATTTGTATGCGAAATTTTCAATTCAATCCTCGTCACGCCTCGTCTCGCTCTGCCGGTGGAAAACCACCTTCACACGCTGCTCCTTGACGTCCAGCTTGCTCCGCCGCACGACACCACTGAGTCGCTTCCTCCAGTGACAACTCCTGTTTAGCTAATTACCTCTCTCGCATATGATTATCTCTTATCCCTCGAATCAATTGCGTTAGCAAAAGACTATCTTTTAACGCTGCAAACTCATAGTTTTTACTATTGACCTTCAATTCACCAAGAAATTTATCAAAATCGTTATTATTTTGATATGTTTCGAAAAACTTATGACGTTCGTAATTGATTTTTTTTTGTCGGATTACAATGGCTCTCAAACTGAGTGCATAACGCTTTGTAATCTTGCTTCACGTCATCAGACACTTTTAACTCTTCAAATATTTCTCGGCCGTACTTTCCTATTATGTGCATAAACAGTCCACATTTCTCTTTAGAAGGCGCAGTATCCTTGCCTGCAGCGATCAAAAAATAATCAAAAGATGATTTCCATTCCTTCCAATTACTAGCTAGGTTGCCATCTTGCTGTAATGGCGCTGGTTGCTGAATCATTGCACTAGCAACTTTTTCCGATTTTACTTGGTCCGGCATTGTTAATAATTACGTACGTGTATTACACAACACTGTACACAGTTTATTAGAAGATAATTTGACCGATCGCGAAGGTTCTATAAATCTGACACCATGTAATAAGGTTATGTGTCTTAATCAAACGCCGAATAGGAAACGACTGATTTATTGGTCACCACAAGGTACCCTCTTTATAATTATAAATACTACCTACAACAGTATGTATGTATGTAATAACTTTATTGCACCAAATAAAAATTACAAAGAAAAACACAAATAACAGAAAAGGTAAGACACAAAGGCGGAGTTATCCCATTAAGGGATCTCTCCCAGTCAACCTTTGAGAAATCCAGAGGAAATGGTAAGTGACCATAGTTTACCTATATATAGATATATTATTTATATTTATTTTTCAATTACCCGTACCATAGTTTACCTGCGCACACCATGTCCTCTGGATTTCTCAAAGGTTGACTGGGAGAGATCCCAGATAGAGATAGTGTGATTATACATATATAATTGACACTAAATATAGCTGTAAATAATAATAATTATATGTACATACAATCCTACTTATATAATTAAATACCTATCGATATAGAAACATACATAATATAAAAATATAATATATTAAATATAAATACAAGCCCTATAAATCGTCAGCGTTATCCAAGTTAAAACCCCAAAGTTTTCTCATGTTCGTCTTGAAAGATGTCCCGATACTTGTGCTTTTCCGAACGTCCATCGGAACCTTGTTCCACAATCGTGCGGCGTGGACAGTAAAAGACTGAGCAAATGTTTTGGTCTTGCATGCTAGTGCCTGAAGTGAAAGGTCACCACAGGCTCGCAAACGTGCGTTTTCTACATTACAAAACTCAAACTTCTCTCGCAGAACATTGAAGAGGAGTTACAAAGTATGAAGGTCTCTGCGTTGACGAATAGGCAACCATCTCAATCGCTCTCTGAAGTCCAAAACATGATCAAACTTCCTTAACCCAAAAATAAACCGGATGCACTGGTTTTGGAGACGCTCTATTTTATTTAGGAGTTCTTCAGTGAGGTCAAGGTAGGCCACATCACAATAGTCTAGCAGAGGCAGCAGAAGAGCTTGGGCCAGCATCGTCTTCGTTTTGAGAGGAAGGAAACTCTGCAGCCGCTTCAAGGAGTGGAGTGACGCATACAGTCTTCGGCTAACCTAGTTTAAATAATGTGTCCATGACATTATCTGGTCGATTAAAATTCCCAGGTTCTTGACTTTAGAAGAATAAGGAATAAGAGAATCATTGAGAATTACCTTAGGTGTATCGCCCAGATTCAGTTTTGCTATACGCTGATGACTACCGATGATAATAGCCTGAGAGATAATAGCCTTAGCAGCATTCAACAGAAGCCTGTGCCTCTCTGCCCAACCAGCTATCGAGGACAGATCAGAATTAATTCTGTCAATTGCATTGTGCAGTCTATCGGGGGTTTCAGCTGTGTATATCTGCAAGTCATAAAGATGGAAAGATGTCAGTGAAGACGTGATGCCGTCAATGAAAGCAGAAAACAGCAAAGGAATGTACTCCTCCCTGTGGCACCCCAGCCCCGATCCTACACCAGTCCGAACGTCTGTCATCTGCTTTGACAAGCTGATACCGGTCCGTTAAATAGAACCGAAACCATGCAGCAGTCTCAGGAGCAAGATTTAGTCTGCGGAGCACCGCAAGAAGGATTATGTCCACGGAGTTAAAGGCACTGCTGAAATCCAGGAGAACTAGAACAGTCAGCCTACCTTCCTGTATGTTAAGCTGTATGTCGTCTGTAAACTTAACCAGCGCAGTCACCGTGCTGTGTCCAGCGCGGAACCCATTTTGTGTAGACTTTTTAGGTACTATCAGCAACGGCTCCAGTTGCCATTAAAGTTTTTACTGGTTATTCTTAAAGAATGTTAGAAAAACCTTTGAATGTTGATTTTTTAAAATAGATATCAATCTTTACTGGTTATTCTTGTTAACTGTAAGAAAAACCATTCTTAAATTGATCACGTAGATGGTTACTCGAGGTGCTGCTGATAGAACAATCCCGAGTTACCATTATGGATTAAACATTTACAAGTAAAATAGCATCACTCCATATCAAGCCGTGAGTTTCGTAAAACGGAATGGACACTAGAGTTCTCTTTTGATACAATACCCTGCACTGCGCTCGCCAGTCCAATCCGGTGACAATTGTGTCAATTTATCTTTTTGTAAGATAATGCACAGTTTGGTTGTGAATGAAATGCAAGCTGAACCACCGTCCGTTATAAGATAGTTCCGTGCTTTAGATTAGATGGCGTTGCTTACTACTAACGACAGACAAAACTTAGGTATGTGGTTTAATAATCGCTAGTGTTTTAGGCATGTAGCTAACCGAACCTAAACCAGGGTTCATCGACCCGATGTCCCTCACAAAATTTTAGAAATACCTACCTTTCCTACATCATCACATCACCCTCATAAGTCCGTTTTTACTAGCAAGCAATGGAAAGTGGAGCTAGTGCAGTTGTACCATAGTCTTATCAGAGATCGGACAGCTGTTGAATCTTTTTATCTCTGTGGGATACCGACTCGACAAACGACCCGATTAACCCTGATGTCAGATTTTTTAAATAGTCTTGCTTATGCTCGTAGTAGCTGCTTATTCTTAACGAAACTGAGAAAAATCCAACTACGTGATTAACAAAATAATCTTGTCACTCCGCATAAACTAGAAACAGGGACCATCAAATCAAGAGACTAACTTTCAAACCACTACACCACGGAGGCAGTTTAAGTGTAGGTACTTGAGAGATAGGTACTTAGTTGTTGTAGGTATCACCCGCACGCATCCCGGTACCAATAGCGGTCATTTAGTTCATCCGATCCACAAGAGTGGGTATAAAAGTTGTGTCAACAATTATCGTCCCATTGCGGTTTTGCCATAAATTTCAAAAATATTAGACAGACTCATTTACATTAGGCTTGTGAAGTATCTGGAGGATCACAATCTTCTGACACCTTCACAATTTGGTTTCAGATCTAATAAATCAACAGACGATGCAGTTTACAAGCTCTCAGACTATATTGTGAGACAACTAGACTCCGACAAGAAATGTATGACTATATTTCTTGATCTGGCAAAAGCATTTGATACCGTCTCAATCCCGAAACTGTTAGCCAAATTAGATAATTTAGGAATTCGCGGACTTCCACTTAATCTTTTAGAAGATTATCTCTAACAGATCCCAACGTGTAAAGATTGATGACGTCAAAAGTGATAAACTATCCATTGAATATGGGTCCCTCAAGGAAGTATTTTGGGTCCCATACTATTCCTTGTCTAGATTAATGAACTATGTATGATTCCTCTGTCAAATAGTAAGATAATTTCTTACGCTGACGACACAGTTCTGATAATTGGCAGAACTCGTTTAGACGATCGCAGTTTGGTTTTGATTTAATAAATCAATGGCTACAAGAAAACCTGCTCTCGCTTAATATCGGCAAAACTTTTTTTTTTTCCTTTTAAGTGGCTAACATGCGATCGGTCATCAGACAATAAGCAGTTTTTTTGAGTGGTATAATGGCTGGTAGGCGCGCCCTTCCAATGTTAGGCTGCCTTTATTATCGTGCTTGTTTATTTTTATAATGGCGAGGTTTAGGTGTTGTCCCAGGTATGTAACCATTTTAGGCGTTTTGTTTGCAAAGGGGCGCTGAGGCACTGGGCGAGCCTGTTTTGGTGGTGTGTAATTTTGTTTTGGTAACTTTTTGATGCATTGGCTACTTCTTCTTTGATGGTTGGGATTTTTAAGTAGTTGTTGGATTTCATCCATTTCGGTAAACCATGGAGCATCTACAATAGCTTTGAGCACCCCATTCTGGAACCTCTGCAGTATTTCTGTGTTTGATATTTTAGCTGTGCCCCATAGTTGGATGCCGTAGGTCCATATAGGTTTTAGGATGGTCTTGTAGATTAGCATCTTGTTTTCAACAGATAATCTAGATTTTCGTCCTATTAGCCACTCAGCCACTCCAGAGATCTAAATTTGTGGTTAAGTTCGTCATGTTTTTTTGGATGTGAGTTTTCCATATCTGTTTGCGATCCAGATGGAAGCCAAGGTATTTCACAGAAGTGTTGTGGGGTAGGATATCTTGCCCAAGTTTTACAGTTGGGCAGTCTTTTTTTCTGAGAGTAAACGTTATATGGTTTGACTTAGGGGCACTTGCTTTGATCCTCCAGGATTTCATCCACACATGAACTTTATCTAGATGCGCTTGTAGGGTGCTTTAGGCTACATCAGGATCCACATCAGATAATAGTACTGCAGTATCATCCGCAAAAGTAGCTGTCATTACAGTGTCCGACTCAGGTACGTCCGCTGTAAATATGATGTACAGTGCTGGTCCCAATACCGAACCCTGCGGGACTCCTGCCTTTATTTCATAGAAATTTGAAGTCGCGTCATTGATTTTGACAAAGAAGATGCGGTTTTCAATATAGGACTTCAGTAGAAGATACATATTGTGTGGTAGCAGCTTCTTTAACTTGTACAAAAAGCCATCGTGCCATACCTTATCAAAGGCCTGCTACACATCTAGAAATACTACTGAACAATATTTTTTGGTCTCTAAAGCATCTCTTATGTGTTTACTTGTTCGAAACCCGAATTGATGTTCAGGAATTATTTTATCATGTTTAAGATGATCATTCAATCGACTCTTGATGATTTTCTCAAGGATCTTCGAAAGTACTGGAAGGAGGCTGATTGGTCTGTATGACGATGTCAGGTGTTGTGGCTTTCCAGGTTTTGGGATCATTTTAATTTCTGATACTTTCCAAGGACTTGGGTAATACGCAGTTCTTAAGATACAGCGACGTTATAAAAACTATACCCTTTTTGGGGTGATTTCTTAAAACCTCGGCTGTTATAAGGTCAAAGCCCGGAGCTTTTTTCAGTTCTAGTTGCATGATAGTTCGTCGTACTTCGGCAGGTGTGCAGCATTGCAGAGGAGGGCTGAGTTGGAGATCACTTTCCAGGAATAACCTTACTTCAAGATCTGTGCTTTCAGTACCAAGATCATTATTAGGCATAAACACATCCTGGAGAAAGCATCCGTAGGCCTCTGCCTTTTCAGCATCTGTTTTAGCCCAATGTCTATTTTCACCTTTAAGTCGGTGTTTAGCTTCATAGGCTTATCAAGACATTTAGCTGTTTTCCACAAGAAATTTTCTGCTTTTTTTGGAGCTGATGGCGTCAGGTTTTGCAAATGAACTTGCAGTGTCTCATTCTCTATGTCTAAAAAAAATTGTTTCAATTCTGCAGCAGCTTTATTAAAATCTCTTTTATCGGCAGGGTGGCGACTACAGTGCCATACCCGCCTTAGCCGTCTCTTTTCTAGCACTTTATGTTTTACAATTTCTGGCAAGTTGTAGTGGTTAGTTGATGCTTGGTTAGTAGGTGGGGTGCTGAGCCAAGCCGCTGTTTGTATGGTTTTAGTAATGAGTTCGGTGGCGTGTGATGCCGGCTTAGAATAGCATCACCCCCTTTCTTGCCCGTGGGTGTCGTAAGAAGCGACTAAGGGACTCGAGGGTGTGTATTGCAATTTTAGGCGATGGGCTGACAACCTGTCACTATAGTGATACACAGTTATCTGATTGACCCTCGAACTTTTGTCAGACGTTGCGTAAATTACCGTTTTTCATGGCCATTTATGCTCTGCCTACCCCGAAAGGGACTATAGGTGTGATATATGTATGTATGTATGTTCGGTGGCGTTGTCGATGTCTTCTCCACTTTTAAGTCTAATATTTATGTCTATGTTTTCTTCTAAGTGCTGCTGGAACGTCAGCCACCCTGCCAGCAAAATTTTTCAAAAGTAGCTGTATATTAGTCGTATTTTCAGTGATATATTCGTAATAGAAACGTGATTATCACTGGAAAATGGCCCCTCATATAGTACACTTAAGCACCATATAGGCCCTATTGTAGCTCCGCTTAGGACTGTTTAACCGTATATTTATGATATAACTGTGTCTATTTGTGCTTTCTAGTCATATACTAGCAGTTTTGAAGCTGTTCTATCCCTAAGAAGTGCCACATTAGCAACATCAACACTAATATAGCGCAAATTGATGTTAAATTGAAGATAGTGACACCATAGTAACACAATTTGCATGGTGTCCGTAGCGTAATGCGTGTTGACAGAATTAAAAGCGAAAAATTCAAAGTTTTGGTCATTAATATTAAATGTTTTTAATCTTATATTCATAATTCTTACGTGCGAGAATTACGTATGAAAATTTCTTGAGTATAGGTCCATATATACAAATTTTACATGCGCCTGTAACTTTACTGATAAATATGTGTTATATTTTTATTATATTTTTATTGCGCCCCCCCAATTCATAGTATTGAAATAAATAACAATAATTTAATTTAATCATGATATCAAACTGCGCCATTGTTAAGCTAAGTAGTGTTACAGTTGCTGATATATAGTTGAATAAGAGCTCCTTTTTTCGGTTGGATATTTAGGGTTCATCAGTCACAATTAATAATCCTTTTCACAATTAAATCTATGTTTTGTTGCAGTCTTCCGCGGAAAACAATGATTGAAATAATGGGCGTTGACTGTTTTTTAAACAAAAATAATTTCAAATGGCTCAAGAGAATGGGATGGCCGTGGAGAAGACACACTTTATTTAAAAAAAAAACTTAATCACACTCAGATCAGCAGCCATTTATAAAAAGTTATAATACAACACTATAAATTCTCAAATAGAGCTACAGGTTTCTTTAACTGTGTTCTCAAGTAATGATAAGCCACTATTTAGCCCAGTTATAGAGATGAAAATGCTGTTATATAACCAGTGACATAATGGCACCATCAATGCTTTAATAACTCTGTGCAGTTTTAATTTAGATTCATGGCCACTTATTTAACACAAGTGTTAATAACGGCTACTATAGAACTCAATTGTGATTTAAAAGCTTTCTTGTTGCTGTTATATCACGACCTAGCTTTAAAGGTGATCAATATAGCACCAGCTCTATAAACGTGATATCGGAGCCATATTAGCCTGCTTTTGCGTTATTGCAGAGTTTAAGAAATCAAATATATAACCTTGATGCTCTAATTCAATGTTATAAAAATCATATTACAGCTGTGATAAGAAAGCTGTACAAAGTAGCTGAGTAAACGTTACTATCACTAGTAATATCACCATTTGGCTGTATAAACTTATACAGCTGAAAAGGGTTACTCGTTGCGTATATATCTCAGGCCGATATAAGCATCGCTTATATATCCCCGATATCTCTACTTCATGTTAAGACCTGGCCTTATATCACAATTTTGCTGGCTGGGCAGTCTGTGAATTTGTTATATAGGAACGGTTTTGCTGGGCATTTAATTATTGTTTCACTCATGGTCGCTATAACGGGTGTATGGTCAGAGGAGGAATCGTTGCAGCTCTCTATTTGAAGAAAATACGATGGTATGCCTTTGTATATATATCCAAAAGAGGCTCCTCATCCTATCCGCAACAGTTTATCTATCAGAATGAAACATTTTCAGAAGGAGGTGCCATTAGCAACACTTTTAATTCTTTCTTTCAAAGCGTCTTTGTTTCACCATCATCTAGCACTTCTTATGCGAACTCTTCAAACCTTCACACCACAGAGCAATCTCACACCATATCTAAAATCACGGTCAATCAGGACCAGATATTGAAACTTCTTAAGTCACTTGATCGCACCAAGGGAGCAGGAAGTGATGGTGTTCCTCCTGTACTTCTATCAGGTTGTGCTGAGTCTCTGGCTCTTCCAATTACTCTTATTTTTGAACGTTCGTTTATAGACTGTACCGTACCATCTATAAGGAAAACTAACATTATACCTATACACAAAAAGGGCTCTAAATCGCAAGTAACTAACTACCGTGGCATTTCTATACTTTGCACATTAAGTAAGCTTTTGGAGAAAGTTGTACTGAACGAAATATACCCTGTTTTAGCATCTAGTATTCCAAACACACAGCACGGTTTCATGAAGCGTCGTTTTACTACATCCAACTTGGCATGCTTTTCTAATTTTGTTTTGTGTAACATGGAGGGTGGGGGTCAGGTGGACGTGATCTACACCGATTTCGAAAAAGCCTTCGATCGGGTGGATCACGACATTCTACTTTCCAAACTACATACTTTGGGTATACACGGAGACCTATTACGCTGGGTAAAATCATATCTTTGTAACAGATCGCAAGCTGTAGTTATAGGTGGATTTAAATCTGATCTTGTCTCAGTACCTTCTGGAGTACCTCAAGGTTCACACCTGGGTCCTCTATTTTACAGTGTTTATATTTATGATCTTTACAAATATCTTAAATCCGCTAAACAATTGGCATACGCTGATGACATGAAAATCTACATGAGTTTTTTTTGAAAACTTGCAAAATTTTCAAGCGCAGGCAGGATTGTTGCAAAGTTTTCAAAATTGTATACCTAACACGGGAAGTGTTTTAAAATTTGGTACTCAATCTACATGAGCATCGAAACAAACGCAGACTGTGATCTGCTGCAAAGGGACCTGGATAATTTGTTCGCCTATTACACTCGAAACCGTATTTCTGTGAATATAAGCAAGTGTCAATCTATATTATTCACAAGAAAAAAAACACCATTTAACTGCAATTATAATTTTGATGTGTGATGCCGCCGTGTGATGCCGGCTTAGAATAGCATCACCCCATTTCTTACCCGTGGGAGTCGTAAGAGGCGACTAAGGGACTCGAGGATGTGTATCGCAATTTTAGGCGATGGGCTGACAACCTGTCACTATGGCGATACACAATTTTCAGAATGTCCCTCAAATATTTGTCAGACGTGGCGTAAATGTCCGTTTTTGCGGCCATTTACGCTCTGCCTACCCCGCAAGGGATTATAGGCGTGATATGTGTATGTATGTATAATTTTGATGGAGTAGCAATTGAAAAAGTCTCCGGAATACGGGACTTAGGAGTTCGATTTGATTGCAAGATGCTCCTTAATGAGCATGTTGAGTACATTGTTTATAAAGCGTATCGTAGCCTCGGTTTTGTTTTGAGAGTCTGTAAACCTTTTAGAAGTACGTTGAGTTTGAAAATAGTATATTATGCATCCGTCAGGAGTGTTCTAGAGTAAGCTAGTAGTATTTGGTCCCCCTGTTATAAGATATATAAAGATCGGATTGAACGCATCCAAAAAAAAATTTATCAGACACATAAACTATGTGAAAGGACAAAATTTTAACAATTATTTAGAAAATTGTCGCCAAAACCATCTGCTTACGCTTGATGAACGTAGAACGGTTGCGGATATGAATTTACTTTTCAAGATAGTACGTAACCAGCTGGATTGTCCCGACCTCTTAAGTGGTCTAGGATTTCGTGCACCTTCACGTCGTACCAGATCAACTCGACTGTTCTACGTTCCTCTTCACGCGACCAATTATGGTCAAAATACAGTACTCACTCGATTGCCTAAAATGTATGATAACCTCTTTAATACTGTTGACATATTATTGGAGACCAAAAACTCCTTCAAGAATAAAATAACTTCTGTCATACTCGAGTCGGAGTCTGATATTGCCTAAAGGGGCTTAAGTAGGTACCTGTATTTTTTTTAATACCTTTATTTGAGTAGCTATACATTATTGTGTTTTGTGCAACCTGATTGCTTGACTGTAGTAGGGAATTGGGTATTTTGCTAAATCATACTTACTGTAATTCCTATTTTTTAATGTTTATACATATTATGTAGGTTACTGAATAATGTTGTTCTAGACAACAAGATAGAATAGTTAAAGTTAATTTTTTCTAAGCCTTGGTTTAAATTCTGCTGATTTTAGTTTTAACAGCACTATATCCACTCGAACTATATTAAATGTAGAAACCTTTTATTGGCGTTACAAAATTATGTTTCTTAAGGACTTTATTAACAAATGTAAGCTGTTGGTTTCTCTAATAAAGATAAATAAATCCACACTAATATTATAAATGCGAAAGTAACTCTGTCTGTCTGTCTGTCTGTCTGTCTGTCTGCTACGCTTTCACGGCCAAACCGCTGAACCGATCTTCATGAAACTTGGCACAGAGATTGCTAGCATACCGAGAATGGACATAAGCTACTTTTTATCACCATTCGAGGGTCTGGAGTATAGATGTAGACCACCAGGTGTACCCCCAGGAGCCCAGCAAAACTATTAGAGATACAGGCATGGTTCTAAAACAAAAGTTGTTCAGTATGATAGGCCGCTTCTTTTCACAAGGACATTGGGGCTCTGGAGTACCTCATGTAGACCACCAGGTGTACCATCAGAAGCCCAGCTAAACTATTAGAGATACAGAAATGGTTCCAAACAAAAGTTGTTCAGTATGATAGGCCGCTTCTTTCACAAGGACATTGAGGATCTGGAGTACCTCATGTAGACCACCAGGTCTACTATCAGGAGCCCACCTAAACTATTGGAGATACAGAAATGGTTCCAAACAAAAGTTGTTCAGTATGATGGGCCGCTTCTTTTCATAAGGACATTGGGGCTCTGGAGTACCTTATGTAGACCACCAGGTATACCATCAGGAGCCCAGCTAAACTATTGGAGATACAGAAATGGTTCCAAAACAAAAGTTGTTCAGTATGATGGGCAGCTTCTTTTCACAAGGATATTGAGGATCTGGAGTGCCTTATGTAGACCACCAGGTCTACCATCAGGAGCGCACCTAAACTATTAGAGATACAGGCATGGTTCTAAAACTAAAGTTGTGCAGTATGATGGGAATAAGTTGAGACATTGGCAACTTTTTACCGACGACAGAAAAACCAAAAATGTGGTATATAAAAATTTATTACAGTAACTAAAATTACCTTTTTATCTACTTATGCTGACCATTTTAGTGTGCTCAAATCGGCACCTCTAGAGTAAGTAAGTACTCTGTTATCTACTGACTATTGTATTCAATGGTTATAAATATTGATCTCTCAGGCCGGATAGCAAATTTAAAATTGTCCCTTTAACAACAGAAGCAAGCAAGTCATCTTCAAACAGTAGAGATAAGAACCGTTCTAATATCACTGTCACACTTACAAAGAATACACATACTTACCTACTTTAGAACTTCTGCCTAAAAAAACTATCTAACGCGGACGAAGTCGCGGGTAAAAGCTAGTAAATAAATAAATAAATGAAGCAAATCTAGTAGTCTCTTGTTATCTGTGGGCCAGTATGTTGGTTCACAGGTAGTTAGGGTACTCAGGTGATTGGCGTCAATGCTCTTTCTTAGGTGTCGGCCTCTGGTTGTTGTAAAGCGTGAACCCCATTGCACGTGTTTAGCTTTCAGTCTCCGCCGGCTATATATTGATTTCCTAGTGTTTAGAAAAAAGTATTGAAATCGTTTTCAGTTGTTTCTGGCTTTCTCGTTTGTTTGGGTGGGCAGTATATAGATGAGACAGCGATGCCGCTTTGTTTATTATAAACTAAAACTGAGGTAGCTTGTATTTTAGCCGTTCTGTGTTCAGGAATTAAGTGGTGCTTTGTATTTATTTTTATAATAATTGCAGTACCAGCATGCGCTGTATTATCGGGGTGGCAAGTTGCGCAGGTATTATATCCATCTATATGCAGGGATGTGCCTTCAGTGAGGTGTGCCTCCGAGATTAATAGTATATCAAGATTTTGCATTTTTAGAAAGACTTCAACTTCGTGTTTCTTGCCTATCAGGCCGTTTATGTTCCATGTTGCAATTTTGAAACCCATGTTACCAAACAAGTTTTGTAACGATTGTTGTTAAAAGTCCCATAAGGGTACCCATTTGGTCAAGAAGTCGGTCAAGCTTTTCAGCTTGTTTTGATAGGATTATTTCTAGGTTTGTCATTGATCCCGCTGTGACTTGTGCGTATGTTGGAGTTGACTGTTTATTTGGTTCTGTTGGTTTATATAATTCTTTTGTATTATCATAATCTTCCTGATTTAGGTTGATAGGTCTATCTTGGTTTGGTTGCTTAAATGACTGATGTCTAGAGAACTTGCGGTCTTGTATTTCTTTAAATACCTTGCAACCCTTGTAGTTGGCTGTATATTCTCCTAAGCATAGAGCACAATTAGCAGGTGATTTCCTATCTTTTTTAGGGCAGTCTCGTGTATTATGATTTTCTGCACACTTTACACATCTGTATGGCCGCATACAGTAGTTTCGTGTATGACCGTATTGTTGGCATCTTTTACATTGTGGAATAGATTTTTGCCTTTTGGGATCTTCTATCTTTACTGAAGTATGATAAATATATTTCAGAGATTTTACTGCTTCATTGTTTGGGCTAGGTTCTAGGTTCATAAGCCAGGTTGTCAGAAGAGTCTTTGTAGATCCATGTTTTGCATTTATGATGTCACCTTTGACAACATTTCCAGTGCCTTCCACGGCCTCTTTAATAGCCTCAAGGGGTGTACTTGGGTGTAGATTTTTGATAACAATTCTATAGGTCGCTCGCTTTTCTGTATAAATGTGTGGCCTATCAGGTTTTTATCACGGACTAATATCATCAACCTCTTATAAGCTTCGATAGTATCAGTAGTCACACGTAATTGGTTCTTGGTTACAATTTTGAATGAGTATTCTGATTTATTCAATATTTCCTCTAGGCATTCTCGGAGTTTGGTGACATCTGTTATTCCATACAATACAACTGGAGGAGGTTTGTTAACTTTTTCTTTAACAGGAGGGACTTTTTCATCTTCCTCATCAACATTTAATTTAGAGAACCGGTTCATTGTTGGTACAGTCACTCATACCACTTTAGGTAACAGGCATGCATATGTGACGTATCAAAAGAATAAGTTCTCTATTCAACACAAAGATGGCACCACCAGCGTCACTAACTATAAAATTACAACCACATACCACCACATAAAACTCTTTGCCAATATTTAAACTTGGTGGCAGCACTGAGCTAGTTAGCCGGAATCTACTAGCGTTGCATACGACCCTTTAACCTGTTTATATTACTTGCTGGAAACTTTTTCGCAAACCAAATACGAAGTATAATCGAACTCGCAATCATTCACATTGAAAATAAATTTTTTACATAAAAATATGACAATCACCACTCTGGCGCAAGCCGAGATTCGAACCGTGGCTGCGCTGCGTTGTATCCGACAGCGAAGCTC
This sequence comes from Tuta absoluta, assembly GCA_027580185.1. Lineage (NCBI taxonomy): Eukaryota > Metazoa > Arthropoda > Insecta > Lepidoptera > Gelechiidae > Tuta > Tuta absoluta. The sequence goes on along the minus strand of JAQAHW010000089.1, from coordinate 148,599 downwards.
CTAGACCAGGTGCTTATTACGTAGAACGTTAAAATTTTTAACTGGTTGATACAAGCTTATCAATAACATGGCGCGTCAAACATAGTGAGATCAGAAATGGTTGAATATACCGCGAGTCTGGTATGTAATTGCAGGTAGCCAATAAAAATTACTTATAAATAACCAGTTCAGCTTGAATTAATTCGTTTCTTTACTATTGATCGTCTACTTTGGAAGCGACAACAGTGTTGTTTGAATTCTAACAGAACTTCAACAATTTTTATCAAAATGCATAATTTATCAGTTTTTATGAAGGCTGAAATTGTGGTGTTACATGAACAGCAAATGTCAATTAGTGCGATTGTTCGAAAATTAAATATTTCGGTAAGTAAAATATTGTGTCATTAGGATCCTCATTTTAATAGTAACCTACAATGTTTTTAAAAAACTGCCTAGCAATAAATATAAAAAACAGGTATTACATATTTTTAATTTTTAGGCGATATTTTTGGGTATAGGTAGGTCTACCTATACTGCCCGTTAATACGTTAGAAACATCTATACAATGCATACCTATATACCATCAGCTCAGGTATAACTCCCCCTCAGACGCTTGGCTATGACCAGAGAGAACATCGTGTTATTACTACTGATCACCAGATGTCGCTACTTTCATTCAATTTTTTTTTTTTTTGTAATATATCTCCGTGCTCACACTTACCATACTATCATTACTTAGTTAATTAGTTGTTTTATAAGAAAGCTTATAAATCTTTCTCATTTAAGTTAAAATATACTTACGCCTTATTTTTATATCCCTGGAGTCACAAGCTACTGACAAAACCATATTACATTAAACCATGTTTCAAAATAATACACAAAAAAAAAAGCTGTCACAACCCGAGGATCGAACCTCGAACGTGGCTTTGTTTGAGGTTACGACCGAGCATTTAGACCATTACACCACAGACCTGCTGTGCCAAGGCGTGAAATAGTTAACCTCTTTCACACAAGGCACACCTGTAGTGTTCGTTTAAAACCACTTATAATGCCTGTTACCTTATTTTATATGAGCGACTGTACATCTTGTTCCGGTGAAGGTGTATCACTGTTTCTCATGCGCTTGTCGGCTCTTGACCCTCTTGGTTTATATTGGCTGAGTATTGGTATAGTTTGCCAATCATTATCATCACTTTCATCTTGGTTGTAGGGATCTAAGTTAATATTGGTATTTTTGCCAGTAGCATTTTGACTTCCGGAAGCCTGGGTATCCACTTCCGGTTGTTTATTATTCACTGGGGATTTTATTTTGCTGTTATGGCAACACTATCTGAAATGACAAATGTCATAATGAAGTATACTGAGATGTGAAAGAATATTTGGGTAGGCAAATATTTTTCTGCCCATGTATGTCACTCGCGGGTTTTAATTGACTGTTTTATGGTTGAAAAACAGTTTTCCACGCCTAGATAACACTATCACAGATTTCACAGGTGTTTATTAGCACTTTAAAAGTGTTTATAGTTATAAATATCACCATTTATGCACAAGACTGAATAAATCTTCGGGAGCAGGTTAGCTTCCATTGACAGTTGACAGGTGACAAAACTAAATTCATTACTTTTTCCCACAATACATCTAACCAACCCTTCGAAAACGCATACACAATTATAGGACGCCATAGCTCTAACCCTGAATCAAATGCATGTGTCTGTCCTAAACTTGATAGAACAGATGATATTAAATATCTAGGTGTCATAATTGATAAGAATCTGAACTTCCAAGCACATGTGGAGTCTGTCACAGCAAGAGTCCGTAAATTAATTTATTTTTTTTAGAATGCCGTGTGATGTCGGCTTAGAATAGCATCACCCCATTTCTTACCCATGGGTGTTGTAAGAGGCGACTAAGGGACTCGAGGGTGTATATTGCAATTTTAGGCGACGGGCTGACAACCTGTCACTATGGTGATACACAGTTATCTGATTGACCCTCAAACTTTTGTCAGACGTGGTGTTAATATCCGTTGAACGGCCGTTAACACTCTGACTACCCCGTAAGGGATATAGGCGTGATTTATGTATGTATGTATGTATGTTTTCAAGAACCTTAGACATGCTGCAGGTAGAACCATTATAAAAGAAGTTTACTTTGCACTTTGTGAATCAATTTTAATTTATTGCACCACAGCTTGGAGAGGAACTCATAAAACCACTATTCTTGGCCTAGAAAAAGCACAATGAGCCATTTTAAAGGTCAGCACTTTTCTACCATTCTATTATTCAACAGCTCAAGTACTTAAAGAATGTAATGTTTTATCTGTTCGCCAATTATTTTTATTACTAACAATTGTTAAGCAACACTCCCTAACTCAGTATGATCCTGCACTTCAATCCGATAAAAGAAGATCAGATATTGTCTGTTCTTTCACGAGGCTTCATAGAGCCCATTCCCGACATTTCTTTTGTTATATAACTTTTTAAGCACTCGCGATCACTTTCACTAATTTTAAGTATAACATGAAGTAGTACACGAAACTGTATTGAAACGTCGGGACACACGTAAATTACTAATATTTACCTTAATACTATCGCGATAGACCCGGTCTTATACTTAAAATTTCTTTTGTTTTCTATGTGGTTTTCTTTATAATAAGTTAATTCGCGAAATAAACTTTTATTCTATGAATAAAAAAATATGTAAAAGGACTCTCATTCACTGGCTGAAAGGTAAAACTTATATAGATATAGAAAACCTGCTGTTAATAGATGTTTAATTTTAGTTTTTGATGTTATTTGTTTTAGTATTTTGAGCTTTATATATAAAAATGATTTTGTTTGAGTAAATTATATTATTTTTAACTAGCATATAATAAATATTAAGAAAATTACCTGAGAAGTAAATATATTTTGTATTTACTTAGTTTAGGTATAGCTAAGAAATATATGCACAACTTTAATTTTATTTTTGTAAATTTACTATTTGCATGCACAGTTTTATTTTAAAATAAATTATCTTTATCTTTATCTTTATTGACCTGGACTGGTCATTGACCTGTGCTGTAGGTAGAAGCTAGAACACAGTCAGCTGATAGGAATAACTGGGCCGCGCGCAACGTTGCCATACCGAAAGCCACCTAGTATAACTAATAGGGTGATCCACACTTACGTACGATCCTGGGATAAGTTTAAGTGCGATTATTTCAATTTTATTGTTCTTAGTAAGTGGGGGGGAAGTAGAAAGCCTTCTCGAAGAGCGACACCTGTGCTCGGGCCCTCCCCGTGAGTAGCGGCAGATGCCGTGAAACTAGTTACTACATCACGATGGCAAACACCAAGGCATCCTCTAGTCCAGCCCTAAAGCCGGCTTTGTGCGTAGTCTCGATCAACATCGAAGGTTTCTCACAGGCTAAGTCAGAAATCCTTTCTAAACTCAGCCGGACTACACACTGTGACATCATGTGTGTACAAGAAACCCATCGAGACGAAACCCAAAGCCGGCCACACATTCCTAGACTCACGCTCATCGCCGAGACCTACCATCCGAAACACGGTAACGCAGTGTTTGCTGCTTCCGGCGTGCCGACCCTGCCCATTACCGTCCAATTGCCATTACCTCCATCCTATGCAAGGTCATGGAGAGGGTACTTAACAGTAAGTTGCTGACCTACCTTGAAGACAATGATCTTCTCAGTGACCGTCAATATGGCTTTCGCCGGGGGCGGTCTACTGGTGATCTTCTTGTGTATGTCACGCACTGCTGGGGCGAAGCCATCGAGAAAAACGGCGAAGCACTTGCCGTTTCACTCGATATCTCGAAGGCCTTTGACAGGGTCTGGCATGCAAGTCTGCTCAGCAAGCTTCCTGCTTATGGCATCCCAGCTGATTTTTGTACTTGGATTTCAGACTTCCTTAGTGAACGGTCCATCAGAGTAGTCGTTGACGGCTGCTCCTCTGACCTTATGGCCATTGATGCCGGAGTTCCTCAGGGGTCTGTTCTCTCTGCAACTCTTTTCCTGCTGCACATCAATGACCTCCTTCGGCATGGTATTGTTGGATACGCAGATGATAGTACCGTTTCAGAGAGATACTTGACAGGTGCAGGGACCAGTGGGGATGAAATACATTCGTTAAGAAAGGCCATGGTAGAGCGAACAGATCTGACCTTAAGTCTTGTCTCCCAATGGGGCGACGACAATCTGGTCTCATTCAATGCCACCAAAACACAGGCGTGTCTTTTCACTGCAAAAAGGAGTCCTTTCGACTGGACACCTACTTTTCGGGGTACACCTGTCCCAGTCACTGACAGGCTTGAGCTTCTAGGCATGGAGTTGACATCAAATCTAAACTTCGGCGCGACCATCGAGTACAAGGCTCAGACGGCGGCTAAAAAGCTGGGCGTCCTGAATAGAGTGAAGCGATACTTTACGCCTGGACAGCTTTTAACTCTTTACAAAGCACAAGTCCGATCCTGCATGGAGTATTGCAGTCACCTTTGGGATGGCTCAGCCAAATACCAACTTGCCGCTCTTGACTCGGTGGAACGCAGGGCCAAGAGGCTCATAGGCGACATAAAACTGGTGGACACCAAGCTACATAGCCTGGCACATCGCCGCAAGGTTGCCTGCTTGTCGGTATTTTATAGATTGTACTTCGGAGAGTGTGCTCAAGAGCTTCACGACCTTGTTCCACCAGCTCCCTTCTACCATCGGACATCCAGACGCACCGCCGGATACCATCCGTACCTGGTAGCCATTCCACCAATTCGGACTAAGCGCTTCCAGTCATCATTTATAATGCGCACTGCTAAAGAGTGGAATTAACTACCTGCGTCTGTGTTTCCAAAAGCATACAACCCTAATCTCTTCAAAGTAAGAGTGAACAGGCTTTTTCTGGGTGAGCTCGCTCCATCTTAGACTCTGTCTCTGTCCTATGACCTAGACTAGAGTCAAGAGCAAACCCATCATTAATAAAAAAAAAAAAAAAAAGAGCATAACATCTGCCGAATGTACGACACAGAACGGCATTGAGATCATAACCGTAAGCCTTGGTTACTGCACTGTCACCTCTGTTTACAAACCTCCTGGAATCCTTTTTAAATTTCAGGCTCCTGGAAATTTTGACGATCATCCAGTCAAAATAGTGAACGGCGACTTCAACAGTCACAGTACAAGTTGGGGATATAGCAACACGGATCCATGTGGTCAGGCTGTTGAGGTATGGGCTGAGTCGAACGATTTAGGTCTGATCCATGATGCCAAACTACCGGCCTCTTTCAATAGTGGCCGGTGGAAACGCAGCTACAATCCAGACCTTATCTTCGTCAGTGAATCTCTTAGTCCCCAGAGCATTAAAACTGTGTGTGCTCCTATACCTCGCACCCAACATAGACCAATCATGTGCACAGTCCAACCTGTAGTCCGCCCCGTAAATGTCCCATTGCAGCGCCGTTGCCACTACGATAAGGCAAACTGGGAACTGTTCTCGCAGTCAATAGACCAAGCCCTTTTGAATGCTTCGCCAGTACCCGTAAACTATGAACAGTTTGTTGACATAGTTGCAACAATTTCATGTAAATTCATACCTAAGGGCTGCCGGACTTCCTACATCCCAGGGCTGTCAAAAGAGTCTGCAGAGCTGCTGAAAGAGTACGAGTCCCAATACAGCCAAGACCCTTTTTCTGAGGACACCACATTAGTTGGCGAGGAACTGCTATCACAGATTGGCGAAATTCAACAGGAAAGGTGGATCAGCACTGTTACCAACATAGACATGACGCATAACAGTAAAAAGGCGAGGAACACCATTCGCAAACTAACTTCTGATCCACCTCCTCCTAAATCTCCCAGTAGAGTTACAGCTAATCAGATAGCCCACCAACTACTTCTAAATGGCAAGTCAGTAGGTCGCCTTGCGAATGTTCCTAAACCAGACCGTGCTGGGAGCACTAACCATCTTATTAGCCAGCCATTCAACCTTCTTGACATCATCACTGCTATCAAGCAACTCAAATGTGGTAAAGCCTCAGGGGTGGACAACATTGCTGTTGAACAGTTTAAACAACTTGGCCCTGTTGCCGTGTCCTGGTTGCTACAAATGTTTAACCATTGCCTGGAATCCGCTTCGATCCCCCGTTCGGTCTCTGGCGGAAATCAAAGGTCATAGCAATTCCAAAGCCTGGAAAACCAACAGACAGTCCCAAAAACTTCAGGCCTATTTCACTCTTGTGCCACACATATAAATTACTTGAGAGACTGCTGTTGTCCCACTTAACAAGCTTCATTGACCCAAAATTGATCCCAGAGCAAGCAGATTTCAGACCGGCCAAGTCTTGCAGCAATCAGACACTGAAACTGACGCAACTCATCGAAGATGGTTTTGAACTGGGGAAAATAACCGGTACTGTATTCGTAGATCTGTCTGCAGCCTACAACACAGTAAACCTTAGGCGACTGTTATGGAAAGTAGAGATCATGACCTCAAATTCGTCACAATTGTCCGAGAGCTTCTTCATAACCGTCGTTTTCAGGTACATCTTCTTCAGGACAAAAGTCGTTGGAGGTCGCAAAAGAACGGGCTGCCCCAAGGCAGCGTTCTTGCCCCGTTGCTCTTCAACATATACACCAACGACCAACCATCCTGCCCCAACACCCGCCGCTTTTTATACGCCGACGACCTTGCGCTGACTTCCCAGGCGTCCAGTTTTCAGGAGTGCGAGATGAATCTGTCGGATGCTTTGAATGCAAATATTATAGAGAAAATTCACTCAAACCCAACCCATCAAAAACTGAGTCTTGCGCATTCCATCTCCGCAACAGCCAAGCAGGTCGTAGGCTTAATATTGAGTGGCAAGGTGTGCCTGTAGCTCACAATAGTTTCCCAAAATATCTGGGCATTACTCTGGATAGGTCACTTACCTTTAGTAAGAATTGCCAAAACATAAAAAAGAAGGTGCACACTCGGAACAATCTATTAAAGCGCCTTACTTCTACTGGATGGGGAGCAACACCTCATGTTCTGCGGACTAGTGGGCTGGCGTTATCCTTTTCTGCAGGCGAGTATGTATGTCCTGTATGGAGCCGTTCAGCTCATGCAAAGCTGGTGGAAACAGCCTTAAATGAGACTTGCCGGATCATAACTGGTTGCCTGAAACCAACCCCGGTTAGCCAACTGTACCCAATAGCCGGAATAGCGCCTCTAGTTGTTCGTAGATCTGTGGCTAGCTCCTTTGAAAGAGCAAAGATGGAGTCAGATGCACGGCATCCTTTGCACGACCACATCCCAGTGACACAACGGCTAAAAAGCCGTAAGGGCTTTGTTAAGTGCGTCACTCCTCTTTGCACAGACCCCGAACAAGCGAGGTGCAACCTTTGGCAGGAGGAGGTGACCCTACCAGATCCTTTCGTCCCGATTGCTGAGAGCTTGCCGCCTGGCCATGATTTGCCATGGTCGGTTTGGAAATCTTTAAATAGACTTCGGACTCAGACCGGCCGGAGCAAGGAAAACATGACCAAGTGGGGCTTCTTGGAGGGTTCCGATGTAGGTTGTTTGTGTGGTGCAGTTCAAACAATGAACCACCTAACATCGTGTCCTGCGTGCCCTAGCACCTGCACGCAGGACAATCTTATGACAGCGTCTGTCAGCGCTGTCAACGTAGCCAAGTTCTGGGCCGCGACGGTGTAGTGTCTGCCATCGACACGCTAAGAAGAAGATTGTTCTTAGTCTAACAACTAAAAAATACATGTTTTTTAAAATTTGATAACCATAACGTCGGTTAAAGCTGCGCAATGACTAAAAAATAACTTTGTATAAATGAGACCCAAAGAATACGATTAAGTTTGTTACGCGTAACTCATGTAACTCAAGATAAAGTAGATTGGCGTTACAGCCATGGTCCATGCGGGGCTTTTTATTTCGACTCACTATGCATGTAAAATGGCCGTTGCACAAAAAAATACCCACGCGTGCAGGTTATCGACACAGTGACAGGCGAAAATGGGTGTCCCTTATATCATCGACGTCTACCACAAAGCGGTGGCTTCACTGCTAGAATGAGACTTCGTGGTCTACAAATTACATTCAACAATAGGTGGGTCGTACTTTACTCACCTGTACTGTCAAAGACTTTCCGGGCTCACATAAACTTGTAAATGTGTAACAGTGTTCAGTCAATCAAATATATATTAACAAAGGATGCAACTTATGCACCTTGATATGCATTTAGAAAATGGGCAGCGTATATATTTTGACCAACAGAATGTTCGGGAACGTTTGGAAAGCCCCAGACAAACAACTTTGCTTACTTTTTTTCAACTATGCGCTGCTGACGACTTTACAAAAACGTAACTGTACGAGAAAATTCCATCTTATTATACTTACAACAAGCAGCGTGGCATTTTTAATCACAGAAGAAGAGGAACGGTGATATATGGTTGGCCAGGTGTCTTTAAAGTTCTTGTACTGGGAAGGGTTTATACAGTTTATGCAATTAACCTGGGTCTTCTTCTATTTACTGTACGTGGACCGACTCTTTTTTCGTGCTAAAAACATTCGAAAACATTACGCATACAACTTTTCAAGCCGCTTGCCGGGCACGTGGTTTATTAGATGACGACCAGCACTGGAACGATACATTGGCTGAAGCTTGCGCCAGTGACAGCCCACGGCGTCCACGTCATTTATTCTCATTCATGCTGTTGTTTTGTGGATTGTCTGATGCCGCACAGTTGTAGCAAAAACACCAATTGGTCTGCGGATTATTTGCGTGAAATGGGACAGGTGTTGCAATAAATGAGGAACTACATGACAGCGTTATAAATCGTTGTTTTAAGAGATCTTCAAGACACCGTTTTATTTATTGGTGGTAATCCTCTGTCAAGTTACGGTTTGCCTGCACCTTTAAATGAAGAACAAGGAAACAGGAAATATACAGCTGAGACTTACTATAATCCTCTCGAAATTTTAGCTACTTTACGCCAAGGTATACCCGCCTTAACACCGGAACAGAGTAGAATTATACTTCGCCGCTGCATCCTCGAGATTTACATAATTCACCAAGTAGTCCACTTCTCAATGTACTAGGCACCGAACACAATTTTTAGAGCTAGAAAAGCTAAAAAATAGGAATTAAACGAACTTCATAGTCCCTAGAGGCGGGGGGTGCGCTCGCGCACCCCCACCTCCCCCGCCACTGCCGCCGGCCCTGCGCGCCTGACGTTTCTCATTCGCTTCTTTTGTGTAGGCATCGAAACATCGTTCCACACTTTGTGTGTTTCTTACTTTTATTTTCAGCAATAGAAATAATGTTAAGTGAAACTCAAGTTTTTCGTCGTATTATAGCATCAGTTTGTGCTTTTTTTTTTTTTTTTCGGCGAATATTCGTGATGAGAAAGCGGAAACGACACCGCAAAGAAAGTTTGGTTGTATAAGTAACACATCTATTTACGTTATAAAGATACCCTCTCGAACCTAGGATTGTCTTATTTTTATGTAGGACTATAAAACTGCAACTTGATTGCATGTCATGTGCCTTCCTACTTCAGAACTGCAACTAGATTGCAGTCAATAAGTAAAATACTTACGAAAGTAAATAAGAGCTGTAACTTGATTGCAGTCTATGCCTACTTTCTTAACGTGCACATAGAATTACAACACGATTGTAATCAGTGCTTTTCAAGTACCTAAATGATGTGGTCAGAATTCATTCAGAACTTCAACATGATTGTAGTCACTAATGTAACGGCTATCCCTCCGTTAAGGCACAGATTAATAATAAGTTACTAACGTAACAGATACATCACTTCCCTGCAGAATGACAAATACCTACGTTATAATTAACTAAACTTTCTAGCTACAAGCGACACGAGGAAATATAAGCTTAACTGCTTTGACTCAACGGAGCGTTTCAAGTGCACAGCGGGCGATGACGTCGGACGGTGTGAAAATAGGTTAGGGTTGGCCCAATGAAATAAAATACAATAAATGTTTTAATTTTATAAAATGGTCAATTTGTTTTTTACTCTCCCTAAACTTTGCATTTGTAAATTTAATTACCGCAAAAATTCTAAATCTTATGAAAAGTTTGATGAAATAATCATGTGGGAAGCAGGAACACAAAGCCTGAAATGGTATTGACTTTAATATTTCATATAATTTGCTCCCAGGCTGTCAATTCGACATTGTTAAAATGCAATAGGTAAGCTGTGGGATTCCACGCGCGCGACTACACAGGCGGGCATGCGGCGCCCCTTTGCCGCTTGTTCGCTCGAACGAACGGCTAGCCGGTAGGCACTTATCGCGTGGCCTTGAGCGAGTGACGGAGGCCGGGTTAAGGGTAGTAAGTGTGAGAGTATTACTTCTTTGTAACACATTGTTCACCTGATCTTCATGTAATCTATTACAGACTATGAATCTGAAGACCCAAATATTTACACAAGGTCGAAAGATGCTGATTATTCAGACTCGGATTACTCAGACGACGCAGAGCGAGAAACAATTTCTTCCGTGGTTGTGACCACGGAAGAAATTCCTTTCAATAATGGAGCTGCACCGCCGCGACCGCGGTCGCCGCCGCCGCCCGTACGTGACCGTGATGTGGCTTCCGCCAGTAACCCTATTGGTCAAGATGAACCAGCTGAGAAGCTACCTGAGCTACCTCTCGATATCTTAAAAGCTTTGGGTGAGTCAAAAGAGAAAGACGAAGTTTTTGGCCCAAAAATCAGGGAAGAGATTTCTAAACGCTGGGGGAAAATAATAACTGAAGGATTGAGTAAAGATATAAGACAGACTCTGTTTAAAAATATTCATATCCCTGAAAATTTCCAGCTTCTTAAGGCTCCAAAGCTTAATCCTGAAATATCAGCAGTTTGTAGTGAACCTGGAAGAAAAAGGGACAAGCGGTTGAAAAAAGCTCAGAACCACCTCGGGTTAGGCATAGCGGCTCTAACAAACTTAATGTCAGCATTAATTGAGGGTGATATGGAGAAGACAAATATAATAAAAAAAAAACAGAAACTGGTCAGATACTGTTGGATTTGCATTTCCAAAATACATTATCCAGAAGAAAACTTACCTCTTACTGTTTAGGCAAAAATTTCCACAGCATTGTTGATAACGTCAAAAGAGATTCTTTTTTAAAAAACATGATCTGCCAGCCACTGCTTCAACTGCAACAAACAAACCTCGATAACTCGTATGGTTCGATCAGTTAATACAATCAGTTACTATATTAGGCGTCCGCACTGCACTAGAACAAAGAATGATGCGGATGTGGTACAAGTTAAGAAAGAAGAGCGTTTTAAAATTCGATGTGTAAGTTTAGTAGACACATTAGTGATGAAATTTCATATACCTAGGTAACTACAAAAGTAAATTTCTTGTGTTTTATAAATTGTTTCTGTAAAATGTGAATGGATTCAATTTTTGATCAAAATCATCAGCATGTTTTATTTACATATTCTTAGGTGTTTCAACATAAAAGAAAAATATTAATATAAATATTACTTTTAGGTACCTTTTATATGTGATTATAATTTCTAGAAACTTTCACTATGGTAGGGTAGAAAGATATCCGCTAGTCGCTTGTGGCTTAATTCTGCAAGTGTCTATCAAATTGGACGGTTATACCGAACTATTGCATACAAACATCGGCGGACCAATTTAGATAGGCATTTTGAGTATTATTAAACGAGCCACCTACCTAGCAGTGAGAAATCATCATCTCATTTGCCAAAATTTTTAAATTACAACATACGTAGGTATAAACTATGTTGTGATCGATCATATTTGCTAAATATGAGTATGTTATGAAGTACTTGTTGTACCTACGTGATTTGGATTGACATTATGACTGAAACATTAAACAACCTATTTTCACTGAAATGTTATGCAAGTTTATAGAATAGGTAACCATCTACCTAAATGTAATGTGTAATAGTTGTAAGTAAAATATTCTCACGATTTGAAAGGTATACACTACAAAACTTGAGCGACGTGTTGTTGCAAAACGCTGACACGCATGTTTCATCGGCGTCATCACCATATTATCATGTCTGGTCAGTAGAAAACAAAACCCGACTACCAAATAAAGATGTGAAATAAGCACCAATATAGAGGTAGAATCTTCATTTTTATTTTCTTAAACTTGTCAACACACGCTGCTAGGAATTTAAGAAGAGAAAGAAAAGTACGATCATAATTTAAATACCTATCAATTGCGTTCTTATGAATATATCAAAAGACATTCTTTCTTCGTGACAAAACCACCATACTTATTGGACTGTGTGGCCTGTCATATAAAAATCAGAGTTAATTTTAACATTTAAAATCCATCATCTTGAATTTATAAAATTAAGCATACATATTTGGTATATTTCACGCTGCTGATATGAATCTAATAACACCTCAGCTGTTATTCTCCATCAAACCGATTCCAAAAACGTACCTACATACATGACCCTTCTTCTTAGGTTGTCGGGAAAATAGAGCTGTATTTACAATATACCAATTACAGTCTTCCAAGCGTGTTGAACTTTGTGGCTGATAAATCTGATAATAAATGGCACATTCTGAATATAACATACCAAATATTGTGTGCTATGTCTGATAGTAACTTAAAAACTACTTTAATTTTAGCAGGTACCTAGTTATATTTGATATGCCAAAACACATTTCAATCTACAAGGAACCTTAAAGATAAACACGGGTAAGTATGTATTCACAAGCAAAAGCTAAAAATGTGAGTATTAAATTATAAATGAACGAAGTTTTATGTGTATGTTTTATCCTTTATTTTACACGTGGCAATTTTGTTCTGCGTCTTTGCGGTGTTTTTGAGCAGCATCATACAAAGCAAAGTATAAAATTACAATAAGGTAGTTGATTTGACAAATTAATTCCATAGAGTACCAAATTTTAAAACACTTCCCGTGTTAGGTATACTATTTTTGAAAACTTGCAAAATTTTCGAGTGCGGGCAGGATTTGAACCTGCGACTTTCGCATTACTAGTGGCGACGCCTCTATTTAAATCCTCAAAATTTTGCAAGTTTTCAAAAATTGTATACCTAACACGGGAAGTTTTTTAAAATTTGGTACTCAATTTATCGCTGGTTTTCATCGCTTAGACTACATTCAATCTGTAAAGATAGAATTAGTCGCCGGTTATTAGTGCAAAACTAACCCGGTAGATGGAGCCATGCCAAGCGTTACTGGCATTAAAATACACTTGCGAAATTGGCGGTAAAGAAATGAGCTGCGGTAACCCAGATGGAAGAGGCGTCGCCACTAGTAATGCGAAAGTCGCAGGTTCAAATCCTGCCCGCACTTGAAAATTTTGCAAGTTTTCAAAAATTGTATACCTAACACGGGAAGTGTTTTAAAATTTGGTACTCAATTTATCGCTGGTTTTCATCGCTTAGACTACATTCAATCTGTAAAGATAGAATTAGTCGCCGGTTATTAGTTGCAAAACTAACCCGGTAGATGGAGCCATGCCAAGCGTTACTAGCATTAAAATACACTTGCAAAATTGGCGGGCAAGAAATGAGCTGCGGTAGCCCAGATGGAAGCGGTAAAATAGTTCACCTGATTCTTCTTGGGAAATCATGCCGTGTGAAGTAAAAAGAAAAACCTTCAAACATTTCAAGAGGAACAGAATGAAATTGATGCAATGAGTTGCAAATCAGAGACAGAAATTGACGAAGATGATTCGAACCGTCGATCGTTGCGCAAGGAAAAATGTCCCTTGCCTAACAAATCTTTCAACGAGTTGGCGAATGCTTTAACAGATGTAAGCTACCTATATGTTCTTATACTTTTACTAACAGATGATAAAATGTCCTAGCCCAGGATGCGGTGCAACCCCTTTCCCGCTAATCCACGCAGTCAACACATTTTCCTTGAGCCTATTAAGTCATCAAGCGTGTATAAAGGTAAAAGGAATATTCGTAATTAAGTGTCTTGCTGGGTCTAGTTCAGAGCCGATCGACGCTGGTGACTACCCGACCAAGTTAACATGAATCGTCAAATTGACATTTGACAAACATTTTGCTTGTAGCTTTCGCAACATTTTGACATGGCACTTAATCGGCTCCGATCCTTTTCCCCATCATACAGTATTACCCGCGCGCCCACTTACAGGCTTTTAATCACAATTTGTTTTCAGAATCCTGTCCAAGAGCAATATAATGCGTCAACGTCAACCGCCACTTAAGTAGCCGAAAAATCCCAAGAAGATACAAATTGCTGTTCCGTGCCCAAAGACCAGATTGTTGGTACAGTCGGGGTTGAGGGCAACATTCTGGAAGCGAGTTACGTCCTATATACACATCCAGAACCGGCAACATCATCCGACGAAATTAAAGATATTAAGGAGAGCATTTCTAGCATCATGGCGAATCAAAAGATTTTATATGAAATCCAAACTAATATATGTGTAAAGGTCTCAGAAATTCAAACAGAGCTGAGATCATTCATAAAAATGAGCGCATCACAAAAAACGGCTAACGAAGAGTCCATTTTAATAAAAAATAACAAAGACCTTGAGGAATTTGAACAAAAGCTGTTAGATAGAACATTCAAAGAAAATATGAAAATGAAATTTGTTGGCGTGTGTACGAAAGGTCTGGGCAAAGGTGGCGTAAATGCCTACCACTTGATTGATTCCATGTTTGATAGAAATTTTCTAAAGCAATGTACGTGGACCGGCTTTTCCAAGAAAGAAGCAAAAAAAATGGTTTTAAAGGGTTTAAGAGAACGATTTCTCTTTTTTTTGACATTATCCATGCATCAGATGAAAGTTTTATAAAACAGGACTGCGATAATTTTTTTAAGACTATTTTGAAAATGCCCATAAACGCAGTGAAAGCAATCAGAGGATGTCGGCTCCAAAAGTTAGTGAAAGCGACAACTAAATCTCTTCCATCAAATATGCCGATAGAGAATGCTAGCGGAGAGGGGTCTGGTCAAAACAGCGTCGAGACTCGCATTCAAAATAATGAAGAGAGATCTGTTCTAAACAACGCTGAGAGTCAAGATAAAAATACTCAGGAAATTCCAGATCAAAACAACGAAGGGATGTCTGAGTAATTTCATACGTAGTTACTGTGTTAATTATATTAGAATGTGAAAAACATACTTGATGCACAAAACACTGAAGGACTTGTATTAAAAATTGTGATTAATTATTGTTTAGTATTGTTTATCATCAATAAGCTAAAGGAAAGTAACGTGATTACAGATTACCTCATTATTAAACTTTTTAAGACTGACTTTGGTCTCACTTTAAGATTATTATAAGAAAAAATAAACGTGACTGATATAATAAAACTTTGATTTTCTTTATTAACGGCTTTTATTATTTACTTACTCAGAGAGTATGTAACAAAGGTATGAAAATCATTTTTCTACCATACAAAATACTCACCATTTTACACTTAATCATTGAAATATTAAAGACATCAGCCACTCTATTGCGCTGAAATTCATCACAATCACATTGATAAATGTTTAAAAAAGAAGACATTAGTGGCTTATCAAATGCATCTTCAGTTATTTGCACAACATAACCACGAAGCTCTATATCTTGCTCTTGGGTCTGACTGTTTTTTTTTACATAAACTGATATGAATTCAACTACGTGATTATCATTAGTGAGAAACCATTTATCTTGTTTCTTTGTTGATAATATAAATGCACCTAAATATAAAATATTGTTACCACGATTGTTTTTCTTTATAGCAGGGCATTTGTTTGTCTGTGTTGTTAGACTTTTTAACTCAACTAAATCCCTTTCAATGATTCTCCTTGAAATTTGATGTAATGGCTTTTTTCCGTGTCTTACCATATACTTCAAATGCTGAAGTTTATTTTCAAATTCATAGGCATTAAAGTTTTGCAGTATCCCAAATTTTTTAACCTCGTCAACTAAATGTGAGAGATTGTGAATGTTACTTGTGACATAGTCTTTACCGTATGTTAGGGTCGATTTAATTTCCAAGCAATTTGCTTAAGAAAAATAAATTTGAAATGGCAACACTTCTGCTTTGCGATTGGTCTGTACGCTTTAAGGCCGACCAATGGGGAAGCAGCACGTGCGCTGATACGTTTTTGGTGAGAGAAAGAGGGGATCAGTTGGGATTGTCGGTCAGTTGCGCCAGTCTTGGTTTTGTGATTGAATTGTTAAGTCGTGTTAAAGAAAGTTACGTAAAAATTCTGAAGAATATACCTGAAGTTTTTAATAGTCAATTCCTGAAGTTTTATTCTGTGCCACGGTTATAAGGAGTCTCACAAATTCAGAAGTTGGAAGACAGCGTTTTACGCGTAAGTACACGCCCATATCCTATTTTGTTTTAAATTAGCGAGATTATCAGATATTAGACAATTTTCAATATTTTAGCCCACTTGCGTCGACTAGGCCATGTCAGTTGTGTAGAAGTATGCATTAAATTAAAGTGATACGTACCTTTTGATTATTAAATAAGTACTTATGTAAGACAACTTTTATAATTTAAATAAGTTTATTTTGAGTTTATAGTAATTCTTTTTGAGTTTTCTGTGATATGTGTAGCTTTTAGATTTTCAAAATTACTTTTGACTAATGCATAGACCACGTGTTTTTTTTTATAACACGTGTTTTATCTACGCGTTTATGTCTTTTCTTATATGGTATATGTATCATGGAATTTCCATGGTATGTAATAGGTTAAATAAATCTACCATTATGCATGAATATTTCTTATGAATTCGGACTAGTTTTAAGTTGTTTAGATTCCAATTTTAAAACTTTTTTTTCTTTTATGGGGTTTTCATGGGATGGCTATGGGGTATTAGATAGATATGGTAGTATTTAAAGGTTTCTAAAAGGAATTCGATTCTGAAGCCCTTTTTGAGCTAGCTTTAGCCGTTTCCGAGATATTTGCATTTCTTTGATTTTTGACATGTATATTTCTAATAAATTTTATTGTCTCCGAGTTTGCAGAACATGGACGAAGGTCGAGCTAGTAGAAACCTACATCGCCGTAGACTCGATACACCCTATCGTGGTGATAGAGAGCGAAGTCGGAGCCGAGTCAGCGATTACGGGCGGCGGAGCCGTTCGCGAGAAGGAAGCAGGCGTCCGAATCAAGGGCACGAATCTCGCCGTGAACGGATCAAGATCTTGGAGAAGCAGTTGCTGGAGGAGCGTCAAGGTCTTCTCGATGCGGAGTCATCCAGGCAGCCAAGGGAGAAGAGTCACAGCGGTGCAGAACATCGGGGGCAGCAACATCAGCGGCGCGAGTCAACGCGGCCAACCAGTCAGCACCGACCACGTGCAGAGCATCGAGACGACGCGGAATATTCAAGACACACGTTCATTTCCCAAGATTGATCACATGAATATTGTACCAAATTTTGACCCTTCCGCAAAGAACCAACGAATTGCTATTTGGCTTAGAAAAGTAAACGAGTGTGCTGCGGTGTATGGATGGGATGACAAAACTACTACCCACTTCGCGATGCAGAAACTCCAAGGTCTGGCCAAGACGTGGTATGAAGGTTTAAATTCAGTTTTATTTAGCTGGCCTGAAAGGCAAGAGAAACTCGTAAATGCATTTCCGTTTGAACAAAATTATGGCTAGATCCTGGAGGAAATGCTACGTAGAAAAAGCAAATTTAATGAACCTATAGAAGTTTATTACTATGAGAAGTTAGCTTTGTTGAACCAATGCAATATAGTAGGAAAGCGAGAAATGGTATAAGTGATAGGAATCTCAAATCCAGTGCTCTTGCGTTGCGTTGTTCACACCCCGATCAACTCTTGCAATTTTTGATGAGCAGTAAAGATACCCAGTTTAATGACCGTAGTCAGTTCAAAATCAGAAACGAACCCTCGCATACTAATGCTTATAATAATTTCCCAAAACCTCATTCTAAAGGGACGCAGTCCTTGGGCGGCTGTTTCAATTGCAAAGAGAAAGGACATAGTTTTCTATTTTGTCCCAAACCTTTGATCAAATGTGTTCAATGTAACAAAGTAGGTCATACAAAAGAAAATTGTCTTAGCAAAGATAATGCCGCGAAAATAAATGACGTGCAGAGAACAATGCTTATAAATCCCCCAAATTCACAGGCTACTAGTTATCCGAAATCAAAATATTACAAGGAAGTTTTAATTAACGGCGAGTCTGTAGCGTCATTGGTAGATTTCGGTAAGTCAGAGAATCTGTCGCTCAGAGCCTACAGTTGTTGCACGACAGTGTGCTTTCTAACTTGAAAGGGTTCGGAAACGGCGTTGTTCAATCTCTCGGGACTGTAACAGGTGTAAAAATGAGTATCGATGGGGTAGAGGCACTAGTTGATTGCATAGTTGTTCGTGACGATCTGATTGAGAGATCAATGTTGGTGGGCCAAACTTATACTGAACTGCCACACATCTTTGTTGGTAAAGATGCGAAAACTTTGCAGTTCATTGATATAAGTAATGAAATGCCTCATGATGTCTCTGAAGATCAAAACGAATCAATCAAAGTTAAAGCTGATGGCGTGGTCGAAATTTTTGGTGCTGCCTCAATTAGGACTAAAATTGATTCCCCAGCTGATGATTGTAGCATATTTGTAAAGGGCGGCATTGCAGGAAAACCAAATAAGCAATATTTTGTAGGCGGGGGTCTTTATACAAGCAAAAATGGTCGTGTCAATTTGACAGTTATTCCTTGCTTGGGCTCCTGTTGGTTTCCTAATGAGTCTGTATTATGTCGGGCCGAAAAAGTCAATTTTGTGAACAGGGTCATTTTAGAAACTCCTGAAATCACTGATACCACAAGTACCTTTGATGCTTCCCAAGTCAAAGTCAACGAAAAGGTATCCGATGATATCAAGCAACGCTTATATCAGTTGCTTGAAAAATATAAACACTGTTTTGCATCTTCGCTTAGGGATTTAGGTTGCACAAATGCAGCAGAAATGAAGATAGAATTAAACAGTGAACGCCCTATCGTTTATCGTCCATATCGGCTGTCACATAATGAGCGTGATAAGGTACGGACCATGTTTGCTGAGATGGTCGATTCTGGTATAGTGAGAGAGTCGGTTTCCAACTATGCCAGTCCAATAGTACTTATCCGAAAACCTGACGGCAATCTCAGAATGTGCGTTGATTACCGAATGTTAAATTCCATCACAGTAAAAGAACGTTATCCGATGCCGATAATTGAGGACGAGATAGCTCGACTTTTAGGCCAGGCTTGCTTCATTTCCCTTGATCTTGCGTCGGGCTATTATCAGGTACCAATAGCTGAGCAGAGCAAACACCTCACATCATTTGTCACCCCGGATGGCCAATATGAGTTTAATCGTATGCCATTCGGGTTGGCAAATGCGCCCGCAGTTTTTCAGCGTATGATGAATGCAATTTTGGGGTCTGCTCGTTTTAATAAGGCCACTGCGTATATTGATGATGTCCTGATATTTGGTAAGGACGCTGAAGAATGTTTGGAAAGACTTGAGGAGATTTTGAAAGTTATTGAGAAGGCACACCTTACTTTAAACCTTTCAAAATGCGACTTTTTGCGTGATAAGATTGATTATCTCGGCTACAAGATCAGCGCCTCAGGAGTAAGACCAGGTGAGAAAAAGATTTTGAGCGTGATGAATTTCCCAATGCCAGCATAACGTGCGACAATTCCTTGGTTTAGCTGGTTATTTCCGGAAGTTTATCAAAGACTTCGCACAGATATCTTACCCACTCAGTAAATTGCTGAAAAAAGATGCTCCTTGGGAGTGGAGCAATGATCAAAAGGTAGCTTTTGAATCCCTTAAAGCCAAACTCATTGACAGACCTATTCTTGCTATAGTCAACCCCGCTGCGGAAACAGAGCTGCATACAGATGCAAGTAGGGTTGGTATCGGAGGCATATTGTTGCAACGTGCAAGTAAAGATGAGCCTTTCCAACCAGTAGCATTTTACAGCAGACAGACTTCGCCTGAAGAGAAAAATTTCCACTCTTACGAGCTGGAAACATTGGCGGTAGTCTGCTCACTGCGCAAATTTAGAGTTTACTTGTTGGGAAAGCAATTTCGTATTGTCACTGACTGCAGCGCTCTCCGATCCACATTTACAAAGCGTGACCTTATTCCAAGGATTGCTCGTTGGTGGCTGTTGCTGCAAGAGTTCGAATGCACGGTGGAATACAGAGCTGGCGTTAAAATGAGTCATGTCGATGCCTTATCCCGTAACCCGGTGGAAGGCAATGATGTTGCGCTTGTAGACCAATATCCTGCTGTGATGTCAATTACAGGAGAGGATTGGCTACACACCTTACAGTTGGGGGACTTAGAGCTAAATAGGATTCGAGACATTTTGGAGAATAACGTGGATGAAAAAGAACTTGGTTACATCAAAGACAATTATGTAGTACGGGGCAACAAATTGTTTCGATACATCGGGGGCGATAAGGAGAACGTACGATGGGTAGTGCCGAAGGGTGCAAGATGGCAACTATGTCGCATGAACCATGACGACATAGGTCACTTTGGCGTGGAGAAGACCCTTGAAAGACTAAAGAAAAACTATTGGTTCGCAAAGATGTCTAAATTCGTAAAAAAATATGTAAATTCTTGCATTCAATGTGCCTATGCGAAAAATAATGCAAACAACAACGAGGGTCTCCTTCACCCCATAGAAAAAGCTAAAGTTCTATTTGATACGTTACATGTTGACCATCTTGGACCCTTCGTCAAATCGAAAAGGGGGTATACTCACTTGTTATTAGTTGTTGATGGTTTTACTAAATTTTGTTTCGTAAAACCTGTGAGGAATACAAACAGTCAGAATGCTATCAGAGTCCTTGACGACATATTCTGTACGTTCAGGACGCCTAATCGCCTTATCAGCGATAGAGGCAGCTGTTTTACATCACATGCCTTTAAGCGTTTTTGTCTAGACAGAGGTGTTAAACACGTTCTTAACTCCGTCGCTAGCCCAAGATCGAACGGACAAGTAGAACGGTACAACCGAACCGTATTGGACTCCTTAAAGGCAGTAACTGTTAAACATGGTGAGAAGGACTGGGATAGCCATTTAGGGACTATTCAGTGGGGCTTGAATAATACCCTCCAGAAATCGATTGGGAAAACTGCTTCTGAAGTAGTGTTTGGCACTAGCCTTGCGAGTGAGAAAAATCCTATTCTCAACGAGATAATTGATGAAACTCGTGAGAATTGTGATGTTTCAACGCTACGTCAGGAAGTCAAAGACAAAATAGATGGTGAACAAATTAAACAAAAAGAGACCTATGATCAGGGTAGAAAACCAGCACGCATTTATGCTGTAGGAGATTTAGTAAAAATAACTAAAACCTGTTTCAATAATGACGGACAGAGCAAAAAGCTTATGCCTTCTTTTGTGGGACCATATCGTGTTACACAAGTTTTAGGCAGGGATAGGTATAGAGTAGCACCGGTACCTGGATTAGTCAGCACACAAAATAAGCGCCCCACAACGGTTGCTGCAGATAGAATGAAGATGTGGATTCATATTTCTGCATTGGAAGTTAACGATAATGACGATTCTGATTTGAGCAAATCTGACAGTGATGAAGTTGATGAATACTTTATTTATCTAATAGGTTTTTCTTATTTTATTTTAGATGATGTTTTGTTTGATATACATTTATTACTTGTACTACAGGATGGTAATTTTTGTTCTTTACAGATCAGGCGCAAGAATCGATCGGTTTGTGACCTGACCTGATTCAGCAAATGTTTAGAGAACTATCGTCTGAAGTAAATCGATCGTCTTGTAGACATTATTAATGATTCCCAATAATCGATCGTTTGGGTTATCATATTTCTGAGTTCCGATTAATCGATCGTTTGGTTCTCATTTATCGTAGTCGGCCAGTGTCCTGTTTTATCGATCGTACGGGACACTGCTTTAAATTTTGCAGGTATCCGATTAATTGATCGTCCGGTGCCTAGGACCAAGAGCTTGTACTAAGAGTTGATTGAAAGTATTTACAAAGATGTTTGTATGTACTGAGAGTACTTTAATGTAATATGTTAAATAATTGATGTTCAGAGGATTTTATTTTAATAATTGTAAAGACTGCGCAATTTATCGAAATCCCGATTGTTAGGGTGACCACCAGGTATCGTGCACGTGGGCGTGCACGGTGTCAGGACGGTCGATTGTTAGGGTCGATTAAATTTCCAAGCAATTTGCTTAAGAAAAATAAATTTAAAATGGCAACGCTGCTGCTTTGCGATTGGTCTGTACGCTTTAAGGCCGACCAATGGGGAAGCAGCACGTGCGCTGATACGTTTTTGGTGGGAGAAAGAGGGGATCAGTTGGGATTGTCGGTCAGTTGCGCCAGTCTTGGTTTTGTGATTGAATTGTTAAGTCGTGTTAAAGAAAGTTACGTAAAAATTCTGAAGAATATACCTGAAGTTTTTAATAGTCAATTCCTGAAGTTTTATTCTGTGCCACGGTTATAAGGAGTCTCACACGTATATATTTTTGAACTGTTCTGTGAAATGAGCCAACATTTCTTCAGCAATGCGAAGAAATATTAAATGTTTTTCATTTGAACAAAGTGTGAGAGCACAAAAGAAATGCATAAAATGTCTATAAGCTTCTTTTTTTAAGACTTCCTTAAGAATCACCAAGCTAAGGTAGTAAAGAAAACTGCGAAACTCTGAACCTTTCCAGTTTTTTAAAACATCCAGTGATCTGACTGACCGATGTATCTCTGAAGGCAGTTTACAGTCGTTTAAGAAATTGTTAACTTTCTGTATATCGCTAGCACTCCATTTGGTCAGATAAATACCAAAATTGCCATCACGCCATCCTATTAGTAATCTTTTTATAAGCCCTAGGTCAATGAGGTGCAGCGAATCTGACACCGGAAAATCTTCAATCATATCAATGTTGAGTTTGAGTAACGGCGAGTCAAATTTGTGATGTTGGCCGTATTTCTTTTCACGAAAGTCGCTGTCATTTCTTTTGGGGCAGTTGAATTGGGGAAAAGTGACAGTATTCGACTTGTGAGAGTATTCCCCGACCACGGTGCATTTCAGGCATCCGTGTTTACCATTGAAATTTGATACACCTGAAACAATTATTTTGATAAAATTAGCTGAATTAGTTAAAAAGCTAGCTTCACTATATAAAATATGTTTCTTTACATATTTCTGAAATATAAACCTTTTATCATCGCTCTTGCAGGTGAATCGCAAATGAATGCGCGTAACTTGACATGTATTATTTTTTCTCTTTGGGATTTGTGTATTATGTTAAGTCCCTCTTGAAGTTGCTGCATTTTTGATACAAAAGGTCCCAAGAAAGTGTCAAGATCTTCAGGTTTACCATCACCAGCGTAGATACCTATGGAAAAGGAAACATTAGAGTCGATTCGGGCAGACGATATCCTGAATAAAACTGAAATTACTCCTGTCTTTTTTTATCTGTAGCAACGAAAAGAAATAGGCGATAAACGTATGATTTTAGGAACGTCAAATTATAAATTAAGTCATTTTAGGATTTATCCGTCAAATTTAAATAATCATTGATTAGTGATTCTTTTAGGACTCATATTTTTTCAATTCACCATTTAATCTAGACCATTGTTATATATTGTCTGTTCGTAAAGTGAAGAGAGTTAAGTGACAGTTGAGGGTTACCAGCTTCACACTATTAACATTGCAGTCTGTAAAAAATACTCAAAGACTTAGGTTTAAAAATATTGACGGAAAATATTTTAAGGGGTGAATCAGCCCATGAAACATAGGTAGAAAAATAATAAACTTGTCCACATACATACCCACCCACATGTACATATGTACCTACTTACATATCTCTTCAAAAAAAAAAACATTTCTTCTGAGTTGGGTAAATAAGGACGTGTCATCGCCAAAACGGACAAAGAACTACCCTTTTAGGTACAATCTAGCAACACTGCTCGAAATAAGATCTCATTTTACTCCTTTTATGTTTTCATCATTTAATTTACAAAGCTGATTCAAAAGGTACTTACCGACGACAAAAGGCGGCAGTGGAATTTCCGACACCGAACATAAAATGGACCAAAACTGATACTTAGAACTTTTGAAAACTGGAAGGCCGTCAATGTTTATTTTTAAATAAATTTCTTCAGGTGGGACGGAGAGTTCTGTTAAAATATTTTTAAATATTTTTTTAGGCCATTATGCCATTATTCCCCGGGAGCTGAACTAATAATATACATATAATGAAACAAATATATATATATATATATAATGAAACAAATATGTATGAGTAATATGTATATGTATATATTTAAGTATTACTCATTTAATATAATGTGTATCTATAATTATTATTTCATATAATAAATATAGTTGTTTATATATAATTTCAATGTTTTAGAAAGTAACTTCTCATTTTACCGTTTTCACTTTTTAGTGCACCCGTTTCGAGCTCTCTGTTTACCCTATGGTTGGCCGGTAGTGAATGCTGCGAGGCATTAGGCCCGCCATTTGTACGTTTTGTGCAATAAAAATTTATAAATAAATAAATAATATCCACATTTGCTTTATTTGTTTGCAAAAGAGTGCGCGCGTCTTTCGGGAGGATAGTTTTTGACTTTGAATTTAGAAATTTTAATAATGAGTTTAACGCCACATGTGGAATATTGTGTTCAACAGCCCATTTACTAAGAGCATTACGTAGTTCATTATTTTTCTCGTATGTTGAATAGCAGTCACTTTCATCTTCCTGCATAGAATCAGAGTCTTCACAAATATATTCTTCGTCATCGTCCGAGTCTAATTCATCATGTGCTGCGTTTTGTGCAGAAACGCTACTGCCTCTTGGATTAATATCTCGAAAATTATTGTGTTGTCCGGAACCCTTGTAAACTTCTACAGAACGTTCTTGGCTCGACGTGAATCTAGTTCTTGGCACAATCATCATTTGTTGGTAAGTTTTCTGCACCTTTCTCTTATATGAACCACTTTTTTTATAACGCTTCCATTTATTAATATCCATTTTTGTAATAATTTAGTAAAATCCCAATGACTCAAAAGAAATCAAAATGGCCGTGAAGAAGCGATAAATATTATAGGCAATTGTCATCTTAAATTGGTATCCTGAAGATAGCTTTGGATCCTAATAGTTTTATAGAAAACTTATATAGGTAAATTAAGACTATAACAGCATAAGAAAATACACAATACAACCAAGTTAACTTACTCTTAAGGAAAACCACTATAGAACTAACTCACTTACGACAGGAGGGTCTCACTCCACGGTTTAGGTATGTTCCGCCGGCGGGTTCCCTACGGGGACTAATCTCCGCGGGTTGTCACTTGTCGTCGCCAGACCGCCAGTGTGCCGCTAGCCGCCGCACTGTTCGCACGCACGTGCTGCTCGCGCGCAAACTTACTTGATTTTTTCTCTGTTTTAGTACGTTTATTCGTTAAAAAATCGATCGGGTCGTCGACTCGGTGTCCCACTCGATACAAAGAACAGTTAGACACAAGAATAATTAATTGTTTTTCTATATAAACAGTAGTCATTAATAATTTCGTTTAGGTTTATAAATATTTACAAATCTTACAATTCCTTCCGTAGATTAAGTGAACAAATAAGATATTATAGCAAAATCAATAACAAAAAATCTTCGTGCACGAATAACATGATGACAAGTTACAACCCTTGGAGTTCGCCGGCGGCTCAGTCATAAAACTGCGATGCGCAAGGGAGATTGAGCGTTCGCGCGCGTTCATAAGTTTCAATTTTGTTTGTGAGCGGTTGGGTACACCGAGCGTAGGTATTAATTTATACCTAAACATGTAATTTCTTAGGGAGTGATTCTTCTGTACGTTAGTACTATTATATATTCTGTGCTTACGACTGGCATATAAAGTTGACTTATAGACGCCTATAAGCTCAACTAACAAACGCAAATGGTTCTAAGTACATGTGGTTCTATACATTACTATTACTAGCGCATGACACTTATAGCGGATTTATAATTCCCCAGCTTGCTTCGTGAACTTAAGCTTAAGCTTGCTTTCTGTGTGTATGTCCGCGATGACATTTGTTGTCGTCGTCTCCGTTGCTTTGCCAAATCGGGTTTTTCTGCCATATGGCTACTGGAGAACTCTGTTGGGAGAAAACTCTCTATATCGGCGTTTACCGATCGCACAGCGGTGACCAGGAGACGACAGTGCTCTTCAATTACCTCGTTGAAACGACAGACGTAGCACAGCAACAATACCCGACAGCGAAGCTAACTTTTCTGGAGGGACTTTAACGCCCACCATAAGGAGTGGTTGTTCCCGTTCCAGAAAACTGACCATGCTGGGTAAGAGGCGCGCAAGTTTGCATTATCGCTAGATCTGACCCAGCTGGTGAATGTAGCTACGCGGATATCGGATATCGACTGCTATACTTCCAATTGCTTGAACTTGCTGCTGACAACTGATCCGGACAATCATTCTGTTTCGGTCTCAGCCCCGCTGGAAACGTCCGACCACTGTCTGGTGTAATCCGTATCGACCTGCTCTCCTCTGGATGACAGCCTCAGGGGCACGAGGCGAGTTTGGAGTTACAAGTCAGCAGATTTCGAAGAGATGCGGCACTTCATTGCATCTTACCCGTGGCAGCAAGTGTGCTTCTCTTCGCGTGACCCCTCGTGTTGTGCAGATGCGGTTGCGGACGTGATTCAGCAGGGAATGGAATATTTTATTCCATTCTCCGTCATCCCGCTCGGTCACATAGCCCAGCCTTGATATAACGCAGAATGCGCCCAAGCTGAGGCGCGTAAAGAATCTGCATACCAAGCTTGGGTCAATGCTTGCGACTGCAAATTCAGAGCACGTAGAGTTTGCGCGAAGAAAATAACCTTTAACTCTACCACCAAGTCCTGCAAATGAGTTTTACGTTAGGCTCATTTTGACCATGTCGGACGAATAGGGGACAAACTAGCATCACACCTTCCGGGTAGTAAAAAGTTTTGGTCCCTGTCCAAAGCGGTTGACACTAATTTCTGAATACCAAATTTTAAAACACTTTCCGTGTCAGGTATACAATTTTTGAAAACTTGCAAAATTTTCAAGCGCGGGCAGGATTTGAATCTGCGACTTTCGCATTACTAGTGGCGACGCCTCTTCTATCTGGGGTACCGCAGCTCACTCCTTGCCCGCCAATTTTAGACTACATTCAATCTGTAAAGAAAGAATTAGTCGCCGGGTATACTGTTGCAAAACTAACCCGGTAGATGAAGCCATGCCACGCGTTACTGGCATTAAAATACACTTGCAAAATTGGCGGGCAAATAGTTAGCTGCGGTAGCCAAGATGGAAGAG
Organism: Tuta absoluta; assembly: GCA_027580185.1. Lineage (NCBI taxonomy): Eukaryota > Metazoa > Arthropoda > Insecta > Lepidoptera > Gelechiidae > Tuta > Tuta absoluta. The sequence continues at coordinate 121,295 of JAQAHW010000089.1, read as the reverse complement.
ACGTCGCCAATAGTAATGCGAAAGTCACAGGTTCAAATCCTGCCCACGCTTGAAAATTTTGCAAGTTTTGAACTAATTTCTGTCGTCCCACTTTACCTCCAACGCTGAAATCTGATGGATCGCTGGCTCACTCTGCAAGTGAGAAAGCAAATTTGTCTGCGTCCCTGTTTGCAAGCAACTCACGTCTCTACGCTGGCTCCAAGCAAACACCTACTGTACCTCGTTGCGATTCTTCGATGCCGGAGATTGCAGTACACACTAAAGAGGTTCGAAGAGTATTGTGCAGTCTAGACGTGAACAAAGCCAGCGGACCTGATGGCATACCAGCAAAAGTGTTAAGAGTATGTGCACCTGATGTGAATCCCGTGTGATGCCGGCTCAGAAACCTGTGTGATGCCAGCTTAGAATAGCACCACCCCATTTCTTGCCCGTGGGTGTCGTAAAAAGCGACTAAGGGACTCGAGGGTGTGTATAACAATTTTAGGCGATGGGCTGACAACCTGTCACTATAGTGATATACAGTTTATCTGATGAACTTCAAACATTTGTCAGACGTGGCGTAAATGAAAGTTTTTACGGCCGTATATGCTCTGCCTACCCCGCAAGGGATTATAGGCGTGATGTATGTATGTATTTATGTATGTGCGCCTGAACTGTCTCCTGTGCTGACACGCTTGTTCCGCCTCTCTCTTAAAGAAAGACCGGAGCCGGGTGCCTGGAAGCTTGCTAATGTGTGCAACCAGTTCCCAAAAAGGGCAACCGTGCTGACCCTGCCCATAACCGTCCAATTGCCATTACCTCCATCCTATGCAAGGTCATAGAGAGGGTACTTAACAGTAAGTTGCTGACCTACCTTGAAGACAATGATCTTCTCAGTGACCGTCAATATGACTTTCGCCGGGGGCGGTCTGCTGGTGATCTTCTTGTGTATGTCACGCACTGCTGGGGCAAAGCCATCGATAAAAACGGCGAAGCATTTGCCGTTTCACTCGATATCTCAAAGGCCTTTGACAAGGTCTGGCATGCAAGTCTGCTCAACAAGCTTCCTGCTTATGGCATCTAAGCTGATTTTGTACTTGGATTTCAGACTTCCTCAGTGAACGGTCCATCAGAGTAGTCGTTGACGGCTGCTCCTCTGACCTTATGGCCATTGATGCCGGAGTTTCTCAGGTGTCCGTTCTCTCTGCAACTCTTTTCCTGCTGCACATCAATGACCTCCTTCAGCATGGTATTGTTGGATACGCAGATGATAGTACCGTTTCAGAGAGATACTTGACAGGTGCAAGAACCAGTCGGGATGAAATACGTTCGTTAGGAAAGGCCATAGTAGAGCGAACAGATCTGACCTTAAGTCTTATCTCCCAATGGGGCGACGACAATCTGGTCTCATTCAACGCCACCAAAACACAGGCGTGTCTTTTCACTGCAAAAAGGAGTTCTTTTGACTCGACATCTACTTTTCGGGGTACATCTGTGCCTGTCACTGACTGAGCTTCTAGGTATGAAGTTGACAAAAAATCTAAACTTCGGCGCGACCATCGAGTACAAGGCTCAAACGGCGGCTAAGAAGCTGGGCATCCTGAATAGAGTGAAGCAAAACTTTACGCCTGGACAGCTTTTAACTCTTAACGAAGCACAAGTCCGATCCTGCATGGAGTATTGCAGTCACCTTTGGGATGGCTCAGCCAAATACCAACTTGCCTCTCTTAACTCGGTGGAACGCAGGGCCAAGATGCTCATTTGCGACATAAAACTGGTGGACACCAAGCTACATAGCCTGGCACATCGCCGCAAGGTTGCTTGCTTGTCGGTTTTTTTTCCAGATTGTACCGCGAAGAGTGTGCTCAAGAGCTTCACGACCTTGTTCCACCAGCTCCCTTCTACCATCGGACATCTAGACGCACCGCCGGTTACCATCAATACCTGGTTTCCATTCCACCAATTCGGACTAAGCGCTTCCAGTCATCATTTATAATGCGCACAGCTAAAGAGTGGAATTCACTACCTGCGTCTGTGTTTCTAAACGCATACAACCCTAATCTCTTCAAAGTAAGAGTGAACAGGTTTCTTCTGGGTGAGCTCGCTCTATCGTAGACTCTGTCTCTGTCCTATGACCTAGACTGGAGTCAAGAGCAAACCCATCCTTAATAAAAAAGAAAAAAACTATAAATTTGCGGTAAATAATCCTATTTCTAATAAGTTTATTAGTTTGCTCTGCTAAAATAAGATAAACATACACTTACATTTACACATGTTTACTAACTAAAGTACTTAAATCTCTAGTAAAATTGTTAATTTAACCAATTTCATCGGATCTATTGATCTAATTATTAATCATTACTATGAGTAAGTCAATTTTTTGTTCAATTCGCGAACTGTCAGTTTCAAACAAAACCTTTTCTACTAATTTAAAAAGCACAGTTCATTTAAATAAAAGTTCCATTAATGATATTGATGGACTTGAAAAAGTGAGCAGTGCATTCCGCCGTCGTATTGCATCTTATCGGGTGCGGTGTGGAGAAGACGTGGGTTTGAGTGATAGCGACAAGACCATTGAGCAGCGTGCACTCCCACTTGCTGAATTTTTATGCGCTTGCGCAAACATGTGCTTTCTCTGATTTCTGTTCGTATGCAAGTTCATACCAATCTTAAGGCAAATTTTGAGCTATTCTCTGAATTTTCCCTTCCAAAAAATTAAACGTTGTCCGTAAAGTCATTTGCTACCAAAAATTTAACTTTGTACTCAAACTATAATTTTGAAGACTTGTATTTACACGTTGTTAAGACAATCAAAAATTAAGTCGAATCATTCGAAGAGAGAGCCAGTGGATGGGCTTTTGTAAGAAACTTGTACCTCGAAGTAAATATAAACAAGTATAACCTGCTAAGAGCTTCTAACTATATTGACTTACCGAAAAATATTAAAGGCAAGCGCGCTTGCATCAATATTCAAAATGATGTAAATTTTTTATTTCTGTGGTGTATAATGGCTGCATTGTTCCCTGCTTAAAACAATGCTCATCGGACATCATCTTATCCTCATTTCAGTACGTACCTTAATACTTTACTTTAGTAATTTATGATGTGCAAACGTCTCTAATTTTATTTATTTCATGTGTTGTTTTGTGTATGTTATGCTATGTTTTATTGATAATGTAAATGTTAAAAATATTTTTTTTCTTCTTGTCGTAAATCTATGACGTGCTAGTTATTATTGCTATTAATCTCTTATTACCTAGTATTTTATTTTTATTGACATTGATTTATAACTATAGTTATTAAATGCTTGCCTCTCTCTATTATATTTGTATACCAATTAATATTGGTTGAATGTGTGTGCCTATTTAACTGTATACCACCGATGTATGACCACATTTATCACAAGCAAATATTCTTGTATATAAATATGACAGTTCCCGCAGCTTTCTCAAAAATTAGAGTTTTTGAAAAGAATAACCCAGAGATAAGTGTCAACATCTATGGGCTTAAAAATAATACAAAATTTGATGGACCTCTGTACCAGAGCGTTTCCAGTAAACAACACCACAGAAATCTTCTTTATATTAAAAATGGTGATCGGAACTGTAAGGATAGTTGATGGAGAGGTGTTAGCCAGTGGGCTCAATGCTGCATGATGGATAAGGGGAATTCCCGCCGAGCGAGGTGTTCAGCTAGGGGACCGCGACCCAACTGGTAGGACGTGGATTTTGTATTTATGCTAAGACTTCGACAAACTTTGTAACCGCGTTTTAGGTCTTGACTTCTGATTGGCTAATCTTCTATGACGAGTATGACGTGTTGTGTTTACATTATGCAGGCAGCGTTGTCGTCGTCGCCTCGTCAGCAGTAGATGCATCCAACGAAGTCAGCGCATTCTGTGTGCGACGCGCGCTTCATATTTCTTTGCAATCCGCGCCGCTACAGGACCATTATTGTCTTATCAAAAATTTAACTATATTAATTAGACAGCAAATAACTAAACTCCATACCAAAATGTATTTTTGTGAAGATTGTATGTTTTTTTTTATAACAATCATAAATTGGATGAGCATGTTTGCAGTGGTGTAACAATAATTTTGTGTGGGGCAGGAACTTTTCTTCAATTTAAACATTATGAAAGAATGCATGATGTTCCGTTTGTGATATATGCAGACTTTGAGTCCTTACTAGTGCCTACCCAAAACAACTGTAGTATGACTGAAGCTTCGATTAGTACATCGACATTATACCAACACGTGCCTGCAGCTTTTGTTAATTATATTTTATGTTCTTATGATAGTTCATTAAATAAGTACGTGTCATATAGAGGAGCTGATTGTGTAGAAAAGTTTTTGGACCATTTGCAAGGTGAAACATCTAGAATCTATAAAATATTGAATTCACCTTTACCTTTGGTACTAACAGACAAAGATAAGGCTGATTTTTCTGCAGCTAAGTTATGTTTTGTTTGTGAAAAACTTTTATTTGATGATAAATAAAGTTCGAGATTACTGCCATCTTACCGGGTGTTATTGCGGTGCAGCTCATGCGTATTGTTACATAAGATTCCGCTTACCGAAGTTCAAACCAGTATTTTTTCATAATCTATCGGGTTACGATAGCCATCTGTTTATTCGTCATTTAGGTTAAACATCAGGAGGACTGAAAGTGATCGCAAAAAATAAGGAAAGCTACATTTCCTGTACAAAGTTTTTTAAAGTAGATGAGGACGAATATATGCCACTACGTTTTTTAGATAAGTTTTTAGATACAAGGTTGGAAAAACTCCACAATTCTTCTCTTTCGAACATTTCTACTTATTACGACGCAAAGGTGTGTATCCTTATGTATACATAACTTCTTCGAATAACTATAAAGAAAATTGACTACCACCGAAAGTTTGTTTTTACAGCAGTTTAACCGCTTCGCATATTTCAGAATTGGATTTCAAGCATGCTCACGATGTATGGAACGCTTTAAATATTAATGATCTAGGAGAATGGATGAAATTTTTACTTGAAATTGGACACGATTTTGCTGGCTGAGGTCATGGGTCATGTGAGTTTAAAGTTGTATTGCATACAGACAGCAGACGAGGAGATTAAAAAAAGCAAAAAGTGTGCAAAAACGTGTCATGAAAAATACACATTTAAAAGATTATCGCGACGTGTTGATTAAAAATGAAGTAATCAAGAAGAAAAACATAATATTCAAATGTATAAAACAGTAGATTTTTACACAAGAGCAAAGAAAAATAGCTCTTTTAGCAAATGACGACAAACGAGTTTTGTTAAAATAAAGTGTCTACTTTATCTTGAAGTCATAGAGATAGCTCATATTAATTTATACCTCACAATATTTACATTTCAAAATAGCTTACTTTATATAACTTTTTAAGCACTCGCGATCACTTTCACTCATTTTAAGTATTGGACCGGGTCTATCGCGATAGCATTCAGGTAAATATTAGTAATTTACCTGTGTCCCGACGTTTCAACACAGTTTCATGTATTGTGGTCGCGAGTTGACTGTCAACCCGCGACCACAACACAAATGACTAACATTTACCTAAATACTATCGCGATAGACCCGGTCTAATCCACACTAATATTATAAATGCGAAAGTAACTCTGTCTGTCTGTCTGTCTGTCTGTCTGTCTGCTACGCTTTCACGGCCAAACCGCTGAACCGATCTTCATGAAACTTGGCACAGAGATTGCTAGCATACCGAGAACGGACATAGACTACTTTTTATCACCATTCGAGGGTCTGGAGTATAGATGTAGACCACCAGGTGTACCACCAGGAGCCCAGCTAAACTATTAGAGATACAGGCATGGTTCCAAAACAAAAGTTGTTCAGTATGATGGGCCGCTTCTTTTCACAAGGACATTGAGGATCTGGAGTACCTTATGTAGACCACCAGGTGTACCACCAGGAGCCCAGCTAAACTATTAGAGATACAGGCATGGTTCCGAAACAAAAGTTGTTCAGTATGATGGGCCGCTTCTTTTCACAAGGACATTGAGGATCTGGAGTACCTTATGTAGACCACCAGGTGTACCATCAGGAGCCCAGCTAAACTATTAGAGATGCAGGTATGGTTCCAAAACAAAAGTTGTTCGGTATGATGGGCCGCTTTTTTTTACAAGGACATTGGGGCTCTGGAGTACCTTATATAGACCACCAGGTGTACCATCAGGGACCACGTAAACTATTAGAGCTACAGGTATGGTTCCAAAACAGAAGTTTTTCAGTATGATGGGCCGCTTCTTTTCACACGGACGTTGAGGATCTGGAGTACCTTATGTTGACCACCAGGTGTACCATCAGGAGGCCAGCTAAACTATTAGAGATACAGGCATGGTTCCAAAACAAAAGTTGTTCGGTATGATGGGCCGCTTCTTTTCACAAGGACATTGAGGATCTGGAGTACCTTATGTAGACCACCAGGTGTACCATCAGGAGCCCAGATAAACTATTAGAGATACAGGTATGGTTCCAAAACAGAAGTTGTTCAGTATGATGGGCCGCTTCTTTTCACAAGGACATTGAGGATCTGAAGTACCTTATGTAGACCACCAGGTGTACCATCAGGAGCCCAGCTAAACTATTAGAGATACAGGCATGGTTCCAAAACAAAAGTTGTTCAGTATGATGGGCCGCCTCTTTTCACCAGGACATTAAGGATCTGCAGTACATAATGTAGACCACCAGGTGTACCATCAGGAACCCACGTGAACTATTAGAGATACAGAAATGGTTCCAAAACAAAAGTGGTTCAGTATGATGGGCCGCTTCGTTTCACAAGGACATTGAGGATCTGGAGTACCTTATGTAGACCACCAGGTGTACCACCAGGAACCCACGTAAACTATTAGAGATACAGAAATGGTTCCAAAAAAAAAGTTGTTCAGTATGATGGGCAGCTTCTTTTCACAAGGATATTGAGGATCTGGAGTACCTTATGTCACCAGGTGTACCATCAGGAGATCACGTAAACTATTAGAGATACAGAAATGGTTCCGAAACAAAAGTTGTTCATGATGATGGGCCGCTTCTTTTCACAAGGACATTGAGGATCTGGAGTACCGTATGTAGACCATCAGGTCTACCATCAGGAGCCCACCTTATTGGAGATACAGAAATGGTTTCAGAACAAAAGTTGTTCAGTATGATGGGAATAAGTTGAGAAAGGACATTGCCTTCTTTACCGAGGACAGAAAAACAAAAAATGTGGTATATAGAGGTATAAAAATGTATAACAGTAACTTATATTACCTTTTGATCTGTCTAATCTACTTATGCTAACCATTTTAGTGTGCTCAAATCGGCACCTCTGGAGTAAGTACTCTGTTATCTACTGACTTTTGTATTCATCCACACTATCCACACTAATCCACACTAATATTATAAATGCGAAAGTAACTCTGTCTGTCTGTCTGTCTGTCTGTCTGTCTGCTACGCTTTCACGGCCAAACCGCTGAACCGATCTTCATGAAACTTGGCACAGAGATTGCTAGCATACCGAGAATGGACATAGGCTACTTTTTATCACCATTCGAGGGTCTGGAGTATAGATGTAGACCACCAGGTGTACCCCCAGGAGCCCAGCAAAACTATTAGAGATACAGGCATGGTTCTAAAACAAAAGTTGTTCAGTATGATAGGCCGCTTCTTTTCACAAGGACATTGGGGCTCTGGAGTACCTTATGTAGACCACCAGGTGTACCATCAGAAGCCCAGCTAAACTATTAGAGATACAGGCATGGTTCCACAACAAAAGTTGTTCAGTATGATGGGCCGCTTCTTTTCACAAGAATATTGAGGATCTGGAGTACCTTATGTAGACCACCAGGTTTACCATCAGGAGCCCAGCTAAACTATTACATATACAGGCATGGTTCTAAAACAAAAGTTGTTCAGTATGATAGGCCGCTTCTTTCACAAGGACATTGAGGATCTGGAGTACCTCATGTAGACCACCAGGTCTACCATCAGGAGCCCACCTAAACTATTGGAGATACAGAAATGGTTCCAAACAAAAGTTGTTCAGTATGATGGGTCGCTTCTTTTCATAATGACATAGGGGCTCTGGAGTACCTTATGTAGACCACCAGGTATACCATCAGGAGCCCAGCTAAACTATTGGAGATACAGAAATGGTTCCAAAACTAAAGTTGTTCAGTATGATGGGCAGCTTCTTTTCACAAGGATATTGAGGATCTGGAGTGCCTTATGTAGACCACCAGGTGTACCACCAGGGGCCCAGCTAAACTATTAGAGACACAGGCATGGTTCCAAAACAAAAGTTGTTCAGTATGATGGGCAGCTTCTTTTCACAAGGACATTGGGCTGTGGAATACCTTATGTAGACCACCAGATGTACCACCAGGAGCCCAGCTAAACTATTAGAGATACAGGCATGGTTCTAAAACAAAAGTTGTTCGGTATGATGGGCCGCTTTTTTTTACAAGGACATTGGGGCTCTGGAGTACCTTATATAGACCACCAGGTGTACCATCAGGGACCACGTAAACTATTAGAGCTACAGGTATGGTTCCAAAACAGAAGTTTTTCAGTATGATGGGCCGCTTCTTTTCACACGGACGTTGAGGATCTGGAGTACCTTATGTTGACCACCAGGTGTACCATCAGGAGGCCAGCTAAACTATTAGAGATACAGGCATGGTTCCAAAACAAAAGTTGTTCGGTATGATGGGCCGCTTCTTTTCACAAGGACATTGAGGATCTGGAGTACCTTATGTAGACCACCAGGTGTACCATCAGGAGCCCAGATAAACTATTAGAGATACAGGTATGGTTCCAAAACAGAAGTTGTTCAGTATGATGGGCCGCTTCTTTTCACAAGGACATTGAGGATCTGAAGTACCTTATGTAGACCACCAGGTGTACCATCAGGAGCCCAGCTAAACTATTAGAGATACAGGCATGGTTCCAAAACAAAAGTTGTTCAGTATGATGGGCCGCCTCTTTTCACCAGGACATTAAGGATCTGCAGTACATAATGTAGACCACCAGGTGTACCATCAGGAACCCACGTGAACTATTAGAGATACAGAAATGGTTCCAAAACAAAAGTGGTTCAGTATGATGGGCCGCTTCGTTTCACAAGGACATTGAGGATCTGGAGTACCTTATGTAGACCACCAGGTGTACCACCAGGAACCCACGTAAACTATTAGAGATACAGAAATGGTTCCAAAAAAAAAGTTGTTCAGTATGATGGGCCGCTTCTTTTCACAAGGATATTGAGGATCTGGAGTACCTTATGTCACCAGGTGTACCATCAGGAGACCACGTAAACTATTAGAGATACAGAAATGGTTCCGAAACAAAAGTTGTTCATGATGATGGGCCGCTTCTTTTCACAAGGACATTGAGGATCTGGAGTACCGTATGTAGACCATCAGGTCTACCATCAGGAGCCCATCTTATTGGAGATACAGAAATGGTTTCAGAACAAAAGTTGTTCAGTATGATGGGAATAAGTTGAGAAAGGACATTTCCTTCTTTACCGAGGACAGAAAAACAAAAAATGTGGTATATAGAGGTATAAAAATGTATAACAGTAACTTATATTACCTTTTGATCTGTCTAATCTACTTATGCTAACCATTTTAGTGTGCTCAAATCGGCACCTCTGGAGTAAGTACTCTGTTATCTACTGACTTTTGTATTCATCCACACTATCCACACTAATCCACACTTCCACACTAATATTATAAATGCGAAAGTAACTCTGTCTGTCTGTCTGTCTGTCTGTCTGTCTGCTACGCTTTCACGGCCAAACCGCTGAACCGATCTTCATGAAACTTGGCACAGAGATTGCTAGCATACCGAGAATGGACATAGGCTACTTTTTATCACCATTCGAGGGTCTGGAGTATAGATGTAGACCACCAGGTGTACCCCCAGGAGCCCAGCAAAACTATTAGAGATACAGGCATGGTTCTAAAACAAAAGTTGTTCAGTATGATAGGCCGCTTCTTTTCACAAGGACATTGGGGCTCTGGAGTACCTTATGTAGACCACCAGGTGTACCATCAGAAGCCCAGCTAAACTATTAGAGATACAGGCATGGTTCCACAACAAAAGTTGTTCAGTATGATGGGCCGCTTCTTTTCACAAGAATATTGAGGATCTGGAGTACCTTATGTAGACCACCAGGTTTACCATCAGGAGCCCAGCTAAACTATTACATATACAGGCATGGTTCTAAAACAAAAGTTGTTCAGTATGATAGGCCGCTTCTTTCACAAGGACATTGAGGATCTGGAGTACCTCATGTAGACCACCAGGTCTACCATCAGGAGCCCACCTAAACTATTGGAGATACAGAAATGGTTCCAAACAAAAGTTGTTCAGTATGATGGGTCGCTTCTTTTCATAATGACATAGGGGCTCTGGAGTACCTTATGTAGACCACCAGGTATACCATCAGGAGCCCAGCTAAACTATTGGAGATACAGAAATGGTTCCAAAACTAAAGTTGTTCAGTATGATGGGCAGCTTCTTTTCACAAGGATATTGAGGATCTGGAGTGCCTTATGTAGACCACCAGGTGTACCACCAGGGGCCCAGCTAAACTATTAGAGACACAGGCATGGTTCCAAAACAAAAGTTGTTCAGTATGATGGGCAGCTTCTTTTCACAAGGACATTGGGCTGTGGAATACCTTATGTAGACCACCAGATGTACCACCAGGAGCCCAGCTAAACTATAAGAGATACAGGCATGGTTCCAAAACAAAAGTTGTTCAGTATGATGGGCCGCTTCTTTTTTACAAGGACATTGGGGCTCTGGAGTACCTTATATAGACCACCAGGTGTACCATCAGGAGCCCAGCTAAACTATTAGAGATACAGGCATGGTTATAAAACAAAAGTTGTTCAGTATGATGGGCCGCTTCTTATCACAAGGATATTGATGATCTGGAGGTCCTTATGTAGACCACCAGGTGTACCACCAGGAGCCCACCTAAACTATTGGAGATACAGAAATGGTTCTAAAACAAAATTTGTTCAGTATGATGGGCCGCTTCTTTTCACAATGACATTGGGGCTCTGGAGTACCTTATGTAGACCACCAGATGTACCATCAGGAGCCCAGCTAAACTATTAGAGATACAGGCATGGTTCCAAAACAAAAGTTGTTCAGTATGATGGGCCGCTTCTTATCACAAGAGTATTGAGGATCTGGAGTACCTTATGTAGACCACCAGGTTTACCATCAGGAGCCCAGCTAAACTATTACATATACAGGCATGGTTCTAAAACAAAAGTTGTTCAGTATGATAGGCCGCTTCTTTCACAAGGACATTGAGGATCTGGAGTACCTCATGTAGACCACCAGGTCTACTATCAGGAGCCCACCTAAACTATTGGAGATACAGAAATGGTTCCAAACAAAAGTTGTTCAGTATGATGGGCCGCTTCTTTTCATAAGGACATTGGGGCTCTGGAGTACCTTATGTAGACCACCAGGTATACCATCAGGAGCCCAGCTAAACTATTGGAGATACAGAAATGGTTCCAAAACAAAAGTTGTTCAGTATGATGGGCAGCTTCTTTTCACAAGGATATTGAGGATCTGGAGTGCCTTATGTTGACCACCAGGTCTACCATCAGGAGCGCACCTAAACTATTAGAGATACAGGCATGGTTCTAAAACTAAAGTTGTGCAGTATGATGGGAATAAGTTGAGACATTGGCAACTTTTTACCGACGACAGAAAAACCAAAAATGTGGTATATAAAAATTTATTACAGTAACTAAAATTACCTTTTTATCTACTTATGCTGACCATTTTAGTGTGCTCAAATCGGCACCTCTAGAGTAAGTAAGTACTCTGTTATCTACTGACTATTGTATTCAATGGTTATAAATATTGATCTCTCAGGCCGGATAGCAAATTTAAAATTGTCCCTTTAACAACAGAAGCAAGCAAGTCATCTTCAAACAGTAGAGATAAGAACCGTTCTAATATCACTGTCACACTTACAAAGAATACACATACTTACCTACTTTAGAACTTCTGCCTAAAAAAACTATCTAACGCGGACGAAGTCGCGGGTAAAAGCTAGTACTTAAAATAAGGTTACTTTATTTTGTAACAAAACTCATTTTTCGTCAATTGCTGAAAGAGCTATTTAATTTTGCTCTTGTGTAAAAATCTCATGTTTTATAGACTTGAATATTATGTTTTTCTCCTTGATTACTTCATATGTAGTCAATACGTCGCGATAATCTTTTAAAGTTATATTTTTCATACAGACAGCAGACGAGGAGATTACAAAAGCAAAAAATGTGCAAAAACGTGTCATGAAAAATATACATTTAAAAGATTATCGCGACGTTTTGATTAAAAATGAAGTAATCAAGAAGAAAGACATAATATTCAAGTCTATAAAATATCAGATTTTTACACAAGAGCAAAGTAAATAGCTCTTTTAGCAAGTGACGATAAACGAGTTTTGTTAAAAAATAAAGTGTCTTCTTTATCTTGGGGTCATAGAGATAGCTTATTTTAATTTATACCTCGCAATATTTACATTTCACCTTTAAAATGACTGAAGGATACTTGTATAACTGTGTTGAATCATCAAGATTTTATGAACAAAGAAATGGAATAATGATTGAAAGTGGACTGTGGGTTGAAAATGACTTTTAACCATAAAACCAGAAGAATGGGAAAAAGTTATAGAAGAGGATTCATCTATGAGAACTGATAATTAAAGTGATTGAAAAAGTAACAGTGACTTGTTAATATTGGTCTATTGTAATAAACGATGTTCTTTTAATTTAATACATTTGCAATGTGAAGCTATGAAAACTTATGGTTTATGTATAAATTTGCAAATCAATGAACTTAAAGTAAAATACGTAAGAGCTGAACAATTTACTACGAAAGTCGAAAATTATATAACATGTCAAAATATAACTAGGTGGTCGTTAATAAACAATACGATCAATAAAATTTCAAATAAAAAATCATTGTTAGAAATGGAAGTTGTGACTGTAAGAGGTGCATATTTTATGAAATTTTGTTTTGCTACGCAGGGCCAAGAGGCTCATAAGCGAGATAAAACTAGAGCACACCACGCTACATAGCCTGGCACATCGCCGCAAGGTTGCCTGCTTGTTGTTTTTTTACATATTGTACTTCGGAGAGTGTGCTCAAGAGCTTCACGACCTTGTTCTACCAGCTCTCTTCTACCATCGGACATCCAGACGCATCGCCGGATACCATCCATACCAAAGTTATTTCATTTTCATTTTTCATTTTCACCTGTATTAGTTTCAAATAACTTATATTAGATGTCGCTTGTCGTCGCTTCGAGACCGGTACCAAAAGGTTGAAGATTTCGTCGGCTTACGTCAGGGCGCCGGTAGCTCAGTTAGTGGAGCAGTGGAACGGTACTCCACGGTCCCAGGTTCAAGTCTCGGCGGGCGCTGTAATTTTTTCAATTTCTTATTTTCATTTATGAAAGTAGTATAGCACTGTAAGTGCAAAATAAAACCATAGTACATTTAAAAATAAGCAAAGCTTCATCGCATGGTTCGAATTCTATTCTTAAGTGGACTGACCATAGTATTAGTTTCAAATAACTTAAATTCGGTGTCGCTTGTCGTCGCTTTGAGACGAATACCAAGAGGTTGAAGATTTCGTCGGCTTACGTCGGGGCGCCGGTAGCTCAGTTGGCAGAGCAGTGGAACGGTACTCCACGGTCCCGGGTTCAAGTCTCGACGGGCGCTGTCATTTTTCAATTTCGTATTTTCATTTATGAAAGTAATATACCTAGAACCAGAAACCAGAAAGTCTATTGCGCGTTCGTAGATTTGGAAAAGGCCTATGACAGAGTGGTGAGGAATGAATTGTGGTCGGCACTATCCATGCATGGGGTGAGCAGTATCTTGATACGAGCACTGAAATCCTTATATAAGAATTCCAGTGCTTGTGTCAGGATAAACGGGGCGTACACTGAACTTTTTAACATCGAGAAAGGTGTTAGACAGGGATGTGTTGCGTCACCGTGGCTGTTCAATCTGTTCATGGATAGTTGTTTGGAAGATTTGAAAGAGAGTGAATGTGGTCTGAGAATGAATGGTTTACTCGTCAAATGTCTTCTCTATGCTGACGACCAAGTCATCCTTGCGTCGTCGGCTGAAGGGTTGCAGGAGATGGTAAATATTATGAATGAGGCTTTGAAAAAGAAAGGAATGAAAGTGAATGTAAGTAAGACGAAAGCAATGGTTTTTGAGAAAGAGGAAAATATGACAGAGTGTAAAATTATGATAGAAGAAGAGAGGGTGGAACAAGTGAAAGAGTTTGTGTATTTGGGCTCCGTGTTCACATCAGATGGAAAGTGTGAAAGTGACATCGAAAGAAGGGTGAATGCCGGCAACATGGTGAATGGAGCCGTTGCACGCTTTTATGAACAGCCAGAAAGTCTCTGATAAGGCTCGTCTGGCTGTGCATAGAGGGGTGTTAGTTCCGACACTTACGTATGGGAGTGAAAGTTGGGTATGGCAGAAAAAACATGAAAGTAGAATAAATGCAGTACAAATGAGAGCGTTAAGAAGTATGATTGACGTAAAATTGAGTGACAGGATAAGGAATAGCGTGATAAGGGAACGTTGTGGTATAAAAGAAGATATAGTGACTGGTGTAGAAAAGGGTATGCTTAGATGGTTTGGTCATGTAGAGAGGATGAATGAAAGAAGATTAACGAAACAGGTGTATATGGCAAGTGTGGATGGGAACGTCGGAAGGGGAAGACCTCGACGAACGTACCTCGATCAAATCGGGGACGTGCTAAAGAAAGGTCAGGTCAAGAGTACCCTAAACCGACGAGCATGCATGAAGAGATTGATGAATGTGGAGGAGGCGAAAGAAGTATGCCAGGATCGTAGTAAGTGGAAGGAAGTAGTCTCTGCCTACCCCTCCGGGAAAGAGGCGTGATTTATGTATGTATGTATGTAATATACCTAGCACTGTTAGTGCAAAATAAAACCATAGTACATCCATACCTGGTTGCCATTCCACCGATTCGGACTAAGCGCTTCCAGTCATCATTTATAATGCGCACTGCTAAAGAACCGCATACAACCTTAATCTCTTCAAAGTAAGAGTGAACAGGCTTCTTCTGGGTGAGCTCGCTCCGTCTTAGACCCTGTCTCTGTCCTATGACCTAGTCTAAAGTCAAGAGTAAACCCATCATTCATAAAATATAAAAAAAAACTGTGGCAATTATTATCTAAGTATAAGAATTGATATGTGTAATAATGGGTACCTACTTCAAAAAATATTTTTTAATAAATTGATGTAACTGAAAATGAAAATAAAATAACTTTATTCAATGTAGGATAGTCTTATCACTTATTGACGTCATGATGACGACATGATGAAAAAGAAATTTGCATAACGCAATTTTCTTTTTTTTTAACAATGTTGTATTGTCCTAATAGAAAACCGGCTCGGGCGGGATAAAAAAATAAAAGCACTGCCTCGGAGCAGATCGGATCGGAGATTACACAACACGTAACTTTACGCCACCACCATTAGTAAACGACATTTGTTTCAAATTATTGTCAAGATTTCCAAAGCGTGTTATTTACATGCGTATAATCAACCGGACCCCCTTAACAGGAAAAACTCCCCAACCAACCTGCCCAGACCAACCAAGCTGAGATTTCGCTAGGTGGCGTTGCAACGTAAACATCAGCTCCGTACTTAATCGCAATAAAAAATAAAAAAATTGCATTTTTGTGTTAAAAACGGTTGATTCGTGTAAATAATAATAAAGTGCACGTGCATAAGTGATTGCGACGATTTTTATAAAAGAACAGCAGTGTTTTGTGCGTTTAAAACATTTCCGTTATAAAACATTAATTAAAGTGAATTTTGACAAATTTCTGATAGACCTTTATTCAGCCAGTTCTAATAACAATAAGTGATCTAAAAACTGTGAAATTATAGTGCAAGAACACGCTTAAATTTAAAAAATAGTTTTTTAACGGTCGCTTATGTGTCTGAGAACAATCCGTACCGCTAGTTTCGCCGTCAATGTCACAGTCTCTGTAGCGCAACAGAGAGAGCGCTCGCTTAAGACGCAGGAATGTAACGGCTCAAATCCTGACTGGGAAATCACTTTTTCTTTTGACTTTTTTAAATTTTTTTTATATAACTGTTATAAACAATAATCACGCACCAGATGGATCACTCATGCAAAAAATGCTATAAAAGCATTACTTCTAGACAATTTCTTACATGTAGCTTATGTGGAAATTGCTACCATGTAGACTGCACAAATGTCTCCCATAAATTGTTTGTATTGATGTCAGATGAAGGGAAAAAGAACTTCCAATGTACTGAATGTCGAACTCGATCGCTACAAACGGATCAAGAACCTCAACAGGATTACGTTACACACCGACGGCAGATAATTAATGTTCATACACAAAACTCCATCGAACTTCTGTCAGAAGATGACGATGATTTTTCCTCAGTAAAATCCTCTCCCACAAAAGATTCTGAAAGAAGTTTTACAGATTTACGTAACAACAATAGCTTTATTGTAAAACAAATAAAAAGTAAGAACATTAAATTGTCAGAAAAACTCAAAATTGCAGAGAACGAAATCGAACATCTTCTATCGGAAAATCAGGCCCTCTCTAAGAAATTAGCTGAATACAATGAAAAAATTAAGAACTTATCGCATGTTTGTACGGTCGGATTCATAAGTGGAGTCATAGTTAGACCACGTAACAGATTGCAATACGGGTTATTATCCTCTGAACTTACTTTACTAACTTACGCACACACGTAAGATTATAGACTGTAAGTAGAAAAGTCCACCTTAAGGCGTAGCTTTAAAACTTAAACAGATTACCACCTATAAGCGACATCTATGTAATCTTTGAAATAATTACTCGGTGATAGCCTGTTCGCCACCACATTACCACAAAGTATACATCACACTGGTTTGTCTAAAACATATATTATAGTTATCCTTATTCGTTCACTTGTAGTAAAGCAATAGATTACATATCTTTATTTCGGCCATTTAATCACTAGCGACCGTAGCTTAGCGGTTATAGTTGTATCCTTCTATTCAGAACGAAACCGGGTTCCCATCCCGTCTCTGTATAGGATTTTTTTTTTGATTATACCATATTTTCTCCAGTAATAATTATTTTAAATAATGTTTTTCTATATATTCATCTATGTATTATATCTATAAATGTTTATTGTAAATAATGTATCAAAACATTATATCGCTTGTTTAATAATAAACAGCCATAACTCAAAAAACCAAATTTGTGGGAAATCGTGATCAAAGTTTTGGTTCATCAATATCATTGAACGATTCAGTATTTTTTTAAAGAAATTGATATGAAGGTCCGGTTTTTTTTGCCTGTCACTTTAAGAGCATACTTAGTACATTAAAATAATGATAAAAACATTGGATTATTTAACTTGTAATCCGTATTTATGGGACTTTTCTGAATGGAGTTCAGACTTAGTTCCTTTTATGATTAAACGATTGCAAGACTTTCATGAATTATTTGTATATACTTCCGTTTAGTATTAAACAGAATGAGTGTATTCGTGGACTAACTGCTACTGATGCAGTTTAATATTAAATCTTTTTATTATTCTATGAAATAATTCAGTTTAGATAAAAATCTTTTTATATTTTAGTTAATTTAAATAGAATAAACTATGAATGTGATGTATGGTGCTAGCAGAGTAGAATACAACCACCTTGTGGTTGCACGTGGGTATCCTAAGAGGCAATTAAAAGCTTTCAGGAGGTGGGCAGCAGCGCTTCCCGGTATGACAAAATCACACTCAGTGGTCACCAACCTGCCTGCCCAACGTGGTGACTACGGGCAAAACCACCCGATGAACAGCTCCGACAAGAAACCACCCCTTTCCTTCCGCCCTACTATTCAAAGCCACGGTAGCGGCTCGGTACATAGTAGGGAATGGTTGGGCAGGGTATGACAACTGCCAAAACCGACGGATCCGGGGACCCGGTCTTCGACGGATGCAGTTTACGGTAGGACGAAAGCGTTTGAATCCTGGAGGCAGCATTAATATTGATACACGATATGAGGACACGATAACTATAAAATCAGGCCACCTATTTATTATAACTGCAGCGTGTCGACCCGGGTATGGTTCCTCGTCCTGAAATTGGCTGAAATGAAATGTACTCTCTCAAGGTCGTACAGGTGCCAACTTCGAGCAGCTGTGGTTAAAAGCCATTTTCAACAAACTGTTGAAAGCTATACACTGAACTACCCACTTCGCTGTTATCATGGGGGATTTCAACGAGCTGCAAGCGTCTTAAAGATAGAAAACAAATCGAGATTGACTCCATCATAACGGTTTAACTCCTAGTGTAATCACTATTGTTTTCATAGGTTTTGAACTTTAAGTAAGAGTGGTACGGTTTAAACTGTACCAGCGTAGATGAGGCCTTAAAGCATACAGGGATGTCTCAGGTTAACAACATGTTTCATACCAGAAGTGATCACTGATTTGCTAAATTAACCTAAATTTCCACTTCAGCCAGGAAATGAGCCACACAGGGAGGCCCTTATGTGCCCAAAGTAAAATACGATGAGTATCAACTTCATTTAAAAACCGATTAACAGCAGTAGAGACCCGGAAAATGTAGACACTTAGAGGGCATACTTGGGCTTTTAAACATCAACAAAACACCAGGCCCTGGGGACTTTAGCCAGATCAATGAGGTCCAAAGGATGGTGATAGGCGACCTACGTAGTTAGAAAACTCCCTTATACGCAGGAGGCGATTGAAAAACATCTCTTTTTTCAAGTTTTTACCTAGACTAACTTCTCCTGCCACTTCACGGATGATCTTCCGGACGTAAGTATAGACGAAATTGGAGCGGCTATCTGGCAGCTCAAGAATGCTCCCGGAGGTAGATGGAATGGCTTCTGAGCTTCTTTACGCTGGAGGAAAACAATCTTTAAAAAGCTGAAGAGGCTATTCAAGTCCGCTATAGCCAATTAAACCACCCTGGCGTAAGTCGTAGGCGTATAAGTTTGTCACACTTCTGAGTCACTGAATAACACTATAAGCTTTTCTTAAGTCGTTAAGAAACGTTTGGTATTAAGATTTGACACCTTCTAGTCACCGGAACAGGCCAGATTTCTTAATTTTCTACCACCGTGGACCACAGCCATACTGTATGGCAGGTTAAACGGAAGTCAGAGGCATATAAGAATAGGAACAGCTGTTTATGGTTTTTGGAGTCCTTGCAGTGCTTCTTGGCCAACTGGCGATATGTGGAGGTCCTAAGAAATATTATACCAAATGACCACGATGTTCTTTCAAGTCCAAAACCACAAATCAAGACTCAGCATTCTGAGGTGTAAGACAAGATGTAGTTGTATCCCCGAAAAACTTCACCAACACGCTGTAGGATTTCTTCAAAAGTCTGCAGTCATCAACGTTAGCAGTGAATATCTCAGACATTTTCGTTTTGCTAATGATATAGTCAATTATGACTATGTATCCACTAGCCTGAATTGCTATAGGTAGTATTTAGACTGTACAGACCTGCAAGGAGGGCTGTGCAGTCTATACTACCTCAAGGCATGTCTTGTTCATACAACACAATCATCCCGGTCCGGTCTCCTTCGAAGGTGTAGCTCTTACAGGTGTTCAGAAGTACGTATGTATTGGACCTTGGACAATTGCAGCTAAGTAAAGACAACTTAGACAACCATAAGAGTGCCGTTGGATAGGCAGTGTTTCGGAAGACGGGTCAAATCCTTGAGCTATCCTTGCCAAAATGCCTCTAGACCAAGGTTTTTGATCAGTGCGTCTTACCAGTCATACCTACGGAGCTAAAACGTAAAATCTGAGAGTTTAACTGGCCCATTGGTTGCAAGTCACTCAAAGAGCTATCAAAAATTAAAGTAGGTAAATCCCTAGTACTCTACAAATATAATAATTGTTTAATCGTACAAAAATAATAATCGTATCATAATTAACGAAGAATTCAATTGAAATTTTCTAACGAAAAACATTGATTAGGTATTTATATTACATAATAGACATTATAATTTCGGAAACCTATGAATAACGCCTGCATTAATTAAACGTTTTCACGTAAATTTTACTTAGATATAGAAATAAAGTTAAATGTTTGTATCAATAAACAAATGAAGTTAGTCATGAACGGAAATAACTAAAAATATTTCAGACATTAACATTTTAGTTAAGTAATAAACAGAATTATCATGAAATATGACTTAAAATTAAATAAGTATTAAAACCTAAAGTGCATTAAATCGAAATAGTATACGTTTTTTGAAAAAAGTTTGAAAATAAACCGAAGTAACTCAAAATAATTCACTAACATCTACAAATATTTTACTAAAAAAGGGAAGTAAGTCGAAATGATTCTTTTTACAAAAAAAGAAATAGGACACATCATTACCTGCATTTAATATTAAAGAGTATTATTTGGAGATGTTTCTTTTTTATAAAAATAATAATAATACTTCTCCCAAACATATAGGGAGCATAACAAAATACTTCTTTTTTACAGAAGCGGTTTCGTAATTTTTTCTATAAAAAAGAGAATCATGAATGGCGCAATCAGTTATCTCGCTCCGATTTCAACGCCGATTGAAGTGTACCTATTCTCCTCGTTAAGTTATTTCCTTTTATGATTAAAACTAAAATTTCGCATTTTTTGACTTAATTCTCTTTATTATTAAGCAAGCGATATCTAAAAACATAAACCTATAATATTGTAATGAAACAAACAGTAAGGTAAAAAATTATTTTATTGGTAGGTAAGTATTACTTTATATTTAAATAACATAATGACATGAATGAGAACTTTTGGTAACCATAAGATAAGTAAAACTATTGAAATAATGAATTGCTGTCGTAATACGTAGTTAATAGTTTTGTTTGAATGGTAAAACACAATATTATGTGAAATGAAATAAGTCTTCATTAGCTGAAACATCAATAATTATTTATAAGATCATAGGAATGATCCAAATCTTGGATTGAATCTTTCAATAAAGTTATGTAATAGGTAACTTCGTTAGTAATTATTTTATTGTTCTATGTTTAACGATGCTGCACTTTCCTCGGAAGTTAAAGTAATTGTAATAATAATAAATCAGTTATTTGCCTACATCTCAAGGTCTAAGCTTAAGAATTCGTTTTCGTAATGAAAAGATATTGAAGCTAGGCCTAAAGATAACTGACTAATAATGATCAATCTTATATAAATATATATCGATGTTTTAGCATAATTTAATTGCTAATGTAATGCAATAGTAGGCGGGTCAGCAGGTAAACAGAGGTTGAGTGACTACAGCAACGATTATTCGGGCCCGCTTCGGCATACATTGCTGATTTGTTGGCTAAACCAATTATTCACCACGGCAGCTCGATGCACGAGACAATTATCCTGGACAAATGCAAAACGAGGAACTTCACTAGCAGGATAAACAGTTCGCACCGTCGGTAGCATGCTTTCCTGTAGCTTCAATATAATTAGCGGCAGTTGCACGCCCTGTTTCTTGTGCTACTAATTCGCCTGGACCAGCGGCAGACATCCAGCCCCATAGATTTCTGGCAAATGATAATCGGTTATGTTTATGCTTTGCTGTTAGACCAGGCTTATTGGCTGGCTTTTTATGGTGTACTCCTGCACCATGCAGGGCTCGACGAACAGTTAGTGCCGATGTTTCAAACATGTTCGCATAATGAGACGTCCGTATGAAACCATTTTCTTCATTTTGTTGCACCATCATCCTCTGAATGCGCGGTCGAGTTTTTACGCTACCTTCCTCTTCAAAACGTGTAACCCAACGTTCAACAGTCTTCCACTAAAACAAAGTAGCATTATTAATATAAAAAGTTACTAATAATCGGTTTACAGCTACCAACATACTATGAGTCAAAGTATTCAATATTTAAAATACAATTGTAATGAAATAAAACTATACTTACGACCAGACCAGTCTGATTAGCAATTTGAGCTAAATTAAATCCAATATCATGCAGCGCAACAATACGCTGCCTATCCTGCAAACTGTTATTAGTATGCATTTCGAGAAATAAACACTGAAGTTTAATAAATAAGCTTAGGTTAAAAAAAACACTTAGCACACGCACTATCTCGCAAACGATCTAGCAACAACTAAAATCAAATTCAAAATGTACTAAATTTTACTTCATTTGATAAAATAAAAACTAAAACGATGATGTCGAGATTCGAACCATTGTCTCCACAATTACGACCAAGAATTTGCTTGACCGCGCTACCGACCAAGCTACCGATGCTTATGATTCACGTAGTGAAATAGTCAATACTACTCAGCCTATTATACAATGGTAGTTCGTCAATAATAGTATGATAGACGTCATTTGTGTCATTGTGTGAGTGTCGCCGCGGGTGCGAGCGACTTGTTTTCTGAGGTTTGCGTTAACTATGACTCCACTTTAGAACGCGACCGTACTTCACTAATAACAGAAAACAAAAGCGCAAAAAAGAACAAGAACGAAAATTCGAGAAACACAAACTCTACTTCAGAGAAAACTCTACATAGACGGAGAGAATCGGTAACACATACAAAATTGATTTACCCAAGTAGCACGCCAATACAACAGAATAAACTAAACACCCCTCAGGCCAAAAAGAAGTTGCAATTTTCACCCATAGCAGGAACTAGTAGTCAAAATATGGCCAATGTTAAGAAAATACATATCATCGGTGACGAGCAGTTACGAGGTCTTTCTGCTGCTGCTTTGATGCGGTCCAGATTTGGCAAATGGAACGACCGCTACGCACCCTCTGCAGATATTATTTCGGATGCAACAAGCACACAGTTTCTCAACTACTGTGCTGATACCTTAGGAAAAATTGCTGAAAATGATATTGTAATTCTAGGAATCGGCAGTAATGATAAAGATTTGCACATTTTACATTCAAATATTTATGTATAATACTAAATATGTTAAAGAATAATTTAGTTTATGTTGCACCAATCAATTGTAATCTATTTCTAAACGTAAAGACATTGAATTATTATTTAAAGCAATGGATAAAACACTTTGACAACTGTAATATCATTGACATTAATCCACAATATTTTGACAATGCTTTCTACATTGACTATCTTTGTAATAAAATAAATTTATGCATCGATTTTGTCGACTATGAAAAACAATTTCTAAATATTAAAAGTCTAAAAAACCATGTCAGGCGCCAACCCGTAAAGCCAGTACATTTACAGAAAAAGGGCTCTGAAGAATTGCATAGAAAAGGCACTATACCATTTTATTTCCAGAAAATTAACGAGACTACGCTCAAAAATGTTGAAAAATCATTAAACGCAACATCTCAAACATCGTTACTTTTACAGAAGAAAACCATAAACTGTGACACTAATACATTCTCAAAGGTCACCGCTTCATCGGAACCTTTACCACCACCGGTACAATCAACCTCTACCGATAAAACGTTTTTTCGTCTCTAAAACTAAAGCTAATACTGATCATTTATTCACAATTTTCCATCAAAATATACAAAGCCTGCCCGCAAAAAAGGAACTCTTAGAACTCGCATTACAGGAAATTCGTGAACACACTAGACCAGACGTTCTATGCTTGACTGAAACGTTTGTTAAAAAAAACGACATAAATAATTTCTTAGTACATAATTATGAGCTTCCTAGCAATTATTCTAGACACTACAAGGGAGGTGGATCTTGTATTTTAGTCAAACAAGGAATAATACATAAGCAAATCACAATTTTCGATGAACTTGCAACGATGTATCATTTCGAACTTTGCGCTGCAAATTTAGTTGCCAATAATATAATTATAATTTGTGTTTATAGAATCCCTTCAGAAAACAAAAGACACATAGATTATTTTTTAGACAAATTGGATCTGCTCCTACATAAATGCTTATTTAAATATCCCAAAAAGAAAATTATTCTAACAGGTGACTTAAATATAAACATATTAGAAAAAAAACCAGTTCACAAACCGCCTAAAGGACATATTTATGAAATATGGCCTTTACTCACACATTAACGAACCCACAAGACAGAAGTCTTGTCTGGACTTGTTTATAAGCAATATTGATGATGCCAAGGGGTCTACTCTCCCACTTGGGCTATCCGATCATTATACTGCCCAGGTACTGAAGTTTAATATTAAAGACTTTAAATGTTTGCCAAAAGAAATATACATTTTTAAAACAGATTACAGTAGAGAGAATATTGAACAATTTAAACGACACTTAAGTAGCCTCACTTTCTTGGAAATCTACGAACAAACAGATCTCAACACAGCGTTCAATATATTTTTCGATATTTTATGTACACTTCATGATCTGTGTTTTCCGAAAATTAAAGTTAAAATAAAGCTCTCTCATAAACTACGTTGGGCATCGAAGGGCCTAAAAGCTAGTTGTAAAACAAATAGAAAGCTTCGTTTCAAGTATTATACTAGCAGGACAGTAAAAGATAGGGAACGATACCGAAACTACAATAAGTTGCTGAAAAAATGCACACTGTTTGCAAAAAAGTTAAGAAATAAGAAATACGTCACCAATAGCAAAAAATTAGGTAAAGCAACTTGGACGGTAATTAAAAAAGAAACTAGTAGCACTAACCAAAGAAAACAAATCGATAAATTGACATATAGTGGAAAAGACATAACATCACCAACTGACATAGCGAATTTATTTAATAATAATTTTTCTGACATTAAGTATAACACGTATGACATTAAATGCTGTTCTAGTATAAATAACATATCAGGATCAATTTTTCTAACACCTATTGACGAAATGTACTTAAATAAAATTATAGCTTCTCTTAAAAATCAAAATCAGTAGGATATGACAACATTAGCACTAATATAATAAAAACTTGTAGAGAACAGCTGTTGCCAGTTCTCACATTTTTTATTAATCTTTCTTTAGAAACCGGAACATTTCCTGAAAAACTAAAGGTGTCTAACGTCAAACCAATGCACAAAAAAGGCGATACCAATGACATGAAAAATTACAGACCGATCACGCTCATTCCGATCCTATCAAAAGTTTTTGAAAAGGTAATGTTCCATAAGCTAATCGGTTATTTGACTCAGAATAAGATTATTAATTCAAATCAATATGGGTTTCAGAAAAGTAAAAATACATCTCATGCTGCTTTTCACTTAATTAATAAGATATTAGAAAACGTTAACAATAAGAAAAATACTTCTGTGTTATTCCTAGACATGTCGCAAGCCTTTGATTACGTATCTCATGATATACTCTTAAATAAGCTGGCAAAATATGGGATAAGAGGACCGGCATACAAATGGTTTCACTCTTACCTGACAAATAGGAAACAATGTGTAGAGATCAGCACCTTAGATGGGCAAAATTGTACTACTACATTTAGATCAGAGTTTATGCAACATAACTCAGGTGTTCCACAAGGCGGAGTAATCTCTCCATTGCTGTTTTTCTTTACATTAATGACATCTCTAACGTTACTACGCATGATACAATACTCTTTTCTAAAACATGCTAGGAAATGTGTTCATTTCTTTCAAAAAAAGAAACCGCGAAGTTTCACATTGTTTGTCACGTCTCAGATCACGCCAGCAAAGTTGTATGGAAATCCTTTGCTGGTGTCCATTAAGATAAATTCGTTATACGCTAAACCCACATACCTAATTTGATTTCAAAATTATCTAGATGACTCTCATAGAAACGGAACGTAATTTTGTATGAAACAGGTAACTAAAGACGAAGCTGTAAGATGTGAAGACCCTTGCCTGTCCAGAATTAACAAAGAAAAGAATGAACTAAACATTTAATATGGCTGAATATTACGTTATACTGTGCCTTACCGACGAATTTATTTAAAAAAATTACAATTGGTGGGAAAATTGTAAATTTTTATTTGTTTCGTTGTGTTGTGGTCGCTTGCTAACTTTTATAAGGAGTACAATCTTTCATTTCCTAGCCTTTTTTTGAGAAAAGCACTATGTAAGCCTCGGGGAAAATTACTTTGCTTGACTTGCATAATTGAAGTCCTCGCCTGCGGCTCGGACTTCAAACTATACTCGTCCAGCAAAGTCTTATTTTCCATACCTCGACAACAATGTACTATTGCTGACGATGTTTCGGTCATAGTAGTCTCGGACATAGACACTTCACTAGACGAACACAAATCTGACATAATACATACACTGACATTATTGATAAATTGGTTACAGAGTTATAATCTCAAAATAAATTTAAATAAAACAAACTTAATGAATTTTAATAATTATAAGAATAAAAATATTGACTACCAAATTTTAAAACACTTCCCGTGTTAGGTATACAATTCTTGAAAACTTGCAAAATTTTCAAGTGCGGGCAGGATTTGAACCTGCGACTTTCGCATTACTAGTGGCGACGCCTCTTCCATCTGGGCTACCGCAGCTCATTTCTTGCCCGCCAATTTTGCAAGTGTATTTTAATGCCAGTAACGCTTGGCATGGCTCCATCTACCGGGTTAGTTTTGCAACTAATAACCGGCGACTAATTCTATCTTTACAGATTGAATGTAGTCTAAGCGATGAAAACCAGCGATAAATTGAGGACCAAATTTTTAAACACTTCCCGTGTTAGGTATACAATTCTTGAAAACTTGCAAAATTTTCAAGTGCGGGCAGGATTTGAACCTGCGACTTTCGCATTACTAGTGGCGACGCCTCTTCCATCTGGGCTACCGCTGCTCATTTCTTGCCCGCCAATTTTGCAAGTGTATTTTAATGCCTGCCAAGTTTTCAAAAATTGTATACCTAACACGGGAAGTGTTTTAAAATTTGGTACTCAATTTATCGCTGGTTTTCATCGCTTAGACTACATTCAATCTGTAAAGATAGAATTAGTCGCCGGTTATTAGTTGCAAAACTAACCCGGTAGATGGAGCCATGCCAAGCGTTACTGGCATTAAAATACACTTGCAAAATTGGCGGGCAAGAAATGAGCTGCGGTAGCTAAACTAAAGAATTGATCCAAAACTCTCTTGGAAGGAACACATGGACAAAGTGTGTGTAAAGCTTACTAGTTTCTCATATGCTTTATATAAACTCTCTCGAGTGGCTTGCAAAAAAACCGCAGTCACTACTTATTTCGCATATGTTCAGTCTATCTTAAAATACATGCTACTAGTCTGGGGAAATGGTCCAGTGAAAAAAAGTGTTTTTATTGCACAAAAGAGGTGCGTACGTGCAATTTGCAACATACCACCAGATGTTTCATGTAAGTTACATTTCCAGAAACTAAATATTCTTCCTCTCCCTTGCCTCTATATATACGAAGTAGGTATCTTTGTCAAACAAAATTTATCGTTATTTATAAAAGCCGATGACTACGCAAATAGAGATCTTAGAAATCCTAGTAAACTTGTTTTGGGAACTGTTCCTAAAACTAAACGTTTCCAGAA
This sequence comes from Tuta absoluta, assembly GCA_027580185.1. NCBI lineage: Eukaryota > Metazoa > Arthropoda > Insecta > Lepidoptera > Gelechiidae > Tuta > Tuta absoluta. The sequence continues at coordinate 93,777 of JAQAHW010000089.1, read as the reverse complement.
TAACTGTTTATAATAAAATACCAGAACATATAAAAGTGCTTCCACTAGTCCAATTCAAAAAGTCCTTGCATAAATGGTTGGCCATAAACTTGTTTTATTCAATAAAACAATTTCTGGAGTTTAGGGGAAGCTAGTCAGATTTTTAGTTGGTCGACATTATTATAAATGACGCTACAATCCGAGTACAGAATTGATGCATGAATTAATATATAATATTGTAATGTAAAAAAATAATCACTGCTTGTTAGCCTTAAGTTAATTTTTGCATGCTATAGATTATAGCTAAATAGGTCATGAAGCAACTTAATAACATCATATAAATGTATAACACCTTTGTAAAACCCTATTTAGAGCAAATAAACCAATTTTCATTTTCATTTTCATTCCAGAAGTGCTCCTTCTCTAAATTAACAATCTTTTTAGGCCCTAAGCTGCCCTAGCTAATTTTAGAAATAACGAATAATATATATTTATAGCCCAAAATGGCTAATGAATATATATGTCGGAGCGTGAGGTATTAAACCTGAGGAATGAAGTAAAGTGCACTTTTTGATGTTTTTTATGGAAAGAGCATTCATTGAGTACCTATGCGTTGGCGTCGGTTGAAGCATGTAGTAGACATATTGTGTCAAGTGGTTTGGCTAAAGGCATTTTTGGGAACACAGAGATTCCGAGTTAGTGTTGTTTGAGCGATCGGGCGTAGCGCAAGGCTCAAATGACCTTTCATCGTTCCTTGGTTTTGGTACTTTGCGTGCATCAAGTCCTGACCTTAATGTTAAAATTAATTATAGCTGCTAGCCTACTATCTGATTTTCGGCCGTTACGACATCAGAAGTGGGATTGAGACCTACAAACTGTCTAAATGCAGTGCCATAGTGATAGACTTGTGGACCTAGTCATCGTGACTAAAATGACTTCCGTGGAGATACCAGTTGTAAGCAGGAATGCAGATTTCAGAAAACGCTTGGACCACAAATAATTCAGCCCAGTTCTTTCCATACTATTATTTTCTAGCGATTTGATATTATTGGTTGCTGATGATTTTTATTTGCCGCGTATTAATAATGTTATTTTGATGCTGATATCAATTTTAAGTTTGTGTAAGAATTATTTTTATAACGGTGCCGATTGCCACACGTTGCTCGCTCTCAGTTAGATTTGTTTATAAATTACATTTTATTAGAATTTTTATTGACATCATTGTTTGATGAAAAGTCACTCGATTAAATCATTATTTTGGATAATGAATTAGATTCACAAAAACATTAAGATTAATTCATTTTCTATCAATAGGTGACGTTGATTATGATTGGAAGATGCCTCTGGAATCGGAAATAATCAAATAATAAGAAACATGTTTTAGTTTTGTTGTGCACAGTTAGTTGCACATGTATTTCGTTTTCGTTGGCACAGTTGGTAGACCGTAACAAGGAATATGAAGGTTCAGGTTCAATTCCTGGCCTAGTCTGGATATTTAGATTTTGTATTTTATTGTGTAAAGAAGGATTTCTGATCTTTTGCAATTATTACATTGCATTACTGCTAACTTATTTACAACTTGTTCATTAAAATACGGATGTATCGTTACAGTAAAATAAAATTTGGCGTGTTTTCTAACTTTTGGAAATTGATAAATCAGTCTATTTTTAGAACAATGTTTAACAAACCTCAAGTCGAGCTATGGGCCTATTTGATATCGGCGGAAACAAAAAAAGGCGTCTTTTCAAGTACCTGTGAGTACCAAGGCGTAGTTGTGATTGGGTTTGGGAATAGCGACTGGTTCTCAATCTTTACTGGAATTGATAAAAAATATTGCATGGTACAGATTTGCATTTATGCAAAACTATTAAAATAAAAGCTTTTGCAGAGTTGGTACCTATATAGATAGAGCAATTGGCGGACTTCATTAGGTTAGGTTAGTTTAGGTTAGGTATCTCATTTGATTTTAATTGTTGTAAATAATTTGATTCCAATTTTTTTAATACGCCAAAATGAAGTAGGTAGGTAATAGGTAAGTAACTGTTAATTAAATGTCTATTGTACTTAGCTACCTACTGCCTACCTTGTGTTCTAGGTAAATTTTTCATTTGGATGGTCCTAAGCCCGTAAAAGTATGAAAGAAAAGTGGAATCATCTTTCTAAAGGCTCAGCTATACAAAACCGGCACGCGATAGCCGCGTTCCGGCCATACGAGTTTTTTTTATAAATGCCCGATCAAATCACACCCTGTTATTTTTGTGTGTGTAGACCGTTTTTAATCTTTATTCCTAAGTAACAACTCAAGGTTAGTTCACACTGAAGTAGTACCAACATATAAGGGGCCTTATCAACTTTGACTGTCAAACTTTTCTGAATTTTTCACTCCACTCTCATTAGCACACAAAATTGCCGTTTACATTACTTTCAATGCAGTTGTACTTTGAGGATGATTCGGTTAAAATCATCAAAGAGCAAGCACGCGCAATACGAGCTACCTCATATCATCAGTGTACATAAAGCTTTATAGCAGTGCAGATGAATTTCTCGCCACGACGGCGGCGCGGCGCGGGCGGCGGTGGGCGGCCGGCCGGCGCCGTCTTCAGATTTCTTCCAAAAATTTAAACGTTGGCGCCACTATGTCTGGCGCTGTAAGACGCGGTGACTAATCTCGACGTTGTCAAACCATCACAACCTCTGTTGTATGCAGGTTGTGTAGGCTTTTTAGTTACTATCAGCAACGGCTCCAGTTGCCATTAAATTTTTTACTGGTTATTCTTAAAGAATGTGAGAAAAACCTTTGAATCTTGATCTTTTAAAATGAGTATCAATCTTTACTGGTTATTCTTGTTAACTGTTAGAAAAACCATTCTTAATTTGATCACGTAGATGGTAACTCGAGGTGCAGCTGATAGTACCTACAATCCCGAGTTACCATTATGGATAAAACATTTACAGGTAAAATAGCATCACTCCATATCAAGCCGTGAGTTTCGTAAAATGGAATGGACATCAGAGTTATCTTTTAATACAATACCCTGCACTGCGCTCGCCAGTCCAATCTGGTGACAATTGTGTCAATTTATCTTTTGTTAGATTATGCAGTTTGGTTAGGAATAAATTGCAAGCTGAACCACCGTCCGTCATAAGATAGTTCCGTGCCACCACGTCAGAGATAAAATTTTGGGTATGTGGCTAACCAAACCTAAGCCAGGGTTCATCGACCCGATATCCCTCACGAAATGTTAGAAATACCAACCATTCCTACATAATCACATCACAGTACCCTTAAAAGTCAGATTTTACAAGGAAGCAGTGGAAAGCGGATCTTGTGCAGTTGTACCAAAGTCTCATCAGAGATCGGACAGCTGTGGAATCTTTTTATCTCTGTGTGATACGGACTCGACAAACGACCCGATCAACCCTGATGTCAGATATTTTAAACAGTCTTGCTTATGCTAGTAGTAGCTGCTCATTCTTAAGAGGGCTATCACCTTTTTTTAGCAAATTACCGAAAAAGGCGTTATAAAGAAGCGTTTTTAAGTTAAACTGTTTGGTAAAAAAATAAAATTTCTGGTATTTATTATCAATCATATCTTTAACTAAAAATTGTATTATGAACATTTTGATATTTTAGATTGTAACTAATAATATAAAAGCGAAAACTAAATCAAGTTACTGAAAATGAAGAAAAAGACCTTAAATTAGGCCTGGGTTTTAGATCTATGGTACACTGTAGCTAAATACTAATTTAACATATAAATAGAAGATATCCTTGAAAACAAACTTTTTTTTGTACATTTTTCAAATTAATTTTAAAACATAGTTTAAAAATTCGTTTTCTCATTCACATTTCGTTGAAATATCTTGCTGTTTGAATGGCTTCTGTAGGAAAAATTTGCCATAGGATTACTTCAAAAAAAAATATGTGTTAGAGGAAGGTGTACTTAATCAAATTGTAAAAGAAAAAATATTTTATTAACTTGAATTTTTTTGTTAAAAATATTCAATAAATCCTATATATTTCGCGCAACGATGCTACGGACCTCAGTATCGCGCCAGCACTTTTAGAGGTAGGATCTGTGTCGCTCGTGCTCTTCCCGACACGCGGACGTATTTCGACAGCTGACGCGACGTTGACCTGTGAGTATTTATCAAAATATAGGGAGAATAACGTGGTTCTATGATTCCGCTGTGATGCTGTGCATTCGTTCAAATTTAAAAAACCTTTATTTCCAGGGATAATAAAATAAATGTTTTGACAACAAGAGAATGATTAAGTAACGTGAGTTTTTATTGTATAATTAATATACCCACTAAATAACATTTTGAAATATTTTTATTAGAGTAAAGTTAATAAATTAGAAGCTGAGTCAGTAATTTAGTAGCTGAATTGGATTTTTAGAAGCTTAAAATGCTGTTTAAATTAAGGTAGTCTGATGTAAAGTTCAATTGATCAAATATTTAGAACACGTTTCATCTACAGTATTTTTGATTTATCAGTTATCTATCACCATGTTTGATTTTTTGTTGAACCAATCAATAAAACAAACTCGTACACTTCACCTGTTATAGACAACCAAACGAGATACAACTTAATGAACAATCAACTTCTGCACACGTCTCAGTAGTGTGAGTACCCTCATATTTGTGAAATGTTAAATAAATGAAAAGGATACGAAAATACCATAAACTTACTGTACCTACTTTTGTTATAGAGGACCGGAAGAGAACCAACTTAATGAACAACCGTAAAAATCAACTTCTGCATTCGTCTCACTAGTGTGAGTACGCTTGTATTTCTGAACTGTAATTAATAAGAAGGATACAAAAAAAATTGTGGCTGAGTCATTAATTGAGTAGCCGAGTTACATTCTTAGAAGCTAAAATGCTGTAAAAAGAAGCTTGTCTGATGTAAGTTTCAATTAATCAAATATTTAATAATACTTTACAAATACCGTTTTTTTTTAATCTGTTACCTATAACCCTGTCTTGATTTCTAGTTGAACCAACTAATAAAACGAAGACGTATACTTCTCCAGTTATAGAGAACCGGGTGAGAATCAACATAATGAACATTCAACTTCTGCATACGGCTCAGTAGTGTCAAAATCATCAAGATTCAGAAAGATATTTTAAACAGCCTCAAACACATATTTGGCGGTCACGGAGATTGTGAAGCTTACTACTGCACCGAAGATAAGAAAAAAGAAGAGGATTATATTTTCTTGAGTTTGCACAACTATTACTCATCACAATAGAACAATTTTAAACGGATTTAAGTTGTGTTTATTTTGGATTTTACAATTCCTACGTTTCAAGCTCTTTACAGAGCCCGTGGTCACGGATGACTAAGGTGTTAGACGTCATTATTTAGAATTGAAATTATTTTTGTTCTACCGCCATCTATTTCTTAATTGCCTAGCGTAACGTCCGGGTTCCACACAAAATGCTGAAACCGTATCTTGTGTAGTAGGTCTTACAGTATGTTGGATCTGGTTCTTCTGCTGTGTAATCAGCGGAGTCCAAGTTGATGAGATTCCCCATCCAGTATCTCTGTTGAAATTCGGATGTTTTTGAATTTCTATGGCTTCCCGTACTTTCCTAGGAATGAATCTCTTCTCTCTCGCTAAGATTGCTGCCTTATCGAATCTGACATAATGGGTGGGGTTATCCATGATATGTTCACACATTGCAGACTGTCTGTCAGTCTGACGGTTTTTTACATCAGCAATATGTTCTTTTAGACGTGTAGATACATTTCTCTTTGTGAGTCCACAGTCACAGTCAAGTTTATAAACACCAGGGTCTTGGAGGGATGTTGCATTTGGCTGATCTGATGTACTGGCTGATCTTCCTCGGCGGCTTGAAAATGGTCTTGATTGAAGCTCGCTTCAGAATTCTACCGATGTTATCAGTCAAGTATGGTAAGTACGCTGGTTGTCGTTCGACGGTGGATGGTTTGGCACGGTTTCTGTGACGTTGACGGGGTGGCTTCAGGTTATTTTCATGGAGTACTCGTCTCACATGCTTAAGCTCATCGTCTATGTGTTGGAGGTCACAGATACCGCGTTCTCTCTGAATCAAAGAGGTTCCAACGGCAGCTAATTAGCTCGGATGATGGTGTGAGTTACCATTTAGGTACCCATCTGTGTGGGTTGGCTTTCTATAAACGGAATGACTGATTGTACCATTTGTGTTTTTAATTATAAGAATATCTAATAATGCTAATTTATTATTTTGCTCTGATTCCATTGTAAATTTAATATTGGGATGAATTGAATTTAAAAAATGATTTAGAAAAGCAGTAACTTGGTCTTGTGGAAGGATGGTGAAGGTGTCGTCTACGTACCTCTTATACATGGTTAATCAAACAAATAGTTTCTTTGTTAATATGGGAAAAAATCTTGCCGAACAAGTTATGAAAAATTACACACAACCAGACGTTTTCTTAACTAAGAAAACCTTACTTGACTCTTTTGTTCTTTTTGACACCGACGAGGCGGAAATAGATAGAATTATTATGACATTAAGAAATGACTGTGCCACTGGAATTGATGGAATTTCTAGCCGCGTTCTGAAAGACCATAAAAAATTGCTCATCCCGCCGCTTACGTACATATTTAATCTCTGTTTCGCACAGGGAATCTTCCCAAAAGTTCTTAAAAAAGCCGTAGTTCATCCAATTCACAAAAGTGGGGATAAAAGTTGTGTCAACAATTATCGTCCCATTGCAGTTTTGCCATCAATTTCAAAAATATTAGAAAGGCTAATTTACAATAGGCTTGTGAAGTATCTGGAGGATCACAATCTTCTGGCACCTACACAGTATGGTTTCAGATCTAATAAATCAACAGACGATGCAGTCCACGAGCTCTCAGACTATATTGTGAGACAACTAGACTCCGACAAGAAATGTATGGCTATATTTCTTGATCTGGCCAAAGCATTTGATACCGTCTCAATCCCGAAACTGTTAGCCAAATTAGATCATTTAGGAATTCGTGGACTTCCACTTAATCTTTTAGAAGATTATCTCTCCAACAGAACCCAACGTGTAAAGATTGATGACGTCATAAGTGATGAACTATCCATTGAATATGGGGTCCCTCAGGGAAGTATTTTGGGTCCCATACTATTCCTTGTCTACATTAATGAACTATGTATGATTCCTCTGTCAAATAGTAAGATAATTTCGTACGCTGACGACACAGTTCTTCTATGCAGTACTGATAATTGGCAGAACACGTTTAGACAAGCGCAGTTTGGTTTTGACTTAATTAATCAATGTCTACAAGAAAACCTGCTCTCGCTTAATATCGGTAAAACTAAATTCATTACTTTTTCCCACAATACATCTAACCAACCCTTCGAAAACGCATACACAATTATAGTACACCATTGCTCTAACCCTGAATCAAATGCATGTGTCTGTCCTAAACTTGATAGAACAGATGATATAAAATATCTGGGTGTCATAATTGATAAGAATCTGAACTTCCAAGCACATGTGGAGTCTGCCACAGCAAGAGTCCGTAAATTAATTTATGTTTTCAAGAACCTTAGACATGCTGCAGGTAGAACCATTATAAAAGAAGTTTACTTTGCACTTTGTGAATCACTTTTAATTTATTGCATCACAGCTTGGGGAGGAACTCATAAAACCACTATTCTTGGCCTGGAAAGAGCACAACGAGCCATTTTAAAAGTCAGCACTTTCCGTCCATTCTATTATCCAACAGCTCAACTACTTAAAGAATGTAATGTTTTATCTGTTCGCAAATTATTTGTATTACTAACAATTGTTAAGCAACACTCCCTAACTCAGTATGATCCTGCACTTCAATCCTATAAAAGAAGATCAGATATTGTCTGTTCTTCCACGAGGTTTCATAGAGCCCATTCCCGACATTTCTTTTGTTTTCTAGGTGGTTTTCTTTACAATAAGTTAAATCGTGAATTAAACTTTTATTCCATGAATAAACAATTATGTAAAAGGACTCTCATTCACTGGCTGAAAAGTAAAACTTATATAGATATAGAAAACCTGCTGTTAATAGATGTTTAATTTAAATTTTGAATGTTATTTATTTTAGTATTTTGAGCTTTGTATATAAAAATGATTATGTTTGAGTAAATTATATTATTTTTAACTAACATATAATAAATATTAAGAAAATTACCTGAGATACAAGTAAATATATTTTGTATTTACTTAGTTTAGGTATAGTTAAGAAATGTATGCACAACTTTAATTTTATATCTGTAAATTTACTATTTGTATGCTCACTTTTATTTTGAAATAAATTATCTTTATCTTTATCTTTTACATCTTCGGCATAGCCGGAGCGTGCCTTAGGGTTCGATCCTCAAAGTCCTCCATAAAAATTTCAGCCATCAAGGGGGATACTGGAGAGCCCATAGCCACGCCGTCGACTTGTATGTAGAACTCATCATTCCACAATAGGTAACCAGATGTTAGGCACCATTCTAAAAGTTCTGCATATTCTATTGTTTTGACGTCCAATCGTTTTTCACTGCAGTTCTAGTCAAGGATGGAATAGTAAAACGAAAACTCCGGGAAAATAACATAGCAATAGAACAAATTGTTTTATTGTGAAAAGAAGAGGATGTTACAACAAAAGTAAAGGCATTAATGTTAAATTAGAGAAAAATGTTGGACAACTTGCTATATATAGCAATTGAGCAGAATAGTTCAACTTAGAGCGCCATCTATGTGGCACGGCGGGAAACAACTTTATCAAGTGAACAATCTATTGCAATACTTTGCGAATATTTTTATATTTTGATATGGCACGGATATGTCCAAAATGCGAAAAAATAATAAACTCAAAGATGGTTTTTATATGCTGTACTGCTTGCAAGAAATGCTATCACGACAGTTGCATAGCGAGGTCCCAAAAACTTTTCGACCTAATAAAACGCAAAACGGATTGGAAATGCAAAGCATGCCGAGACAACCGCGAACCCTATAAACCATCACCATCAAATACAATAAACGGCAAAAGAAACACACCTACTATCCATGCAGGGTGTAAGCCCTGTTTACCTTTGCAGGATGTACCTGCAAAGCCAGGTTTATTGAAAAATCCCGTTCACGTTTCTTCAGAGCAGGTATCGACAGTTGACCTGGGTTTATCTGCTGGAGGAGAGAAATTAACATGCGCAACACCCTCACCTTCAGATCCTATACTAGAAGGGATTCTAGAAACTGACCAAAACGTTCAGGACCAACACGAAAACAAATCTCTTTCATCATTATGCAAAACAGTCATAAATAACCAGACAAGCAACTCATTCGAACTGCTGCAGGAGGTTGAGCTCGAATCATCTACCACAACACTGCCATTATTCATGCAGAGTGCTGATCACCTTCTACCAGTCTGTAAGTCCTCTGAGAAGTCACAAGTTAAAGCAGAGCTCACCCAGCATACTATTCAGGTTTTACATCCTAACTCACCAACTGGCAGAGTCACATTCAGGAGAAAGAGAGCCATTTCGAACTGTTCTGTACTTGACAGTGACGAGACGCAGAAACACGCCGTGATGAATCTGAGCTTACCGACAACATTATACGATACAACGGAAATCAACGATCTTAAAGAACAAATCGCATTACTCACGTCAAATTTGAAATCAGCAGAGGCAGAAATTGAAAATATGGGCTTGGAAAATCTGGCTTTGTCCTTTGTGCACAGTTTGGAAAATATTATAAAACGATATAAAAGTGTTGGTGTGGACATAAGCACCAGCGGAAGCACTCCAAAGAAAATCTTCTTTTCCCCAAAATATCGGAATATAAATCAATCACAAAATACTTCGAAGCTCACATCGGTTGACATGAGCTTCCAAATTAATCACGCGATAACGTCATCACCAAAACATAGTGCTGTTATTAATAATGTAAAGCCGTTACAAGAACGCTCTACAGAAAACAAGAAGATACCGGAACACTCAAAACCACTGCCACGCAAAAAAGTTTCTACAGAAGATATCTTACATGACGTCATTATTTTATCTGATGAAAAAGGAAGAAACTTGCGTCAATATCTACAAAACTTTTTAGGGAAATCGTTTAGTGTTAAGTCAGTCATAAAACCATACGCCACTGTGGGCGATATTCTGGATAGCTGTCATAACTGGTGCAATGACTTTACGAACCTTGACTTTATTATTATACTGGCTGGTACAAACGATCAAGATGCATTAAAATTCGACAACTCCCTGCAACAACATTTAAAATCGTTCGATCATACGAATGTGTTGATTGGCGATATAAGTTACAATAAATATGGGCTAACTCAAGATCTAAACAACATAGTTAACAACATCAGCAGCACATCAAATAGAAATAATCTAGGATATTTTGAAGTGTTTAAATCACAGAAAAACACTTGTAGATCGATGTGGAGGGCTATAATGCACCATAAATATGGAAACGGCCTGATTCCCAAATCGCCAACTAGTAAACCAGAGTTTTTTCAGACAGAGACCAAGGAAATTGCAACAAAAGTTCCATAGTTGATCTTGATATATTCACTGCATCAATAAATAGCCACAAAACAATTCCTAGTATTGTAAATAGTAACGTTAAAATAAATAGCAATTCGTTACCAACTCTTAATATATTTTTTGAAAATGTTTTTGGTATAACTTCTAAACTGGATCAGATGGAATGTTATATAGACTCTATGAGGGTCAGACCAGATTTTATTTGTTTGTGTGAGCATTTTTTAAACCCTACTTCTATATTACATTTAAATTTTACAAATTATGACTTGACAACATACTATGTTAGAAATAATAAGATAAGAGGAGGTACCTTAATTTTGACAACCAAAGGAAAACGTGTAAAAGAAATAGATTATTGTAAAAAAATTGTGTCTCAGAAAGTTTTGAGGTGTGTGGAGTTCATGATTTGGATACTAATACGAACATAATATGCCTGTATCAAAATAGTAATGACTTGGATTTATTTCTAAAAAAACTTGAAATGTTACTGCAGCATTTATTTCGGAAGAATAGTTTAATATGCGGGGATTTCAATGTGGATTTGCATAAAGATACTAATAAAAAAATGATTTTTTGATGCTTCTTAAGCGGTATAATTTTAGGCACCTGGTTAACGATGTGACTTTTAGAAGAAATGGCGTAGAATCTTGCATTGATAACATTATTACCAATCTTTCAAAGGAAAGTATTGGCAGTTTGGAAATAGATCATAACGGACTATCAGATGAACATGCAAGCATCATTACCCAAGTAAATAGAGATGAAAAAGTTGAAAATTGGAAAGAAGAAGTAAAGTTTCTTCGAAAACGTGTGTTCAATGACAAAAACAAAACTAATTTCAGGGAGAATCTATTAAAAGTTAATTGGAAAAATATTGGTCTAAATCAGTTTTTAACGTTATTTAAAGAATTTTTTTGTAAAAGTTTCAAAAAACTCAAAAGGAAGGTCAACTTAAAAAAATACAGGAAGTTGAAATGGATAACCAAGGGTATCAAGGTGGCGAGCCAGATGAAGAGAGTTTTAGGGACAATCGACAATTTACAAAATGATAACTCTTTACTCAAATATAAATCTAAATATTTGACATTATATAAAAAAGTACTGAGGTATGCTAAACGACTAACGGCACAGAAGGAAATAAGTGAGGTTGAAAATCAGTCCAAGGAAAATTGGCAAGTAGTTAATATGCGTACTAATAAAAAGAAAACTAATACAGATGAAAAGGTTGTACTAAAAGTTAATAATAAAGTCATTAGCAGTACACAGGAAATAGTAGAAATTTTTAGCACTAATTTCGATATAACTAGCACTTCAACAAATAATGTCGACAGGAAAGAGGCAATAAACATACTTGAGCGATGTACCCATAAAGTAGAGGCGAATATGATCTGTCGAAAAACAAATATGACAGAGATCGCTAAGCTTGTTAAAAACATGCCATCCAAAAAATCGTGTGGCTTTGATGACATACCTATAACTATAATCAAAGACAATATTGATATTTTGGCAAATCCACTAGCTGAATTCGTTAATAATTGTATAGATGAATGTATATTCCCGGATCAATTAAAAATTGCCAAGGTAATACCTATATTCAAGAAGTCTTTAAAAACAGAACCCAAAAACTACAGGCCTATATCGTTGCTTCCTGTTCTATCAAAAATATTTGAAAAATTACTAAAAAACAGATTACTTTCTCATCTTAATCTTGAAGGAATATTAAGTGATCGGCAGTTTCGGTATCGTATAGGCGTAGGAACACAAAATGCTATTAATACTATAACAGATGATGTCATACAAAAACTAAACAATAAAAAAAGAGTTGCTGGACTGTGTTTAGATCTGAGCTCTGCTTTTGATACGGTTAACCATGACATACTACTCGATAAACTAGATTATTACGGTATTAGAAACAAAGAACTCGATCTATTTAAATCATATTTGAATAATAGAAAGCAATTTGTAGAACTTAAAAACGTAGAAGGCGATGAAGAAAAAATTTACAATTCAAAAATGGTAACTGTTAAAAAAGGCGTCCCACAAGGATCCATACTAGGTCCAATTTTATTTTTAATATATATTAACGACTTAATCTCAAATATGTATGATGAAATCCCGGGGATAAATTTTGTCATGTTTGCAGACGACACAAACGCCGTATTATCTGGGGAAAATATTAATGAAATTAACAACAAATTGAACAATACTTTGATGTCTTTTGACAATGGGCTAGTAGCTAATGACCTTAAACTCAACACACAAAAAACTAATGCGATACTTTTTAAAACTACATCGAAAAATAAAGAAACCCTAAATATAAACTTAAATAACAACGCGATTACATGTGTAAGTGACATAAAATTTCTGGGTATCTACATTGATGATAGTCTTAACTGGAAGCCAGAATTAAACGCGATAGAAAAGTCCATTAACTCCTCTTGCTATGCATTACAAAGTTTGAGGGACGAACTGACTATACAACAGCTAAGGTCTATATATTTTGCTCTTGTTGAATCCAAACTTAGATATTCCATAAAATGGTGGGGCAACAGTTATGCATATAATATTAATAAAGCCTTTGTTAGCCAAAAAAGTGCAATTCGTGCGATTGCAAACATTCCACCCTGGGAATCGTGCAGGGACATTTTCAAACAGTTGCGAATACTAACAGTGCCTTGTATATATATAATGGTTATATTGACAGACTTTTATAAAAAAAGACTTACGAAACAGAAGATGAGAGGAGAGAAAGAGAAATAAGTAGAAGAAAGGATCTTAAGAACGTAATTAAGCCAAAATTAACCGAAGTTCAACACTGTGTCCGTTATCAAACAGTTTCATTGTTTAACAGACTACCTTTAGAACTCAAAGCAATTAAATCTTTTAACATTTTTAAGTCCAAACTATTGAACTGTCTTCTGGAGAGGTGCTGCTACTCATTAGGTGAATTTTAAAATTATGTGTAGGTATGTTATTCAAAAGATTAATTTAATTTAATAGTCAATGTAATTTAATGTAACAAGTCATTTATTTATTTACTTTCTCAATTTAATAGGATTTTTTAATATATTATAATAATTAAGATAAATGATAAATTTATGTAATGTTAAATGTTTTTTAAGTAGTATTGTAATATTCGAACACAATAATTGTATTGTTACTGAATAAATGAAATGAAATGAAATGAAATAGCGTGGTGGCAAAGACTGGGTGGGAAACGAATATCTTTTTTCCTGAAAAACTCATTTTGTATAGGTAGTATGTGTATGTATGTGTGATAAGAGGGGTGAAGGGGAAGGGAAATTTAGCCTGCCTGCCCAGAGTGGCAAGTTTAGCATTTACCCCAAATTAGTAAAGTAACTTGTGGCTAAGAATTAATAACTCAGCCACTAACCATTTGTCGCAAAATACTCGGAGTATTAATTATGTTACCTTACTATTTAGCGACAACTTTGTTTGTGGCTGAGTTATTAATTTTGTGCTGAATAAAATACTGGTAGTATTTTGCAACAAATTATTTGTGGCTAAGTTATTAATTTTGTGCCTTAGATTCTTAGAGGCCAATAATGCTAATATAAAAGGTTGTTTTTTTTAGTAAGCCAAGAAATTACGTACCCTACCTGCTACTGCCTACTTTTGACATGTCTAAAAATAATACAAAAGTTATCCTATCTCAGGTGTATATTTTGAATTTAAATTTCACATATTTACCGTACTGCATTATAATTGTGAAACTCAAAACACTAATATAAACCACAAAGAAAGCGCGGCGGCGCCAGCGGGTCAAGATAAGTTGGTTCTGGTCGCGCTGGTCGCACGGATCGCGGGCTGGCCACCGAGTCGTCAAATACCTACAATGCGGCCGGGAAAATTCTTAATAGGACTCTTAACCAAACAAGGAAAAATTCAACTACGTGATTAACAAAATAATTTTGTCTCTTCGCATAAACTAGAAATAGGGACCATCAAATCAAGAGACCAACTTTCAAACCACTACAGCACGGAGGCAGTTTAAGTATAGGTACTTGTGAGATAAGTACTTAGTTGTTGTAGGTATCACCCGCACGCATCTTGGTACCAATAGCGGTCATTAACCTGGACAGGTCATTGACCTGTACTGTAGGTTGAAGCTAGAACATTGTCAGGTGATAGGTATAACTGGGCCGCGCGCAACGTTGCCAAACCGAAAGCCACCTAGTGTACCTAATAGGGTGATCCACACTTACGTTCGATCCTGGGATAAGTTTAAGTGAGATAATTGATTTTTTTTGTTCTAAGTCAGGTGTAAAAAATTAATTCATGTTTTCTAAAATTTTATCACCATTACGTATATTGAAGCTGCGCACTGACTAAAAAATAACTCTGTATAGTAACTGTTTCGTTTATCTACCTGTTTCGTCTCATAAAATATTTACTTTATACATTGAAATTAAACCTATGGAGATTTATCTTGCATATAATCTAATATTTCATAATAGCCTTTCTTGTACAATTTTTGTTTAATTACTGGTTTAAATTTATTTAAGGGTAAGTCTTGAATATCTTTAGGAAGTTTGTTATAAAAGCGTATCGTCGGCCGGCAGTGAAAACCACGTAAAGGCAAAAGCAACAATTTTACAGGAGACAGTAAAACCGTCTGGTGAAAAAAAATGTATGAACGGAAGAAACAAGTTCTGTTGTTTTATGACAACCAAATACGTATATTTCAAGCGGTAGTAGAAACACAGAAAATCTAATAGCGAAAATAGATTAAAATGGAGTTACGAGGAATTCATACTGATAAAGTTATGGCGTACTATCAAATACGAGGTTTGACAGTAAGATTTACAGCGGTTACCGTTGCGTTTGCTGCCACAGCAGCTTTACCGATGCTGCCTATTTATTCGTTGCCTCTAAACCTTCAACGTGAACCGGGTATTTAAGCAGCAAGACCTCGCTACACCATACACTAGTGCCGTCTCACGTCACGAAGCCCTGAATGCTGTCAAAGAGAGAGCAGCTGCCATGGCGCCTTAGTAAAGATGGGGAAGGATCTTCCTCCTTCTCCACTTCACCTCACAGACACCTCCGCCGTGAATTCACTCAGTTTCGGCAGTCATAGCAGACCCAGCAGGATCTTTCACACCCCGGAAACTGACCAACTGCTAAAAAGAAACCGCTGATGGTAGCGGCTACCTGGCGGTTTAAGTTTCGATTCGATAACCTAATCTAACAGGACATAACACCTGAGAGAACTCAAGCAGGCCTTCGGATACTCGTTGACAGTTACGCCGTATAGACCGGTGGGTTCCAAATGCCTGGCAAATCGAGGATAAATTCAGAATGTACTAGAGTCATTTCACGGCACTGAAAGGCATCGGTACCGGAAACAGGCGTCCAAAAGCGGCCCTTAAAGACTGCCAACACATTGCCGAAGTAAATAATAATGGAACTGCTGACCACCCTGAGCTACGAAGTGATACTTACTTGCGGCAAATCAAGGCGCGTGGAGGACACCTAGTCGCTCTGCATGCCCGGCGTGTAGATTGAGATATAGCGTGGGGAGTACCAGAACAGCCTGTAGCATTCTGCTACAATTACTACCATTTTTCTAAATATTTCCTGAAATCCATTTTATTTTATCAATTTGTTTGTTTACTTTCTTGATGTTATGTCAACCTCTCAAAGTTGACGGCTATCTATACATCATAGAGCCGCGTAGCTTTCTACTAAAAAGTTATTATACATTGATCTACCTCTTCGTATTTTCTGACCTCCTGGTACTTGTATCTAAATTTACTACGCCTGGCACTCTCCCTCTCCCTCTCCCTCCGGAGGAACTGAGGTCCCGAGCCCTCCAGCGTGCCTCGGAGCCATCCTCATAACCACCTCATCATCAAGCTAACATGAGATGCCAACAGATCTCCATAGACAGCGACGACTGGCCACTGACAAGTTCCATGATCTCAAAATGACGGCTGACGAGGTCAACGATCGTCGAAGATTCTAGAACCGAAGAGGATGACGATCGAAATGAAGAGCGCGATCGTCATCGAAGCTTCTGGAAATGAACATGACTATCGAAATGAAGACTGTGACAGTCAGCGTCAGACGAGGGTATAAAAGCCACGTCAAGCAGCTAGGGGATCAGTTTGGTCTGGACTCTAAGTTGTGATCTCGAAGACTCCCAGTATAGTCTCTCACTGAGTAACCACTGTAACCGTCTATTTTAGTCCTAAAAGTCTCCCCTCAAGTGACGGAAGCTTAAAAGTCTCCCCTCAAGCGCCTACGCCTCGTCGGATTGAAGATACAGCTGCTGCGAAGACGCTCCTCGCGCTGGACGCGCCGCCGTTACCTTCTGTGTGAGTGGCCAGGTTATAATTTTGGTTTTCGTATCAGGAGGTGGTTATCTGTTAATTCTTTAATAAAGCCTTATCGTTTACGTTCCCTCTTTTACTCCCTCGGCCCCTCACTTAGCGTGCGGGCGCGAGGCTTGCTAGGGTGCCTACACACAGGACACTCTACCCACACTTACTCACTCACGCCCTCCGGGGTCACAGGCACTCGTGTTCGCGAGACCACTCTACAAATACTTAGCTATAAGTATTCACCTGCGGTTACCTTGGCTCCCTGAGCGCCGGTGCCTCTCGGAGCCTAGATAACACGACAGTTTGGCGCCCACGTGTTAGGAACCCTCTCTAAATTCAAAAATAACGCTTCTTCTAGCGTAAACCATTTCGGCCCTCCTCATTCGGTCCTCTCCCTCCTTCCCTCTCAAAATTTTAAAACAACTTAACTTAGTAGCCTAAATAATATACTTTGGCCCTCCTCTCTTGGCCCTCTTAGCCCTCTCTACCCTCCAGCTTAAGACCTTACTTGAATTATAGACTTAACAATAATCTTATACTAGCCTAAACTTTACTTTACTACCTTATCATTTTTCTTCTATTTTTACTTTATTAACCTTTCTTTCTCAATTATTTTCCTACTACTTTATTACTAAAAGAAAATGAGGCCAATAAAATACACACTACTTAACAAACCTGAGCTCGAGTACGAAATAAAGCTAAGATTAGGTGACCCAGCTGATACAGTCGTGGCTCTCAAGAGGCAGATTCTTGGGCTCATTGAGTCCAACCCTGAATACGTAGTCGACTCACCAGTCTCCCTCGCACAAGATATAGCGGAAACAAACGCTACCCTAGCTTTTCTAGAACCTAAAATTACTCAAATCACCGAAGGGGTGACTCGGCTTATCCCTAAGGTGGAGACCTATATTAATCATATTTTTCATCGTATAGAACGAATGGACCCGGACACTGACCCCTCTTTAAATGATGACCTTAAAAATTTAAAAAACAAATTCGCGGACCTCGAAAAAATCTTTCTGTCGGCCATACCATCATCCCCTGACCCAGACTCTGAACAGCAAACACAAGACCAGCACACTCAGGCAGAACACAACCAGGAAACACGAGACCAACATACCCAAGAGGAGCACGATCAGGAGCAATACGTTGAGATATTTAGCACACCGCAGTACTCCCACCCGCAAATTCCTCCCCCTTTAGGACAACAACTCGATAAAAGCCTTCAGGAATTAAAAAAAATTAACTTTTCCGGGAAAACTTGTCCCCGGTCCTTTATCCAAAATGTGGAGGAATTTCGCGTATCCAGGAGAATAGATCCACAGTCACTTATGAGCAGAATCTTTGACATCTTTACTGACTCAGCTCTACATTGGCTTAGGTTTAAAACAAACATGAACCCTAATTACACATGGAAACAACTCTGTGCCGACCTAATCAACGATTTCGGAGGCCATGACTTTGACTACAAATTTCTAGAATCTATTAGAAACAGAACTCAAGGTCTGTCTGAGCCAATTATCATTTATGTGTCGATAATGTCAGGCATGTTCAATAAGCTTTCTAAACCATTATCAAGCGAAGAGAAGCTAGAAATAATAATGAGGAACATAAGGCCCTGCTACTCTAACTTCATAGCACACATGAACATACTGACACTAGAACAACTCATAACTGCCTGCCAACAGTATGAGAAAGTAATCGACAAAAATAAGAACTTTAAGGAACCACTCCCAGATCCACTCGCTGCAGAATTCAACTACAAACCTCTCGGGCCTCCCACACCATCCTCTAGTAAAACAGGCTATATGCATAGACCTAACCCCAACCAAAACACTCCTAAAGCCTCCTACACACCATCATCATTCAAGCCTTCATACTTAAGGCAAATCAACACGATCAACAGCAGACACAACTCCAACTTATTTTGTGTTCGGTGCCGAATTAACGGACACTCCTTAGTAACATGTACTCAACCCCGCTTTCCAATTTGCTTCAAGTGTGGCCTAAAGGATTTCAAAACCCCGAAATGCCCTAAATGCAGAAGTAACCCCTCCCAAAAAAACTAGAAAAGCGCGACTTAGATAAGCCAAAATTTGACGCTGAGGATTGGAAGAACTGGTTACAGAATATCCGCTTATTCCACACGTGTTACAGAATTACTTCAATTCTATACGATGAGGAAAAAGACCATGAGCGCCCTTTCCTCCACTTCACTATAAACAACATAGCCTTTTCTGGTCTCCTAGATAGCGGCAGTTCTTTAACAATCCTCGGGAATAACTCCCACCTAAAATTCATAAATCTCGGCTACTCGTTATCTAAGTTGCGGACGATAACAGTATCTTCAGCCAGTGGCCACACAGCAACTTCACTGTGCTTTATTGACTTACCTTTTACATTTAATAATGAAACTCAAATTCTGCGAGCATTCGTGTTCCCTAACATTAGGCCCTCTATAATACTAGGTGTCGACTTCTGGAAGAAGTTTAATCTTATCCCTAAACTGCTTTCTTTAGCTTTCAACTTCAATACAACTTCCTGCAACACAATTACAGAAAATAAAAAAATACACCCTTATGAATGCTTATCCTCTGATCAAAAACTAATAGCTGATGATATAATTAATAGATTTAAGAAAATATCCTTCGAAGAGAAAGGCGAACTAGGCCGCACACACCTTATAACCCATAGAATTGACACTGGCGACACTCTTCCCATCAAACAACGCTGCTATAGGCTCTCACCTGAAAAACAAAAGGCACTTATCAATGAGGTTGATAAGATGCTATCTTGGAAGGTAATCGAAAAATGCGAAAGCCCCTGGCTGTCACCCGTTCTCATCACCCCCAAGAAGAACGGAGAGTGCCGATTTTGCGTAGACAGTAGAAAACTTAATTCCGTAACTAGGCGCGATGCTTACAGCCTTCCATTCATCAACGAAATCCTGGACCACTTAAAAAACGCTAAATTTCTTTCGAGCATAGACATCGCTAAAGCATTCTGGGAAATACCACTCAACGAAGCAGATAGAGATAAAACCGCCTTTTACGTACCAGGCCGAGGCATGTTCAGATTTGTGGTTATGCCTTTCGGGCTAACTAACGCTCCAGCTACACAGCAAAGACTAATGGACATGTTATTCACCCCCGACTTTGACAACAAAGTCTTCTGTTACTTAGACGATATCATCATCATCAGTTCAACATTTGAGGAACACATTTCTTTACTTCTTAAAGTCCTGGAGAAACTAACCTTTGCACGTCTGACCATAAACTTCGAAAAGAGTGTATTTTTCAGGGGTCAACTAAAATACCTCGGATACATAGTTGATGAGCACGGTCTCCGTGCCGACCCCGATAAAATACGCGCTATCTTAGATTTCCCAGTTCCCACTTCGCGCAAAGAAGTTCGAAAGTTCATTGGTACCTGCAGCTGGTTTCGCAGATTTGTTCCAAACTTCAGCACTATCGCTTCACCGATTAATAAATTAACTACTTCCGGCAAAAATGCTCCCAAATTCAACTGGACAAGCGAAGCCAATTCCGCGTTTCTTAAACTAAAGGAACTTCTCGTTACAACACCAATCCTTGCTTGCCCGGACTTTAACAGCCCCTTTTCCGTCCACTGCGACGCATCTAATTTCGGCATAGGGGCCATGCTAACCCAAACCCAAGGCGATAAGGAGGTTGTCATAGCTTACATGAGTAGGGCACTTAACAAACACGAACAGAACTACTCTACCACAGAACGCGAGACTCTAGCAGTCATCACGGCCCTTGAACACTGGAGATGCTACATTGACAACGGCAAACAGTTTACAGTCTACACGGACCACGCGGCTTTAAAATGGTTTCTTAATCTCTCCACCCATCCGGGAGACTTGCCCGATGGGCTATACGCCTTTCATCATTTAACTTTATATTAAAACACAAGAAAGGTAAGGATAACCTTGTACCTGACTTGCTCTCTCGAACTCCGAAACCTGCCAGCACTCTCACTCACATCGCCCCTATCTCAGGACCTATCCCTGACACAGAGCTCGAGCAGTACAACAGACTCGTCCAGTGCTGCCGTAGCAACCCCGACTCATACCCAAACTACATGATCAGTGATGACAAACTATTTCGCCACATCACTTCACCATTCAGTATACAAGATGACTTCTCATGGAAAGAGGTTCCACCCCCTCCAGATAGAGAAAATCTAATAAGAAACTGCCACGGCTCAGCCTCCGAGCCACACCTAGGTGTCTTCAAAACATTTAAGAAGCTATCTTTAACACATTACTGGCCAGGTATGTTTAAAGACATAACCAAACTTATCTCACATTGTGAACGTTGCCAGGCCTACAAATATTCTAATCACTCCCCTTACGGCCCTATGGGCAAACCAAGAATCTGCTCCAGGCCTTTCCAATGCATATCTCTCGATCTGATAGGCCCTTTACCCATGTCGAGACGTCGCAACCAGCACATCCTCGTCGTCACTTGCTGTTTTACTAAGTACTGCCTTCTTTTTCCACTTAAACGCGCTCTAGCATCAAACATCATAAGTAACCTCGAAAACTTTGTGTTTCTCGTCCACGGCATCCCACAGACCATAATCATGGACAACGGTCCTCAATTCCGGTCTAGGGAGTTCAATAACCTAATAACAAAATACAAAATACCCTTCCCGTCCTACTCACCTCACTACTGCCCACAAGTAAACCCCACAGAGCGATATAACAGAACCATCATAACAGCACTAGCATCACTAGTAAACGAAGATCACCGCTCTTGGGACATTCATTTACCAATTATTCAGAATGCCATGAATAATTCAGTCAACGCCGTAACGGGATTCACCCCATCTTTCCTAGTGTACGGACGAGAAATCGTCACATGTGGTTCTCTCTACACACCTACACACAATCTGGACGAAATAACTCTGCTACCTCGCGACATATACGCGAATAACGTAGGCCTGCTGGCCAACATATTCGATAGGGTCCAGACGTCACTTTACATAGCCCACACTAGGAACGCTGCTCGGTACGACTTGAAACATCCTTTCAAGGAATTTAATGTTGGCGAATTCGTCTGGCGGAAAAACTACGCCCTTAGTAACGCAGGCTCATACTTTTCAGCTAAACTCGCCCCAAGGTATATCAAATGCAGAGTGATACAAAAGATATCGCCACTCGTTTACCTCTTGGAGGACCCAAACGGTGTAAGAGCCAAATGGCACGTTAAAGACTTTAAAGTCTAAACTGAGTTAAGGCATTTCACTCTTTTCTTTGTAAATATTTCCTTTTATACCTCATCACCCTCATGGCATCGCTATTTCGGCCAAAGCGAAGCCAACCCTTTAACTTAGGCTCATAAGCCAGTCAAAGCCTTTCGGTTCTACTACAAAATCCCTAGCTGAATTTCTTCGGACTACTTCATTGGGCTCTTAGTCCAGGAACCTGACTCTAAAACCTCCACTACTCTAAAGGGCTCTCTTTATACCCTTTCTCCTAAAAGACTCTTACTAAATGGGTCTATTATAATGTTCCTTACCTGTTGGGTCATCTCTATCCCCACTCGAGCTAAGGTTCATACCTCTTCGTGCGGATTGTGACACGTAAAATAAGCCTACACTACTACACTCTACACGTGCGGCTAGTGACACGCTAAATAAGCCTTAACACTACCATGTGGGTTTTAAGCTGGAGCGGATGACAACTCCTAAAACAAGCCTTGCGTCATTAACTGAGGTATACTCAGAGAGCAGCATACCTTGGAGTAGGAGCCATTGAATGTGAGCCCTACCCCAAACTTTGGATGTATGAATGAATGGTGAAGCCTGAAAGTAAATTTATGCTAGGTAAGGTAGCTGCTCATAACCTCAAAATTTTTGTTACAGCAAAAATTTTCTCGGGGTCGCGGGGGAAATGTAGCATTCTGCTACAATTACTACCATTTTTCTAAATATTTCCTGAAATCCATTTTATTTTATCAATTTGTTTGTTTACTTTCTTGATGTTATGTCAACCTCTCAAAGTTGACGGCTATCTATACATCATAGAGCCGCGTAGCTTTCTACTAAAAAGTTATTATACACTAGCTTTTACCCGCGACTTCGTCCGCGTTAGATAGTTTTCTTAGGCACAGGTTCTAAAGTAGATATGTAGAGATATATTTATAGTAAGTATGACAGTGATATATGAACAGTTCTTATCTCTACTGTTTAAAGATGACTTGTTTGCTTCTGTTGTTAAAGGGATAATTCAAAATTTGCTATCCGGAGTACTGCCCTGCGATATCAATATTTATAACCATTGAATAAAAAGTTGCCAATGCCCTTTCTCAACTTATTCCCATCATACTGAACAACTTTTGTTTTGGAACCATTTCTGTATCTCTAATAGTTTAGGTGGGTTCCTGATGGTACACCTGGTGGTCTACATAAGGTACTCCAGATCCTCAATATCCTTGTAAAAAGAAGCGTCCCATCATACTGAACAACTTTTGTTTTAGAAACATGCCTGTATCTCTAATAGTATAGCTGGGCTCCTGATGGTACACCTGGTGGTCTACATAAGGTACTCCAGATCCCCAATGTCCTTGTGTAAAGAAGCGGCCTATCATACTGAACAACTTTTGTTTCGGAACCATGCCTGTATCTCTAATAGTTTAGCTGGGCTCCTGATGGTACACCTGGTGGTCTACATAAGGTACTCCAGATCCTCAATGTCCTTGTGAAAAGAAACAGCCCATCATAATGAACAACTTTTGTTTCAGAACCATGCCTGTATCTCTAATAGTTTAGCTGGGCTCCTGATGGTACACCTGGTGGTCTACATGAGGTACTCCAGATCGTCAATGTCCTTGTAAAAAGAAGCGGCCCATCATAATGAACAAATTTTGCTTTAGAACCATGCCTGTATCTCTAATAGTTTAGCTGGGCTCCTGATGGTACACCTGGTGGTCTACATAAGGTACTCCAGATCCTCAAAGTCCTTGTGAAAAGAAGCGGCCCATCATACTGAACAACTTTTGTTTCGGAACCATGCCTGTATCTCTAATAGTTTAGCTGGGCTCCTGTTGGTACACCTGGTGGTCTACATAAGGTACTCCAGATCGTCAATGTCCTTGTGAAAAGAAGCGGCCCATCATAATGAACAACTTTTGTTTGAGAACCATGCCTGTATCTCTAATAGTTTAGCTGGGCTCCTGATGGTACACCTGGTGGTCTACATAAGGTACTCCAGATCCTCAATGTCCATGTGAAAAGAAGCGGCCCATCATACTGAACAAATTCTGTTTCGGAACCATGCCTGTATCTCTAATAGTTTAGCTGAGCTCCTGGTGGTACACCTGGTGGTCTACATCTGTACTCCAGACCCTCAAATGGTGATATAAAGTAGCCTATGTCCGTTCTCGGTATGCTAGCAATCTCTGTGCCAAGTTTCATGAAGATCGGTTCAGCGGTTTGGTCGTGAAAGCGTAGCAGACAGACAGACAGACAGACAGACAGACAGAGTTACTTTCGCATTTATAATATTAGTGTGGATGTGGAAGTGTGGATTGATCTACCTCTTCGTATTTTCTGACCTCCTGGTACTTGTATCTAAATTTACTACGCCTGGCACTCTCCCTCTCCCTCTCCCTCCGGAGGAACTGAGGTCCCGAGCCCTCCAGCGTGCCTCGGAGCCATCCTCATAACCACCTCATCATCAAGCTAACATGAGATGCCAACAGATCTCCATGGACAGCGACGACTGGCCACTGACAAGTTCCATGATCTCAAAATGACGGCTGACGAGGTCGACGATCGTCGAAGATTCTAGAACCGAAGAGGATGACGATCGAAATGAAGAGCGCGATCGTCATCGAAGCTTCTGGAAATGAACATGACTATCGAAATGAAGACTGTGACAGTCAGCGTCAGACGAGGGTATAAAAGCCACGTCAAGCAGCTAGGGGATCAGTTTGGTCTGGACTCTAAGTTGTGATCTCGAAGACTCCCAGTATAGTCTCTCACTGAGTAACCACTGTAACCGTCTATTTTAGTCCTAAAAGTCTCCCCTCAAGTGACGGAAGCTTAAAAGTCTCCCCTCAAGCGCCTACGCCTCGTCGGATTGAAGATACAGCTGCTGCGAAGACGCTCCTCGCGCTGGACGCGCCGCCGTTACCTTCTGTGTGAGTGGCCAGGTTATAATTTTGGTTTTCGTATCAGGAGGTGGTTATCTGTTAATTCTTTAATAAAGCCTTATCGTTTACGTTCCCTCTTTTACTCCCTCGGCCCCTCACTTAGCGTGCGGGCGCGAGGCTTGCTAGGGTGCCTACACACAGGACACTCTACCCACACTTACTCACTCACGCCCTCCGGGGTCACAGGCACTCGTGTTCGCGAGACCACTCTACAAATACTTAGCTATAAGTATTCACCTGCGGTTACCTTGGCTCCCTGAGCGCCGGTGCCTCTCGGAGCCTAGATAACACGACAAGCCAAGTGCCTCCGCTGCCAGCAGTTCTGGTACATATAGAGGAACTGTCACCGCAAGCTCGCCTGCGTAAAGTGCAGGAAGCAGCATACCTACTGCTTGCTAACTCGTGTAAGCAGCCGACCACCTTCCACAACGTGGCGACGCGTCTCTTGCTAAATACACCGAATCATGCCGCGAAGGACTAAACCGATAAGAGAGCACAACTCCGCTCACGAATCCCATCGATGTGGAAAGAAAGGAGGCTGCACTGCTGGAAAATATAAATACGGCTGGTTCTGTCTTGGCAGCTACCCCTAAACTAATGCAATCAATGAAAACGAAGCGGAAGCGGACGAAACTCGCTCCAGCAGGACAAGAAAACTCCGAGACAGCCACGACAAGAGCCAACTAACGGCCTGCAGTAGGCGTCCCTTTGGAGTATTGATTACGGGACAGATGCCGATGTGTCAGCGGGATCCATGACAAAAGAGTCAAAAACATCCGCCCCTGAAGAAGCCAGAAAGGCTCTTATCAAAGGCTTCAAGCATCGTCAACAGGAGCCATTGAGATCTGATCTCATCCTACGGCTATGCCCTTGCTGTCGAAAGTAAGCTGGAGGTTCTTTGACTCAGATAAGGCTTCATAAGGTACTGTTGACTTGGCCCACAGCTCTGCTGTCCATATCCACCACTGCTCGTCGCAAAGTTAGGAGCGTGGGCCCCTTCACTTTTATATCTGGCACCCGCGCTACATTTATAGGACAAAGCAACATATGCCTCTCCACTTCATTTCAAGGAGGATAATGTAGGCCATCACTAGAACAACCACAGGATATCTTAGTTAGATGTCGTTGGCTGGTGGACACTAGGAAATCACCCGACTGCACTGGTTCGACCTCACCACAGCGCAAAAGTGGACCTACTCACCCAAGAAGTACAGACTCAGCAGCCTATGTGACACCCCCGAGGACCCTCGTGCCTTTGAAGGAAGTGAGTTGAATTAACGGCCAGGTGGCCAGCCTAGGTTAGGTAGCGCAATGCAACATATTGATTGATCACCTTTATGATACTTACGGGTACAAACAAGGTGATGCTTCCAAGCCCGCACCACACGGCGCTCTAGTAACCTTATCTCCTAAGTGTTATAATGGAATTATACAATAACGAAAAACTCGCCAAAGTTTATATTACAATGCTTTTTAATGTTCGGTAGTAACAATGAAAAACTTGCAACCGCACATTCGAGATTATTATACTCTTTCTATAATAAAATATACTTGTAAAAGTAATTACGTGTTTTTCGCAACATCCTAAAACACATCGTAAAACACGGCTAAGCAAATACGAGGTTTTAATCAACAAAATGTGCATATCGATCGATACCGAGGTTCTCATTTTCATCGATAGAAGGTGTTCCCGGTATCGCAGCCCTGCCTACGTTTGTCGTAAATGTGCGTTACGAGCTTTTCTTCCCAAAAATAAAATAAAAGAAAAATCACGAATTTGTGCTTTACGAGGTTTTCACTGCCGGGCGACGGTATACAGTTGCCCTTAAAAGTTTTGCTTACTTTACTAAGCCTGCTCATGTGAACAGCAAGTTAATCCTTATTTCTAGTGTTAAAATTATGCCTGTCATAATTTTTCTTTAAAAATATATATTTATTTTTACGGACACTAGATTTTCGTATACAGGGTTATTTTTTTATTCACCCCGGAAATTTTACACGGTGATTCTACTCATGATTCTGAGCAATTTTTAGTATGGGGTCACCTGCGAAATCGCGAAAAAAATAACAGCTGTTTCATAGAAAAATTCATACCTACTCGAACAAAATGTATGGAACAGCTGGGTTTTTTTTCGCGATTTCGCAGGTGACCCCATAGTAAAAGTTGTTCAGAATCATGAGTAGAATCGCCCTGTAAAATTTCCGGGGTGAATAAAAAATAACCCTGTATGTACTGTGACACAAATGTCAATATGTTGATTTCTTGAAAACTCTGTCTCAAGGAGACTCGAGGTCCCAATTTACAAATTGAACGAACAGCCCGTTTCTGCAGAACAAATATATTGTTCACATTTGCAGCATGGCCCCATAATAGTAAGCCATAAGACATTATTAAGCTATGGATGTAGCTAAAGTAAACTAGTCTTTGCAGTGTCTACATCAGTGAGATGTCTTATTTTTTTAACTGCGTATGCTGCTGAACTCAGTCTCTTCGACAATTGGAGCCCCATTGGAGCGAGGCGTCCAAAATTATGCCATTAAATACAGTTGAGTCTGCAAGGTTCAACTTTTCATCCTTTACCTTAATAATTGTTGTAAACATTTGGTAATACAAATTTGATAAATTTAGTTTTCTTCTTCTTCAAACCTTACTTGCCACACAAAATGTCCCCATATAATGTCAATAAAAATTTATTATAAGTTACCAGTGATTTTGAAAAAGAAAACAAACTACAATACTTTTGAAAGAGAATTAAAACAATTCTTAGTTAAAAAATGCGACTATAATGTAAACGAATATCTTACCGATAATGTAAAATAGCAGGTAATCTAATTGAATTTATAATATTTTTCTATTATTGTGATTGAATATGTTAGATTTTCTTGTTCGTTGTAGTACAAATATATGTTATTATTAGGTAAGAATATGATCTCTCTTCTCAATTTTGCTGTGCCCTAACTAACAGGGTATCATTTTTACCAGATTTCGTATGTGAATTTGATTATGCAATAAAACTTGAAACTTGAAACTTCTTTTCATTCAATATTAGGTTATTTACTGCAAACCATTGCACTACATCGGTAATAGCTGAACTGGTAATAATGACTCGAACAACATCATAGTTGAGTTGTCGCCTCTCTACTCTGAAAAATAGAGAGGTATCGTCCGAGAACAAAACAATATCATGTTTCTAGATCATCATTAGATCATTAATATATACAAGAAACAAGAAAGGACCAAGAATCGAAGCCTGCGGAACGCCCATGCTTATCTTTGCTCCAGATGATCTTTCACCGTTGACATCAAACTTTTGGATTCTATTGTTAAGATATGATTCCAAAAGACTAAGGGCCTGGTCTTTTACGCCGTAGTGATGTAGCTTACTGACAAGAGTATCATGATGAACACAATCAAACGCCTTGGACAAATCACAAAACACACTTACTGTATCATGAGATTCCTCCCAGGCATCGATTATATGATAAATGAGGTCTACACCTGTAACAGTAGTAGAGCGACCCCGTGTGAAACCAAATTGCTGCGGGTGCATTAAGTTATTACATTAAAAATGTCCTTGCAATTGATTTAAAATAACTTTTTCAAAAAAATTACTATGTGTTGGTAGTATATATATATATATATATATATATATATATATATAGGTCTAAAATTAGTGGGGTCAGTAGTTCTACCCGTTTTAAACGCCACTGTCTACACAGTCATTAAAAATACATGCTAGGTATGGAGAAATGCAATCGATAATGGAACTAATAATTTAAACTGAGAGGCCGTGGAGATCTGAAGTATTTTTCATTGGTAAACTTTTAAATACTTTTATTATTTCAATGTTAACTAACGTGAGAAAATTTAAAATATTTATCACTGGTTGGTTGCATTATCTTTTAGAACAGATTCAGCGAGAATAGGGCATGAGTTTAACGATTTGGTAGTCGAAACTAGAATATCAGTAAAAATTTCTTCAAAAGCGGCAGCTACTTCCAAATTTGTATTTTTAATTTTATCGTTTTTTTATTTTTATTACGACATTTAGGTTTTCCAGTTTCATTATTTACATATTTTCAAGTGGTTTTAAACTGATACAACCTTGATTTTTCTTCTATCTAGATAAATCTAGATAAATAAGTGGGTGAAATTCATATGAAAGACAGTAAGTACTATGATTGACATACCAAGTCCAATACCAAGTCATAGGCCTCACACGTCTGTGACAGACGATTTAATCAGTGTCTGAGGCAAGACTTTTCATGGCTGTATAAGCCGATACGGGAGCGGCATAATTTTCCGCACGCTCTACAAGTGAAGGTGGAATTTGAGACTGGCACATGCATGTTTGGCACTGGCACTGCTTTCATTATGATCGAATCAAGTTAATAGACTGTGAAATTTATATTAAGATAGTTGTTTCACTATATTACTAAGAGGTTTGCATTCTATTAAACAATCATTTAAAATGAGGCACTACGCAGATGTTTGTGCCGGTATTTCCGAATTGCATTCTATTTCCACTTGAACATTAACGACTGGACCCGTTTTCAAATTATCGCTTTGTCTTGAACACAAGGGTGCTTTTTCTCTAAACTGTTTAACAATTAAAAGAGGTTGTCCTCTATCGCAACCGTAGTAAAACTGTTAAAATCTAGCATATTGTTCATATAATACTGCAATTTTATCATCAGAAAAAATTGTATTTAAATTTTCGTAAGGGTAAATTTAGATATACCTTTACATCTCTTAATTCTTAATGATCAAATTGAGACATATCTGCTGCACCGTTACTTTTAATATTAATTTGTAATGCTATGACTACATACCTCGGTTTTTCAATTTGAGACGATGTTTTGTAGACCATGTATGTTTTGTTGTCTATGGTAACAGAGGATATTTATACAAATGCCAATTCCTGAATGTCAGATATAGGGGACGGACCTTATCTCAGAGGCGAAGTAAATTGATCCTTGAAAACTCGCAAAATTTTCAAGCGCGGGCAGGATTTGAACCTGCGACTTTCGCATTACTAGTGGCGACGCCTCTTCCACGGCTCCATCTACCGGGTTAGTTTTGTTACTAATACCCGGCGACAAATTCTATCTTTACAGATTGAATGTAGTCTAAGAGATGAAAACCCGCGATAAATATAGAAGAATACCAAATTTTGAAACACTTCCCGTGTAAGGTATATTTTTTTTTGAAAACTTGCAAAATTTCAAGCACGAGCAGGATTTGAACCTGCGACTTTCGCATTACTAGAGGTGACGCCTCTTCCACCTGGGCTACCGCAGCTCATTCCTTGCCCGCCAATTTCGCAAGTGTATTCTTATGTCAGTAACGCGTGGCATGGCTTCATCTACCGGGTAAGTTTTGCAACTAATACCCGGCGACTTATTCTTTCTTTACTGATTGAATGAAGTCGAAGCAATGTTCTGCGAATCCAAGAATATTATTAAGCGGTATGGATGCAGAAAAGTTACCGGAATAAAGGTTTTAAGTGCTGTCAATATCCCAGCCCCATGGCGTCCCCATTCGTGACTCACTTCATTTTTTTTTCATTTTGTTATCATTCATCGATAATAATGACTTAATAATGGTAAATATTCCGGCTTTTTTTACTTTGTCAATTTCAACACCGTTTAATTCATACCGAATATCTTGAAAAATATATAATAAAGGGTTGTTGGTGAAATTAACAGTTGTTATTCTTTCTTTTGTATCCCGTTTTATTACATGAAAAGATCCTTCAAGATATAATGTGCTGGCTGATGGTAACAAGTTAAAATCTTGCTAGTTTATTGGTAAAGTACAGACGGTGACAGCAGTTACCTGACCCCCAATGATTTAAAACAAACATTCGAATATGTCCTCTATTCTCAGTAGTTCAATTTGGCAGTTTCATTCTGTTTGACAAAGAAATACTTAAAACAGACTTGTTGAAAAAGAAAAAAGCATTTTACTTGATATTGATTTACGCTGAGATTTGAACTCGACTCTTTGAGTGTCTTGAGCGCTCAACAGGCCGCTAGGCCAACTGACCCGACATACAATGTAGTGAATTTTAGCATAGTGTTCTTCCACGCCTAAGTTTGCGTCGTTATTCAAGTTACGTTTTATTGTGGGTATATGTAGATCTTTTAATGAGTTAAGACTTCTATAGCTACTACACCAGACTGAATACCGTGCACGGTCCGACATACATTGCTGGTAATCATATGGGTGTCATGTCATTACAATAAACTAAGACCATACTAAGTCAACCAGCCAGCAATGTATGCCGGACCGTCATTCATCCAGTTTAGCCTTGTTTAGTGTAATAATGGCTAAAAAACTACAATTATCGATCAGTCTACGTTTTGGCAGTGACAACTTGCGCTATAATTTTTCAGTAATTGTTCACATTCTAGTGTGTATTTATTGGTTTAACTAGTGAATCATGTCGCGGTTGACCGATTACCAAAAATATAAGATTATATTTTTTTATGAAGAGAATACTCCTATCAAAAAGATTGCTCGTGAGCTCAATATAGCGGTAAGTAGTTTCTATAAAAACCGTTATTTATTATATTCTTGGTTGGGTATTGTGACTTACCTTTAACTATTATTTAAAGTAGGTAAAGTGAGTGATTAAATTATTTATATGTCCATTCTTTTTACAGAGAAATACTGTAAAGTTTTGGATCCGCCGATACGGTGAAACAGGGAGTGTGCAACAAAACCGGCCTGGACCAAAACTCCTCATGTTTACTGATCAATCGGAGCGGCATCGAGCTATTGTTGCACAGCATCAGGAGCACCCATTTGCTACTACACGATCCACTGCAGTAAGCCACGGCGTTTCTGTGCAAACAATTAGACATCATTTGCACGCCGCTGGATTTAAAACATATAAACCAGCCCGAAAGATTAAGTTATCACCTGCACACCGCCAAGCAAGAGTAAGGTTTGCGCAAACCTATCAGAATTTTGATTGGATTAATAATGTCGTGATTTTCACAGACGAGAAGGTATTTAAATCAGATAAAGATGGTAAACAAATCTTATGGCGAAAGAAAGGTCAAAGATATGAAGAATCTTGCATGATACCTTGTAGAACGAGTGGGAGAATTTCTTTACGCTATTGGGGCTGGATGTCGTCCATGGGACCTGGTGAGCTGATAGAGATGGGTGCTCACTTTAATAGCCGTGACTATAGAGAAATACTCAGGGATGTTATGCTGCCATCAGTGCGTATCGCCTACCCAACTCAAGAAATATATTTTGTCCAAATAACTGCTCTATCCATCGTGCACACATTGTTCGTCAATGGCTAGAGGAGCAGGATGGCGTTCATGTTATAGATTGGCCATCCAAAAGTCCCGACCTCAACCCCATAGAGAATTTATGGGGTTTGATGACCCTTAACTGGGACCCTTCTGAAGTGCGAAATAAAGAAAATTTGGCTGCAGTCGTGACATCGACCTGGGATTTCATGAGAGGACGTGATCACTGTTAGAACATGGTTAATGGTATGCCTGGTCGTCTGCAGCAAATCGTCGATAAATCAGGTGGAGCACTACGTTATTAGGTATTTGTCTGTGGTAGTTTACGAGTTTTACCCGACTACCTCAAAAGGAGGGTTATGTTTTTTAAATATTGTAATGTAAATAAATACCTACTTAATCTATTAAACTTGTTTAACATAATGCTAGCAGTGATGTTATGGTTGTATAATTAAATATGACATGTTAATTCACTGCATATTATTAATTGCAAACAAGGTTTACAATTAACACTACATTATTACAATTAAATAATATCAATATAATTATCATAAAAATAGGTCAACTACTTACAACTCACCCATAAAATATTGATAATCAAAGTATTTCTATTAGAAATATGAAGTAAGTAGGTATTTTTTAACTTTAACTAACTATCTGCTTATTTTGGTAATAAACTGTTTTTTAGAAGATCTTTTGATGGTTTTCCTTATGTGTTTGCCCCTAACAATGTGCAGGAAACGGAAAAGAAAGGGCATGGCAAATGAAGGCGCTTCTGTCCCTCAGTATGAGAAATGTCAAAGATCTATGATAAAAAATGATTAGTTAACTTTTTTCCCACGGCCAATCTTAAATCGAGACTTAAATACCTTGATCACCTCACAAACACTTACATATTTTAAAAATAAAATACAAAACAAAACAAAACCGTGGTGTGTATCGAACCAAAATGTCAGTTAGTTAATATCCGCTCCACTAGCTGTCCACTTTGGCCACTACACCACATCTACATGTGCAAAAACCAGTGAATTTAAGGATACTTGATAGACAGCTATTTGAAAGCAAATAGGCTTAGCTGATAACACCCCTATGTTCACTACATAAAAGTGTGTTTCAATTAGCAAGCATTACTCGCGGCTCAGTGGCGCCCTCTTCTGTTTATTTCTTAATTGAAACCATACTTATACCCGCAATTCAATATATTCTTTGTTACAATAACAATAAGGACGAAATTACCTAAGAATCTACCAACTTTGTTAGAGGGGTCAGGTAACTCCTACAACCGTCTGTACGAATTTCATAATTTTTATTAAAGCTGATAACTTAAGGTTTATATGAATGAAACTCGATATCGTCGATGCTTTTATCATAGCTAGGAGAAAAGATATGCTTAGAATATTTATTTAAGTAGACCTATAAGTTTAAGAAATTTTGATCCTCCTTTGTCAACTTTGCGTGCCTTGTAGTTGTTTTCCATTGGATTGCACACAGGTTGAGTATATTTATTACTAGCTTTTACCCGCGACTTCGTCCGCGTTAGATAGTTTTTTTAGGCAGAAGTTCTAAGGTAGGTATGTGTATTCATAGTAAGTGTGACAGTGATATTAGAATAGTTCTTATCTCTACTGTTTAAAGATGACTTGCTTGCTTCTGTTGTTAAAGGGACAACTCAAAAGTGCCAATTTGAGCACACTAAAATGGTAAGCATAAGTAATTTAAGTTACTGTAATACATTTTTATACCCCTATACCACATTTTTTGTTTTTCTGTCCTCGGTAAAGAAGGCAATGTCCTTTCTCAACTTATTCCCATTATACTGAAAAACTTTTGTTTTAGAACCATTTCTGTATCTCCAATAGTTAAGGTAGGCTCCTGATGGTAGACCTGGTGGTCTACATAAGGTACTCCAGATCCTCAATGTCCTTGTGAAAAGAAGCGGCCCATCATACTGAACAACTTTTGTTTAAGAACCATGCCTGTATCTCTAATAGTTTAGATGGGCTTCTGGTGGTACACCTGGTGGTCTACATAAGGTAATCCAGATCCTCAATGTCCTTGTGAAAAGAAGCGGCCCATCATACTAAACAACTTTTGTTTTGGAACCATTTCTGTATCTCCAATAGTTTAGCTAGGCTCCTGATGGTACACCTGGTGGTCTACATAAGGTACTCAATGTCCTTGTGAAAAGAAGTGGCCCATCATATTGAACAAATTTTGTTTAAGAACCATTTCTGTATCTCCAATAGTTTAAGTGGGCTCCTGATGGTAGACCTGGTGGTCTACATAAGGTACTCCAGATCCTTAATGCCCTTGTGAAAAGAAGCGGCCCATCATACTAAACAACTTTTGTATTGGAACCATTTCTGTATCTCCAATAGTTTAGCTGGGCTCCTGATGGTACACCTGGTGGTCTACATAAGGTACTCCAGAGCCCCAATGTCCTTGTGAAAAGAAGCGGCCCATCATACTGAACAACTTTTGTTTTAGAACCATTTCTGTATCTCCAATAGTTTAGGTGGGCTCCTGATGGTAGACCTGGTGGTCTACATAAGGTACTCCAGATCCTCAATGTCCATGTGAAAAGAAGCGGCGCATCATAATAAACAACTTTTGTGTTGGAACCATTTCTGTATCTCCAATAGTTTAGGTGGGTTCCTGATGGTAGACCTGGTGGTCTACATAAGGTACTCCAGAGCCCTAATATCCTTGTGAAAAGAAGCGACCCATCATACTGAACAACTTTTGTTTTAGAACCATGCCTGTATGTCTAATAGTTTAGATGGGCTTCTGGTGGTACACCTGGTGGTCTACATAAGGTAATCCAGATCCTCAAAGTCCTTGTGAAAAGAAGCGGCCCATCATACTAAACAACTTTTGTATTGAAACCATTTCTGTATCTCCAATAGTTTAGCTGGGCTCATGATGGTACACCTGGTGGTCTACATAAGGTACTCCAGAGCCCCAATGTCCTTGTGAAAAGAAGCGGCCCATTATACTGAACAACTTTTGTTTTAGAACCATTTCTGTATCTCCAATAGTTTAGGTGGGCTCCTGATGGTAGACCTGGTGGTCTACATAAGGTACTCCAGACCCTCAATGTCCTTGTGAAAAGAAGCGGCCTATCATACTGAACAACTTTTGTTTTGGATCCATGCCTGTATCTCTAATAGTTTAGCTGGGCTCCTGGTGGTACACCTGGTGGTCTACATCTATACTCCAGACCCTCGAATGGTGATAAAAAGTAGCCTATGTCCGTTCTCGGTATGCTAGCAATCTCTGTGCCAAGTTTCATGAAGATCGGTTCAGCGGTTTGGCCGTGAAAGCGTAGCAGACAGACAGACAGACAGACACAGACAGAGTTACTTTCGCATTTATAATATTAGTGTGGATTGTTTATGTCGCAGTCAACTGGTTTAAAATGCTGTTCAGTTGCACAGCTAGCTCGTTAGTCAAACGACGCCATTCAACTACACCACTAAACGTTCATCAGCTAAATGGTTGAAGACAACGTTCTACACTACAGCTTAACGACGCCTAGCCTACTGGTTTACGTTCAATTTGCTAGGGTAACCATCAGTGTTAGAGTGGATTCAAACGTACGTGGGCTCTATGTGTACTCTACTTATGCTTAACTGTCACTATCATTTTAGCACTTGACATATGGCGTTTATGTTAACTGAGCTGTAGCCCGTGAAACAGTTTTTTATGAAATGCGGACTGCAATATTACTGACAGTTCTGTGAAATTTTGTTCAGGAACTTTCACATTCACTTAGTCGCTGCAGGACGTTATCATGAACATGAGCACGTGCACGTACATGACTTGATATGACATACTTAATGTGAATGACATGCATGACATCCACACTAATCCACACTTCCACACTAATATTATAAATGCGAAAGTAACTCTGTCTGTCTGTCTGTCTGTCTGCTACGCTTTCACGGCCAAACCGCTGAACCGATCTTCATGAAACTTGGCACAGAGATTGCTAGCATACCGAGAACGGACATAGACTACTTTTTATCACCATTCGAGGGTCTGGAGTATAGATGTAGACCACCAGGTGTACCACCAGGAGCCCAGCTAAACTATTAGAGATACAGGCATGGTTCCAAAACAAAAGTTGTTCAGTATGATGGGCCGCTTCTTTTCACAAGGACATTGAGGATCTGGAGTACCTTATGTAGACCACCAGGTGTACCACCAGGAGCCCAGCTAAACTATTAGAGATACAGGCATGGTTCCGAAACAAAAGTTGTTCAGTATGATGGGCCGCTTCTTTTCACAAGGACATTGAGGATCTGGAGTACCTTATGTAGACCACCAGGTGTACCATCAGGAGCCCAGCTAAACTATTAGAGATGCAGGTATGGTTCCAAAACAAAAGTTGTTTAGTATAATAGGTCGCTTCTTTTCACAAGGACATTGAGGATCTGGAATACCTTATGTAGACCACCAGGTGTACCATCAGGAGCCCAGCTAAACTATTAGAGATACAGGCATGGTTCTAAAACAAAAGTTGTTCGGTATGATGGGCCGCTTTTTTTTACAAGGACATTGAGGACCTGGAGTACCTTATGTCACCAGGTGTACCATCAGGGACCACGTAAACTATTAGAGCTACAGGTATGGTTCCAAAACAGAAGTTTTTCAGTATGATGGGCCGCTTCTTTTCACACGGACGTTGAGGATCTGGAGTACCTTATGTTGACCACCAGGTGTACCATCAGGAGGCCAGCTAAACTATTAGAGATACAGGCATGGTTCCAAAACAAAAGTTGTTCGGTATGATGGGCCGCTTCTTTTCACAAGGACATTGAGGATCTGGAGTACCTTATGTAGACCACCAGGTGTACCATCAGGAGCCCAGATAAACTATTAGAGATACAGGTATGGTTCCAAAACAGAAGTTGTTCAGTATGATGGGCTGCTTCTTTTCACAAGGACATTGAGGATCGAAAGTACCTTATGTAGACCACCAGGTGTACCATCAGGAGCCCAGCTAAACTATTAGAGATACAGGCATGGTTCTAAAACAAAAGTTGTTCAGTATGATGGGCCGCCTCTTTTCACCAGGACATTTAGGATCTGCAGTACATAATGTAGACCACCAGGTGTACCATCAGGAACCCACGTGAACTATTAGAGATACAGAAATGGTTCCAAAACAAAAGTGGTTCAGTATGATGGGCCGCTTCGTTTCACAAGGACATTGAGGATCTGGAGTACCTTATGTAGACCACCAGGTGTACCACCAGGAGCCCAGCTAAACTATAAGAGATACAGGCATGGTTCCAAAACAAAAGTTGTTCAGTATGATGGGCCGCTTCTTTTTTACAAGGACATTGGGGCTCTGGAGTACCTTATATCAGAAATCAGAAATCAGAAATCAGAAATTATTTATTTGCATAAAACACTGTATAAAAGATGGTACAATTTTAGATGAGTGCACTGAGTGTTTTGCCAACATATAAATTAGCATGCAAATACCCAAAAAAAATGGGTCACATAATAATAATTAACATGACGATTTATTTTATTACAATATAGATTTATAGTACAAATTCGTTCCAAGTCAGTTAAAATAATAATAATGGGATCCTTAAAATATTTACAGTAAACTGTCACTCAAAAACTCATTAACATGATAATAATTCTTTTGACCGAGCCATTTGTACAAATTGGGTTTAAAAGATCTAAAATTTACGTCTTTTATTACATGTGGTAACTTATTGTATATTCTGACATACATACTCAGACAACTTTTATTAAACATTAATGTTCGAGGAGTGTCGGGAAATATAAGCCTGTCGGGATTTCTTTGGGTTCTTGTATTCACTTGGTAAGATTTCCTAAACAAGTGCATATTTTTATGTATGAAAACACACATTTCATATATATAAAGCGACGGCAAAGGTAGTAATCCTAATTCTTTAAAATATGGTTTGCAAGATGTGAGGTTTGAGATCCCACACATTGATCGTATGCACCTTTTTTGCGCTATAAAGGCAACACCTATGTCAGTACTATTACCCCAGATAACTAAACCATATCGCAAAACAGATTCAACATATGCATGATATGTTGTTAGGGCAGTTCTTAAATTTGTTACTTTTTTGACCTGTCTGAGAGCGTATGCAAATTTATTGATTCGATTGCAAACGCTCTCTACGTGTGCTTTCCAGTTAACATTCTGGTCGAGACATAAGCCGAGAAATTTTGTAACTGCACTTTGCTGGATTACTGTGTTTTCATATAAAACTCGAACCCTTCCGTCATCTTTTAAATAATTTGAGTTTCTAAATTGCATGTATGTAGTTTTTTCAAGATTTATGTATAAATTATTTAATTTAAGCCAATCAATTATATTTATTAATGTGTTATTTATGTCAAGTTCATGTTCATGTCTACTATAATTAGCTTTATTTGAAGTAACAATAATTGAAATGTCATCAGCGAATAATATGCAGTCATGATTTGTTGCCCTAGTTATGTCATTTATATATAATAAGAATAAGACTGGGCCCAGAACGCTGCCCTGTGGGACTCCATATTCTATACTTTTATAGTTTGAACAATAAGTTTGTAAGTACTTATTTTTATCAATTTTACTCACTACTACACATTGTTCCCTGTTAACGAGATACGAACTTATCCATTTTAGAGGTAAACCTCTAATACCTAAAGCATCAAGCTTCTGTAAGAGAATATTATGTGACACAAAGTCAAAAGCTTGGCTTAGATCCAGGAAAAGGCCTGTTGTTGGTTTTTTGCGGTTTGTATTTATCAGAATGGACTCTATAAGAGAAAACAATGCATGTGTTGTGGATTTGTTCTTTTGAAAGGCAAATTGTTTCTTGCTAATTAAATTGTATTTATTACAGACGCTAAGAATTCTGCGAAGCATGCATTTTTCATAAATCTTTGAAAAAATGGAGATAAGTGTGATAGGTCGATAGTTTTTAATGCTATCTTTGTCGCCTTTCTTATATAATGGCTTGACAATGCAATATTTAAGTATTTTTGGAAAAATGCCTGTCGAGAAGGAAATATTTATAAGATATGTAATAATTATTAGGAAGTCATATACACAAGTTTTTAAAATACTAGTTTTTATCTCATCATGGCCCACAGAATTCGTGTTTTTCAGTGACATTATTTCGGCCAGCACTTCATTTTCAGACAAAGGTATAAGGAACATGGAATGGTGTAAGCAGTGAGATATATTCGACTGAATTGGGAGTTTTGATTTATTTGTTAATTCTGTATAATAATGATTAAAAGCCGTAGCTATGTCAAGAGGATTTGTAAGAAAATCATTATCTATTTTGATGCAGTCAATGTTTGTATGTGCGATTGTTGAAGATATTTCGTCATTTATTATAGACCAAGACGCTTTACATTTATTTTCGCTTTTGTTTATATAATTAATATTTGTATTCTTCTTGGATTTAAATATACATTTATTGAGGATAGTTGAGTAATATATATATTTGTTTCTATTAATCGCTGTTTTATTCATGTAATAATTGTAGCGTAAAAAACGCTTGGTTTTACAACTCTTTTTTAGTCCTCGACTTATCCATCTTTGCTTTCTTCTATTTAAGTTATTTATTTTTATTCTCACTTTAGGAAAGCAGAGGTTATAGAAAAGGCAGAAAAGTTCATGAAATCTATTAAATGCCAAGTTTGCGTCGGACGTTTCATAAACCTCCGCCCATGATAAACTGTTTAAGCATTCGTGAAACTTTCGAGTATTTTCAACATGGAAATCTCGTTTATATATGTAATGAAATGCAGGCTTCGTGACTCTCTTGGCTAAAGGAAAGCTCAAAAGCTGCGCTGTTTCGTGATCCGAAAGATGCAATGGTAATACCAAACCAGTCGCATTTTTTATATTGCTCAATATATGATCTATGCAAGAGTTTTTTCTTGTAGGAGTTTTTATATGGATTGTCAAATTATAGTTGTTACAAATATCTTGCAAGTATGAAGTGATTTTTCCTGGTTTTAACGTATTAATGTTAAGATCTCCAGCAACCACTATTTTTACTTTAGTGTCATACTTTTTATATACTGCATCTAGCACTGAATCGAGTTTACCTAGCAAAATATTTGGGTCCGATTTAGGTATTCTATAAACACAGAGTATTATTAGTTTGTGTCCGACTAATTCTATTCCACAACATTCGAATGTGTTTACGGAAGAGTATTGTGTTATTAAGGGAAGTGGTTTGAAATTTAAATTATCTTTTATGAGAATGCAAGTTCCTCCCCTCTTTGCATTTCTGCAAAAAGTAGCAGCTAATATATAGTTTTGTAACTTTAGAAAAGCTTCATATCCGCTTTGAAGATAGGTTTCTGATAAGCAGATGACATCAGGGTCAATTTTTTGATTATGTAATTCTTGCAAAGTTAGTTCAAAAACTTCTTTTTTGGCTAATATGCTATCTATATTTTGGTGAAATAATTTAAAGTCTAGATAATTGCCTATAAGGTTCTGAGAGTTACTGACGAAAAAACATGCTTTTGTTTATTTTTGAGTTACAATTTTCAGTACTATTTGACTGCCTAAAATAGTACGGAATCGTTCCCTTAATGGGTGATTTTTTATTGTTAGTCTCTAGATTTGTAGAGTCCCTGATCTGTTTCTCTTTTGCTGCAGTATTAATTCGAGAAAAATAGTACGGAATAGTGCCCTTTTTGTATTGCAAACAAAATATATAGACCACCAGGTGTACCATCAGGAGCCCAGCTAAACTATTAGAGATACAGGCATGGTTATAAAACAAAAGTTGTTCAGTATGATGGGCCGCTTCTTATCACAAGGATATTGATGATCTGGAGGTCCTTATGTAGACCACCAGGTGTACCACCAGGAGCCCACCTAAACTATTGGAGATACAGAAATGGTTCTAAAACAAAATTTGTTCAGTATGATGGGCCGCTTCTTTTCACAATGACATTGGGGCTCTGGAGTACCTTATGTAGACCACCAGATGTACCATCAGGAGCCCAGCTAAACTATTAGAGATACAGGCATGGTTCCAAAACAAAAGTTGTTCAGTATGATGGGCCGCTTCTTATCACAAGAGTATTGAGGATCTGGAGTACCTTATGTAGACCACCAGGTTTACCATCAGGAGCCCAGCTAAACTATTACATATACAGGCATGGTTCTAAAACAAAAGTTGTTCAGTATGATAGGCCGCTTCTTTCACAAGGACATTGAGGATCTGGAGTGCCTTATGTAGACCACCAGGTCTACCATCAGGAGCGCACCTAAACTATTAGAGATACAGGCATGGTTCTAAAACTAAAGTTGTGCAGTATGATGGGAATAAGTTGAGACATTGGCAACTTTTTACCGACGACAGAAAAACCAAAAATGTGGTATATAAAAATTTATTACAGTAACTAAAATTACCTTTTTATCTACTTATGCTGACCATTTTAGTGTGCTCAAATCGGCACCTCTAGAGTAAGTAAGTACTCTGTTATCTACTGACTATTGTATTCAATGGTTATAAATATTGATCTCTCAGGCCGGATAGCAAATTTAAAATTGTCCCTTTAACAACAGAAGCAAGCAAGTCATCTTCAAACAGTAGAGATAAGAACCGTTCTAATATCACTGTCACACTTACAAAGAATACACATACTTACCTACTTTAGAACTTCTGCCTAAAAAAACTATCTAACGCGGACGAAGTCGCGGGTAAAAGCTAGTGAGGAAATAAAATAAAATGAAGACGCAAAAATAGTAGATGGTACGCAAATTTTGACATTCTGATGTTATGTATGTGATGTTCGTTGTAAATGTCATGTATGCCATGTGTGTCATACATGTCATGTATGTTTGTCATGTATTTCATTATATTATGTACTAGCTTTTACCCGCGACTTCGTCCGCGTTAGATAGTTTTTTTAGGCAGAAGTTCTAAAGTAGGTAAGTATGTGTATTCTTTGTAAGTGTGACAGTGATATTAGAACGGTTCTTATCTCTACTGTTTGAAGATGACTTGCTTGCTTCTGTTGTTAAAGGGACAATTTTAAATTTGCTATCCGGCCTGAGAGATCAATATTTATAACCATTGAATACAATAGTCAGTAGATAACAGAGTACTTACTTACTCTAGAGGTGCCGATTTGAGCACACTAAAATGGTCAGCATAAGTAGATAAAAAGGTAATTTTAGTTACTGTAATAAATTTTTATATACCACATTTTTGGTTTTTCTGTCGTCGGTAAAAAGTTGCCAATGTCTCAACTTATTCCCATCATACTGCACAACTTTAGTTTTAGAACCATGCCTGTATCTCTAATAGTTTAGGTGCGCTCCTGATGGTAGACCTGGTGGTCTACATAAGGCACTCCAGATCCTCAATGTCCTTGTGAAAGAAGCGGCCTATCATACTGAACAACTTTTGTTTTAGAACCATGCCTGTATATGTAATAGTTTAGCTGGGCTCCTGATGGTAAACCTGGTGGTCTACATAAGGTACTCCAGATCCTCAATACTCTTGTGATAAGAAGCGGCCCATCATACTGAACAACTTTTGTTTTGGAACCATTTCTGTATCTCTAATAGTTTAGCTGGGCTCCTGATGGTACATCTGGTGGTCTACATAAGGTACTCCAGAGCCCCAATGTCATTGTGAAAAGAAGCGGCCCATCATACTGAACAAATTTTGTTTTAGAACCATTTCTGTATCTCCAATAGTTTAGGTGGGCTCCTGGTGGTACACCTGGTGGTCTACATAAGGACCTCCAGATCATCAATATCCTTGTGATAAGAAGCGGCCCATCATACTGAACAACTTTTGTTTTATAACCATGCCTGTATCTCTAATAGTTTAGCTGGGCTCCTGATGGTACACCTGGTGGTCTATATAAGGTACTCCAGAGCCCCAATGTCCTTGTAAAAAAGAAGCGGCCCATCATACTGAACAACTTTTGTTTTGGAACCATGCCTGTATCTCTTATAGTTTAGCTGGGCTCCTGGTGGTACATCTGGTGGTCTACATAAGGTATTCCACAGCCCAATGTCCTTGTGAAAAGAAGCTGCCCATCATACTGAACAACTTTTGTTTTGGAACCATGCCTGTGTCTCTAATAGTTTAGCTGGGCCCCTGGTGGTACACCTGGTGGTCTACATAAGGCACTCCAGATCCTCAATATCCTTGTGAAAAGAAGCTGCCCATCATACTGAACAACTTTAGTTTTGGAACCATTTCTGTATCTCCAATAGTTTAGCTGGGCTCCTGATGGTATACCTGGTGGTCTACATAAGGTACTCCAGAGCCCCTATGTCCTTATGAAAAGAAGCGACCCATCATACTGAACAACTTTTGTTTGGAACCATTTCTGTATCTCCAATAGTTTAGGTGGGCTCCTGATGGTAGACCTGGTGGTCTACATGAGGTACTCCA
Source organism: Tuta absoluta (assembly GCA_027580185.1). Taxonomy (NCBI): domain Eukaryota; kingdom Metazoa; phylum Arthropoda; class Insecta; order Lepidoptera; family Gelechiidae; genus Tuta; species Tuta absoluta. The sequence continues at coordinate 50,031 of JAQAHW010000089.1, read as the reverse complement.
GATCCTCAATGTCCTTGTGAAAGAAGCGGCCTATCATACTGAACAACTTTTGTTTTAGAACCATGCCTGTATATGTAATAGTTTAGCTGGGCTCCTGATGGTAAACCTGGTGGTCTACATAAGGTACTCCAGATCCTCAATATTCTTGTGAAAAGAAGCGGCCCATCATACTGAACAACTTTTGTTTTGGAACCATGCCTGTATCTCTAATAGTTTAGCTGGGCTTCTGATGGTACACCTGGTGGTCTACATAAGGTACTCCAGAGCCCCAATGTCCTTGTGAAAAGAAGCGGCCTATCATACTGAACAACTTTTGTTTTAGAACCATGCCTGTATCTCTAATAGTTTTGCTGGGCTCCTGGGGGTACACCTGGTGGTCTACATCTATACTCCAGACCCTCGAATGGTGATAAAAAGTAGCCTATGTCCATTCTCGGTATGCTAGCAATCTCTGTGCCAAGTTTCATGAAGATCGGTTCAGCGGTTTGGCCGTGAAAGCGTAGCAGACAGACAGACAGACAGACAGACAGACAGAGTTACTTTCGCATTTATAATATTAGTGTGGATAGTGTGGATTAAATTTTTATTTAAGATGGTAAACATTAAAACCAAAGCCTTTTGATGTTATTAAATTTGAGATACCTCCTCAGTTTTACTTGCGCTGCTGAGACAAATCTACTACACCTAAAATGACAAAATCCATCAAGCCTGTTCAGCCCGTAAAATATTATTTACCTACTCGTCTACAAACCCACCGATATACCCACATACATACATATATACGTACTTACATACTCTTAAAGTCATTTCCCTCCATTTGAGGTAGTCGGGTAAAAATAAAGAAAAAACCATTTACTTAAACTGATAGCCCATTCAGATGTACCCCAGTCTCCCCAACAGTCGTATAGTTTGTACTTTGTACGTTAACATCACTGTATTGAAATAACGCGATGAATTGTAACGTTACAAACTATGTTTTTTTTTGGGATTGTGATAGTTTAAGAAATATTTAATAGCTTACTATTCATGAAATAATAACAAAATTACCTTGATGATTAATTTCATATTCTCGCAGTGTTTCTTCAAAGTGCTGCTTAAAATTGACCTCATTTGGGTCGCTCGAAGGTGCTTCCATCACGTTTTATTAAAAAACTCCACAGAAATCAACTGTTTAATATTATTTCACTATAAAATAACAAAATATCAGATCAGTAATTTTGTGCGGCGGACGCCATCTTGTAAACAAAACCACACTAGCGCCACGGTGGCCGATAAATGTACTAAATCAATTAAACAGCGTTTTTTTGTTCAGTTGCTGTGTTGAATGTTTCAAATGCTCTAAAATTCAACCACTCAACTAGGTGTGTGGTTGAATGGCGATGTTTGATGAACGAGCTAGCTTTGCAGTTGAACAGCGTTTTTAACCAGTTGACTGCGACATTTATATTGTAGTGAATCATTTTTCTTCAGATGAATATATAATTGAACCTCTTTACCTCGTTAATTAATTAAATTATTATTGATGTCCAGTAATTTTATGTTTACATTTATATTAATACGATTGACTGTGTAATAAATCGTGTTTCTAGGTATTTCGATAAGTCTGTAACCAGGTGGAACTTATGGTGAAAACTCGTGTATTATATGACTCGATTTTCCATTAATATAAGAACCACTCACTACGTCACATTCGACTCGCACCACTGTCGTCGCTAAAATGTTGACAGGAAGGTGTGACTCGTGCCATATTTTGTTTCGTGCTTTGAGATATTGCTCGTCAAAACCTAATAATTTTCTTAAAGTATTTGGTTTTTGGCAATTTCTTTTGAGCCAAATATCGAAATTTTTACGTACGATTATTACACACAAGTTTTAAAATAGCATCTTTCATTTTGGTTTTCAAAAAGTCCTCAATATCTTGCAATTCATATGTTCCCTCTGGTATTGCTATCATTACAACATTACCATAATAACATTTACTATTACCAGTACTAATATTTGAACGTGAAAAAGCACACTCGTACTGACCCTCTCATTGTAAAGACGGAGAGTAAACTGTTGTTAGCGCTGATTGGTTACCAGTGATAGGCAGTGTGAAAGACATTTTGAAACTGATGCGTCATTTAAAAAAAAAAACAATCCACACTAATATTATAAATGCGAAAGTAACTCTGTCTGTCTGTCTGTCTGTCTGCTACGCTTTCACGGCCAAACCGCTGAACCGATCTTCATGAAACTTGGCACAGAGATTGCTAGCATACCGAGAACGGACATAGGCTACTTTTTATCACCATTCGAGGGTCTGGAGTATAGATGTAGACCACCAGGTGTACCACCAGGAGCCCAGCTAAACTATTAGAGATACAGGCATGGATCCAAAACAAAAGTTGTTCAGTATGATAGGCCGCTTCTTTTCACAAGGACATTGAGGGTCTGGAGTACCTTATGTAGACCACCAGGTCTACCATCAGGAGCCCACCTAAACTATTGGAGATACAGAAATGGTTCTAAAACAAAAGTTGTTCAGTATAATGGGCCGCTTCTTTTCACAAGGACATTGGGGCTCTGGAGTACCTTATGTAGACCACCAGGTGTACCATCATGAGCCCAGCTAAACTATTGGAGATACAGAAATGGTTTCAATACAAAAGTTGTTTAGTATGATGGGCCGCTTCTTTTCACAAGGACTTTGAGGATCTGGATTACCTTATGTAGACCACCAGGTGTACCACCAGAAGCCCATCTAAACTATTAGACATACAGGCATGGTTCTAAAACAAAAGTTGTTCAGTATGATGGGCCGCTTCTTTTCACAAGGATATTAGGGCTCTGGAGTACCTTATGTAGACCACCAGGTCTACCATCAGGAACTCACCTAAACTATTGGAGATACAGAAATGGTTCCAACACAAAAGTTGTTTATTATGATGCGCCGCTTCTTTTCACATGGACATTGAGGATCCGGAGTACCTTATGTAGACCACCAGGTCTACCATCAGGAGCCCACCTAAACTATTGGAGATACAGAAATGGTTCTAAAACAAAAGTTGTTCAGTATGATGGGCCGCTTCTTTTCACAAGGACATTGGGGCTCTGGAGTACCTTATGTAGACCACCAGGTGTACCATCAGGAGCCCAGCTAAACTATTGGAGATACAGAAATGGTTCCAATACAAAAGTTGTTTAGTATGATGGGCCGCTTCTTTTCACAAGGACATTGAGGCTCTGGAGTACCTTATGTAGACCACCAGGTCTACCATCAGGAACCCACCTAAACTATTGGAGATACAGAAATGGTTCCAACACAAAAGTTGTTTATTATGATGCGCCGCTTCTTTTCACATGGACATTGAGGATCTGGAGTACCTTATGTAGACCACCAGGTCTACCATCAGGAGCCCACCTAAACTATTGGAGATACAGAAATGGTTCTAAAACAAAAGTTGTTCAGTATGATGGGCCGCTTCTTTTCACAAGGACATTGGGGCTCTGGAGTACCTTATGTAGACCACCAGGTGTACCATCAGGAGCCCAGCTAAACTATTGGAGATACAGAAATGGTTCCAATACAAAAGTTGTTTAGTATGATGGGCCGCTTCTTTTCACAAGGGCATTAAGGATCTGGAGTACCTTATGTAGACCACCAGGTCTACCATCAGGAGCCCACTTAAACTATTGGAGATACAGAAATGGTTCTTAAACAAAATTTGTTCAATATGATGGGCCACTTCTTTTCACAAGGACATTGAGTACCTTATGTAGACCACCAGGTGTACCATCAGGAGTCTAGCTAAACTATTGGAGATACAGAAATGGTTCCAAAACAAAAGTTGTTTAGTATGATGGGCCGCTTCTTTTCACAAGGACATTGAGGATCTGGATTACCTTATGTAGACCACCAGGTGTACCACCAGAAGCCCATCTAAACTATTAGAGATACAGGCATGGTTCTAAAACAAAAGTTGTTCAGTATGATGGGCCGCTTCTTTTCACAAGGACATTGAGGATCTGGAGTACCTTATGTAGACCACCAGGTCTACCATCAGGAGCCTACCTTAACTATTGGAGATACAGAAATGGTTCTAAAACAAAAGTTTTTCAGTATGATGGGAATAAGTTGAGAAAGGACATTGCCTTCTTTACCGAGGACAGAAAAACAAAAAATGTGGTATAGGGGTATAAAAATGTATTACAGTAACTTAAATTACTTATGCTAACCATTTTAGTGTGCTCAAATTGGCACTTTTGAGTTGTCCCTTTAACAACAGAAGCAAGCAAGTCATCTTTAAACAGTAGAGATAAGAACTATTCTAATATCACTGTCACACTTACTATGAATACACATACCTACCTTAGAACTTCTGCCTAAAAAAACTATCTAACGCGGACGAAGTCGCGGGTAAAAGCTAGTTATTTTATAAAATTTAAGCTGGACCAGTTTATCTTAAAAACTTTGGAGTAGTGGGCATGTGTCGGGCATTTTAAAACAATTACAAAAAAGCTATTTTACACGATTTTGACCTGTCACAAATTTTCTTAAAAATTCTAAACATAAATGACATATGCAAATCATTTAAGTGAACACGAATCAAACTCACTGTTATTTTTCTTGCGCGTTATCGCGACGTATTCGGACTAGTCGGTGGTCCTTCCTCAGGCTGATTGCCGCTACACGCTCGCGCGTCTCGCCAGGCACAAATAAAATATATTAAATATATATATTTAAATTGTGTAATTAATGACCGCAATTAACAGTATTATAATTTTGATACTTTGTATAGTTATAAAAATGTTAAGATGATTGAGATATTTAATAAATTCTTATGGAGGTTTTAAATCACCGTAGCAGTTGAAATACTCATAATAAGTAATAATACAATACTTTCTTTTTTTTTTATAATATAATACTTTTTTTTTTTGCGGGTAGGCAAAATAAGTAACATCAAATAATTTGCTCTTCTATTTAATAAATATAAATAAATAGTAAATACCAAAATTAATGTACTAAAAGCTTACCAAGTGCATAAGTTGACCATCAACTCTCAATTTAAATAATTTTCACACATAACACCACATCATGGAGAACACTGCTGCACTAATACAGGGGATGAAGTACTTGGCCAATTTTGTTGACTCCAGACTTGGTGAGTTTGAGCAGACCCGTCAGCAACCGACAGCTCCCGGAAAAGATACTATCAAGACTTTGTCTGCTGAGTACACAGCCTTTAAAGCGCTTGTGTGGAAGACGCCCGGGATGCTAAAGACGCAGCTGCAGTTGATTGTTGACAGTCAAGACCGCTTGGAGACACACTCACGCAGAAAAGTTCTGCTTTTTCATGGCATTCCGGAGGTTAAGGATGAGGATCTGCCACAAAAAATTCTCAACCTGGCACAAGAGAAGATGAAGTTGGCATCCTTTAATGTGGGTTCACTTGAAGCTTGTCATCGGCTAGGAGGAGTGAAGGCTGACAAAAATAGGCCAGTATTGGTGCGTTTTTCGAACATGCTCAGCAGATCAACAGTGTGGAATGCGAAGACAACGCTCAAAGGCTCTAAAGTGTCTGTCTCGGAGTTCTTGACTAAGCCGCGTCAAGAGGTGTTTGCAACCGCCAGAAAGCACTTTGGCATGAAGCAGTGCTGGTCATCTGATGGCACTGTCGTCATTCTGCTGCCGGATAAAAGACGCAGGAAAGTGCTGACTATATCTGAGCTCCAGCCTTTGATGAAGCAGTATCCAAAGCAATAACTCGGTCAAAGTATACTTTTCGGAACTCTTCTCCACTTGCGTTACAATGTTTTATTAACCTGTGTTCGTGAATTTGACCCATGCTTATCATTTATTGTTAACTTTGTTTTATTTTTAGTTTAGGGTAAAACACATTTAAGCATTTTAAATTAACGTTTTCTCAATGTTATTTTTAGTTTTTTAGAACAAGGTAATTTATGGTTATTTTCAATACGTCACGTACAACAATCTGTCAAAACGCAAATTCGTTCGGAAATTTTTTACGCTCGGATACGCAGTGAGTTTTGTTATTACTTTTTATATTCTACTTTGCTCAGATTGTCTATTTAGTCCATGGTCAGTTCTGTATCATTTTAAATTTATGTTGTGGATTTTGTTTTTTGTTAAATATTTTAGATTGATGTTTTTTTTTTCTTCTCTAGTCAACTTGTGCTGGTCTTGGAGAAAGCATTTGTTTTAATATTGTATAGATATATATATATTTTTGTTATATAATTAGTATTTATATTTAAGTGTATTTATTTATTTTATGGTTAATAACGATTATTTTTCTTGTTCATCTTCTGAGGATGAGTATGAAAGTGCTCATAGTCTCAGCAGCTCTTCACTCTCCGACTCTGAGCCACTTGGAGACAAACTTAGGTCTGTCTTTCAGTGTGGTTCATCTTTCTTATCCCTAGTGCACATTAACGCTCAGAGCATTTTAGCTCACTATTCAGATCTTCTCGCATCCTTCAGCAGCAGGGTAGTCGACGCGGTCCTTGTGTCGGAAACTTGGCTCAAACCATCTCTTCCATCTTCCTCATGTTCTCTTCCTGGCTATAATCTCTTCCGTAATGATCGTGTTGGTGTGGGTGGTGGCGGAGTTGGCATATATCTCCGGAGTTCTATTCCTGCCACTGTTCTTAGTACTTCCCCCTCTCCGTACTCTGGGTCTATTGAGTACCTTTTCCTGGAGATCATTCTTAACCACAAGAAAGTATTCTTAGGTGTTGTTTATAGCCATAATGACAAAGTTGATTATTTTAGCACATTTGAAACTCAACTTGAAATGTACAGCACACTATATGATCACCTCATTGTCATGGGCGACTTAAATACCTGCCTCGAAAAGAATGATTCAAGCTCTAAGTCCAGAGCATTTAAACTTACTTCTCTTGTCTCTTCTCTTAACTTGCATATTCTTTCACTTGCTCCGACTCATCATTTTCCCAACTCTAGACCTTCTCTTATAGATATCATTATTACTTCCAAACCTAATTCTGTTTTGTCTCATGGACAAATGACCGCTCCATTTTCTTACCATGATCTCATATTTCTGACCTATAAGGTGCGTCCTCCCAAAGTTAAAAACAAAGTCACTCTTCAGCGTAACTTTCGTAACATGAATCTGGATCGCTTAAGGGAGGATGTTAAAAATATTGACTGGTCACCAGTACAATCAGCTGATAGTGCTGACGCCAAGGTTTCTGCATTTAACTTGATTCTTAATAATTTATACGACACTCATGCGCCTGTTCGCCCCGTGCGGGTTAGGCATGCACCAGTCCCTTGGCTGACCGTTGTAATTAGACGAGTTATGTCTAAACGAGACAGGGCCAAGAGTAGGCTCAAGAAGGATCCAACAGATTTAAATTTAATTGCCTATAAAAAACTGCGAAACATCTGCAACAGGATGTGTAGGGACGCTAAACGCCGCTACATCCATTCCTCACTGGACTCTTTGTCACAAGCTCAAACTTGGAAATTTTTGATGTCCCTAGGTGTAGGCAAAACCACGAATACTGCCATAGGTATCGTGGACTTAAATTCACTCAACAAGCATTTTTCCACTGCACCAGTTACGCTTGATGACGCCACAAAATCTACTCCTCTTTCATATTTATCACATCTTGCCCCACCAGATTGTTCCCCGTTCAATTTTCAGTCAGTCGCTGACGAGGATGTTAAAAAGAGCATCCTTTCCATATCCACGAAGGCCGTAGGTGAGGATAACATAAGTCTTAACATGCTCACACCAGTGTTGAGTGACATTGTACCAGTCATCACACACATTATAAACTTTTCTTTGATGGTCAATGTTTTTCCTACCGCATGGAAAAAAGCTTTTGTGATTCCTCTACCGAAAACCTCAAATCCCACCTGTCTTTCCCACTTCCGTCCTATTTCTATTCTTCCTGTCCTCTCCAAAGTCCTGGAGAGTATTGCGCATAAGCAACTCTACTCCTTCCTAGTCACCAACAACCTCCTCTGCCCTTTTCAATCCGGATTCCGTCCCTCACACAGTACAGTTAGTGCCCTGCTGAATGTCACAGAGGATATTCGCTTGGCGATGGACAACACAAAGCTCACTATTGTCACACTACTGGACTTCAGCAGTGCTTTTAACTCTGTAGACTTTGACATCCTTCTAACTTCCCTCCGCTCTATTAAAATTTCTTCTTCTGCGATTGATTGGTTTCATTCTTATCTTCATGGTCGTCAGCAGTGTGTGAAAGCCAACGATGATTCATCGGAGTGGTCTAACTTAACTGCTGGCGTACCACAAGGCGGTGTGCTCTCACCTTTACTTTTCTCCATTTTTATTAATAATATCTCACGTGTTATTTCTTCTTCCTACCACCTGTATGCAGATGACCTACAAATTTATAGACACTTTTCTCTACTCAAAGTATCTCAAGCTATTGAGGCTGTAAATAAAGATCTGGAATCTGTTCAGACTTGGGCTAAAACCTTTGGGCTACTTGTGAACCCTAGCAAATCACAGGCTTTGATAATTGGTAGTAGTAGGCTGCGATGTAGACTTGATCCTGCAAGTATTCCACTTGTCTATTACGATGGCATATGTATCCCATATACTGACAAGGCTAAGAATTTGGGCGTCATATTTGACTGCCATTTATCTTGGTTATCTCACATTAACGAGGTGAGCAAGCGCATGCACTATTCCTTTCACTCTCTTAAGCGACTCCAGAACTTTCTTCCACTAAAAACTAAAATCATGCTTGCACAAGCACTTCTTCTTCCCATTCTTGACTATGCTGATGTCTGTTATCTGGATGCGACGGAAGAATTACTCAATAAGCTTGAGCGACTACAAAACTTGGCCATTAGATTTATTTTCGGTCTTCGTAAGTTCGATCATGTCTCAGAATTTCGTGCTCAGCTTAAGTGGCTTCCAATTCGCCTTCGCCGCGATGTGCACATCCTATCCACTCTCTATAACATCCTTCACAATCCTGCCACTCCCGACTATCTCCGCTCCCGTTTCCACTTCCTTCCCCCTGATCCCCGCCCTAGGCGCGACTGCATCACTAAGGTGCTGGAGTGTCCAAGAGCGAATACTAGATTTCTTTTTAACTCTTTTTCTGTTAAAGCTGCACAGCTCTGGAATGATCTTCCTAAGACTGTACAGGAAAGCCCATCTATTTCCGTATTTAAAAAGCGAGTAAAAGAGCACTTCATTTCTCAACAACCTTGAAATATTTATGTATGTTTATGTATTTTTATATAGTATTTATGTAAATTTGTTTATTTATTCATGTAAGTTTATATATATTATTTGTATGCATGTTAAAATATTTTACAGAGTTATATATTCATTTATTTTGTTTAATTTATTTCGTATTGCCTATTTGCCCCAAAAGTTTAAATTCTCTCACAAGACATGGGTTGGCTGGAAGAGATCTCTTCTTTAGAGATAAGCTCGCCTTTGCGACAAAAATTGTACATTTTTTTTTTTCTGTGTATTGTTTGTGCAATAAAGAATATTATATTATATATAATAAGTACAATTTTTAGCAAAGGCTAGCCTATGAGTCCCTTTATTTGGGTTTAAGGTAGTGTTTCTCTCATGAAAACACCTCCGAAATATGCTAATCTCTAGAATTTTCTAATATATCTATATTTGAAAGGGCACGGTCAGGTAGCCTTGTTCTTAGTTTTTTGACATATCACGCCTATAATCCCTTACAGGGTAGGCAGAGCGTAAACGCCCGCAAAAAACGGACATTTACGCCATGTCAGACAAATACTTGAAGGCCATTGCAAAAACTGTGTATTGCCATAGTGACAGGTTGTCAGCCCATCGCCTAAAATAGTAATACACACCCTTGAGTCCCTTAGTCGCCTCTTACGACTCCCACGGGTAAGAAATGGGGTGATGCTCTTTTCAGCCGGCATCACACGGCATCTAAGCCGGCATCACACGGCAATTTGATTTCTTGATAAGTATTCCTTCTCCTCGTTTATATGGCTTAATATATAGTCCTGTCATGACAAATAATGATTCTACAGCTTTGTTGTGGCGTTCAGTTTTCGGAGATTTCACTGACCCGATTTATTAGTACATTGTTGTCGAGGTATGGAAAATAAGACTTTGCTGGACGAGTATAGTTTGAAGTCCGAGCCGCAGGCGAGGACTTCAATTATACAAGTCAAGCAAAGTAATTTTCCCCGAGGCTTACATAGTGCTTTTCTCAAAAAAAGGCAAGGAAATGAAAGATTGTACTTCTTATAAAAGTTAGCTAGCGACCACAACACAACGAAACAAATAAAAATTTACAATTTTCCCACCAATTGTAATTTTTTTAAATAAATTCAATGCCTGTAAGGCACAGTATTACGTAATATTCAGCCATACTAAATGTTAAGTTCATTCTTTTCTTTGTTAATTCTGGACAGGCAAGGGTCTTCACATCATACAGCTTCGTCTTTAGTTACCTGTTTCATACAAAATTACGTTCCGTTTCTATGAGAGTCATCTAGATAATTTTGAATTCAAATTTGGTATGTGGGTTTAGCGTATAACGAATTTATCTTAATGGACACCAGCAAAGGATTTCCATACAACTTTGCTGGCGTGATCTGAGACGTGACAAACAATGTGAAACTTCGCGGTTTCTTTTTTTGAAAGAAATGAACACATTTCCTAGCATGTTTGAGAAAAATCATTAACTGTCTTAGCAATATCAGCAGCGCCTCCAGCTAAGGTAACTAATGCGGAAAATCCAGCGAAAATTTGAATAAGTGGTAAGATTTCTCCTTATTTAGACAGCAGTATGAGACGAGATAAATTCACCTTGTTTTTAGAGAACCATTTTTTGCTGCTGTATAAGCCAATTTAATTTCTGATTGTTTATTGATGGGTTTGAACTTTTTAAGATCTGACCGAATTTTTAAAAACAAGTGATTTAAAATATTTCAAACCTGAACCTGATTTCACTTTAGCTTTCATAACTTTTTTTTTAACCATAAAGCCAGTTTTTCACCGCAACTTGCATCTTTTAATGAATCCTGCGTTTCGCTTTATTTTATGGTTGTAAATCTGCTGCGTGCCTATTTTTAAGATCTGAATAGTTAGCATATGCTATATCGTTATGTTTACAGGCTTCGTCCAAATCATTCACTCCTTTTCTTTCAGCAAACGTTTTTTCTATTTAGTGCCTAGTCTACATAAATTTGAACCTGGTAAGTGTAACACAAATGGTAAATTATGTATTAACCCTTTAACGGGCAGAGCATGATTAATTTTTTCATTGGTTTTGAAATCTATTGCGGGTAGTTAAGGTTCAATTTTAGGTGAGAACATTCATCCCATTGCCTTATAAAGGAATAAACTATTAACTAGTCCTTCCCCTTTCATTACCAGATGTAATATGCGAATAACTATTAAAGTACTGAACTTTTATTTATCCAACTATTTCCGTCTTCTTGTAGGCCAAGCTATTTTACAAAAAGCTTGTTTTTATACTTTTTAAGAACGTTTTCTCTAAGATGTACGTTCGGATATTTTATTTTTTGAAGTTCTTGCTCATAAAAACATCCTAAAATAGGTTGTTCTTTAAGATCTCGAATGTTAAATGTAATAGGAGATGTGTTATTTTCACTTTTTATTAGAAATATTTCTGTAGACCAGTTTATTCGAAACAACTGTTCAATTTACTTATTCTTATGTATTCCCCAAGTTTTATACTACTCTGCCTTATCCCCGTTTTTAGTTTCATGCTCTTCAAATTAGCCATAACCATAACTACTTTTTTCGTACATTGATTAACGTCTTTAAGCTTAAATTTAGAAATCCGATGTTTGGTGTTTTTATATTCATGAACAATTATCCAAGCTTAAGTGGATAACCAACCCACCTATGGCTCCCATGTAAATTGAAATACTTGTATTACTTAATTTTTAATGTTCTTATCAATCTCTCTACAATAGAAGCTTTTTTACAGAATTTGTAGAGTAGTGATTCATTCTATGAAAATCTGTGAATTTCCTAAAAACATCATTATAAAAGTTAGCCCGTTTATCAGTTTGCAAATTTTTTGGAAATCTCTGTGAGGAACATGTGATTTTATCAAAGGCATATGCCCAGGCAAATTTTGAGAAACAGTCGATTATAACCAATATAAACCTGAAACCTTCATTATATTTTTTTAAATTTTGCACATCTATCAAATCTGCTTGCCATATGTCATCGATTCCTTTTATTGTCACACATCTTCTAGTGAAATTCTTTCTTGCTGGTTTGTAAATCTCGTTTATCAGTGTGATATCAGTATAAATATTTTATCAATCTCTTTTTTTGTATAAAATTCATGATATTCCTGACTCTTTCGACCTAACATCATCCGTTTTATACTCGCTTCTACTAATTCTTCAACATTTTTCGTGTTACACAGCTCACTACAAATTTTATCTACATATTCTTTATAAACTCCATCGTTAGAAGATATTGGAAGTTTTACTCCCTTCAGACGCCAGCTTAAAATTGAAATTATTTTCTTCTGCAGTTGGTAAATCAAATAGTATATCCCCTCCACGTTGGCGTTTATGAACATGTTGTCTGAATTTATCTATATTTATTTTAAAGAACCGTTATCGAGGACCGTAGAAACTTATTTTAATAAATCGTGTAAGCATCATTTAGTTTTCATTAATTATACCGTCCTCTTTCAATTCTTCTATAATATAATTTATAATTTCATTATTGACTCCAGTGTTTCTAGCTTCACGAGACGCAATCAATAATTTGAGTCTTTCAACTAATTCGTTAGGATCATCCCAATAAACATAGTCCACGTCTTTCTTTAATTTTTTGATTAAAGTGAATCCTTTTCCTTTGGTTACTCTATTATCTTTACAAACGGACGCGGTACGTTGTTTAAATATTGGTTTTATGACATAAAAGTATTAAGCACTTTTATTGCTATTAAAAGGTTTCTTAGGATCATAACCCGTCTATGTAAATTTATATTTAATAACATTAAAATATAATTTGCAGCTTCTTTTGTTAACAAAGATAAATCAGGCCACTTTTTATATAAAAACTCTACCATTCCTGGTGTTTTTTTGTATTCCAGGCCTCCCACAATGATAGTACTACCATCATCACTGACATTTGCAGATCCCATTTTACGTTTACTGCGTTCATATCTGCGTTCATATCTGCGTTCATATCTCACACCATAAATTATCTTTCCTAAATTTTCCGACGATAAAGACCAACTGGAGATTGCCTTAGAGATATTTGATTCAAGAGCACATTCAATTACCGATTGAAATGATTCGTTACTTGTATTATTTGCAGGAATTTCATTGTCTTCAGCAGGATCACCGTCTACTTTATTTTCCGTTTCTTAGTCTTCTACTTCATCAGTTTCTTCATCATCACATTCCTTACATAATCTTCATTTCTTACATCATCTTCATTCAAATTACCATGTTCTTCGTTAAACATATTCGTTTTTTATATGACGTATGGCAAAATTGTTTTTACGAGACTTACGTATTAGCTTTCAGGGAGAGACTTTTTAAAAAGACAATTATATTTAAGAAGTAGATGTTTACTGTAGAAAAGCTGTTACAAGACTGATTAATGCAAATTACCAAAATAATAATTAGAATATAATAAAATGCTTAATTGCAATAATAGACTACGCGTGTAACCGGGCGTAGACACTAGTCAGCAGTTTACCAGGCCTTGCGCCTTGGTAACTCCTCCCTCATTAAGATAGAAGCGCGTCCCGCAGCTTCCAAGGCTCCCGGGGGGGGTGCGTGTTCCCAAATCGGGCGATGTTGCTTCTGTAATCTTACGCCTTTTCATGTTGTAACAGCGGATGACTTTCTTAAGTTAGTACCATGATGAGGAAGATGTATATCAGAAGAGTAGGCCAACTAGGTGTTGAAGCGATTGGCGTCCAGTTGTCTAATTCCGGATCGATTCTTGTGTCCCCTAGGTTGTTCAAAAGTTGTTGCAGGTCATCTAAGGCGATGTCTTCTAGTTGTACTTTGTAGTTGATCCTTACAGGAGGTGGGTTCTCCTCAGCAGGGGGTAACGGTATGACTTCGTGCAGGACTACGGTTTTGATGTGTGATTTCAGAGTGTTGTTCATTAGCTGTATTTGGCATTGCTCTGAAATTGAAACTATGTAAGTTCCCGATAACCGTTTGTAGTTTGTTTCTGTACCACAGAAGGATCTCAGTAGTTCATCTCGTGTTGGATTTTTCCATTATTGAAGTTCATTTTAGAATAGGTACAGTTAGGTTATTCGTGGTTTAGAATGGAAATCACACAATCTTTGCTTCCTTTTATGGTGCTTGTATCAAGATGTTTGCAAAGTTTTAAGGAATCGGTGATCTCCCGGCAGGTGTCCTTCAAATAGGTGTACCCCTCACTTCCGAGTGCAAGAAATTTGGACTAAGGAATTACGGTAAGGTTTAAGGGATTTAGAATGGAGTAAATATGAATAAGATCATATGTCATAGAAGCGACAGAAGGGATTTCAAGTACAAATGAGAGTGTGTGTTCTGTACTATAAGCTTTTACCTCTATAGACCTTTCATTTTCGTGTATATTGGCAAGATTAATATCACTTACGGAAATAAAAGAATAATTATGCTGCATTTGCGTTAGTTTAAAAACTAAGTTTTGGGGTTTAATTTTACTAGGATGCATTATACCTAACTGAGCAAAAGTAACTGCATCTTCTAATAACATAAGAGTATCTAAAATGATTTGTAAACTAAAATCTAATTGAATATATATGTCCAAGAAATGTAGTTGCGAAGAAATAACTCCAAAACTAGCAGTGGTGTTAGACAACACAGTTCCTAGTTTTATTTGATTGTCGAAAATAATTTTTAGGTTTTTATTAAAGTCAGATAATGTTTTTTCTGCCAAAATTACTGTATTTTTCTGTTTGACTTTTACGTCAACTAACCTATTTCTAACAGCTAAAAGTTCATTTTCTATTCTAACCGCATCGTCATTATCCATTTTGCCCGTCAGAGCTTTAACCACAGATCCTAAACCATTTATAAGACCACGCTTTACTCTCTTGTGAGGTAAAAAATGCTAATTTATCATCAATCACACTAAATGTATGCACTATTTGTTCTCTGTATGTGCTATGCTGAGTTTCAGGTGTCGTTCGTGTTTCATAAGTTTTAGTTCTAATAAACATTTCTAGTAGTTTTAGGGAAGCAATATGTATATCCGAAACATTATACACACAGACAAGACTAAATGTATCAATTTGTTGAAGTATTTTTCCTTGTTTGAGTAACAATAACCCTGCAGAAGAATCTATTTGTGTGGTATATATTGCTATTATTGGACAGATAAGAAGGAATCCTGCGCAGATTGACCTGGAACAAGATGAGGTCGTCTAAGTAGTTTAAAATGAACCAGAATCGACTTGGCATTAGGATGACTTCCTACGATTTTGGCTCCATTATTGGGATGGAGATGTATAATTTTGTACGGACCTTTGAATACCGGCTTCGTCTTGTCGTTTCTAGCAGTCTTCGCCACCTGTTCAAAAACTGTTTCACCTACCTTAAACTGGATTGCTTCAGCTGCCTGATTACGCTTTTTGATTATATGCTCCTTGTTTGATGACATGTTAGCCGCTACACATTCCTGTACAACTGTAGCGTTATTACGGTGCTTTAAGACATAGTCCTGATAAAACTCGCGGGGATAAAAAATTTCAAGAGGGTTCCTGGAGTTACTATGACCAAACAATAGTTCACGTGGGGTGAAACCAGTGGCTGAATGAATAGTGTTGTTATAGGCTATCAAAGAATATTTCATTAGAGTTTGAATGGTGTCTTCCCTGTTCGTCTAAGTCTCTGTAGGCATATAAGCTCTGCTAATGTAGAATGAAATCGCTCGACAGGGGAATCAGAGTTCAGATTATATGGAGTAGTGAAATGAATGTGGATATTGTGAGAAGCACAAATCTCTTTGATGACTTCGTTTTCAAACTTAGCATCAGAGTCTGTCGTTATTCTATGTGGTAAGCCTAATATAGAAAATACTTGTAGGAGGGCATCTGCTATGTGTACGCTATTAGACGCCCTTAAAGGAATGGCTTGAGCAAATTTTGAAAAATTTACAATTATAGTCAAAAAGGTAGCACCTTTAGTTGAGTATAAATCCATGAATAATTGCTCCATGGGTTTAGTAGGAGTCTCAGTTAAGGCGAGGGGTGGTTTTAAAGGATTTCTTTCATAATTTCCTTTCAAACATATTTCACAACGATTCACAAATACTTGTACTGTTAACAACATATTAGGCCAATGGTAATGTTTTTGAATTTGTTTATACGTTTCTTGGATACCTCTATGCACACGCTTGTCTTCGTGATACTTTTTGATAATATCTGTTTGTTCTGATTTGTTTTCTACTAAAGTAACGCGTGAAGAGCACTTGTATAATTTAGGACCTCTGTCATTGAACACAATAGTGTACACCCTTGCGAAATCATTATAAAGTTCTTCGTCATAGAAGTAGCAATGGAATGTACGATCGGCTATAGTATGTTCCTTCAAAAAACGTATTGTTTCTGCCTCTATATTATTAATTGGAATAAAAACGTCTTTAATAGTATACGTGAGTTGGTGGATCTGTCGTCAACTCTGTATGTGGAACCTGGAGTGGATCTTATCTAGAACTGTTTTAGTTGTCTGTCAATTGCGTCAGGGATTATAGGGATTCCATTCCTACAACTGAACTAACTGTTTCGGACTCAGCTGTTGCAAGCAGAACGTTGGAATCTAAAGGTAAGTTTCTATCAGTTCTGTTCACATTGATTCCAGATTCACCGTCAACCGACATTGGTTCAGGCTCGTTATTTCCGGCGTATTTTACTTCTCTACAAGTATTTTCGAAAATGTGATCAATAATATGGTCATCTTCGTTATCATCAAAATTTACGATAAGGGACTCAATACTGTTATGAAAATTTTTTACACGCGATAAAGCGTCAGCATTTGTGTTTATATTGTCTTTTTTGTATATAACAGTATAATCGTATTCTGCTAAGCGTAATCGCCAGCAAGTTAATTTAGAATCGGGATCTTTTAATGACATAAGCCAAGTAAGAGGGCGGTGATCGGTATATATTATGAATTTGCGACCATATAAATGATGGCTAGCAGTTCTTTTTCAATTGTAGAGTACCTAGATTCAGTATCAAAAAGAGTTCGGGAGGCAAATGCTATAGGTTTATCAGAACCAACAATGCCTTGTGACAACACTGCGCTGAGAGCAACATCTGACGCATCCGTGGTTAGGATGAAGGCTTTACTAAAGTCAGGGTACTGGAGAATCGGACTATTTGTCAAAATCTGTTTACATTTCTCAACGACATTGATAATTTTGAGCATTTTTCAAGCCAAAAGGCATTCTGAGGAACTCATAATTCCCCTTTTTCCGTAGAGAAAGCTGTCTTCTCAATATCGTCAGGATGCATTTCCACCTGATGATATTCAGACGCGAGGTCAAGGGTTGTAAAGTATTGGGCACGCCCTACCCTATCTAAGATATCGTAGATGTTTGGTAGGGGATACTTGTCCTCTACAATTCTGTCATTAAGGCGCCGGTAGTCAATTACCAGACGCCACTTGACATTTCCAGATGCATCGGTCTTTTTTGGGACTATATGCATAGGACATGACCAAGGAGAAACGCTTTCACGAATAATACCCTGTTTAAGAAGGTTGTCTATCTGATTTTTAATCTCTGCACGTTGCTGTGGTGCTTGCCTATAGCTGCGCACAAATATTGGTGTGTTATCGCTTAGACGTAACTCGTGCTTAACAGCGTGCGTAAAAGTCAAGGGTATGTGTTCAATTCTCTGTAATTGTAGCAGAGCTTAATAAGCTCTCGCTTTTCTTCTTCATTAAGATGGTCGGAGCAAATTTTCTTTAAATTATCACAAAGTTCTCTGTCAAGGTTCTCGTCAATTTCGAAAGTATTTAAAGCAAAAATGCACAGACTTATTGGGACCAAGGGCCACTCGGGCGAATATCGAACTGATGGCGGGCCATCACAATTAATAAAAACACAAAAATGCCTAGAAATATTTATTATAAAGTATAATACACTAGTTGGAAGCGTGGCACTGCATTGTGCTAACAATTTTTTTAACATTCGGTTCCAATTTACTTGTAGCCACTCGTAATTGTCATTGGCAAGGCGGTTTCTATTTTTTGTTTTATTGTTGTTCATTATAGAAAAAGTTTGTTCACATATATAGGAAGAACCAAATAAGCTGGTGAATTTCAGGGCATTTTTGCGCAACTCTTTGTACATATTGTTATCAATACAGCGATAAAAGTTCAGTAAATCCCCTTCATTGAATTTGTTGCATAACTCTTGGTCATTTTGAATATCAATCAATTCCAACTGCATTGACTCGGGTGCATTTTCAACTAAAATGGAGAAAGGATTACTAAAAATGTCCAAAAGAGGTTTCACTTTTTTATAATCGTTGAACCTGTCATTAAAAGATTGAATCAGCATGTCTAACTTCTCTACAAAGCCACGATTAACTTCAGTTTTGTTAATTTTTTCTGCCATTTTCTTATAATTTGGGAAATGAGTGTAATTTCCAGAGTTGATTTGACTTCTAAAAAGTGCAAGTTTGCACTGCAAAGATGAAATACTGGCGTATAACTGGCTTATAAGTTGGTCTTTTCCTTGAAGCCGTGTATTCAAGATATTTAGATGATTTGTGATGTCTACTAAAAAAGCTAAATCACACAACTAATCTGGATTCTTAAGTTCAGGAACGTCTCTTTGCTTTTCTGTCATAAACACTTCAATTTCTTCTATCAAATTTAGAAATCGTTCCAGTGTTAATCCACGGCTCAGCCACCTTACTTCTGTATAAAAAAGTGAATTTCCATATTCGCTTTCGATATCCTCGAGAAATTGTTTGAATTGTCTGTGGTTTAAACCTCTGGACTTTATGAAATTTACAGTTGGTACCACAACTTTCATAATATTGTCGAATCCAATTGTTTTCGAACACAGGGCTTCTTGGTGAATGATGCAGTGAAACTGCATGAGATCTTCAATTTGAGCGTTTATTGTCTGCAAATGCTGTTTTAACAGAGTTACTAAACCAGATCTGATACCGATCATTGAGGGAGCACCATCAGTCGTAACCCCTGATAATTTTAATAAGTCCAAATTAATTTTCGAACACTCTTTTATGAGTTCATTGAGCATATCGACTCCCTTCGTTTGACCGGTCAATGAACACATTCCGAGTAACTCTTCGATGACTTCAAAATCTTGATTTACACCACGCAAAAATATAAGAAGTTGCGCTGTGGAACTGATGTCAGTAGATTCGTCGAAAGCTAATGAAAAATACTTAAATTGTTTAGCTTTTTCGATAAATTGTTCCGCAATATCAGCTGACAAAGTTGTAATTCGTCTTTGGACAGTCATTCGATTCAGCTGAATTTTTTCAAACTTTTTTGCCATTTCTGGGCACATTTTTTGTGCGGCGATCTCAATGCATGCTTTCACAAAATAACCATCAGTAAAAGGACGAGATCGTTTTGCTATTAAACGCGAAATCTCAAAGCTAACTTCTGTAGCAGATTCTGCATCTTGAATGGGTTTTTTAAACATAGCTTGCTGACCAACAAGTTCCCGTTGTAAGCTCAAAATTTTTTGCTTTCTTAATTCACCCGAAAATTTGTTGTAAGTAGGATGCTGAGCTTCAAAGTGCCTTTTCACATTATATTCCTTTGGCACCGCGACAACAGTCTTGCAAATTAAACAAACTACTTTTTTGTGCAACCAAACGAAAAAATATTTGTCAGTCCAAATGTCTTGAAACTGCCGATTCTCTTCTGTAACTTTACGTTTTTTACTAGTTCCTGGCTTATCCATGTTGAAACTTAGCTATTATAATAATTACGGCACCTAAAACAATATGCAGCATTCAATAATTACGTAGGCATACTTTTTATATTTGAGTGGATTTCTCAAGCGGAAATTTTTCATGTCCTCGCTGAAAACGAGGTGACGCTTTGCAGATATGACTATGATATTTTTTTTTTCAAAATATAAGACACTTGTTCTGATATGAAGCCATATCAATAATGTTTGTACAGTTATTATGTTTTTAGAAAAAAAATGTAAGTGACGAATTTCAATGTTCGGTGGCTTGTCCCCAATCCGTTTTTCACAACATATTCATCTCTCAGGAAAATTATGTCCAACATATTTAGGAAAACTAATTTTGATTATGTAAAGGATTAGTGACCCTACGAGAAATTATTCAAAATTGAATTTTTAGATGAAAAGTTTATGAACTATGTCAAAACTAGATTTGTCCCAGCGAAAAGAGCAATATCGGTGGCAATTTTGTTTCGACGCTCCCTGCTCACACTGTTGAGTATATCCAGACCTATAACCCCTTCCCCGCTAGGATCAGCCGAGAACTCACGCACAGTGTGAACGGTTGTGCACTACCTCCTTGCGTCTTCCCGCCAAAAATTTTAGTAAACTATTTCCTTTTACTCGGAACAAAATTTTGCAATTTCGGTGCTCGGGATTAAAATGTTTACTCAAGGTTTAAAAATATTACAGTAATGCATTCTAAATAGCCTTAAGGTACACTTTTGAGATATTAGTTGCAAACTGGAATAACCTTGATACTTTTGTATATTTTTTAAATAAATGACTAATTTGCAATTTCGGTGGGCACATTTCGGTGGCCTTTGTGGCTGCTAGAAGCCCACCGAAGTTGCAAAGCACCACCGAATTTGCTCAATTGATACAAATTACAAACATATTTAGAAATATCACGCTTTCACTCCTTGCAGGGTATTCAGATCGAAAAAGCCTGTAAAATGCGATCGCTTTAGGTTGTTTGTTTGACAAAAATTGCGGTTATTTGAGAAAAACTAAAATCTGCGTCGTAAAAGAAGACTAAGGGATAAATTCATTTAGGGGAAAGGACAACAGCGTTCCCTCAGTAGGTAGTTATTGGGAGTTCTAAATATTTTTTCGATTGTTAATGTAAAGCGGAGTGCACGGAGCGGAGCGGAGTGGCACGGAGAAAAATATTTATTCCTCCCAATAACTCCCTCCTTCGTACTTCCAATTTAGGAATGAAGAATCTAACGTAAAAACTTACCAGAAAATATACATCCTTTAAGTCAAAAATCTTCCTCTAAACACAATCACTAGTCTTTTGGTTCCAGGGTAAATGCTAAGTTGCACTAAATCTCATGCCTTAGGATTCACACAAATCTAAAAATAAAATAAGGATTGCATTAATACCGGAGCCGTTCATACTGTTGGCGTTTGGTGATTTTATCTTGCAATACTCAATTATGCATAAGATAGTGTTTGAATCCTGAAGGCAATGACTAACGTTGTGCATTTAGCGGTTACCCCTTCAAAAATATGTTATTTAACGCCTATTTTCAGCTAGCAGAGAGCATTAACCGGAGCCGTACATCACGTTGGCTTTTGGTTTTCTGATTTGCATTTTGCTTTTGCTTCGGATAGGCACTAAATATCATTTTTTATTTTTTTCTTGGTTCCAGGGTAAATGCTTAGTTGCACTAAATCACAAGCCTTAAGATTTACACAAATCTAAAAATAAAATAAGGATTGCATTAATACCGGAGCCGTTCATACTGTTGGCGTTTGGTGATTTTATCTTGCAATACTCAATTATGCATAAGATAGTGTTTGAATCCTGAAGGCAATGACTAACGTTGTGCATTTAGCGGTTACCCCTTCAAAAATATGTTATTTAGCACCTTTTTTCTGATTTGCATTTTGCTTTTGCTTCGGATAGGCACTAAATATCATTTTTTATTTTTTACCACACACACGCACTGTAGCGACATCGCTGCACTGAATGAACAAATTACAAACAAATGTTGCCAGAACAGACTTCCCGAGATACACACATATAATATCTACTACCAAAAGTATACATTCTGCGGAAAAAGCGTACTTTTTTGAAGAAAATTTATGTGCCAGTCGATGAAAATAATGCATATATGTACATAAGGAATTCAGCTATGATTCTTTGTTGTTTATAAACACAAAAGTTCAACGAAATTACACATGAAATGGTGAAATTGAACACTACACGTGTGAGCCGAAAAGTGTACGAAAATGTGTAAAATGTACTCGTTTGGCAACACTTACAATTTCAACCGTGTAAAGGTCTTATTCTGATCGTAAAATATGCGCATCTCTAGAACCTGTCGTACGTAACTGACCAAAAAAACAGTTCATCAGTCAAGAAAGATAACATCTGATTATTTTAACCTATAACAGCATTAAAGGTTACTCGTTCATACTTATTTTAATTTATTTATGTTACTAGCAAAGTAACATTATCACACAAGAAAACTCAATAACACGACTAGGTTCATGTACTTAATATTTTATCAGATCGATGAAAATAAATGTCAAGGTCTGTAGCGTTCAAACACTATCTGCCCCGCAGGTAATACAAGCGCGTTGAATACCAGAATACGGCTATCTGCGATTTTGCTGATTTAGAGTTACAACAATGTTGCACGTAGGTACCTGTGAGTGTTAGACTATGGGAACCGATTTATGATGACTTAAGTGGGTTTATTCCACAGTTCAACAAAGAGTGTTTCTACTTTGTGCTAAAAACTAAAATTTGGTATAGGATTTTAAATCACATTACTAAGTTGTAACCTAAAATGATAATTTAAGAGTAGGTATGTTAAGTGTCATTTTAATTTAATAATTAAACATGCCGTACTTTAGCAAAATCATTTATATATTTCACAATTCAAATAATTTATTACGTGTATGCTGACCATATTTACCTGTTTTAGTAATTATTACTTGTTAAGTGAAATTAATGACGGTTCAAGAAAATTTTATCTGGAGCGCAGTGGAATATTAATTTTCCATATTGATGCGTTTCGAACTCTATGCGGTTTCTTTTGTGTAACAGGTTTCAAAATGCGGTTCCTTTCAAGTCAAGTTTTCAATTTCATTATTTCAGAAACTGAAATATAATATTTTTGTTGATCAATTTGTACAAATTGTTGATGAATAAATAAAAATGATGATTATAGAATTCCAGTAGTATACAACATTTTAAGTTGACAAAAGTATTCATAAAATATTAATATCATTCAGAAGATGCTTAACCCAAAAGGAATACAAGCGTGATTACACGTTTGAGGCGACATAGTGTCCAGACGCTAAATCAGCAATTTGTGTTGGTCGCACCGCGAGCGCCGCAATCGAGCCAGTTGCAAGCCGCTTTCGCGTTCGACAGTTCCTCTCTAACGTAAATTCAATTAAGTAAATAAAAACTTAGCTTCAGTGATCTAATTTAAATTCTTCTATCTAATTTTTGTTTTTTTATTATCTTCGGCTGCAACTCAAAAGAGGAAGACCACTGGTGGTCGCTGTCGAACGTAAACAACCACGTGTTGTCATAAGGCTGAATGCCAAAACGTACCATTTATAAAAAAAGTGTCGGTTTTTGAGCGGTGCCAGTTTCACATCAAAACAGGTATGTATTTTATTGACTAGATTTTGATTTAAAATTTGTCTTATGAAAAAATGTTTGCAATATTAATTGCCAACAATGCATTATTTTTAGTACAAATACAAGCTATCAACCGAAGAACATTTAATACTGCTACTTCCTCGGAAACGGAATATTGTCCGATACCAAGTGAGAACCGCTTGCTGTCTGCCGCCCGCCGCCGACCGCCCTCCGTCACCCATCTTTACTTTTTAAAACGAGGATACGCTGCGTTGCAATAATGTTCGTAAGTTTTTAAAAATTATTCATTAATGAATTTAATAGACGATATAACTAACATTAATTGTAATTATTTTTCAGGTCTGACAGTGAATACTACGAGAGATTGAACAAGAGATATTCGGATTCCGAAGAAGACGAAATTCCTACTATGTAAGTTGCTTTTATGTTTATATTAATTTATTTAATACTGCGTGCGTTCATTAAGCCTAACTAAGTGACTATTATCGAATGTTTCAGTTCCAAGAAAAAGAAGCCGCGTGCAAGAAAGGCTGAAGAAGACAAGGCAAAGAAAAGGTCAATATTGACTTGGAACTTGTACCCTATGCTGTACCTATGTAGTTTTATAAATGTAATATATTAACCAGCATCTATTCATTGTTTTAGTAATAAAAAACCAGAGACCAAGGTTTCCAAGCGAAAACGGTCTGTGGAGCGCGAGCAGTCGGCTTCCGCTTCTTCAGCGAAGACGAAGAAACGAGACAGCTGGACTCTGCTTGGCATGAGCAGTGACGACGAAGCAGAGCCTGTAAAGCGAGCAGACGACCGCATCCGCTCAGCATACTCCAAGCGCGTGGCTGACGGCGTCGTGCGCCGCTACACGGAGCGCCCTGGAGATCTGCTAGTTGAGGTGAAGTTATACCTCTGTAACGAACTTAAGGGGGTCCACCCATTGAAGCGACACGAGAAGGCATCGCTTGCCTTAAAATATCAAGTTGATCGCGATGCTCCTAAACTTTGACCGTTGCGTGAATTTTTGAAGCATTGTAGAGCGCAGTTTTGTGAAGAAGGTATTTTCTATGTCGATAAGAAATCTGAATAAGTAATTTCAATTTCACTTACACTTCGAAAGTACTTTTTTTCTTATTTTTTGCACTCAAGTTACTTATTAGCACCTTACGTACTACAGAGTTGATATTATCATTTTGACTTTATATCTTTACCAGCCATGTCCAAAAGATCTGTATATTGTTCAATTTGCGATGTTTCTGTTGCGAGTAAAGCTTTTTCGGCTCATTTGCGAAGTAGATCTCATAAAAATAATAGTTCTGTTCAAGAATGTGAAGGCATAGAAAAGGTATGCAATGCATTCCGTAACCGCATAGCTAGCTATAGAGTAGGCCGCACGGACACCGAACATACAGCGATCACTGATACGCCTGCCTTTTTTTTACACTCTCAACGTGCACGCATTCGTCAGCTTGTCGACGCACGACTTGCTGCTTTTGATAATATTAAAGTTAACTTTGAATTGTTCGCTGAGTTCACTTTACCGAAAAATGATAACCTAGAAGTTAAATCTTTTGCTACAGAGAATATAGTAATTCATAAAAATTATGATTTTAAGGAATTGTACAACAAAGTCATAAACACAATTTCTACTAAAGTTGACGAGTTTCAAGAAAGAGACAGTGGCTGGCATTTTGTAGAAAATATGTACTTAGAAGTAAATATAAACAAATACAACCCTTTAAGGGCTTCATCTTTTATAGATTTGCCAAAAAATATCAAACTTAAACGAGCTTGCTTAAATATTCAAAATAATGATCAGTTTTGTTTCTTGTATTGTATAATGGCTGCACTATTTCCAGCAAAAAACAATGGAAACAAAACTTCGAGCTATCCGAATTTTAATTCTTTTCTTGATACAAAAAATATGACATTTCCTGTTGGCTTATCAGATGTTAAAATATTTGAAAAAAATAATTCAGATATCAGCGTAAATATATATGGTCTTAAAAATAATACGACTGTAGTGGGCCCTTTGTACAGAACCAAAAAAAAAAAGAAAAACACATGTAAATTTATTGTTGATCGAAAATGAACAACGTTCGCATTACTGTTTGATAAACAATTTAAGTAGACTAATTAGTGCACAAGTATCAAAACATCATGGTAAAATATTTTTCTGTGATAATTGCATGTTATTTTTTTCTAACGAGAGTAAACTTAATGATCATAAATGCGGCGGAGTAAAAACCGTTTTGCCAGAAAAAGGAGAACTTTTACAGTTTAATCATTTCGAAAGACTTCAAGATATGCCATTTGTTATTTACGCTGATTTTGAGTCATTACTTCAAAAGAATACTGATAAATTAACTTCCAAAATATGAAATGTTCAAAAACACATACCTTCTGCTTTTGCTTACTACATTGTGTGTTCGTATGACAACTCTCTAAATAAATATGTATCTTACCACGGTCCAGACTGTGTTGATAAGTTTATTAAATATCTTAAAGAGGATGTGTCAAAAATTCACAACATATTAAATGCACCTCTAAAGATGATGCCACTTACTAAATTAGAAATGAAAAGCTTTTTGAAATGTGATGATTGTCATATATGTGGTAAAATTTTATTTGAAGATAAAGTAAAAGACCATTGTCACCTAACAGGCAGGTACCGTGGGGCTGCACATTCGTACTGCAATCTTCGTTTTGCTTTGCCAAAGTTTGTTCCTATATTTTTTCATAATTTGTCGGGCTATGATAGTCACATTTTTATTAGAGAGCTTGGTGAGACACCAGGAAATATAAGTGTTATCGCAAAGAATAAGGAAAACTATATTTCATTCACAAAATTTTTTTTACTATGGGACGAGATGATAAAAATAAACCAATTTATATGCCAGTTCGTTTTGTAGATTCATTTAAATTCTTAGGAACAAGTTTAGAGAAATTGGCAGATACTTTAAATGATGAGGATTTTATTCACTTACAACACTTTTATTCTGAAAAAGAAATATTCAACCTGATGAAAACAAAAGGCGTATATCCTTACGAGTATATGGATAGCTGGGAATCTTATAATGAAACTCTGTTACCACCGCGCGAAAAGTTTTATAGTAGCTTGACAGATGAAATTATTTCAGAATCAGAATATAATCACGCATGTACAGTCTGGCAGAAGTTAAATATTAAAGACCTGAATACCTATACAATGGAATATTTGAAATCTGACACCTTGCTGATCTGTGGGTATCTTCCAAAAATTCCGACGTACTTGTAAAAAACACTATAGGTTAGATCCAGCATTCTATGTAACAGCCCCAAGTCTCAGCTTTGATGCTATGTTACTAATGACAAAAGTTAAATTGGAACTTATTCATGATTTGGAAATACTTAGAATGATTCAAAGCGGTATTCGTGGTGGAATTTGCTTATGCTGCAAGCGTCATGGAAGAGCTAACAATAAATACCTTTCTGGTTATGACCCCAACGCACCTGATAACTTTATCATTTATATCGACTGTAATAATTTATACGGTTGCGCAATGTGTTCTTACTTGCCATATTCAGATTTTAAACTTCTTGAAACTGTTAACTTTAATTCATGTGATATACTAAAGATGCCTAACGACTGTGACATTGGTTACATATTTGAAGTTGATTTAGAATATCCCGAACATCTTCATGATTTACACAACGATCTTCCTTTTTGTCCTCAGAAATTTATTCCGCCTGGGTCGAAAAATGCTAAGTTGATTCCAAACTTGTATGACAAGTATAGATATATCATCTATTATCAACATTTAAAAATTTGCTTGCAAAAAGGTTTAATTTTAAAAAAGATTTACAGGGCCATACAATTTCAGCAAAGTCCCTATTTAAAACAGTATGTTGACTTAAATACCGAGCTACGAACAAAAGCAAACTCGCAATTTGAACAAGACTTTTTTAAATTACTAATTAACGCTATCTTCGGAAAGACACTTGAAGATGTTGAAAAAAGATTAAACGTAAAATTAGTAAATCAATGGAGTGACAATCACAATGTAACTAAAAAACAGTCGACAGCAGAACAACTTATTGCCCGACCTAATTATCACAGCTCCACAGTATTTTCTGAAAATTTCGTTGGCATTCAATTGAAACCAGAAACAATTTATCTTAACAAACCTATCTATATTGGTTTTACTGTCCTTGAAATTTCTAAAAGTCATATGTACGACTTTCACTATTCTGTAATGAAACCGTTTTATAAGTCAAATATTGAACTTTGTTACACAGATACCGATAGTTTTTATACTCTATTCATACCAAAGACATATATGAAGATATAAAATTAAATTTTAATGCATATTTTGATACCAGTAATTACGGTGAAAATAATTTATTTGGCATTATTCCAAAAAACAAAAAAGTTCCTGGTTTATTTAAAGACGAAATAGGTGGTCAAATCATAACTGAATTCGTAGGGTTACGGTCCAAATTGTATTGTATCAAAATTGTCAATAATGAAATTAAAAAAGCAAAAGGAACCAAGAAAGCAGCAGTAAAAAAGTTACGCTTAAAGGACTACAAAGACGTTTTGCAAAATAATACTTCTATCCTTAAAAAGAATATAATTTGTAAATCATTGAAACATCAGATTTTTACACAATCAGTAGATAAGGTGGCTTTGTCTTCAAATGATGATAAAAGAATAGTTTTGAATGATAAAGTGTCAACTCTGTCGTGGGGACATAAATCAGGCTTGATATAAATTATTAGGTAGAATATAATACATCTACACCACTCTTAAAACCCATATTTTTCAACTATCAGATTCACGTTGATGCTAAGACAGAAGGTTGATTTGACGGCTGTCAAATATGGTTCATAAAAGTGGCTCAGGTTGAAATCTTTTGATTCATTTACATGTATGTACATGTATAAACATGTTTGTGTAATGTAAAGCGTAATGTAAGGTGCAATGTAATGTGCAATACTTATAAAGTGCAATGTTACAAATTGAAAAAATAATAATTAAAAAGTACTGTGCAATAATAAAACGTGTTTCTATTCTCAAAGTCAAACCCTACAAGATCATGATAATTCAATATAAAAAACAACTTGAACAGCTAAGTTCGGCTCCTGTTGAACATGCAAAATGACGCTAATTTCCATGTCATAAGAACAAAGGCATCAAGAACCGGAGCTGGGTTTGATTGTTTAATTTCATACACTATCACCGCATACGTAAATACTTAACCAAACAGCGAATTTTCGAAACCTAGAATTATAAAGATACATCTATCAGCAACACACCAACCTACCAATTTAAGGATTCTCAACAATTTAAAACCAGTATAATTTGATCTCACAAAGTAGTAAGTTGATGTGCTGCTAATAGTACCCATCTTATTGAAAGGTAGATCATTATTGCTGGATTTATTTTTTAGGTAGTGAAATTCGATTCCATTAACGTGACATATTTATGAGTGATGTGAATAATTAGATCAATTTACACGGCTTGCATTCGAAAATTGTAATATCATCAATTTCATGTTCAAACATGTTAATAAAGTGATGCAAGACAAGTATTTTTTCCAGCCTATTGTTTCATTTGCTTGTCAGTCTTTTGTGTGGAAGGATCACTAGCAAATAGTGATAATTTAAAATGTCGTCTATTTCTACATATAAAACTTCTTACATGGTGGTTGCTGGAGAAAGTGTTCCTAAATATAATATAAAAATTGAAATAGCCGAGTATAAGGACAAGTCTAATCATGTGGAAATAAAATCACTAGTTAAAACTGGTTATGCGGTGTACCGGGAGGACGACATAGTTCTCCAATCGGTGCAGACCGCCCTGTACCATGTGTCACGGGAACTAGGCGATCGAGCTGATGTCAGACGCGTAAGTTATTTACTTATTTATTAACGTTGTTGACGGCCGATGTGGCGCGGTGGTTAGTGCGACCGCCTGCGACGTAAAGGTTCTGGGTTCGATTCCCGGTAGAGCACTCACAAAGTTGATATTTATCTCTCTGTGAATTTGTTTCTAGTCTGGTTAGATTAAAGGCTTTGTATTTGTTTGTAATAAGGTTTAATTTGGAGAAAAATATATAAGTTATTTTCAATACATTGTTACAGTTAAACCAAAATCAGGAGTCAGTCTTCACAGTGCGAGACGAGTAACGGACGGACACGGACGGACAGAAACGATAAATTAAATACCTACATTCTTCACCTCGCAACTAAAAAAGGTACATATTCATATTTTTGAGTTTTTTTTGTATTTGTTCTATCGCAATATAAAATAATATAAGATGTTTTATGTCTTTACAGAAAGTTTCATCATGTCAGCAGTCACTCCTGTAACGTCTTCCGAGTTTTACTACAGTCAAGAACCTCTGGTATCTTTTGAAGAATCCTACATGGAGCTACGAAACAAAGAAATACAAGAAAATACAACAAGAAAGAAGAAGAAATCAGTCAAAAAAGTGTCTAAAACAAAGACACAAAATAAATCATTTGATAGAAGGAACAATGAGTTGACTTATATAAAATCGAGGAGCAATAAGAAAGGACATCACTTGATTAAAATAAAGGTGTACGACATAAGCGGAAAATCCAGCATGGGCAAAGAATTGACAGCACCTGCTACCGGCGGTGACGATAGCGACGACGAAGCTGCTGTGCTAAGTGCACAGTACGTGGCGTATCACCCCGTAGATGAAATATTAGATGAAACTGAATATTTAGTTAATAAGATATCTAAAACATTAGGTAGCCGAAATGCCATGTAAATATTTAAGTTTGTAAATAAACGTTTTAATAAGAATTTTTGTTTTTTCTTCAAAGTAATCTTGCAATATAGTATTTTTTACTGGTGACTGCTATTTTTTTGAATCTACGCTTGACGTGATACCTAATTTAAAGGTTAAAATTACTTCACTGGTAAAAAGATGCTCTATTGAAAGGAAATAAAAAACATGAATTTATTTTTCACACATTTTTATTTAAAAATATCAAACTCATAAATATTATTTTCAATATACCATTTCTTAATACAAATTACATTTTTAAGTGCACATTGCTTTGAATGGATGAAACAGTTAAAATTAGATACACTGTCACAAAATGTCTTATGGAGACTT
This sequence comes from Tuta absoluta, assembly GCA_027580185.1. Lineage (NCBI taxonomy): Eukaryota > Metazoa > Arthropoda > Insecta > Lepidoptera > Gelechiidae > Tuta > Tuta absoluta. The sequence goes on along the minus strand of JAQAHW010000089.1, from coordinate 19,324 downwards.
GAAAGATTAGGACAACCTTTACTTCCTACATCTACAACTTGAGAGTTTTCACACAGCCCTTTAATCCATTCAACTTTTTCCTCGCCTTTTACTAAAATATTTTTGTTATATAAAAACAGTTTTATAATCCTTTCAAATTCTCTTGGATCGATATATCCCTCACTCCACTTAATACCACGATTTTTTTCTATCCATAACACACGTCTTTTTTCATCTCTAGATAATTTAACAAAAGAAAAAGGGGGTTTAATTAAAAACACTTGCGTATGCTCCTTGCTAGCTATAGCGAACTCCTTAATAATGAATTCATTATTCAAGTTTTTAAAACCCTGCACATCAACTACGAGAACGTTCATGATATTTTCTTAACTTTACTGCTCAGCGGTTTGTATTCTACTATACTATCGTTAAAGATTAAACAATATGCTGAAGTTTGATCAGGAATTTCTGTATTGCTTTCTATTTCAACTCGCACATTGATCACAGGACCCGTCTTCAAATCATCGCTTTGTCGTGAACAATCAATAACAAATAATGGTGCTAGGTCTTTGAATTGCTTGAGACTTAGAAGGGGCTCAACTCTCTCACGGTTATAGTAAGACTGTTGAAATCTAGCATATTGCTCATATAATAAGGCAATTCTGTTTTCATTGAAATTAATGTTAAGACTTTCATATGGAAAGTATGTTGAGTTTAAATATACTTTAACATCTCGCAAATCACAATGATCGAATTGTGACATATCCGCAGTCCCGCTATTTTTTCTGTTTGTCTGTAATGCTATAACAACAAAACGCGGCTTTTCTATTTGGGATGATGTTTTGATAGACCATGTATGCTTTGTAGTCATAGGCAGCAATGGATATTCGTATAAATCCCAATTTCGGAAAGCAACCTGAAATGGTCTGTCTTTTTCTAACAGTCGAAGTAAATTAATCTTTTCTTTATCTGACACTTTTACATGCGGGACACGCCAAACTATTTTATTTATAACAATATCATCAACAATTTCATTTGTACTAAGTTTCAAAGCATTAAGATTTGTATTACTACGGAGAAAAATAAGTTCATGTTTACAATTCATAACAACTTTCTTGTAGTCTTCAGCAAAACCGAGTATATTACCAAGTGGAATAGATGCAGAAAAGGTTCCATTATTTGTATTTTTTGTGCCTTCGATATCCCAACCCCATGCTTTAGACATTCGTGATTCACTATCATTCATAGACAAAAAGGATTTTAAAGTTGTAGTTATACCAGCATTTTTCACTTTATCTATTTCAACACCATTTAACTCGTAACGAATATCTTGAAAGAGGTACATTAATGGGTTGTTAGTAAAATTTACACTATTCACTTTTTCATTTGTCTCTTTTGCGATGACATTGACGGAACCTTCTAAATAAAGTGTACTAGCAGATGGTAATACATATAAATCTTGCTGGTTTATCGGAATTCTAATTTCATCGTTTCTGTTGAAGCTGGTGACGTATGGTTTATAAGAATGAAACTCGATTCCATCTATGCTGTTATCAAAAGCAGGTGTACTAGAAATATTTAAAATATTCATTTTAGTAAACCTACGCTTTTTAGGTATAATTTGTTCTCGTTAGTTAGTTCAGAAGTCTTTGGTTTTCGGATATTCTTCGGCTTTTTAGGTTTAGGTCTTCCTTTTTTGATTGCACAAGAAGTACTGTGGAGTTTGCTCGGTGATGGTGAAATTGAAATTGAAATTCTTTATTCAATGTAGGATAGTATTATCATATCACTTATTGACGTCATGAACCATCATTGTAAAAAAAAGAAATTTGTGTCACACAATTTTCTTTTTTTTATAACAATTTTGTAATGTCCTACTAGAAAACCGGCTCGGGCGGGAGAAAAAAAATAAAAATCAAAGCACTGCCACGGGGCTGGCCAGGTTAATCACACGGCATGTAACTTTACGCCACCACCATCTGAAAACGATATTTGTTTCAAATTGAAGTCAAGATTTTTAAAGCGTGTAGTTTACATGCGTATAATTAATCGAACCTCCTGAACAGGAAAAACCCACCAAAAAACCTGCCCAGAAGTGCTCCTACTCTAAATTAACAATCTTACTAGCCCCTAAGCTACCCTAGCTAATTCTGTAAGTAAAAAAAAAATATGTATAGACCAAAAATGGCTACATATATTTTTTTTTTTTGTAAAAATTGAAGTAGATAAATCTACCAGTTTTAACTTATAAAATATTTACTTTAAACAATTGAAATTACATCCATGCAGATTTGTAAAATTATGTCAGTTGTAAACTCCACGCACGCCCCATTTTGGTATTAAAAATGAGTGCGTGTTTCTTGTGCTGCGCTGGAATTTCAGAGCTCCATGCCTCTTTGTCATTAATGTACTCATCTAACTTGTAGTAAGCTTTATAACATAATGTTTTCTTGATAACAGACTTAAATTTACTTTCTGATAAACTCAATATATCTTCCGGTATTTTGTTATAGTATCTTATACTAAGACCTTCAAATGAAGTCCTAACTTTAGCGAGTCTATGCTTAGGTTGATCTATTTTATTTTTACTCCTTGTATTGCGGTTATGCCTGTCACAATTTCTAGTGAAAGTATTTATATTTTTTCTAACATACATGATATTTTCATAAATATATTGACACGGTACAGTCATAATATTAATTTCCTTAAACAGTTCCCTTAGGGAATCACGACTGCAAAGTTTATAAATTGCTCTAATGGCCCTCTTTTGGAGAATAAAAATTGTTTCAATATCAGCGGCGCGCCCCCACAGCAAAATTCCATAGGACATAATGCTATGAAAATAACTAAAGTAAACAAGTCGCGCAGTTGCAATATCCGTGATCTCTCTAATTTTACGTACCGCATATGCAGCTGAGCTTAATCTTCCCGACAAAGATGTAATATGAGGGCCCCATTGGAGACTTGAGTCGAGAGTAATCCCTAAGAAAACTGTACTGGTAGTAGACTCTAATTTTTCATTATTAAGTACGACATGATTATTCAAAGAATGTACTACGTTAGGTAAAGTGAATAATACACATTTAGTTTTTTTCTCATTAAGAACTAAATTATTTGCAGTAAACCAACTATGAATTTGTCCAAGAGTGTTGTTTACTTCGTCATAGTTATGTGCATGTCTATCGACCTTAAATATAAGGGATGTGTCATCAGCAAATAGTACAATCTTGGACAAATTCTCTACCATGTAAGGCAAATCATTTATGTAAATTAGAAATAGAAATGGTCCTAAAATAGAGCCTTGAGGCACACCAATTTTAACACGAGACCCCAGTGATTTGGCGCCGTTTATTTGGACCTTTTGAGTTCTATTATCTAAATATGAATTCAAAAATTTCAGAGCTGCGTTTCGAATACCGTAGTGTTCTAATTTTAGCAATAAAGTTTCATGATCTACGCAATCAAATGCCTTGGAAAGATCACAAAAAACACCAATGGCATCTTTTGATTCTTCCCAAGCATTAAATACATGTTTGATTAGAGCAACACCAGCATCTGTGGTACAACGTCCCTTTGTAAAACCGAATTGCTGGTTGTGTAACAAATTGTTCTGATTAAAATGGGACAGCATTTGATTTAGTATGATCTTCTCAAACACTTTGCTGAGTACTGGCAGAATTGATACAGGCCTATAGTTACTGGGGTCTTGTTTGTCACCAGCTTTAAACAGCGGAACTACCTTGCTATGTTTCATTAAATCAGGAAAAATGCCGTGATCAATACATTCATTGAAGATATCTGCTAAGTATGGTGCTAATATTTCGATTACTGATTGACAAACTTTAACTGACATCCCCCATAAATCTTCGGTGCTCTTTACTTTGATATCTTTAAAAGTTTTTAAAATATACTGGGGACTTACATGAGTAAATTTAAATTCAGAATTGCAAACATCTACATTTTGCTTCAGCAATGAATATGAAATTGTAGGTGAAGATCTTAATGACTCAGTAGTTTTTAGAGGTATATTTGTGAAAAATGTCTCTAACTCCTGCGCTACATCTGAATTTAAACTAATCACTCCTTTGTCGGTTTTAAGTGAAAAGTTATTTTCGCGTGGCTTAGTTTTACCTGTTTCGCTATTAATAACTTTCCAGACAGCTTTTATTTTATTATCTGAAGACTTTATCTTATTACTAATAAAGTTTGCTTTAGCAATTTCACAAGCTATTTTGAAGGTTTTAGAATATTTTTTTACTAGCTCACTAAAACTTACATCGTTTGTCATGTTTTTAAGCTCGTAAAGTTCAAAAAGCCTATCTCTACTAATCCTAAGACCTTTGGTCGCCCAATCACTAAACTTAAATTTCGTATTAATTTCTTTCGTTTCTAAGTTAAAAATGATTTCGAATTCTTTGCTTAACAAATTGAAAACGTCTTCGTATACATGATTTGGGTTTTCAAAATTATAATTATGGACAGGCAATTTCTCGATTAACACATTTTGATATTTTTCCAACCTGCTTGCAGTGATGCGCCTGGTTTCTATTTTGATCGTTTTAATATGGTTTTTGAATGGGAATATTACACTTTGACCCTTGTGATCTGATTGAAGAGAATTTATAATGCATTTTTGTACCGGGTCACAATCGCTGAATACATTATCAATACATTTGGCAGAAGTAGACGTCACACGAGTAGGTTCAAAAAATATATTAAATAAATTGAATGATTTAAAAAGACCTAAAAATTTATCACTTAATGCATTGATTTCTAAAATGTCTATGTTAAAGTCACCTGCAACAATTACATGTTTATTAGTTTTTGTGACTAATTTGAGTACATCTTCCATTATTTCTAGGAATTTGGTAAAATTTTTTGCTATTGGCGGTCTGTATACGCATACTATAACATGACTTTCCAGCTCAACACAAGATAATTCAGTACAACACTCAACCGACAATCCGATAACATCCTTACGTTCTTTGAATTTAATGTTGTTTCTAATAAGTATTAAGGAACCTCCATGTATCGCGGATTTTCGGTTGAAAGAACTGGCAATACAATAATTTTCATAATTTATCAAAATGTCAGGATCTTTGTGAAAATGTTCCGTTAAACAAACTACGTCATAATTATGCTTTTCTAAGAATAATTCAATTTCTAATACTTTGCTAGCAAAACCCTGAATATTTTGATGTAACACTTGTAACTGATTTTGCATTTCCTTTGTCTGAGGATGAGTGCAAGAAAACCCCGAATTGTGTTTGTTATTAATATCAGTCAAAGAGGGGATTTCCTTTGTCTTAAATTCTAGTTTAAATTATTGTTAGTAACATTACAAATTAATATAGGAGATGACACAGATTTTGTGTCATTTATATTATATGCTAACAATGTAGCTACTTGTTTTTTATAATAATCAGACAGGTACATAGTATCCTGAGTCAAAATAAATGTGTGAATAAAATTATTCAAGTCAAGTGAGTATTTATTACTATATATAATCATTTTTTCTTAAGTTGGATATATATTTGAACTTCTTCACCACGTAGATTGATTAAGTTGTTGCCAGCGTCTAATATTCTTATATTTATGCAACTTATATTATTCTGGTTGACTGGGAAATAAATTATGTTTTTTGGTATTTCTATAATTCTATAACCAGGTGACATGTTAGGTGCAAACTCATGAATAATATGACTTGATTTTCCGTTAGTAAATGAGCCACTAATTATGTCACATTCGATCCGCACCAGTGTTGTCGTCAAAATGTTTACAGGTAACTGTGACTCGTGTAATATATTTGCTTCAAGAACTTTTCGGTCAAATCCTAATAGGTTTCCGAGCGTTTGATCTTTTCTAAAATTTATATCTTTAGAACAGTAGATCGAAGTTTTCAATGTGTTATTGTTACAATGTAATTTTAATGTCGTATCTCTTAAATGAGTTTTCAGGTAATCGTCAATATCTTGAAGTTCATATGTTCCTTCTGGCAGCTGTACGACATCTTTACCGTAGTAAAATTTATTATTATTTGTAGTTACATTTGGAAATGAATTAAAAGTACAAAAATGTAACAGAGCGCACTCATAATCACCCTCTAATTGTAAAGGAGGTGAATAGATTGTTGATAATATCGACTGATTTCCAGTAATGGACAGAGTGAAAGACATTTTGTAAATGATAAAAACAAGATGATCAATAGTAATTGAGAGGGTAGGCAACCCAAAATAAGAAACATCTAGCTCCGTACTGTTTTTGATTTTAATTAATTTTACGCACAATAATCACATCAAGTTATTGAAATTCCTTTAAAGTCGTGTGTGGAAATGGTGCTGTATCAATATCTCCGCTGTCTACTGGGGCATTATTGAGATAATCAATAATTTAAGTCCTCGGGCCGCTTTGTTTACATCCATCCAAGGCGTACAAAAAGATCTTCGCGTCGTCGTCTCAGTTGTGTGAGGAAAGTGTCGGAATACCTTCTGCGCAGCTTAAGGTCTAACTATGGAGGGTGTGTGTTAGTGAACTTATGGAAATCTGTGATAAATTTCCATAAATGCAAATCACTCCCATAATTGTATGGCTGAGGGCGCCATCTCTGTCGGTCACCCGGAAGCGTGATCTGCGCATGCACACATCCCCGGAACGGACCGTCGTCGTTGTCGGAGCGGGAGCATCGTTTCATACCATACTAGCTACGCGTAGTGGTGCTGCCGTTTCAACCCAGAGGTGCTAGAGGGCGTTACAAGCTTCCAACTACAAATTTAATCCAGCCTGTTTTCCTCTGCCGCTGCCTACCTATTATTTTATTTTTCTTTGCTAATAACAATAACAAATAGTTCGTAACATAATAAATCTTCTTATGTTGTCTATAAGTAGTGTCGTTATCGTTAATTTAGCGCGCTCTGTATACATTTTATATTTAAATTAGAATTTCACGTTTGTTCAGGAAAGTAGTTATATTTGGTTTACGTTAAAATTTTATATTTTTGGTTTCTTACAATACCTACTTATACTTTTGGTAAGTAGATGATGTTTAATTGAAATACTAAGATTTCGAAATAAGTATGAATTGTAATTAATATTCTATATTGAATTTAACATTATTTTTGCTGATTGGTATTTTGTTTTTTGTATACTTTTTATTGCATAATCTATTGACTTTAATTGATATACTTGTTGAATTGAATAATATATATTTTTAAAAGAAAAATGAGTGATAATCATGATAACAACAGCCTGCCTCGACGTGGTCCTTGTCCGTACTGCCCCGGCCTTCAAAAATTGTTTGTTTTGCCTCACGGTTTAAATCGGCATATAGGGCGTATGCACAAAGAACGTGCTACTGAAGAACAGACGACAGTGGCATTACATCCTAGTGGGTCTAGCAGCAATTCTTGCCAGGTGCATACCCCCGGTGCCGCTAGCCTGGCAGATTTACCTTCATTAAAAAGATGCACACGTGTTTTAAAACACGTACCTAAGGGTGCTAGATATCTTGCGGCCGGTAAATTGTCTCATATTGTCGAAAAATGCATTCAGAGTAACACTACTGACGACTGGTTCGCTTTACTGTCGTTTTCATTCACTGCTTTAAAGGTCCCTGATCATGATAAACAGAGGTCCTTGACAGCGAAGGTGAAGGAAAACATTGAGGCGGGTCAGTTGGAGGTTGGTGAAGTGTCTGGGTCCCGCGGGACTCCTTCCATTCACAGAGCTGTTGAAAAGAAAGTGTTTGAGGGAGACTTGAGGGGCGCAGCGCGTTTACTGGTCTCGGAGTGCAGTTTAGCGCCGGCAAGTCCGGAAACTTTATCGGCTTTGCAGGCCAAACACCCGTCACCTTCTCGAGCGCTCGATCTACCTTTGGCTCCAGATGACTCCAAGCCACACCTCACAGTTAAGCCAGAACAAGTGATCAGTGCACTCAACACTTTTGTGAATGGATCGGCACCGGGGTTGGATGGGCTTCGACCAGAACATCTCAAGGAACTGACATCACTATCAGCAGGCGATAACGGACTCAAATTGCTGGAATCACTGACACGGTTATGCAATTTTCTTCTCAGAGGCTCTTTAAATGCAGAAGTGTGTCCTTATTTATATGGAGGTTCATTGTGTGCGTTGTCCAAAAAAGATGGTGGTGTCAGACCAATAGCGGTCGGTAGCACAATCCGGAGACTGGTGGCGAAGCTGGGCTGCCGAGCAGTTAGAGAAGACATGGCGACACACCTGCAGCCTCACCAGGTGGGGTTTGGAACGGTCCTGGGGTGCGAGGCAGCTATCCACGCCACCCGTGCTTTTGCTTCTAATGAGGACGAGGGTAACGTGCTAATTAAAATAGACCTCTGCAATGCGTTTAACTCAGTGGAACGCGATAGCCTACTCAAAGAAGCCAAGGAACACATCCCGGTACTGTTCCCTTTCCTCCACCAGGTGTACGCCGCTCCAAGCAATTTGTACTATGATGGTACCGCTATCTCATCTGAAGTGGGTGCACAGCAAGGAGACCCTTTGGGCCCACTGCTTTTTAGCCTCGCTATACAGAATGTCATCACCACTCTCGATTCACCACTTAACGTGTGGTACTTAGATGATGGGACTATAGGGGGTAGTCCTGACGTAGTCGCAAGAGATCTTCAGAGACTCTTTCCTGCTCTGAAGACTATGGGTTTAGAGGTCAACAGTGCTAAATGCGAATTTTACGCATGCAGGCCAGACTCTACAGATGCTGGGGATGTTTTTCGAGAGCTTATGCCGGGTCTAAGGATTATGGCCAAAGCGGACTTGTATTTGCTTGGCGCTCCAATTTTTGCGGAAGCAGTAAGCGCCGATCTACAGACAAAAACAAGTGCTTTGTCCTCTCTTGCTAAGCATCTCGAGCATCTGTCGGCTCATGTGTCATTGATTCTTCTGAGGAGCTGTTTCTCGATGCCAAAAATTACCTATACAATCAGGACTGCTCCCACATGGTTGTTCCCTCGAGAAGTCGCGAGTTTTGATGAAACTCTGAAACACGCGCTCGAGGGAATACTTAACATCCAACTCGATGACACACAATGGACCCAGGCGAGCTTGCCTATTCGACACGGAGGTCTGGGTGTGCGTCGCATGCGAGAGTCAAGCCCATCTGCTTTTCTCGCCTCCTCGTTTGGGGTGACAGAGCTGGTTGCTCGTATTTTACCTTCTAATGGTAGCGAGCTCTGTATACCTTATGCGTCGGAGGCGTTAGTGGCTTGGTCAGCGCTTTGCCCAAGCAGCGACCGCCCGGAAGACCCTACTCGGCAAAGGCAATGGGATGACATTTTGTGCAAGAGGCTTCTTTATGGACTTATTGGGGAGGCTGTAGGTGCGAACGAAGCGCGACTGCGCGCGGCCTCGCAGCCAGAATCGGGAGCGTGGCTCCAGGCCCTACCTTCACCACACATAGGCACCTTGTTGGACAATGACTCGCTTAGAGTGGCGGCGGCATTGAGGCTGGGTTGCGCCGTCTGCGAACCACACGTATGCGTCTGTGGGAGCTTGGTGGATTCTACCGGCCACCACGGCCTGGCCTGTGTCCGCAGTGCGGGGAGAATTTCGCGCCATCATGCTCTCAATGAGATCATTCGCAGAGCCATAGTGTCTACAGGGGTGCCATGTGTTTTGGAGCCGCCTGGACTCTGTCGTACTGACGGTAAACGTCCGGACGGATTGACGTTGATCCCGTGGCAGAAAGGCAGGTGCCTCTTATGGGATGCCACGTGCGTAAGCACCTTTGCAATTTCACACATAAGAGGCACACAAAAATCTGCTAGTTCTGCCGCCGAAACGGCTGCCGGTTTGAAGCATACTAAATATGCTAATTTCGAATCGGCATATGACTTCTTGCCGTTTGCCGTCGAGACGTCCGGCACGTGGGGCTCGGAGGCTAAGGCTTTTGTCCGTGAAGTATCCCAACGGTTGAGGCGAAGTGGTGGCGACCCGCGGGCTGGCAGTTTTCTGGCCCAACATATAGCTCTCGCCATCCAGCGCGGAAATGCCGCAAGCATTCTGGGCACTTTCGGAAGGGACGCGTTGCAGGGAGGTCTGTTTGACTGAGAGAGGGTTGTTTTGACAATAGACATGTAAATTTAGTTTTAGTTAGTTTCTAGTTTTAATTTGACATGTGATTTTATATAATTTAAACATAAATGATTGTCTATAATATAATAAAATACAATAAAAAAATAATTATAAAAATAGTAATTTATATTTTATTTTTCCAAAAACTTCGTAAGTACTGAAGACACAAGTGACCACAATTAACAGTATTGAACGTTTGATACTTTGTATAATTATAATAAATTGAATAATCCTTCAGATAATTAATTAATTCAATAGGAGGTTTTAAATTACCGAAGCTATCAAAATATTAACAGTACCTATTTTACTTAATGTAGGCTACCCAATGCGTCCCCCCACTTGTAGACTTATCAAGGTTAACTATTCCACATTCTATTCTTTTAGGCTTTTTAGGTAAAGTATTTCTCATAAAAACACCTCTAAAGAACGGTATGTTTCTAGCATTCTTTAATATATCGTAATTGGAAAGAGAACGATTTGGTAGCCTTTGATTTAGTTTTTTTGAGTTTTTAAAAATAATCCATTCCCCTTTTTATAAGGTTAAATATAGAGACCTTTTCCTATTGTTAATGCTTTCATAGTTTTATATGTCGCTGAGATTCACGTAAGTTTTCTTGAGCCGATTTGTAATCGTTAACAGTTTTCGCAATACCTGCCGCCCCACCAGCTAAAGTTCCCAAGGCTGACAATCCAGCGAAAATGGGGATCAACGGCAAAATCCCTCCAGTTTTAGGTAGTGGTATAACTCGTGGCAAACGTACTTTGTTCTTTGAAATATATTTTTTCGCTGCATTATAAGCAAATTTAATCGCAGACTGTTTACTGCAGGATTTAGTTTTCTTTAGGTCAGCGCGAATTTTATTTATGATTGATTTAAAACTTTTGAATCCTGCACCTGATTTGATTTTAGCTTTCATAACTTTGCTCACTAACCAGGATGCTAGTTTTTCACCTTTTCCAGCATTTTTTGAACGAGTTCTTCTCTGCGCCATGTCTAATAGCTCTAAATCCGCTTTGTGACGATTAGCTAAATCTGTGTTATTTGCGTAAGCTATGTCGTGATGTTTACAAGCTTCGTCTAATTCGTTTATGCCCTTGTCTCCTCTCAATAAACGTTTTCGTAACTTTGTCCCAGGACCGCAATAATTGTATCCAGGTAAATGCACTTCGAAGGGTAATTTATTTATGATGTTATTAACAAGTCCTTCTCCTTCCATTGCCGCACGTAATTTAACTTTGAAAGTTAAACCACTTCCTTTATATTTATCCAGCTATTTTCACTTTCAGGTAGTCCTAACCACTTGACAAAAATCTTATCTTTTGTTTTTCTTAGCACTTTTTCAACAAGATATATATTAGGGTACTGAGTTTTTTGAAGCTCTTGCTCATAAAAAGAACCCAGTATAGGTTGTTCGTGTAGATCCTCTAAACAATATGTAATAGGGTTAGTATAATTAATGTTTTTAATTTTAAATAACTCCGTTGACCAATTTGGAGTATAGCCCTTCTCAAAGTAAGTTTTATACTTACTAATTCTAACGTAATCACCTGGGTAAAATTTAACTTTTATTTTAGAAGCTTTACGCTGTGCCTGTTTTAAATTACTCATTACTATAACTTCATTATAGCTGTTAACATCTGTAGGTTTAAACTTTGTAATGCGATGTATAGAATTATTATAATCTTGCATTACACTTTGCAGCGGTTCTCCGATCCACTTGTAGCTCCCCTTGTAGCTGAAGTACTTATACAACTTGTTTTTCAAAGTTCTTATTAACCTTTCTACGATAGAAGCCTTCATTATAGAATACGTAGAGTAATGATTAATGTTATATGAATCTGTAACTTGCTTAAAATTATTGTTGTAAAATTCTGTTCCTTTATCTGTTTGTAAGTTATGTGGATGTCTTTGAGATTGTATTACAACATTTTTAAATGCAAGAGCAATATCAAATTTAGTTTAAGTTTTTAATGGAACAGTCCAAGCAAATTTTGAAAAACAATCAATTACTACTAAAACATATCTATAACCCTTATTATATTTTTGTTTATTTTGTAAATCTATTAAATCTGCTTGCCACATATCATCAATTCCTTTGAGAGAAACATGTCTTTTTTTGAAAGTTTTTCTCGCTGCCTTGTGGATCTCATTCACTATTGCTTGCTTACTCATTTTTTAGTCACTTTCATAATTTTGTCAATCTCCATCTTCGTACAAAATTCGTATATCAACTGATCTCTAAACCTTAAAAATTCTTTTTTTATAGCAGTATTAATAAACTTTTCAACTTGTTTCTTGCTACAAAAATTTATTACAATTCTATCAACATAAAGTTTATTAACTGCGTCATCAGGTTCAGTAGGATATTTAATCCCTTTTAACCTTTTTTCTTGTAAATCATATCCTCCATCATTTGTTTTTAATATGTTTTCAGAACAGTCAAATATATTTGATAATCGTAACCTTTTATGTACATGATGTCCAAATTTATCAACATTCATTGTATACAACCTTTATATTCCACAAATAATACTAGAATGACAACTTTTTTTCAAGAAGACGTTTTTATTGCTCGAGGACACCACTCTCTTTAAGTTCTTCGATAATAGATATTATTTCATTGTCTAATCCAGTGTTACCAGCTTCTCGCGAAGCAATCAAAAGTTTCAGTCTTTCGACCAATTCGTTAGGATCATCCCAGTATATGAAATCTGTATTCTTTTTAAGTTTTTTCATCACCGACAACCCTTTTCCTTTTGGTAAACTAGTGTTTGTACTGGTAGAATCATTTTGCAACTTAAATATTTGCTTTATAACATATAAATATTTCATTCCTTTATTGCTTTTCATGGGTTTATTTGGATTAAAATATCGCCTATGAACATTTGTATCTAAAAGCATTGTTTTGTAATTCATTAAATCTTCTTTTGTAATCAAAGACATTTCCGGTTTCCTTTTAAAAATTAATTGCCTTATGCCAGGAGTTATTCTATATTTACGTCCTGATATACTAACAAAACCATTTTCGTCTATATTTACAGAAGCTGTACCCATCTTAAGTTTTCCTCGATCGTTTTTTACACCATGAGGTACATCAGCAAAATTTTCTGACGAAAAAGACCAAGTAGATGTATCTTTATCTTTAGAATCATTCTTTGAGTCTAGTATAGAATCAATTGATTTGAATGAATCATCAGTAGGAATTGTATTCTCTAAATCATCACCATCCTTATAATTTTTTTCAGATTCCTCCTCGTCTTCAGCTTCTACCTCTTCTTCAGTTTCAAATTCGTCCTCAGATTCCTCTTTATCAGAATTGACAACAGTTTCGTTTTTAAAGGTTTTGTCTGAGCTGTATCTTTGATTTTCAGATTCGAAATCATTTCTTTTAATTTCTATTAAATGGTTTAAAGAACCTGTTACTGGTTTAAACACTTTTTCGAGAGCACTCGCATTTTCAGTCTCAATATCACGCATTTTTGCAACTTTTTTCTTAATAGCTTCCGCAGCATCAACGATTTTTCTTTTCAAAGTCTGTTCCATTTTGGTGAATTTTATCAGGAGTCAAGCGTCATTAGGTGCATTTGGTAGAATGATGCATTTTATTTGAAACATAATTTATATAGGTAGCAAATTATGATCGTGAAAGACAACAGTTAAATTAATCGAAAAAAATAAAGGTATCAAACTTTCTGCGATAGCAACCATTATTTTTTGCACACTCTTTATTTATGACTAAATAATTATAGGGATCATTCCAAATTTTAGCACACATATTGCGAAAAGCTACCCAACTCATATCAGTGTTCACATGCTCATCATAGACATGTCTTAAATTTATATCATCTTGTTTGAAAAGGACTAATAAGTTTGCATTATCTCTTACGAGTTGTTTTGGCACTTTACTGTAAGTCTGATTTAAATAGAAACAATCAATGTTTTTATGTCTTCCCATTGCAAAATAATCACGCATATTATTTTGATTTTCACATGCAACATCATCAAAAACTATAATGGAATTAGATTTAGCATTTTGTGGGCTCAAAACATTTTCGTTTTCGTAAAACTTTGCAAAAGAAACATCAGGTACATGCTGCAAAACATTTTCCAAAAATACATATTTTGGTTGATGGAGAGTTTTTGAATAGATATATACATTTTTGTAACGTAATCCATTTTTGTGCAAGAGAAGCCCTACCATTAAGTTTGTTTTCCCACAATTTGATGGTCCACATATAATACACCGAATGTTGTTTGGAAGAAGTTTACCATGACCAGAAGTATTAGTTTTTAGATCTAGACAAATTATTTCAACATTCAAATTAGTAGATTGTTTTACGAACTTCATTTTAATCTTACTGTATCCAATATTCTTTTTTTAATGATCATTTTATCTTAGAGCAGCAGTATTTAAGGAGAGATTGTTCTCACAATTTGTCATTGTACATTTTTTGGTAAGTTTTTACGTTAGTTTATACATTCCTAAATTGGTGGTATGAAGGAGGGAGTTATTGGGAGGAATAAATATTTTTTCCGTGTCACTCCGCTCCGCTCCGTGCACTCCGCTTTATCCGCCAGCCGAGTGTGTAGAGGATGGCAATACTCATAGGGGAGGCCCATGTCCAGCAGTGAATTTATGAGCCAGCCCGGCGATCCCTCGTGGCCTTCCTGCACGGCGATCCCTCGTGGCCCTCCAGCCCGGCGCTCCCGCGATGACCTCCTGCCCGGCGATCCATCGTGGCCCTCCAGCCCGGCGATCCCTCGTGGCCCTCCAGCCCAGTGCACCCACGAGGTCTTCCTGTCTGGCGACCCTCGTGGCCCTCCAGCCCGGCGATCCCTCGTGGCCCTCCAGCCCGGCACTCCCGCGAGATCCTACTGCACGGCGATCCCTCGTGGCCCTCCAGCCCAGCGCTCCCGCGAGGTCCTCCTGCTCAGTCATTGACACCCGTCAGCGATAGCCGAAGACGTGGCTACTATTTGTAGTCGCAGGTATCAGTTGATTTGTTGACCGGCAGGTGCTAACAGGTGTGAACGGGTGCTGCTAACAGGGGTCTACGGCTATCTTCAACACAATGCCATCCATTTGTAAGCAGCCAAGCAAGGCATTTTTTTTTTGTTAAGGTTGGGTTTGCTCTTGACTGTAGTCTAGGTCATAGAACAGAGACAGAGTCTAAGATGGAGCGAGCTCACCCAGAAAAAGCCTGTTCACTCTTACTTTGAAGAGATTAGGGTTGTAGGTAGTGAGTTCCACTCTTTAGCAGTGCGCATTATAAATAATGACTGGAAGCGCTTAGTCCGATTTGGTGGAATGGCAACCAGGTATGGATGGTATCCGGCGGTGCGTCTGGATGTCCGATGGTAGAGGAGATCTGGTGGAACAAGGTCGTGAAGCTCTTGAGCACACTGTCCGAAGTACAATCTGTGAAAAAACCGACAAGTGGGCAACCTAGCGGCGATGTGCCAGGCTATGGAGCTTGGTGTCCACCCTGCTCCATGTGTCCACCAGTTTTATGTCGCTTATGCGCCTCTTGGCTCTGCGTTCCACCGAGTTAAGAGCGGCAAGTTGGTATTTGGCTGAGCCATCCCAAAGGTGACTGCAATACTCCATGCAGGATCGGACTTGTGCTTTGTAAAGAGTTAAAAGCTGTCCAGGCGTAAAGTATCGCTTCACTCTATTCAGGATGCCCAGCTTCTTAGCCGTCGTTTGAGCTTTGTACTCGATGGTCGCGCCGAAGTTTAGATTTGATGTCAACTCTATGCCTAGAAGCTCAAGCCTGTAAGTGACAGTGACAGTAATAAGACACGCCTGTGTTTTGGTGGCGTTGAATGAGACCAGATTGTCGTCGCCCCATTGGGAGACAAGACTTAAGGTCAAATCTGTTCGCTCTACCATGTCCTTTCTTAACGAACGTTTTTCATCCCCACTGATTCTTGCACCTGTCAAGTATCTCTCTGAAACGGTACTATCATCTGCGTATCCAACAATACCATGCTGAAGGAGGTCATTGATGTGCAGCAGGAAAAAAGTTGCAGAGAGAACAGACCCCTGAGGAACTCCGGCTTCAATGGCCATAAGGTCAGAGCGCAGCCGTCAACGACTACTCTGATGGACCGTTCACTAAGGAAGTCTGAAATCCAAGTACAAAAATTAGCTGGGATGCCATAAGCAGGAAGCTTACTGAGCAGACTTGCATGCCAGACCCTGTCAAAGGCCTTCGAGATATCGAGTGGAACGGCAAGTGCTTCGCCGTTTTTCTAGATGGCTTCGCCCCAGCAGTGCGTGACATACACAAGAAGATCACCAGTAGACTGCCTGTTAAGTACCCTCTCCTTGACCTTGCATAGGATGGAGGTAATGGCACTTGGACAGTAATGGGTAGGGTCAGCACGATCGCCCTTTTTGGGAACTGGTTGCACATTAGCAAGCTTCCAGGCCGGCACCGTTCTTTCTTTAAGAGAGAGGCGGAACAAGCGTGTCAGCACAGGAGACAGTTCAGGCGCACAAAGTCTTAAACTCTCGCTGGTATGCCATCAGGTCTGCTGGCTTTGTTCACGTCTAGACTGCACAATACTCTTCGAACCTCTTTAGTGTGTACTGCGATCTCCGACATCGACGAATCGCAACGAGGTACAGTAGGTGGTTGCTTGGTGCCAGCGTCCAGACGTGAGTTGCTTGCAAACAGGGACGCAAAAAAAATTGCAGAGTGAGCCAGCCATCCATCAGGTTTCAGCATTGGAGGATCTGAGGCACAATTGCAACTTCGGTGGTACAAACCCAATTTCGGTGGCATGAATTCAATTTCGGTGACAATGCAATTTCGGTGACCCAAATAACTCACTAAATACTATTGTCACATATTTTCCTGTTGATATTTTATATTCAAAATGAGTAAGCGCTACAGCTACAAAAAACATCAAAAAAGCAGAAAATTAAAAAATCCACCGAAATTTACAAAAATATGCAGTTGTTGAAAAGGACTCATTGAGCATTTGAGAAATAATGTATCAGGCATAATTAAAACAATTCTACTTACGAATTTCACCGACGTTTATCACAGATAGACACAATCACAAATTGTCTTGTATTTATTGAACACTTTTAAGACAAAAGCAGTCACGGAAAATTAAATAAACAACAACAAATCGCAATATTGCACCGAAGGTAGTAGGTATATCGCTGTCGCGCTGCGCCCCCCACCCAGCCTGGCGCGCCTCCGGACCGGACCAATGAGATTCACCCAAATCTTACATAGGGTCTGCGCCACCAAAAAAGTCCCGCGGCGAAAAAGAGAATTTGACGTTTCTTAGTTCTTTGCAATAGAGTTCTTTTCGTGTTTGAAGATGGCCGCCCTTGACGTACAACGATCTCGACTGCTTTGGTGGCGCGGACTCTAGCCACAGATTAATAATAAGTTACTAACGTAACAGATACATCACTTCCCTGCAGAATGACAAATACCTACGTTATAATTAACTAAACTTTCTAGCTACAAGCGACACGAGGAAATATGAGCTTAACTGCTTTGACTCAACGGAGCGTTTCAAGTGCACAGCGGGCGATGACGTCGGACGGTGTGAAAATGGGTTAGGGTTGGCCCAATGAAATAAAATACAATAAATGTTCCGTAAATGATTTAATTTTATAAAATGGTCAATTTATTTTTTACCCTCCCTAAACTTTGCATTTGTAAATTTAATTACCGCAAAAATTCTAAATCTTCTAAAAAGTTTGATTAAATGATCATGTGGGAAGCATGAAAACAAATCCTGAAATGGTATTGACTTTAATGACAGCATTTTACCTACCAATAAAATGCTTATTAAACTACTTACCTTCCTTATAGCCTTACTTATAGAGATATAGATCTTCCTTTGCAGCGATTGGTCGCACTTATCTGTTCCAAAGCTGTGTGATTGGTTACGTATGCCCCCACACCCCACCCCACTCCGACACGGCAGGGCGGGGCGAGTCGGCCCGCTTGGCTTCATTGCGTCTCATAATAATATTCTAATTAGAATATTATTACTACAAAATACACCAGGCAGAATTAAAATTTAAGGCTATAAGGAAGGTAAGTAGTTTAATAAGCATTTTATTGGTAGGTAAAATGCTGTCATTAAACCACTGTACGTTCCTTATAGCCTTACTTATAGAGACATGTTTGATATCGCCTGGAGGAGTGGGAGCTATCGCCAATGTGAAAAACTATAAAAAGAAACAGGTATGATTATTCTTTAAAAAAGAAAAATGAATTTCTTTATCAACAAAAATGATTTTGATCCACTATACTGAAAATTTATTTATATTGTATTTATTAAAAAATACTGTAATATCATAAACTCACCCTTAAATGACGATAAAATATAATAAATTATAATGAAAATGTAATTCAAAACCTCTTGTACTATATTACGGCATTCTAGGTAAGCATAATAGAATGATGAAAATGATGCATTTGTAACATGCCATTTATAATGTCATTGAAAAACTTTACCTCGTATTTAATAAAAAATGCACATAATACAGTTATTCATTATGTAAGTCTCAATACGTTTTGATAAGATAGAAAGTACGCGGAAATTTATCTGAAAGTTTCCGAACAGTAAACAGAAAATTTCAAAAAAAAAAAAAATTTAATAACTCAATAGCCAAAATACTAAAATATAAAAATATTGAACCTTTAGTTAGAGGTAAATACGCATTGCAGGTCGTTTTTATAAAACCTTTTAAATATCTATTTACTAACATAGTAAATAAATAGCTCTTTTACACAGAAAAACATAGCTTACATATTGTAATTGTGCTTGATCACTCAAGCTATAGGTAACGTAATAAGTAGGTTAAATTTCCCTACTATAAGGTCAACACTACTGTTTAAGATATGCATTGACCTAAACGGGCTTAAGCAGGTAAATCAAAAAACCTGGCCAAACGACTACCTAGTTTCCCAGGAGAATAAAAGGCATATAAATTTGTTATCAAATCATACCTTCATATAATTTTTTAAATATGATTAATTTGGGCTTGCCTTAATAATATTTGCTATAATACATAATGATCAATAACTAACCTTGTTTACTTTGTCGGAGTAACGGTCAAGCTTTATTTAAAACATCACTCGGGCCTCTGAATAAACTATATTGTATATAATAATATAGTTAATTAATATCTTGGTAAATCTACCTAAACTTGATATAATAAAAGAGGCGATTATTGAAATTGTTTTCTGCCATAAC